>CM019695.1:39490155-40090155 GCA_009760885.1 Achatina immaculata
GCCAGCCTCCACTACCATGGGGACTAATAACGATCCCCGCCCCCCTTTGGACAAGACTGGGCCCCGCTACTGGGAGCGCCAACCGAGAGGTTGGATAGAGGTTCTGATCAGTTGAGACTCTCTGGTCCTAACATCTGTAGGTCACCCAAGCATAATCACGGCCACTGCCCCTATATGTTAGAGAAAACCAATATGTTACTACATATTTTAAAAATAGGAAAAAGAACCAATATTTTAATCTCTTTTGTGTTTCTGCAAAGTAGGTGGTGCTAACAGTACCTGTCACACCCACTACTTTGTGGGTGGGTCAAGAGAGCCAAAGACAACAGGCGCACACTCTCAAAAGAAAAATCGCAAAGGAGGGACCTTAAAGCACTAGCCGGTAAGGTTATCTGACGTATGCGCCTTCTTGGTATTGGGTAAGGTTATCTGACGTATGCGCCTTCTTGGTATTGGGTAAGGTTATCTGACGTATGCGCCTTCTTGGTATTGGGTAAGGTTATCTGACGTATGCGCCTTCTTGGTATTGGGTAAGGTTATCTGACGTATGCGCCTTCTTGGTATTGGGTAAGGTTATCTGACGTATGCGCCTTCTTGGTATGGTAAGGTTTCTGACGTATGCGCCTTCTTGTATTGGGTAAGGTTATCTGACGTATGCGCCTTCTTGGTATTGGGTAAGGTTATCTGACGTATGCGCCTTCTTGGTATTGGGTAAGGTTATCTGACTATGCGCCTTCTTGGTATTGGGTAGGTTATCTGACGTATGCGCCTTCTTGGTATTGGGTAAGGTTATCTGATGTATGCCCTTCTTGGTATTGGGTAAGGTTATCTGACGTATGCGCCTTCTTGGTATTGGGTAAGGTTATCTGACGTATGCGCCTTCTTGGTATTGGGTAAGGTTATCTGACGTATGCGCCTTCTTGGTATTGGGTAAGGTTATCTGACGTATGCGCCTTCTTGGTATTGGTAAGGTTATCTGACGTATGCGCCTTCTGGTATTGGGTAAGGTTATCTGACGTATGCGCCTTCTTGGTATTGGGTAAGGTTCTCTGAGTATGCGCCTTCTTGGTATTGGGTAAGGTTCTCTGACTATGCGCCTTCTTGGTATTGGGTATTATCTGACGTATGCGCCTTCTTGGTATTGGGTAAGGTTATCTGATGTATGCGCCTTCTTGGTATTGGGTAAGGTTATCTGATGTATGCGCCTTCTTGGTATTGGGTAAGGTTATCTGATGTATGCGCCTTCTTGGTATTGGGTAAGGTTATCTGATGTATGCGCCTTCTTGGTATTGGGTAAGGTTATCTGACGTATGCGCCTTCTTGGTATGGGTAGGTTATCTGATGTATGCGCCTTCTTGGTATTGGGTAAGGTTATCTGACGTATGCGCCTTCTTGGTATTGGGTAAGGTTATCTGATGTATGCGCCTTCTTGGTATTGGATAAGGTTCTTTAGCGTACACACTTTCTGGCTATTAGGTAAGGTTCTCTGACGTATGCGCCTTCTTGGTATTGGATAAGTTCTTTAGCGTACACACTTTCTGGCTATTAGGTAAGTTCTCTGACGTATGCGCCTTCTTGGTATTGGATAAGGTTCTTTAGCGTACACACTTTCTGGCTATTAGGTAAGGTTCTCTGACGTATGCGCCTTCTTGGTATTGGATAAGGTTCTTTAGCGTACACACTTTCTGGCTATTAGGTAAGGTCTCTGACGTATGCGCCTTCTTGGTATTGGATAAGGTTCTTTAGCGTACACACTTTCTGGCTATTAGGTAAGGTTCTCTGACGTATGCGCCTTCTTGGTATTGGATAAGGTTCTTTAGCGTACACACTTTCTGGCTATTAGGTAAGGTTCTCTGACGTATGCGCCTTCTTGGTATTGGATAAGGTTCTTTAGCGTACACACTTTCTGGCTATTAGGTAAGGTTCTCTGACGTATGCGCCTTCTTGGTATTGGATAAGGTTCTTTAGCGTACACACTTTCTGGCTATTAGGTAAGGTTCTCTGACGTATGCGCCTTCTTGGTATTGGATAGGTTCTTTAGCGTACACACTTTCTGGCTATTAGGTAAGGTTCTCTGACGTATGCGCCTTCTTGGTATTGGGTAGGTTCTTTAGTGTACACACTTTCTGGCTATTAGGTAAGGTTCTCTGACGTATGCGCCTTCTTGGTATTGGGTAAGGTTCTTTAGTGTACACACTTTCTGGCTATTAGGTAAGGTTCTCTGAAGTATGCGCCTTCTTGGTATTGGGTAAGGTTCTTTAGTGTACACACTTTCTGGCTATTAGGTAAGGTTCTCTGACGTATGCGCCTTCTTGGTATTGGATAAGGTTCTTTAGCGTACACACTTTCTGGCTATTAGGTAAGGTTCTCTGACGTATGCGCCTTCTTGGTATTGGATAAGGTTCTTTAGCGTACACACTTTCTGGCTATTAGGTAAGGTTCTCTGACGTATGCGCCTTCTTGGTATTGGGTAAGGTTCTTTAGTGTACACACTTTCTGGCTATTAGGTAAGGTTCTCTGACGTATGCGCCTTCTTGGTATTGGGTAAGGTTCTTTAGTGTACACACTTTCTGGCTATTAGGTAAGGTTCTCTGAAGTATGCGCCTTCTTGGTATTGGGTAAGGTTCTTTAGTGTACACACTTTCTGGCTATTAGGTAAGGTTCTCTGACGTATGCGCCTTCTTGGTATTGGGTAAGGTTCTTTAGTGTACACACTTTCTGGCTATTAGGTAAGGTTCTCTGAAGTATGCGCCTTCTTGGTATTATGTAAAGTTCTTTGACGTACGCACATACTGGGTATTAGGTAAGGTTCTTAGACGTACACACCTTGTCGGTATTAGGTTCTTTGACGTACGCACGTTCTGGGCATTCCCCTGCAACTTTACTACATTTTCGAGACATTTGAAGTTGATTGGCAGACAGACAGACAAAAAAAGCGGTGCTGGGGTGGGGGGGGGGCGGGTATAACATGAGAATAGCATTTTCTTTTTACTAAGCCCAAGTGAGGATAAAGAAAAACAGAAAGAAAGAAAGAAAGAAAGAAAGAAGGAAGGAAAGACAGAGAAGAGAAGAAAGAAAGAAAAGAAAAAAAGAGAAAGAAAGCAGGAAAGAAAGAAAGAAGAAGAAAGAAAAAAAGAAAGAAGGAAGAAAGAAAGAAAAGAAAGAAAGAAAGAAAGAAAAAAAAAGAAAGAAAGAAGAAAGAAAGAAAGAAAAGAAAAGGAAAGAAAAAAAGAAAAGAAAGAAAGAAAGAAGGAAAGAAAGAAAGAAAGAAAAGAAAAGAAAGAAGAAAGAAAGAAAAAAAGAAAGAAAGAAGGAAAGAAAGAAAGAAAAGAAAAGAAAGAAAGAAAGAAAGGAAAGAAAGAGAGAGAAGAAAGAAAGAAGGAAAGAAAAAGAAGACAAAAGAAAACAACAAAAGGAAAAGACTGTGAACCTTCAATATAAACCAAAAAAAAAACATGTTATCATGAGGATACAAAAAGTTGTTGTTTTTCCAATCCTTCTTATCTAAACGTTAAAATTATAATTAAGAAAATATACGGTAAGCGCAGCTTCCCTCACTGCTAAGGTTGTTTCGCGTGAAACTATTTGGATTTTTTTTTTCCACGACAAAATTACTGCTTTCAAGAGAAATGGAAGGAGTATCTATGCGACAAGATGTTGTTATTTAAATGAACAATCCTTGATATTGTTCTTACCAAATATTTGCTTTTTTTTTAAAACAAAACAAAACAAAAACGCTTTGAAATATTGTTTGCGTCTTTCCATAGGCAACAGCGCAGGGAAAACAAGAACCAGAATTTATTAATTAATAAGACTAATCCGGCACGTTAGCCAGCGCCCGAGAACCAAAGCTCACAACAAGGTTGTTAAACTACTAGCGGTTATAGACCAATTTAAAAACATCGCTTCTCCGGTTGCCAGGTAATGTTAGGAGCGTGTGAATTGTGAAAAAAGGGAGATTATTCTCTGTTAAAAAACAAGAGCTATAAATAGAATCGCCGTTTCAGCCTACATGCCTGAAACAGGAGTGTCCTTGTAGAAGGGAGATAATCACGCTTATTATAGTGTAGATGTGATATTTTTCGCTAGAATTCGTACGCTGTGTTTTATTTATATGACTCTTAATTTCCCAAGAAGGTATGTTTTTCTTCGTAGTCTATTTGTTTCAGAACGTTGGTCTTTCATGATGAATCTTTATTTTGTAAAAATTTTTGATGGGAGGAAGTGAGAAGAAAAACAATTCCAAGGACTGGAAGAGAAGAAAGGAGTTAAATAATTCTGTTTCTGGACACACTGTAAACAAGTTACACGAGAGCAAGAACAGTTATTTAAATTCTCTCCCCTCCTTTTCCCATATAACGCTTTCATCAGCCTCTTAAAAAAATGGATACCAGAGATATCTGGGACGGTAAATGCAGCCAGGCGTCATACTGACCGCTTCACACTTTCATGTACCGAAGGTCGTGGAAAAACGGGGCTTAACGCGGTAACCCCAATCTTCCCTAATGGCATGGAAACCGGGATGTTACCTCTTTAACTCTTTCACTACCGTATAAAATTCCCAAATCCTCACACATAAGATTTGTAATGAACATTATTTTGTAACCGGGAAAAGAATACAGCCCTTAAATAATTATTTAGTTTGTAAAGTAATTTAAATCCAAAACAAAAGTATTTTTTGTGGTTGTTACGCAAAATTTGCATATTTGAAGAAAAAGATCATATTTTTAATTCTTCTCCCGTCATTTTCCCGTCATCCTCGTCGTTCGCTCAGATATCGAGACACCAAATCTCTCTCTCTCTCTCTCTCTCTCTCTCTCTCTCTCGCAAATGCGGCAGTTCGTCTCAGATCTTCAGCATCACCGCAGAGCTTCTCTTGTAATGGGCCTGGGGTCTGGCCGGGTCCTTTGCCCGAGTGTAGCTAGAAACTCTGGAGAATGTGATGTGGTGTCTGTTGTTCTTTGCTGCAAGCACATAGGTCTGTTTGGGCCAGTTTTCAGCCTCTGGTATAGATGATGTCTCAGTCTGCCATGTCCTTTTCTCAGCCGGAAGATTATCTCTTGGTCAGTTCTTGAGAGTTTGCAGTATTAGTCATCTGTTTTTTGCTGTATGGTGTTGTTTTTGTCCATTTGTCTTTATATATGGCTTTTAGTCTGTTTTTTTGTTTGTTTATTTTGCGTTTACTTGTTTGTTTATCTGTTTATTTATATGTTGTGCTTCTGTTAGTCTGTTGCATTCTTCCTCCCTCTTCTGTCAGTCTGTCTGCCTCTTCATTTCCCTTGGATGTTTCTATGGGCGAGCATCCACTGTATGGCTGCTTCATTGAATTCTGTGGTAGCTAGTAACAAGACTTAGGTCATGCTGTCCAGGTCTTTAATTTTTTAGTGTTTCGGTGTTTCTGTTACGGGCTGTGAATCTGACACATAGTATTAGAGTACGTATATATTCAAAAATTGATTCTCCGATATTCATAATCAGGCTTTTCAGTAGAGAAGTGGTTAATTCACTTGCCTCGCACGACAGTGATAAACGGTTCGAATCCGTCCATCCAGCTGTAGAAATGGGTGTCTGGTTCTTTCTGTAGTTGGGGAAGGAAAGGCGGCCTTCTAGTGCAGTGGTTCCCAAGCTTCTTCCACTTGCGTACCTCTTGGCGGCCTATTTCAATAAATTGTACCCCCCTTCATATTAGCAAATCTGTTTGTTATTATTATAGTTACTACTGCTTATCTGTTTTCCACCATTATCCAACTTTCCTCTACCGTAAACGACATTCCCCGTACCCACAGGGGTACATGCACCCCAGGTTGAGAACAACTGCTCTAGTGTGTCGAAATGTGAAGGAAAATATGGACACAATATTCCAGAAAGTTCCTTACTGGCATGATGGGACTATGCTTTGAATAGACTAACTTTGTTAACTGAAGTATTAAAATGAAACGTACGTAAAGTAATTACGTGATTTCCAGTAACTACAATCTTCCAATCTTTCTGACTGTTTAAGCAATTACTTGCTTTCCAGTCGTTACAGCATCCCTATCTATAAATACTTACCTGCTTTTAAATACTACAATCTTCCCAATTTTCTGACTTTTAAATAATTACTTGGTTTTTTTTCCCCAATCACTACAACCTTCCTATCTCTTTGATTGTTTAAATAATCACTTGTTTTCTAATCACTACAATCTTACCATCCGTTTGCTTATTCAAATAATTCAATCAATCAATCAATCAAGTGCCATGCCGTGTGTTGTAGGCGATCATTTCTCTCCACAATTCCCTGTCTTTTGAGTTGATTATAAGCTCTGCCGTTGACTTTCTTCCTAGTCACACTGACAGCCCTTACAGTAACTTCTCTCTCTCTCTCTCTCTCTCTCTCTCTCTTTCTCTGTCTCTTCTTTCATCAATTTGTCCAGTTGCCACATTGTGTTCCAATTTTCCTCTTCTAGGGAAATGCCCTATACATCTCGATTATCTGCCTCTGATCTTTGCTATAATTTTCTTTAACTCCAGCCTCTCTTAAGACTTCCTCATTGGTTTTCTTGGCTGTAAATGGTACCTTCAACATCCTTCTTATAAACCACATTTCAATGGCCTCCATTTCTCGCTGTACTCTCTTATCCATAGACCATGCTTCACACCCATAAAACAAAATTGGCTCTGTGTAACATTTAAGTACTCGGAATCTTGTTTCCATTGATACGGATCTGTTGCACAAGATGTTTCTCATTTTCTGAAGAGCCGACTTGGCCTGAGCACATCTGCTTTTTATTTCATTGTGACATTTTCCATCAGTTGTTATAATCGTTCCTAAGTACTTGAATCTATCAACTTCTTTCAGATTTGTGCCATCGATGGTAGTGCTACACTTCGGTGGTATTCTTTTCTTTGAGATGACCGTCACTTGTGTGTTCTTTTTGTCAGGGTGAGAGCTTTGCTTTTTCTTTCACGAACCACGATGTCCAGAAGAGCCTGTAGCTCCCCTTCACTTCTGGCAATCAGAACTGTGTCGTCTGCATATCTTAAGTCTGCATATCGGTGATTACCATTCTTGGTCTTCCTGGAAGAGGATCATCTTCCAGACTCTCCCTTCCATGTTTGAAATGAACTGCCCATTTCTTCACTGTGCTGTAAGAAGAGACACCTCCCCTTGCGTCTCCACCATATCCTCAATGGATCTCCTTCGATGATAAGCCCTTGATGCTGAGGTAACAAATGACTGCTCGATGAGAAATTTTATCCATTTTCTCAATTTCTGTCACCCCTTACCACTTCAGTGGCCTGTAAAAAAAAATGGTTGCAGTTAATCTCTTGAAACTTGGTGTTTAATCTTACATTAACATGATCTATAAATGCACTTAATATCAACTGTGTGTTTCAAGTATTTGTACCTTATGCCGAGAACTTATCAATCACCCCTCGCATATGCCGAACTAGTCCTCGTCAGGAAGAGGAATGGTTTGTTCATCTATATACTCACTATTCTGCTACATCCTCACATTGGTTGTACCCGCCAATTGATATTCTTGGCATGCTCTCTATATTTCTCATTATATTTTCGCTGTACAAGGAGAAGAGGTCAGGAGATGGAACACATCCTTGTCTCACTCCCAATTTTATGTCCTGGAATGCTCCTATTTGATTCTCAACCCTTATTGCTAGCAATATATATTTTTGATGAGTTTCAGATCTTTTCCATCTATGTCGATGTCTTCCACCAATCTTTCACAATAAACCAAAAAACAAGTAATTATTTGAATCTGGCATAAAAATAATTACCAGATTCAAATAATTAGTTTTTTTTCAGTCACTACAGTCTAGTAAACAGAGACAAAAAATCCAGCCCTAGGAAACACAGGTACTCCACCAAGAATGAGAGAAGAAGTTGAAAGAGCCATAAACAAGATGAAAGGAGAGAAACCGGCGGGACCAAGTGGCATTGCCACTGAAATGATAAAAATCCTGAAGGAATTTGAAATTGACAAGATAACAGAAGTATGAAATAACGAATACATTCTGGAACGTATACCTCAAGAACTGAAATATTCAGAGTTTGTGACATTACCCAAGTATGCAAAAAGCCACAGACTGATCACATTTTAGAACTGTAAGTCTGGTGAGTCATGGAGTCACATGATCAACATTCTTCACGAAGTCACCCTCGAAAGACCAGGCAACAAAATGGATAAAGAAGATAGAAAAAAAACAGTTTGGTTTCAGGCAGAATAGTGGAGTAAGAGAGTCAATTTTTTTTTGCATAAGAAAACTGATATAAAAAATACATGGAATTTTACAAAGATATATATGCCTGTTTTATAGATTATATCAAAATATTTGACAGAGTGGAGGATGACAAACTTGAGGAGATCAATCTTGATGACAAAGACATCCACATTTATAACAAATCTCTACTGGGAACAGGAAGCATCAGTAAGATAAGGTACAGTGACACCAACAGAAGAAACCATAAAGGGTGAAGTGAGGCAAGGATGTGTTCTGTTCCATGTCACTTCAACCTGTACACAGAGAACATCCTCAAACACTCAGAAGAATGAACACAGAGGGAGGAAATGTGAACAATTTAAGATAACGCAGATGATACAGTCCTTCTAGCAGAGAATCTACAGAACCTACAGAACCTACATAAATTAATAGACATGATACACAACACGAGCCACAAATGGGGACTTGAGATCAATATCAAGAAGACCAAAGTAATGGTGTTCAACAGGAAAGACCAGAAGCCACAGATGGGTATAACCATAAACAAAGAGAGACTAGAACAAGTGACAAACTACTGCTACCTAGGACATAGATTAACTGAAGATGGGAGATGTGAGATGTGAGATAAAGACAAGGATAAGAATGGTAAAACATACATTCAACACCATGAAGACAGCGCTGTTATCTTACAACTTGAAGACAGCGCTGTTATCTTACAACTTGAAGACAGCGCTGTTATCTTACACCATGAAGACAGCGCTGTTATCTTACACCATGAAGACAGCGCTGTTATCTTACACCATGAAGACAGCGCTGTTATCTTACACCATGAAGACAGGGCTGTTATCTTACACCATGAAGACAGCGCTGTTATCTTACACCATGAAGACAGCGCTGTTATCTTACACCATGAAGACAGCCCTATTATCTTACACCGTGAAGACAGCGCTGTTATCTTACACCATGAAGACAGCCCTGTTATCTTACACCATGAAGACAGTGCTGTTATCTTACACCATGAAGACAGCCCTATTATCTTACACCATGAAGACAGCCCTGTTATCTTACACCATGAAGACAGCCCTGTTATCTTACACCATGAAGACAGTGCTGTTATCCACAAATCTGCCCATAAAAACAAAGTTAAGATTTGTAAAATGTTATGTCTACTCTGTTTTACTGTATGGAGCAGAAACCTGGACTCTAACCAAAAAAGATGGAGAGAAAGATTAATGCAGCAGAAACGTGGTTCTACAGAAAACTGGATCATATAACATGGAGAATGAAAAGAACACATGGACAAGTTTTAGGACAGCTCCAAGTGCAATGTGAACTTCTCAAAGAAATAAAGATGAAGAAAACAAAATACTTTGGCCACATCAAAAGACGTAACAAAATACTGCAGACCATACTAGAATGAAAGGTGGAAGAAAAAAAGAAAAATGAGGAAGATAGAGATGTAGATGGGAAGATAACATACGAGAATGGACAGGACATGGCCGGGCTGAGTTCACCATCAAGGCGAAGGAGCGAGGGGATGGAGATTCTTTACCGTCAACCTTCGCACGATGATGATGATGATGATGATTTTCCTGTCCGTCTGACGATTCAATAATTGCTTGTTTTTCACGCTCTTTACAATTTTTCTTTCCGTTTCACTCCGCCATCTTTTCTTCTGGTATATTTTGGCACCTCTTACTGGTAATTAAAAAAGCACAACTAATCCACACTTGTCTGCGGAAACAGAGCGTTTAGATCTTTTGTGTGCAGAACAGCAAGGGCGGATCGATAACCGAGGTTCCGCCCTGTTCCAGTTTTAAAACAGAATCGATTCTGTCACTTGGAGGCTGCGGGTAGAGTAAACAAGAAAACAACAGCGCGTGGTGACGTCACTAGTATTGCGTGCAGAATTTGCGTCAAGTAGGGCAAGATCGATTACTATGCTTTCGCTGAACCGGTTCCTCAAACGAGTTTCAAAAAGTGACAAGAGCTTTGCGGGGGAGGGTAGGTTAGTCTAAGGCTTCCTTGAGGGTAGATGGGGATGGGAAAAGAGAAAATGGGTTGGTGGGAGGGGGGATGGGAGCAGTCAAGACACTGTCCGATTTGGTCAGCCACCCGTTGCTTGTAGGGTGGCTTCAGGATTGGCGAACCATAGCTGATCAAGACCATGCAAGACCTCTCAGATGGTACCCCCAGCAACAACCCCAACCTGACTACCGAAGAAGAGGTAGTCGTAGTTCCCCCCATGGTGGTGGAGTCTGCTAAAGAAGCATTGCACACCCCTTACTTTTCAGCCGCACTTCAGGATTGAAAAAAAAAAAAAAAACTAGCTGCCATAATCTCCTCCAAAGCTGGCATGATGCCTCAACACCTTCACAGCATCGGCTGCAAAGAACACCAGCTCGCAGCTCCACGGAGATGGAAAGACAAGACAATCTTTCCTTAGACGCGCCAATTTGGGGTGCGTGTGTATCTTCTTCTTCTTCTTCGTTCACTTCTACCACCAAAAACCGCACTGTGAACCTACTGAATTCACGCCTGTGGTCCTCGTTAGGTCCCGTGGTCCCCTGTGTGGTCCAAAATAGACCACACGAGATCCACGAGAGGACCACAAGGGGTTCAGAGTATCACAGTGCTTTAGCCAGTATTCTTGGTGGGTCTCGGAAGCGGGATTGCGTGACACCGTGGTTTTCGTTGCACCAGTTTAGTCTAGGGTTGGACTTTCTCACCGGAAGACCTCGACGTGTTTAGGATATCAGTGCATCCCCGCTGGGTGAGAGGCGGTAGCCCACCCAGGCCAGAGTTGGACTTTCTCACCGGAAAACCTCGACGTGTTTTGAGATACCCGTGTACCACCGCCGGGTGAGAGGTGGTTGCCCATCCAGTCCAGGGTTGAACTTTCTCACCGGAAAACCTCAGCGTGATTAGGATACGCAAACATCCCCGCCGGGTGAGAGGTGGTTGCCTATCTAGACTTCCCTGGTCCAGTGTCTCCGACTTCAGCATTTTGCGGTCGTGGCCGCTACCCTTCCTAGTTGTGACCAGGATGGAGCTTTTGTCCAGGAGGACGAATCCTCGCCACTAGTGACTTCTACCCCTGGGTTGAGCCGGTTTAGGCATTATCCCAGTATGGGCGTGTTTGGGACGGGACCGACCTCTAGAGCAGAGGTACTGTGACATGCATAGCCTTCAAGATTCACCCCTGGTATGAGCCGGTTTAGGCAAAATTCACCAGTATGGGTGTTTATCAGGCGTTACCGACCTCTAGAGCGGAGGTGGCATGACATGTCTAGCCATCAAGTTCCACCCCTGGTGTGTGCCGGTTTAGGCATATTTCACCAGTGTAGGTGTATTTCGGACGTGGGCGGCCTCTAGAGCAGAGGTGCCGTGGTATAGCTCTCGTAGCGATACTACTGGACATACCGGTTAAACTTCACTTTCCACCACCTTTTCCCATCGGCTCCGCACAGCAACCTTTATTTCTTTTCCGCATTTACTTCCTTAATCGGGAGGAGCTTCACTCCACGCGCGGCATTTGAAGAGTCTCGCCAGCAGTGTCTTAACCTCTGGGACAAGCCGGTTCGTGCATTTCACCCGGTATGACTGCACTCAGGACATGGCCGACTTCCAGACCAGAGGTGCCGTGATTTGACTGTTTGCTTCGCTTTATCCTTTCTACCACCTTTTCCGCAGTGATGCTGCGCGGCAACCTCATTTGCAAATTTCTTCATTGGCCGGGAGGAGCAGCGCTCCACGCACGGCAGCTGAAGATCTCGCCAACAGCGGCAGATGAGCTATCAAACGTGCCACTCATCTACCCTAAGTAACTGGTTTTCAGGCGCCAGATATTCGCCCTCGCCCCTTCTCCTGTCAGTTTAAACAGTTCTGCCACGGGAAGGCCAGGAGCTGGACTTGACTGCCAGAGGCTGTTTGTGGCGCGTTTGCAGTCCTTAGAACCTGGTGCGTGTGTAGAATCGTGTACTACTCTATGGAAGTGAATGCTAGAAAATAATCACCAAAACAGTAGAAAACAAGTTGAATTCTTTCCAGACTAAATGTTTACGAAGAATTAGAAAAATATTTTGGCCAAATACCATAATAAATAAAAATCTAGTTGGCAGAAATGCAGATGAAGCCGCTGGCAGAAATTATTGAGGAAAGACGCTGGCGATGGTTGGGACATGTGCTCCGAATGACTGACAACTCACTACCAAAAATAGCACTAAGATGGACACCACAGGGGAGCAGAAGTAAGGGTAGACCAAAAGAGACATGGCGAAGAACAACAGAGAGGATGTTGAGCAATAGAAGGCTCACCTGGGCAAGAGCAGAAAAAAAAGGCAAAGGACAGGCATTTGTGGAAAACCCTTGCGGAAGCCCCATGTGCCCTGGGCACGGGTTCAGGGAGAGAGAGAGAGAGAGAGAGAGAGAGAGAGAGAGATGTAGAATCGTAAAGCTATAAGCACAAAAACCAAGTTAAGACTATTCAATTCAAATGTAACATCCACCCTCATTTATGCATACGAAAGCTGGAAAACAACTAAAGAAATAGACGACAAATTAGACTCTTTTGAAAACAAATGCCTAAGGAAAATACTCGATATAGAGTGGAACGAATTTAAGAACAGAGCAGAGATAAGACAGATGACCAAACAACAACCTGTCTCATAGGTGATAAGGAAAAAAATGGACATATATCGGTGACATGATGAACACATTGAGAGAATCCCAAAACAAGCTATCAAGTGGAATACAAGAGGCCGAAGAAAAAGAAGTCGACCACGTGAAACTCTAAAGAGGACATTGTTAAGAGAGGCCAGATTAGTAGGCATAAAATCCCCTTGATGAGGTTGAAAAGCTCGCCGAGAACAGTAAAACTTGGCGAACTACCTTGCGAGCCCTGTATGATGTTTAACGGCACGGGAAGGATGTAAGATGTAGAATCGCGTCCATCTTCTACACTCGAATTTGCTTTTTTCCCCCTCTATACTTTGTTTCTCAACATTTGTTACTTCTAGTTTCGTTCTTGTAACTTCAGTTCCCGTGTTCGTGCGGCTAAACTCTAGTCTCGCCCATAATGACGTCTTTACAACGACGGCGAAGATAAATAACAGGAATTAGACACGGGCAAATGATTTTACAAGAGAAGAAATAACTGGGTCGCGTCCATGGTTATGTTATTATAGCGTAACATTTGCCACAGAAGCGGAACGAATAAAGTGGCTTCTGATGGACGGAGTTCATGGTAGGTAAGAGTCAGTGGGGGTTGGGGGGAATTAACTACTAAAGGTGGTTAACTACTACCCTGGTCCCTGAACTTTTCATCCCCAAAGTGTGAGGGGTAAAGAGCTGAAACGGAAGAATGACCCCCTACAGTGAAGGAGCAGGGGAGGGAGGGAGGGGGTGAAGAAAGGTCAGGGACGGATGAGGTCCCTTTGAGGAAGGAAGCGACAAACCCACAATCAACGCGTCTTGGGACAGTAGTATGCACACCTTACTTTGGTTGCTGGAACAGGCGGTGGAGCAAATATGGGAACGTCCTATTTTGCAGTGATATTACCTCCCCCCACCTTAAGATCAGTCAATCAGTCAGTCAATAAGTTAGACCCTAAGGTAAATTTAATAAAAGCCTTGACCTTCTCCTGAAATAAATTTCATACAATACATATTTATACTTGATATTTGTGGGGTTTTTTTGGCTGCAGGACACCCCCCCTCCAACTTCCCCTCCCCTCCACCGTCCTTCCTGGCTTCTTCTTCTTCTGTTTTCATGTTCACGTACTCTATCATGCAGAGAAGGAGACGGGTTGCTCTCACGAATTCCACCGTCAGCGCTAGGAGTTCTTTGTGTATGCCGCCATGTTTTCATTCATGTTCTTTTAATGCGGGCCCAGGTTTAAACTCTTTAAAAAAACGTAGAGCAGACGTTTCGAAACAGGGGGGGGGGGGGGTTTGAAGAATCCCTCTCTCTGAGGGAAGGGAGATTTTAGGGTTTCCGTTAGTCGGGGACGTGAAAGGGGGGGGGGGGGGTAGGGAGGAATTGGGTCACAGAATGACGCTATCAAACTGCTGGAATATTGATCAACACTGTACACTAAAGAAGGATCAATATTTCAACAGTTTAATCTGTGCTCCCATCCATTCTCACTTTTTAAAAAAAAATGTCCCTGAGGAGTGAAGAGGTATTCCTCATTGGATTCGAACCCGCGCTGTAGAGAATGATGGTTTCGCAGAATGTGTTCTGAACCCTAGGTATGCGTTTATATGTCGATCAAGGTTTTAAAAAAATTTTTTTTAACTGAGGAAGTAACCGCCAGGCTTTTGTATCTGTTTTTCTTTCAGTTTTATTATCTCTTAGATTCTGTCTCTCAATCTACGATTGTCACTCTGTAACAGAATACGATTTGTTATGGGTTGCTTCCCCTGTTGTTCAAGTAAAGTGATTGATGATTGGTGATTTTTAACATTTAAAGTTATTGGGCTGACCTCCCCCTGAGACAGTAAGCTTGTAGAAGCTTTTAGTTACTCTTCTTCTGCACGAGCCTCGAGCTTGAACTCAGGGTCGCGAGAAATGTGAAGGAAGGTTTTTGGGTTGTTGGTTTGTGTGAAAGTATTACATTAGTCTGTGTCTTGGCTCTGGATGGGAAATCAGTGTGTTGTCTTTGTCGTGATTTAACGAGAAAGGTAGAAGAACATAACTCAAGGTTTTTTTTTTGTCCGTGATGGAACATTTGGCCGTTGTTGTTTGCTGCCACTATTTTCATTGTTCTGTAGTATCTTACCTGTAATGTTGCTGTCATCATTATTGGGGATGGTTGAGACATGTGCTCCGGATGACTTGTAACTCATTACCTTCTTCTCTTCTTCTTCTTCTGCGTTCGAGGTTGTTGGTCACATCAGATCCTGATCCCTGCTGACATGGCAAAGCCTGCAGTCCTCTCCAGATCCCGACAGGAGCCCCAAAGCTTTTCCCCAAAACTTGTGTCCTCTGGCCATGTCTCACGCCCCAGGTCTGCATGGTTTGAGCATTCTTTAATGATAAGTTCTGGAGTCTGGACTCCAAAAATACCAGCAATAGCACTGAGATGGACACCTCAGGGAACAGAATTAAGGGTAGGCCAAAGGAGACATGGAGAAGGCCACCAGAGAGGGTCTTGAACAAAAGGGGGGGTCGGCCAGGCAGGAGGGGGGAAAAAAAAAGGGAAATACAAGCGTCTGTGGAAAACCGCTGAGGAAATTCCGTGTGTTTTTGGCACCTAGAGGTTCGGAGAGAGAGAGATTGATTGATCGATCGATCGATTGATTGATTATTCGAGTGAGTGAGTGAGTAAGTGAGTGAGTGATTGATTGATCTTTATTTCAAAAGGGTTAGCAATAACAAATTTAATTACCAAACTACATACACATAAAAATAATTAACTACATACACATATAAATGACTAACTACATACATATAAAAATGTCTAAATACGTACACATATAAATGACTAACTACATACATATATAGATGACTAACTACATGCACATATAAATGACTGTCTACCAAACAAAAAAAATGTCATTACTATTCAGAATAAACAGTTAACTGAATTCGGTGTCTGTAAGAGCAGTCTAAAATAACTTTTTTTAAGTTTTACGATTCATGGAGCCATGCAGTCAACATCAAATATATAATGGAAAAAGTTTGTAGTTGTAGGTAGGAATATAGTTTATATATATTTTATACAGGGTAGGAAGGTATTCCAAAGATGAGCAGCAGAATAAGTAAAGAGAGGGAAGGAGGGAGGGAGAGAGAGGCATTATTATCATCATGTTTCGCCATTAAATCTGTATTTGAAGTCGTCCGAGATGTGTTGATCCTCCCGCACTCTTCACCACTGTGGCTTGTTGAACCTCGTGTTTCCTGTCCTTCATTCTTACAAGTGATGTTCAACGCGTTAGATGCTTGAGTATCAATCCAGGCAACAAATGTGTCATCTGAGGTCATCCTCCTTGTCTCACCTTGGAACATTGCAGTGAACATAACAGACCAAACCTGCTTTAACTCATCCATGCAATCATGCACTTGTGAGGCATGATTTGTCAAGGGAATGATGGTACTGGTGTGGTTTCCCACTGCCTTCCGCTCGGTTTGTATACGGCTCCCTTAGCTAGCCTTTGTCTAAAAAGACTGCTCGGCAATGTAGGAGGATACCCGTTTTGGCCTGCTGCTATTTTTCAGATATTCACAGCAGACTTCTGCATCCAGAGGTCTCTCCACCAACCTCCACCTGGTGGAAGAACGAGGCTCCTCCCCACAGGAGATTAAACGAAGAGGTCCTCAAAGAAGCCTCGGAACAACGAAAACTAGTTAAAATGATAAGAAAAGGACAGCCAAAATCCCTTGAACATGTAATGACAAGAAACAAGTTGGGAGAATCTAGTAATGACAGGAAAATTCAAGAGAGGAAAGGAAGAGATAGAGGCAAAGAGAGGGGGGAAAGATATCTCAGTGGAATGACCAATGGCACTGAAGAAGAAAAGCATCTGAAGAAGTTGGAAACATCAAGGACCGCACAAGATGGAGAAGAATGATCGTCAACGCTGTCCGGCACGGCACATGCGACTACTAATAACAATGATACAGTTGTACTTCAACTTTTATCCTAAAAAGGTGTTTTGTAGTGTAAACAGGTGTTTACATTTGGCCTTGATCTATTTTTAGTACAAGTGTGGTTCTTTCCCATGGCATCATATTCCCGTGAGACCTGGACACTGTGAAACACATAAATGCCTTTGAATGTAAATGCTACAGAAGAGTTCTTCAAATATCATGGACACAAAAAAGAACAAGTATATCCATACTACAAGAACTTAATATTAAAGAAGGCTGACTAGTAAAGAGGATTAAGCAAAGAAAACTGAAATATTTTAGACATATTAAACGTCCTGAAAATTTAGAGAAGACCGTCTTGGAAGGATACATAATAAGAAAAAGAAAGAGAGGAAGACCAAAGCGAAGATGGCTGCAGGACATCGTTGATGTTCTGGAAATTGATGCATCAGCAGCAGGCCATCTTGCTTACAACTGAGACGCCTAAAGGAGAGCTGTTAGGGAGGCAACGTTCCGCAAGGGACATGCATATGACTGATGTGGTGAATTATTTGTCACATATAGCATTATAGGGATATAAATCTATTACTCTTCTTCTTTTCTTTTACTATATTGCTACTACTACTACTATTACTACTACTGTTACTACTGCTATTACTACTATTACTGTTACAACTACTACTACTACTACTACTACTACTACTACTACTACAACTACTGCTACTATTACTACTACTACAACTACTGCTACTATTACTACTACTACTACGACTACGATTACTACTACTACTAGTACTATTGCTGCTACTACTGACCAACAAATTATCTATCTATCTGTCTGTCTGTCTGTCTGTCTGTCTGTCTGTCTGTCTGCAAGTCTCCATTTTGCCTGTTTATTAGCCAAAAAAGTCGAATTTTCCAGCAAACAACAATTACAGGAAAAGAAATACTGATTTTTTTTTCCCTTTCTTAAATCAGTGATCGATTTTGCGACATTGCGTTCTGGATTACGGCCGGCCGAGAATTACGACATCGACTCTAATCATTAGCGTGTGGAACCACTTTTCATCATAAAACTATGAAGATATCTCTTGGCAACCAACACTGCAATAACAATCCTATGCCAGAACTGCTTTCGCTAGATAAGAGTTTCGTAATCTGTTATTACGAATATAGTTTATCTGATATCAGGTGTTCTTGATGGAGACTTGTCTTGTCTTGTGTTATCTCCCTGTAACTGCGAGCTGATGTTCTTTGCAGCCGATGTTGTGGAGATGCTGAGGTACGGCATGGTATCGGCGTGGGAGCGGGTTATGGTTTCAATCCCGGAGTACAGCTAAAAAACAGAGGATGTGCAATGCCTCTTTAGCAGACTCCACCACCATGGGGGACTATGGCGATCCCTGCCCCGTTAGCCAGGCTAGTCCTGTTACTAGGGGTACCAACTGGCAGGTAGGACAGGGTCTTGGTCAGCTATGGTTCGCTAAGCCTGACGCAAGCATATCAACTATGGGTCGCTGATTGCCTAATCGTTGCTGGAGGAAAAAGATGGTTATCTGCTCGTTCGACCAGTTTGTCTCTTTTGTCACTAAGTCTTTCAGTACCAGATTTTCTTACATCTTCTTCTTACTGATTCCACGTCTGGACATTTGAATCTCAAAAATCGTGTCTTGTCTTGTCTTCTTCCTCTTATACTTGATTTATGCTGGTATATTCCGCTGTGTCCGTTGGAAGCTTGAGGCCTGTAGCTTCTTGGAGCTGGCTGTGACTGCCTTCCCTACGGTGGACATTTGCGAAGATCTGTGTATTCATCGTGCACGGATCACTTTCCGTCATTGTGCGTGGACTTGCCGTGGGCTGGTTCTTGCGCGTTCCAGGAGATGTCACTGGCACAGGCGGCGGAGAAACTATGGGATATTCTCGTTTGCTGTGATGCCGACACCGTACAGAACCTGGACCTGATACATGAACCTAAACCTGGACTTCAACCTGAACCTAAACCTAAACCTGATATCTGAGCCTGAACCTGGACAAGGACCTGAACCTGAACCTTGACCTGAACCTGAACATGGACCTGAACCTGAACCTTGACCTGAACCTGAACATGGACCTGAACGTTGACCTGGACCTGAACGTGAACGTGGACCTGAACCTGGACCTTGACCTGAACCTGAACGTGGACCTGGAAGTGAACCTGAACCTGAACCTGAACCTTGACCTGAACCTGGACCTGAACCTGGACCTTGACCTGAACCTGAACGTGGACCTGAACCTGAACCTTGACCTGAACCTGGACCTGAACCTGAACCTTGACCTGAACCTGAACATGGACCTGAACCTGGACCTGAACCTAGATCTGAACCTGATACCTCTGAGTGTTGAGGGGACGAATAGACGTCTGAACAGGCCTCGGCAATTTTCCACTATGACAGTTATTTCTCATCATCATCATGTGCCGTGCTGTAAGCGTTGGCTTCTCTATAGACCTCGGTCCTTGATATTTCCTCTCAGCTCATTTGGTGACTTTTCATTACGCCATCGCCCGATGTTGTCCATCACTCGCTTGCCGATCAGGATGTCCATGGTCCTATTTCACACTCGGGCGGAATCATTTTTCGGGCCTTCCGGCACTGGGGTTGATTCAAATATGGGTACCTGGGGCTTCCCCAGCAAAACAGGCAGTGAGATCAAGTGCTGGCATCCCCTACCTCAAATGCTGTAGAGGCCTAGAAATGTGGAGGCACTAACACTCCACACCCCGTAAGACACACAATGTTACGGGACGTAGATTTATACTATAATTAGTGTATAAGTATAAAACTATACACGAAGCACTGCAGTAAAGCTGTGATACCAAAATGTATAAAATAGGGGAAAAAAGTAGGAACAACATTTTACTTAAAGACTACAGAGTTGTGACGTTTCGGCGTGAGCCTTAATCATACAAAAACAAAATAAATAAAATGAATAGGCCACTTAGCTGTAACTTATAAAAAGATGTGTCCTGTCCGACGCTTGTTCAGAAATGGCCATGGTGGAACGTAGAGAATGTTTAAATGGAGACTTGTGCTGTGTGATAGGTGGGTCGTAACTGAGGGTGCTGGGTGGGGAAACCGTGGAGTGGAGAGAGAGTAATACAGTGTTAACCTAGCCAGGAGAAGGTGAAATAGATGATTATAGTTGGGGGAGAGGGGTTGTAATGTGATGCTGTGAGGAGGTTCTAAACTATGTGTAACAAGTGAGAGGGAGTGGAGTTTAGTGGAGAGGGATTATGATTGTTGAAGAGGAGAATGTTAGGTGCATCTGAATAACAAGTCCAAACCGTATGGTTCCAGCATCCCATAATCCTGAATGTAGCGGTTCTCAGGCGCTATGCAGGTTGTGTCATCTGCGTGACATTGTTTGATGGCTTTTACCAGAAAATCAGATTTGCTTTTATGGTTAGGGCCATTGAAATGATTTGGGACTGGTTTCGAGGCATGCTGGGCGATATCGTACAGATGTTTCTGTATGCGGTCCCCTAGTCTGAGGTCAGTTTCACCAATATGCGTTATCCTGCATGTTTTTCATACTATGACATATATCACATTACGGGACTTGCAATTGAATCCCTCATGGAGAGTGAGGATAGTTTTAGGAAAGGTGATCGTTTTCGTTTCCCAGGCTACCGGGTAGGTGACGCAGCAGGGGCGGTTATATTTTCTGGTGCCACCATATGTAAGGCTCTGCTTTAAGTGGCTTTGGACTAGGATGTCCTTAAGATTTGGCTCACGTTTGTATGCCAACAGGGATGGATCAGAGAAAATGTCGCGGGTGTCGGAGTCGAGTTGAATTAGTGACAGATGATGATAAAGAATTTTCTTAAACATCTGATCATGTGGGTGGAAAGGCAGTACTAACTTAACTCTGTCAGACGGAGTAACAGACTTTTTCCTGAATGCTTCTTTGCGGCTCACTAGTTGGATACGGTTGAAGGCCTCACGAAGGACATTTTCTGGGTAGTGGCGATGACGGAAAAATTCTAATAGACTGATATAGAAAGTCCAATTTCTCCTGAAATATGCCCCATATGCGGCGAAGATTGGAGGAGCTAGGAGTATGGGATGGAGTTCTTACAGGCGTCAGGATGGGAGGAGATGTAAAGTAAATCGGTGTGGCTGTCGGTGGCTTGTAAAATACAGAGGTGACAAGCCTGTTTGAGCCAATAGATATTTTAATGTCTAAAAAGTTGACATACTTTACAAAGAGTGTCTCGTGATTGTTGCGTCAGTTACTTGGACAGAGTAAATATTTTATACAACAACATCAAAACTAAAAGTAGTGTCATTCATCAAGGACATTCTATAACTCTCTCTCTCTCTCTCTCTCTCTCTCTCTCTCTCTCTCTCTCTCACACACACTTACTTACTTTCTGTAACCACTTATATTTGTACGTAGTTAGTCTCTATGGTCATTTATATATGTGTGTCGTTACTTTCTGTATTCATTTATATATGTATGTCGATGTATGTCGTTACTTTTTATATTCATTCATATATGTATTTAGTTACTTTCTGTATTGAGTGCATGGATAAGAGTGAAATGTGAAAGTTATACTTTAATTTTATTTTATGTCTCTCAGCTTTCCAGCGTTAGTTATGCTGGTTACATGAGCAGAATATTTGTAGAATGTCTGGAACAGAGTGAAAGGTGTGTGATAAAGGGCAGAATATCAGACGGGCCTGCGTGCCCAATTCTTAACCCTTTGGAAATAAAGGTCAATAAGTCTCTCTCCCCCTTCTTTCTCTCTCTCTCTCTCTCTCTCTCTCTCTCTCTCTCGCTCTCTCTCTCTAAACTTTATTTCTTGCAAGGTCATGTCATAATTTTTTTTTCCCTTTGTCGAAACAGATCTGAGAAAATTCTAGGACTAGACGTGCAGAAACTAAATCTAACTTTGTTTCTGTACACCCATACTAAGAACCTGAACTCTGCGAGCATGGCCAGTAACTTAGTGTGTGTGTCCGGCTGAGTTATATGACTAATATTTAGCATAATAGCTTTGTATGTGTCTATCTTTGTGTGTTATGTGCGTTTCTATTATGTTCCATAGTGTTGCTATACCATGTGTGATTGTAGTGCATTCGTAAAATATGTGCTCTTCTGTTTCTTGTATGTTGTTCCTGCATAGCTGACATGGTGCTGTCTGTTGGGGTCTGTGTGCTTCTCTCTGTGTGGTGGGTGTCATGTTGTAAGTAAGTCTAAATGTAATTTCTCTTGCTTTCGGTGTGATACTTCTAAGATGTAAGTTTGTGAAGGTTTATTTAAAGTCACAGAGGGCGTATCACGGACCTTTTTTTGACTGTGAGATGTAATGGGGATGCCTGGTTTCTGATTAAATGTTTGTAGATGTGATTAACTCTTATCAGTAGTAATGTGAATTCCATGCAAGAAAAAACAGATAGCCTATCTTCACTGGCTAGCAAAATAGGACTTGAAATTAACAAGGACAAAACAAAAATAATGAAAGTTCCCCTCAATCCAAATGGAAAAATACACATAGAAGGGACATATATTGAGGAATTCAATCAATTTGGCAGCTACATAGACCAGGATGGTGACACTAGAAAGGAAGTTAGGATTAGAATTGCAAAAGCAGCATCAATCTTTAAGAATCTTGAGAACATATGGAATTCAAAAGTTATAAGCACAAAAACCAAGTTAAGACTATTCAAGTCAAATGTAATATCCACCCTCATTTATGCATGCGAAAGCTGGAAAACAACTAAAGAAATAGAAAAGAAATTAGACTCTTTTGAAAACAAATGCATAAGGAAAATACTTGGCATCAAGTGGAACGAATTCAAGAACAATGTAGAGATAAGACAGATGACTGAACAACAACCAGTCTCATGGGTGATCAGGAAAAGGAGATGGATATATGTTGGTCACTTGATGAGAAGAAATGATCTGAGAATCCCAAAACAAGCTATCAAGTGGAACACAACAGGCCAAAGAAAAAGAGGCAGATCGCGTGAAACTCTGAAGAGGAGGACATTGTTAAGAGAGGACAAATTAACAGGCATAAAATCCTTTGATGAGGTTGAAAGACTCGCCGAAGATAGAAAAAATTGGCGAACTACTTTGCGAGCCCTATGTGCGGCAAGGATATAAGAGATAAGATAAGATAAGATAAGATAAGATGTGATTTATTTAACGGTGTATGAGTATGTTCGTGTCCGTGGATGGCTTGGATGCAGGTTTTGTAGAAGGGTGGCAGTGTACCAAAATGGAGTGTCTGTGAGTTGTTTGGTGGGAGCAGGTTTGATAGTCCCATGTAGTATTGAGCTAGCGCGTGCTGTTTTTTGGATTATTGATGGTGCGGCCTACGTGGTTGATCCTGAGTGTCTGGATCTTTGTTTGTATATCTTGAAGGGCGATTCCTCTGTGCAGTTTGTCTTGTATGAGACTTTTGTGTTTGATGCTGTGTTTAGTGTTTGTTAAGATGAAGCGTCTGATCTGTTTGTTGATTTCGTGGATTGTCTGTTGTGTAGGGTCTAGTACTGTAGCTTTGTAGATTATTTTTGGAATGATGTAAGTGTTCACTACTATGCTTATACCGAATATAGTTGTAGTTTTATATTTGTACCTGTTCAGCATGTTTGTGATTTGTGCGACAAGTTTCCCCTTGTGGGTTTGTGTGTTTTATTTGGGTGTGACGGGAAAGTGATGCCGTAAAGTTTTATGTTGCGCGTATGTGTGAGGCGGAAGGCGGACTTCTATTTCGCCATTTGCCTATCCACATTATATTATAATTTACTTCTGTATGTTTAGTTTGGCTCCACTGGCTTTGCCAAACTCTGTGAATGTGTCTAGAATGTTTGTTATTGATCTGTCTGTTGGTGGGAAGAAGACAGTGTCGTCTGCGTAAGCAAGCAACTTTCTCTCTCCCCTCCCTGGTATGAATGTTCCTTGGATTGTTGTGTCTTGTCTGATCTTATCTAGAAGTGATTATATAGTGAGTACGTACAGTAAAGGAGAGAGGGGGCAGCCCTGTCTCATAGATCTAGTTAGCCTGAAAGTCTCTGTAAGCGAGTGGTTTTCTAAGACTTTGTTCTCAGTCTTCGAACAGAGAATGTTAATCTATTTTCTAAAGTAGATCCCTGTGTTGCAATGGAGTAATGGTATTGATGTGACACTCTATCAAAATCTTTCTCCTGCTCTAAAGAAAGAACTGACGACATGGCAGTCCTTCTGGTGTGTGTAGTGATTGATGTTTCATATGAAATGCGTGTGCTGATGTATGTTTCTGTTTTCTACACTACATTGTTGGTCTTCGTGTGTGAGTTTGTGCATGAATGGTTTGAGTTGTTGGTGAGCGCTTTTGTGAGGATCTTGTAGTCTACGTTTAGCAGAGATATGGGTCTGTAGTTTTTTAGATGTGTCTTGTCTGTGTTGCCTTTGTGTATGAGTGTAGTGTATGATAGGTTCAGGCTAGGTGGGAGTTCCTTGCGGTCGAAAGTTTCTGTGAAGACATGAAAGAGGAGAGGACCTAAGACAGAAGTGTTGGTAGAACTCTACTGTAAGACATGTAAGAGGAGAGGATCTAAGATAGGAAAGAAGTGTTGGTAGAACTCTGCTGTAAGACCGTCTGATCCTGGTGACTAGTTTTTCTGCATTCCTTGTACATCTTGTGTCAAGTTTTCCAGTGTTAGTGATGTATCGTGTGTATATCTGTCCGTGTCACACAGTTGTTTATTGTACTCCATGTATTTCTCTTGTATGTGAGTTTCTGTTTTATCCTCAGTGTATAGGCTTTTGTAATATTCTCTGAAAGCCTGCGCGATGTTTTGTGTGTCCGTTTGTTTGTTGCCATCTAGATCTATTATCTCGCCTATTTATCTGCTGCGTTGAATGTTTTGTTCTATCCCTAAGTACTGCCCGGTCTAGTCCCCAGTAGTGCACCTTGAAATCTGTGCTGTGTGTGTTTATCTAGTCCCTCTTGCAGCGTGAGTAGGCGCGGTGAGTTTCTGCCTGTCTGCTTCGTTAATCTGATCGCTTCTACAATTATTTACTCCAGTCTCAGTCTTTCTCTGTGTATCTGGGTTGAGAGCGTCTGTGCTCTGTCTTTTATTGTGCTCTTCAGTATTTCCCCAGTGTTGCTGAATGTTGTGTGTGCGTATGCCGACGGGGGAAAGTGTTGATAAGCTGTGTTATGTGTTATACAATTTTTTTTTCGAGAATTGTGTTGTTAAATTTCCAGTGTGGTGATCGTTTGAAAGGTCTATTTGTGTGTGTGTGTGTGTGTCGCGTTTAGTGTAGTGATTAGTGCTTTGTTATCTGTTAACTGTAGCGTTTCTGCGAAACGTCTGATTTGTGTTATGTGAATTGTTGAAGGTACGTAAATTCTGTCTAGTCTGGCATATCTGTTATGGGCGCTGCTTTTGTGTGTGGTGTCTCTGTCTTGTAGATTTGTGTGCCTACATGTATCCACTAGACTGTGTATATTCATTGTCGTGTACCTTCTCTAGTTGGTTTTTATCGTCTCTGCACATTTCTGACAATCTGATCCCTAATCTGACCTCCTATTATATCTGTGTCTGACAGAACACAGTTAAAATCTCCTCCTAATATAATGATGTGTCCTCTATACATACGAATAAGTAGAGCCCGGGTCATTATAGAACATTGATTGATGTTTGTGGTTAGGTGCAGCGTGTATGTTAACTGTGGCGTATGTGTGTGTGTGTGTCGTTCGTCGTCTCTACTATAGCTACTCTTCCTCTACTATCTCTGTCTATTCTAACAGTCTCCCATCTCTCTGACGTCTGTATTACTACTACTACTACTACTACTCCCGACCCTGACCTTTGTACAGCTAAACTAAAACATGAGGATCTTAGTCCTAACTGTGCTGCGTGTCTGTCTGTCTGTCTGTCTGTCTGCCTGCCTGCCTGTCTGTCTGTCTGTCTGTCTCCGTGTTTGTTTCCTGTAGAAGAATGAAATCTGGTTTGTATGTGTGTGTGTTTCAGTGAGACAACGTGGTGTAGTTTCATACGAATGCCTCTAATATTTACACTTAGAATGTTAATGTCCTTGTCCATGTCTAAACGGAATAAAAGAACGCGATCTGTTTTTACAATTTAAAAAAAAACTGTTTTTACATACATTCAAGAGTCCAAACTTGGGTCCTTTCGATTGGTCTATCCTCGTAAGTACGTTACGATGCATTGTCTCAGTATTGTTCAAAGCTGCAGTCCACGTCAGCATTCTTAGGTCGTCTGGTTGATCACTACAGTGCATCATTGCAGCATTGTTCAAAAGTATAGTCGAAGTCAGCATTCTTAGGTCGTCTGGTTGATCACTACAGTGCATCATTGCAGCATTGTTCAAAAGTATAGTCCAATTCAATATTCTTAGGTCGTCTGGTTGATCACTACAGTGCATCATTGCAGCATTGTTCAAAAGTATAGTCCAATTCAATATTCTTAGGTCGTCTGGTTGATCACTACAGTGCATCATTGCAGCATTGTTCAAAAGTATAGTCCAATTCAATATTCTTAGGTCGTCTGGTTGATCACTACAGTGCATCATTGCAGCATTGTTCAAAAGTATAGTCCAATTCAATATTCTTAGGTCGTCTGGTTGATCACTACAGTGCATCATTGCAGCATTGTTCAAAAGTATAGTCCAATTCAATATTCTTAGGTCGTCTGGTTGATCACTACAGTGCATCATTGCAGTATTGTGCTAAAGTATAGTCCAATTCAATATTCTTAGGTCGTCTGGTTGATCACTACAGTGCATCATTGCAGCATTGTTCAAAAGTATAGTCCAATTCAATATTCTTAGGTCGTCTGGTTGATCACTACAGTGCATCATTGCAGTATTGTGCTAAAGTATAGTTCAAGTCAGTATCCTCTGCTTGTCCTATATATCGCTACGGTACAGCGTCGTAGTATTTTCCAGAACTATAGCCCAGTGTGGTGTCTTCTGGTTGTCATGTTCTATAGGTGCGTGTTGGGGTGTATCACCACATTTCTCAGCAGGGATGCCGATAAGCAGCTGGGTGTCATCGTCGTTCGGGTCATGATCCGCTGTCTGTATCGCCCAAGATGGCGGGTCGCCAACCGTTGGTTCTGATGATGAAGTGTGTTGTAATTCGTCTTCACTGTTATCTCCAAGTTCAGTTTGAGCTTGCTGAGACCAGGTGACCTGCCTCGTCTTTGTGGGTTGTTTCTTGGGTGTACAGGATGATGGATCTGTACTCGATGGTGTTGGAGGAGATCGTACAGGTCGTCTCCTTTTCCTGATGTAATTCGCCAGCTGAAAGCTGTCATCGGTGTCCTCAGAGGGAGGGTCTTGATCAGCAGAGGTTGGGACACCTGAAGCTTCAACTGTGGAAGGTCTCTCTGGTTTAGATGGTTGCTCTGCTTGGCGCGTCGTTTGTCTGTCTGCGGCTTTTGGTGCTGGTGTCTGCTTACGTGGGCATTTTCTGGCCCAACGGGTGCTGCTTTGGCATATCGGACAAGGCGGTTTTCGGCCCTAAAGGGTGATGAAAATCTTATGCTCCGCGGTTCCCGCCGAATTTGTAATGTAGGTGTATAGTGGCACCTCCACTTTCGGGTGGCGTAAGAATGACCACTTGTCATGAGCTTTCTCCACTCGTGAGGTCTCGGCACACTTATCACCTGTCAAGAAGGTAACCAACCATCTCTGCCGTGGTACTGGCTGGTAGCCAGTGCAGTGTAACCTTAACTCGCTCTTTATCCATGTGCTCGATCATGTTATGAAGCTTCTTGCCGTCGAGAAAGAACGATTTCCCGTGCAGGGTCTTGTAATAGGTGACATATGCAGCTTGTGTCAAGGTTGCGGGCAGCCTGTGTCAAGGTGGCGGGCAGCCTGTGTCAAGGTGGCGGACAGCTTGTATTTGTTCTCAAATCTGCTTAAGGTGGCAGCCCCATCTGGGCCTACTCCAGCAGGTCCGGCAAGATTGCTGCACGTGTAGCTGCCAGCATGTCCCTTGCGGAACTTTGCCTCCCTAGCAGCTCTCCTATATGCATCTCGGTTATACGCAAGATGCCCTGCTTCTGGTGCATCCATCTGCAGATTATCAACGATGTCTTGCACCCACCTTCGCCTTGGTCTTCCTCTCTTTCTTTTTCCCATTATGTACCCTTCCAAGACGGTCTTCTCTAGATTATCATGACGTTTAATGTGTCAAAAATATTTAAGTGTTTCTGTTTAATCCTCTTTATTAGCCAGCCTTCTTCAATATTAAGTTCTTGTAGTATTGTTCACTTTGATCTTGGCCAAAAGGCCGTCAAAAAATGAAGGCTTACGCCGAAACGTTACAATTTTATAGTTGGTAAGTAATAAAGCTGTTCTTACCTTTTTCCTAGTTTATACATATGTAGATTTATACTGTTCATGATTTTATTATCTTGGAATTTGTCTGCCTCTTTCTCCGTTTATCCTTAACGTTGTTAGGACATTTTCAAGCCCTCCCCTTCTCATTATATGTCCAATGAATAATGACTGTAGTTTATTATACGTTTAATTAGGTTGTCTTTTACGCTGGCTTTTGTTCGACATTCACATTTGATCTTGTACGCTCCCTTTATTAACCTGGTTAGCTCCCCTCATAGACTCTGCTGTTGTGATACAGATCTGTACATTGTTTTACCAAGTGTAAAGTTGTCACATAGTTTCACTTAGGGCTTTTCAACTAGCTAGGGGAGATGAAAAACCCTCCTTGTTACGGGAGAAGTTAAGGGTTCCGGGGTTGGGGGTTGGGGAAGGGGCAGTGATTGGTGCCACAGAAACGGGCTGCCAGATTCAAGCTGTTGAAATATTATATTTTTTTTAATACCTGGAGCACACCTTTTTAGTCATACAATCTTGTAACAAAAGGGAATGGGGAAACGGGCATTCTGACAGATAATAAAGAAAGGATGCACGAAGCACCAAAAAGAAAGGATGGAGAAACACAGATTAACCTAACATTAATCTCAGATTGCCAAATATCCTTTGAGATTCTCTTGACCATGTTTTTAGACAACATTCTACCCCTGTCCTCTCCACCACCACCACCCCCCCACCCCCTCGTTGGAGGGATAGTCGTGCCACGTGGTTTTCTCCTGTTTCAGCGGTTATCAGCCCTTCTTTGCCCTATGTAGCTTTTCCACCAAACGATGGAGTGTCATCATCCTTCCCCTATTCCAAAATATCTGACTCAGAAAAAAAAAGGTGCATTCCGAAAAATGTGCATATACTACTTCAACAGTTTGAATGTCAGTCTGTGGTCTCAATTCCCACCTAATTCACCCAGCCCCGAAAACTTAAAATCCCACCCTGGAAATCAATTACTCACTGGGTGAGAAACACTGTTCCCTCTAAGGTAAAGTTTTCAGCTCGTGATGTTCTCAGAAACATTTTATATGTACAAGTGTGCGTCGTATGTCAGATTAGAAAGCACAACTTCAAGCTCTTTGGAAAACAAAAAAAATCGGGAAAACAAACTCATGTAGCTGTTATATTGTTCTTCAGAGCTATTACACCACAGAGTAACCATAAGGAAGCTTAAAAACAAAAGGTAAAAAGGTAAAGGTAACCCTGTCGTGCCTCAGAGGCACATAGGGATATGCTGTTAGTGCCCATATTTTCCTTGACCTGACAGCACACTAGAGAGTCATATGGTCAGTATCACGCCTGGCCGCCTTTCCTTCCCCAACTCCAGAAGAAGTCGGGTTACCCATTTCTATAGCTGGGTGACTGGGGTGCCTCCGCCCGGATTCGAACCCCCAACCTTCGCCATGAGAGACAAGTGCACTAACCACTTCGCCACTCGGGCACCCTTAAAGACAAAAGCAGCAGTTTTATTTTTCTTTCGCGGCATATCAACTTTCGTGCGCATAGATTAGAGTGAACATTGGTGAGAACCCTTGGTCTAGTGTCTCATGGCGTACACGGTATCCCTTGGTGAGAACCCTTGGTCTAGTGTCTTATGGCGTACACGGTGTCCCTTGGTGAGAACCCTTGGTCTAGTGTCTCATTGCGTACACGGTGTCCCTTGGTGAGAACCCTTGGTCTAGTGTCTCATGGCGTACACGGTGTCCCCTTGGTGAGAACCCTTGGTCTAGTGTCTCATGGCGTACACGGTGTCTCCTGCTGATGCTGATCGAGGCTGTTCCGCTGGATCTCTAATTTAAATTGCTTTACTCGTATTTATCAAGCTAAACGTGTATGTACTGTGCTGTACCATGATTAGTGTGTGCTTCAACATTCAGTGCCACGCCAGGAGACGGTGGTTCAAATCCGGGAAAGAAAATGAAGAGGCGGGGGGGGGGGGGGGGAGGGGGGAATCCGACATTTTGCAGATCTCTGGTGGGAAAAATAACCCAGAAGGCCCCCCCCCCTCACTCTCAGGGTCAGGGTTTATATGTTCGAAACACTTGTCTGGGGGTGAGGATAGAGAGAGAGGTTGACAGAAAGAGAGAATAGAGAAAGAAACAGAGAGAGAAAGACAATGAGCTAAAGAGAGACAGACAGATATGTGTATGTATATAATATGTATATAATACATATATATATATATATATATTATATATATATATATATATATATCCTTCCCGTGCCGTTAAACGTTACATAGGGCTCGCAAATTAGTTCGCCACTTTTTCCTGTCTTCGGCGAGTCTCTCAACCTCATCAAAGGATTTTATGCCTTTTAATTTGGCCTCTCTTTAACAATGTCCTCTTCAGAGTTTCACGCGGTCTGCCTCTTTTTCTTTGGCCTGTTGTGTTCCACTTGACAGCTTGTTTTGGGATTCTCTGATCATTTCTTCTCATCAAGTGACCAACATATGTCCATCTCCTTTTCCTGATCACCCATGAGACTGGTTGTTGTTCAGTCATCTGTCTTATCTCTGCATTGTTCTTGAATTCGTTCCACTTGATGCCGAGTATATATATATATATATATATATGTATATATATATATATATATATATATATATATATATATACAGAGAAAGATTGATCGAATGGTTGGTTAATAGACTGATTCATTTATTCATTTATTCATTCGTTGATTGATCTTTATTTTAAAAAGGTTAAGAATTGGCCATGCAGGCCCGTCTGATATTCTGTCCTTTAAGAGAGGGGGGGGGGGAGAGAGAGAAAGAGAAGAGGATAGGCAGACGGAGAAAGCGAAAGAGAGAACAAACGAGCGAGCGATTTTTATTGTCGAAAGGTGAAGAATTGGGCACGCAGGCCGATCTGACAATCTACCCCTCAATCATTCATCTTTCATTCTTACCACACATTCGATTTTGTATAAGTATATAAAATATATAAAGAATATATCTATGAATGCAGAATGAAACTATTACATTAACAATATAAGATAATGAACTACATGAGAGGTAACTAATCTAACAAGATAGCACACACACGCACTAACAAATACATTTTCTAACATCATACAAGTATTCTTTCACATTCATTAAGATAATTTCTAAACAAGCTTAGAGCAGAACTTTCAGAGAGAGAAACAAACCACAAAATATGTAGTTGTTTCGTCCTCTACAGCAGAGATAAGATATGACATGATTTGACCCGAGAATGAAACCACGCAACCTTTCTTCTCTGTCGGTTGGTCGTCTAGTTCTGTTGTTATTTCACTTCACCAAATGGGATATTTGTTAACTGCAATATCGATTTCGAAGTAACGGGCTTGTCTCAGAAGTTTGGTATTGCAGCTCGCTAGGAACGCACTGGCTAACATTATCGCCCGCGATAGCCTTTGAAATACTGAAACCACAACGGCCGCCAGCATCATCATCACTGCAGAGTACAGGAGTGAACTACTGGGTCAGGTGGCCATCTCAAAAAAACACAGAAGTCACTTGAGCATAGCAGTCACACGAACATAGCAATCAGACGAACATAGCAGTCACACGAACATAGCAATCAGACGAACGCAGAAATTACAACGTAAATACCGCACGGACGTAGCAATCGCACGAACATAGCAGTTACAGCATAGTAATCACACCAACATAGCAATCACACGAACATAGCAGTTACAGCATAGTAATCACACCAACATAGCAATCACACGAACATAGCAGTTACAGCATAGTAATCACACCAACATAGCAATCACACGAACATAGCAGTTACAGCATAGTAATCACACCAACATAGCAATCACACGAACATAGCAGTTACAGCATAGTAATCACACCAACATAGCAATCGCACGAACATAGCAGTTACAGCATAGTAATCACACCAACATAGCAATCACACGAACACGGCAAATAAGAACATAATTAATCGCAAGAACATGACAATCAGAACAGTAAAGAATAAAAACAAAAGACAACTTGTTGCTTACGCCATGACACGTGCCCAAACTCAAAGAAGAAGAAAAAACAACAAAAAAACCCAACACTGTTAAGGTTTCGTGACCTATTTTTCTCGAGCCAGGATTTGGCCTCTAGCTCAGAAGGTCAATATATGCAAGCAGACAGGAACACGGACTTTTGGACCTTTCTTGCCTAGCACCTGGTCCTGTGTTCTCCACACATAAACACTAGGGGAATGTCGTGTGTTCTTTCCTACGCTTCGTCCAGAGCTGGTTGTCTCTTAAACAGATTCTCAACAATCGATAATGCAGGTGCTTCGAATGAAGGTTTATGTTCAGAACGTAACATCTGTTACTAGTTTTAGCCTTTATACAGAAAATATCTTCTCAAAATATGTCATCATCATCATCATCGTCGTCGTCATATGCAATGACTGGAGACGTCGGCGATCATATCTTCCCCCCAGTTTTCAATCTTCCATCAGTTCTGTTGTTGTGGTTCTCCCACACCATTTTGTCAGGCCATCTAAGATTTTACCTCTTGCTCTACCACTTTTCTTTCCTACCTCCCATCTTCCTGTTGTTGTAGCATGGCCTTATAAGTAATGATTATTGTTGTTGTTGTAGCATGGCCTTGTAAGTAATGATTATTGTTGTTGTTATTGTTGTTATTATTATTAATGAATATGATTATGAAAATATACTGTAAAGAAAATAGTAACATGAATAGCGACAGAGAAAAGTAGGCAGGAAAGGAAGAGGAAGGTATAGAACTTCCATGACACTAGAACAAGACGCGGACAAAAGTAAACAGTGGAAACAGTGAATAGAAAAAGACGAGACTCGTTGACGCTGACATGTAGGTAAAACATCGATAACGCCAGTGCCAGAGTAACTGCTGTTATTTATACTGTAGTTGTCTTAGTTATTGCTTTCTTTATTTTCTTGACGTTCAGCTGTTGAAACAGCGTTATTTGTTACCAGCAACTCCGTGTGAAGATAAGGCAAGGCTGTTGCTAGTTTTATTGGAGTCCACGGTTTCATTCCCCGCCATTCTCTCTATTTTTTTTTCTTTCTCTACTGAGCCAAGAAATATATCAATACTACAAGAATTTAATAATGAAAAGGGTTGTTAGTAAGGAAGATTAAACAAAGCAAACTTAAATATTTTGGACATATTAAAGGTCATGGTAATTTAGAGAAGACTGTCTTGGAAGGGTACATAATGGGGAAAAAAGAGAGGAAGACCAAGGCGAAGATGGCTGCAAGACATCGCTGATGATCTGCGAATGGACGCATCAGCAGCAGGGCATCTTGCTTACAACCGAGAGGCCTACAGGAAAGCTGTTATGGAGGCAAAGTTCCGCAAGGGACGTGCAAATGACTGACTGACCCAAGTGCATTTGTTTACAATTTTGTCAAGGTAATCAAAATCAGTTTTGGCCTAACAATCTGCCCGTTTGTATGAAATAATCTTACTGTTTAACTTAACACCAGACATTCCAGACCCAGTTATCTCCATGCCAGTTGATGCACTCCCAAGGTACAACCTATGGTACTTCTTGCAAGGTGTTCTTTTATCTTCTCTTTCCTCTTAATCTTATGATCAACCTCTTTGACCTCTCGTGCATTTTTTTTTCGGTTGATCACATGACAAGATCATGTGGCGTGGAAACTAGGACAGTGTAAAGGTTAAGATTTCCATCAACAAAACTTACCCTTACCTCTCTCTCTCTCTCTCTCTCTCTCTCTCTCTCTGTGTGTGTGTCCCTGCCAACAGGCGTAGGAAGTCATGTCCTTCCATAACCCTCGATCTCTTGTACATCTATCTCAACAAGCTTGTCACTGAAAATTTCCCGTTCCAGGATGCCAAACCATTAAACATCTCTCTCTGTCTACCTCTGTCTCTTATACCTTCGATCTTCCCTGTTACTATCAGGCGATCTAGCCTACCTCTACAAATCCTGATTTTCTTTTTCTGATCTTCGTTATAATTTTCCTTGTTTGTTGTCCCTCTTTCAGAACTTCCTCGTTCGATTTTCTCGTCGTCCATGGGACCTTCGACATTCTTCTTAAATACCACTTTTCAGCTGACTCTAGCTTTCTTTGTAGAGAGTGATATGATCAGCACACTAGAGAGTGATATGGTCAGCACACTAGAGAGTTATATGATCAGCACACTAGACACTAGAGAGTGATATTATCAGCACACTAGACACTAGAGAGTGATATGATCAGCACACTAGAGAATGATATGATCAGCACACTAGACAGTGATATGATCAGCACACTAGAGAGTGATATGGTCAACACACTAGAGAGTGATATGGTCAACACACTAGAGAGTGATATGGTCAGCACACTAGAGAGTGATGTGGTCAACACACTAGAGAGTGATATGGTCAGCACACTAGAGAGTGATATGATCAGCACACTAGAGAGTGATGTAGTCAGCATACTAGAGAGTGATATGATCACACCCTAGAGAATGATGTGGTCAGCATACTAGAGAGTGATATGAATACACCCTAGAGAATGATATGGTCAGCATACTAGAGAGTGATATGATCACACCCTAGAGAATGATATGGTCAGCATACTAGAGAGTGATATGATCACACCTTAGAGAATGATATGGTCAGCATACTAGAGAATGATATGGTCAGCATACTAGAGAGTGATATGATCACACCTTAGAGAATGATATGGTCAGCATACTAGAGAATGATATGGTCAGCATACTAGAGAGTGATATGATCACACACTAGAGAGTGATATGGTCAGCATCATGACCTGGTCGCCTTTTCTTCCCAGCTTCAGAAGAAACCGGGCACTCATTTCTACAGCCGGGAGACTGCGACGCATCCGATCGTATTCGAACCCTCCGACCTTAGCCAGGAGAGACCAGTCCACTAACTCCACCGCCATTCAGATGCCCTTCATGAAAAAGCCAACAGTATTTTTTTAAACTGAGCACATATAACATAATATCAAAGGAAATGTAAACAATATCATATTTATATGTGTAAGCATATTCTGTTAAAGAAAAGTATATTTTCTTTTTCTCTCTAATTGTGACCTCGTTCTGACTTCATTACTTCTAATGAAGACCATCGGTCAAAATACAAGTTTGTTGGTGGGGCTTACGTTATCTGTTTCCTCTTTCAGAATACCAGATATCTCCCTGCTGTTATTTTGTAAAGATAAAGCAATGATAGAAACTTAAATAGCTAAATTCGTTACTTCCTCTGATGATCTTAGGAGTTGTGTAATTGATTTATTGTCTATAGTAGAGTTGAGATAGTCCAGGGTGCACTTTAAGAAAAGAAAGGGGGAAAACAGATAGAAAAAAGTAATGGTGAAAAGGAACGACAAAAAAAAAAGGAAGTAAGATGCGGAACTTACAAATATAAAACAAACAGCAAGAAATCAATATTTGTTCATTATGCCTTTATCAAGGACGAGGAAATTAACCAAACATCAAATAAATACACAAAAATGACACTGCTGCCAGAGATCCTCCTACTTAAGACTTCAAGCAAGTAATTCTCCCTATAGTGGAGACAGTCTCGTATTTATAGTTTCAAGGGAGATTTATCCATTTCAAGTAGATTTTAGTGAGATAGACTTATCATCGTCATCAGGTGCAGTGCCGACTGGCGTTGGCTATTATGCTTCTCCAGAGTAACCGATCCTTCGTGCAGCAGGCCATTAACTCAGTTGGGGATCTCCTCTCACAACATCTCGTCAAACTGTCCAGTATTATTTCTGTCGGCCTTCCCCTGGCTCTTTTTTTTTCCCTGTTGTTACAATATTCTCAATGCCCCCCTCCCTTTCTCATTGCATGACCTTTGAAAGTACATTGTCTCTCTCTCTCTCTCTCTCTCTCTTGTGTGTGTGTGAGAGAGAGATAGAGATAGAGAGAGAGAGAGACAAGATAGCCACTCAACCGTGTATAAGTGCACGTATGAATAGTTTTACGTTGACAACTGCAGTTACTGCCACATTGATATTTACAGTCCCACATTAACTGTTGTACTGCAGTTATCATTGTTACTGCAGTCATTATTTTTATCGGCATTCAGCAAGTCTGCACAAACATCATTGGAAGCAGCAGAAATGTGGTTTATAAGAAGAATGTTGCGAATCCCCTGGACAGCAAAAATAACTAATGAAGAATGTATGAGAAGAGCTGGAGAAACAAAAAAATATTGTCAAAAAGATAAGAGAGAGACAATGTACTTTCATATGACATGCAATGAGAAGAGGGGGCATTGAAAAATATTATAACAACAGGAAAAATAGAAGGAAGAAGATCAAGAGAAAGGCCAGGAGAAATGATACTGGACAGTCTGACGGGATGGTGTGAGTGGAGATCACCAACTGAGCTGATGGCCTGCATGAAGGATCGTGTACTCTGGAGAAGCATAATTGCCAACGCCAGTCGGCACGGCACATGATGATGATGATGATGATGATGATGATGATGATGTGACATTGTATAACATGATAATCTGTTACCAGCAGCTGCTAGTTTTCCTGAAGTCCGTGGTTTGGTTCTCAGTATTACTTTTCTCTAACTCTATCCACACAACAGCGCTTTTGTCTGCCATTTTTCGAGGCTGCTCATGAATGCTTTGATCTAACACGCTTCACGTGAAAGAATAAGTGTGTCGTGTGTGCCAACCTCGTTCCATTTCGCTCTTGGTAAAATAATATGACCACGCCCTACTTCTGACGTAACCACGCCCTGTCATTTCCTGTTTGTTCCACCTTGGGCCAAGACTGAGGTAGGAATTCTGTTATTCGACCTTCGGTTTGACCTACATTTAAAAGGAACAAGAATTTCCCGCTGTGTTCCCGCGAAACAGACGGGATAAGACGTGATCAACAAATTCTAGCTGGGGTGGTGGGTCGGGGGGAGGGGTTTCCCCATTCTGGGATCTAAAAATAACCATGGGAAACTCGACCTATTTAGATGTGTCGTGCAAAATGTTTTCGCCTTCGGTTTGGAAAACAGTTTTCATGCGTATGTACAGATGCGCGGCTTTCGTCATTGCTTTTCAATGATTCATTGACTTAATGAGCACAACTGCTAGAACTTTGGACTCGGGGAAGAGGTTATTTTCAATGTTTCATAACTGACTTGTACTTAGCTGCATCTGGACACTATTGGTAAACAGTAGGGACAGGTTTACGCCTTCGCTTTACCTTTTAACTATGCGTGTTTATATTTGGTTATGTATTGTTATTGACTGGGTACATGGGACCGAACTAGAAGATCTTGATTTTGCTGATGACATAACTCTTATCAGTAATAATGTGAATTCCATGCAAGAAAAAACAGATAGCCTGTCTTCACTGGCTAGCAAAATAGGACTTGAAATTAACAAAGACAAAACAAAAATAATGAAAATTCCCATTAATCAAAATGGAAAAATACACATAGAAGGGACAGATATTGAGGAAGTCAGTCAACTGGCAGCTACATAGACCAGGATGGTGACACTAGAAAGGAAGTTAGGATCAGAATTGCAAAAGCAGCATCGATCTTCAAGAATCTTGAGAACATATGGAATTCACAAGTTATAAGCACAAAAACCAAGTTAAGACTATTCAATTCAAATGTAATATCCACCCTCATTTATGCATGCGAAAGCTGGAAAACAACTAAAGATATAGAAAAGAAATTAGACTCTTTTGAAAACAAATGCATAAGGAAAATACTCGGCATCAAGTGGAACGAATTCAAGAACAATGCAGAGATAAGACAGATGACTGAACAACAACCAGTCTCATGGGTGATCAGGAAAAGGAGATGGACATATGTTGGTCACTTGATGAGAAGAAACAGTCAGAGAATCCCAAAACAAGCTATCAAGTGGAACACAACAGGCCAAAGAAAAAGAGGCAGACCGCGTGAAACTCTGAAGAGGACATTATTAAGAGAGGCCAAATTAACAGGCATAAAATCCTTTGATGAGGTTGAAAGACTCGCCGAAGACAGGAAAAATTGGCGAACTACCTTGCTAGCCCTATGTGACGTTTAACGGCACGGGAAGGATATAAGATATAAGATAAGACTGTTATTCACAGCAGCAGCCCAGCAGCCTAGAAGACCTACGAGCCCTGGAAGTGGAAGGCTAAAAACAGACAAGTCTTGTCTGCAGTAGTGGCCAGCAAAGATTCGGAAAGTTGAATGAATTATGAATTCTTATGCAGAATAAATGTTTGTTAAATGTGCCTTTGTGTACGTTCCATTATGTCCATTTCTCGCCCCCCCCCCCCTCCGATCCATGAAGTATGTGTTTGAGTCACTTCTTCTTCTTCTTCTTTCTCTCTTCTTCTTCTTCTTCTTTTTCTTCTTCTTCTTTCTCCTTCTTCTTCTTCTTCTGCAGTCTCTCTGGAACCGCAGGCGGATGTTCTTTTCAGCCGTTGCAGTGAAGCTGTGGCACAACATCGTGTCGTCTGGGGGCGTGGATCATAACAGCTACTTCTTTCAGTCTCTGGGGTGCGGCTAAAGAAAAAGCAAAGGATGTACAATACTTCTTTATCAGACTCCACCACCATGGGGGAGGGAGGGGCTTAGGCAATCCCTGTCCCGGTAGCCAGGCTAGGTCTCCGACTGGGGATACCAACGGAGGGTTGAGACAGGGTCTTGGACCGCTATAGTTCGCCAACCCTGCTTCCCCCATCCCTCCCCCCAACAACCACCACTACCGCCAAATTTGTTATAATGTTACTCAGTTCAATAATTATATCAAATTAGTATCGTATTTTCACAAAGATATGCAAGATAAAATAAACAAGTTAACCCAGAATGCAAACAACATAGGACTAAAGATCAACGTAGGAAAGACAAAGTTAATGAAGCAAAATGTGAACAACAGAAATGTACTCAAGAGTAGATAACAAGTTAGTGGAGGAGGTCAACGAATTTGTATACCTTGGCAGCAGAGTAGTAGAAAATGGAGACAGCACAGAGGACATCAACAGCAGACTTACTAGAGCAAACCAGGCTTTTGCAATGCTACAGAATATATGGAAATCTAAAAAAAAAAACTAAGCATAAATATGAAAATCAAATAAACTAAGCATAAATATGAAAATCAGGATATTTAAGAGTAATGTTCTAAGTGTACTACTCTATGGAAGTGAATGCTGGAAAATCACCAAAACCATAGAAAACAAGTTGAATTCTTTCCAGACTAAATGTTTACGTAGAATTAAAAAATATTTTGGCCAAACACCATAAGAAATAACATCTTATTGGCAGAAATGCAGATGAAACCACTGACAACAATTATTGAGGAAAGACGCTGGCGATGGTTGGGACATGTGCTCCGAATGATTGACAACTCACTACCAAAAATAGCACTAAGATGGACACCACAGAGGAGCAGAAGTAAGGGTAGACCAAAAGAGACATGGAGAAGAACAACAGAAAGGATGTTGAGCAATAGAGGGCTCACCTGGGCAAGAGCAGAAAAAAAGGCGAAAGACAGGCATTTGTGGAAAACCCTTGCGGAAGCCCCATGTGCCCTGGGCACTTAAGGTTCAGAGAGAGAGAGAGAGAGAGTATCGTATTTTAGAGCCTCCATGTAACATTGTCTATAAGTTGTTCATATAAGACTGTTTATAAATTGTTCCTGTAACATTGTCTATTAGTTGTTCATATAACACTGTTTATAAATTGTTCCTGTAACACTGTCTGTTAGTTGTTCATATAACACTGTTTATAAATTGTTCCTGTAACATTGTCTATTAGTTGTTCATATAACACTGTTTATAAATTGTTCCTGTAACATTGTCTATTAGTTGTTCATATAACACTGTTTATAAATTGTTCCTGTAACATTGTCTATAGTTGTTCATATAACACTGTTTATAAATTGTTCCTGTACATTGTCTATTAGTTGTTCATATACACTGTTTATAAATTGTTCCTGTAACATTGTCTATTAGTTGTTCATATAACACTGTTTATAAATTGTTCCTGTAACATTGTCTATTAGTTGTTCATATAACACTGTTTATAAATTGTTCCTGTAACATTGTCTATTAGTTGTTCATATAACACTGTTTATAAATTGTTCCAGTAACATTGTCTATTAGTTGTTCATATAACACTGTTTATAAATTGTTCCTGTAACATTGTCTATTAGTTGCTCATATAACACTGTTTATAAATTGTTCCTGTAACATTGTCTATTAGTTGTTCATATAACACTGTTTATAAATTGTTCCTGTAACATTGTCTATTAGTTGTTCATATAACACTGTTTATAAATTGTTCCTGTAACATTGTCTATTAGTTGCTCATATAACACTGTTTATAAATTGTTCCTGTAACATTGTCTATTAGTTGTTCATATAACACTGTTTATAAATTGTTCCTGTAACATTGCCTATTAGTTGTTCATATAACACTGTTTATAAATTGTTCCTGTAACATTGTCTATAAGTTGTTCATATAACACTGTTTATAAATTGTTCCTGTATAAGGCAATGATCGTTGTTAAACTCACATGCTGCTGCTATTACTACTAATGCTCCTATTATTATTACAACTACTACTACAACTACTACTACTGCTACTCTACTACTACTGTTACTACTAATACGACTACCATTACTATTACCACCACCACCACCACTACTACTACTACTACCACCATTATTACTACTGCTACTACAACTACTACAACACCTTCTATTATTACTACTACCACTACTACTACTACTACTACTACTACTACTACTACTACTACTACTACTACCACTACTACTACTACTACTACTAAATTACTGCTACTGCGACTGCCATTGTAATAATTATACCTACTGCTCCCATTGCTTCACTCACTACAACTATTACTACCACTAAGTAGCACTACAAGTAGCACTGCTAAACTTTCAACATTTTGTTTAATTTTTTTTTTTGCCAAAAGATGTATAGGTCCTCCCCCCCCCCCCCAATCCCTTTTTTTCACGCACTGATCTAGCAAATTATAGTTGCATATGCTCCAAAAATTCCTCCTGCCCCATTATAAATACCAGAAAATATCCAGTCATTCACCAGTTATGTGAGTTATCTCCCGATTTCCCACCTTCACAGCTTCATGCAGAAAGTATGCAGCGAGCATTACTCACTCACACCCCCTCCTCTCCCCCTCCAACCCCCCCCCCCCACGAGCTGTATGTGTGAGCGTGTGCGTGCATGTGCGTGCGTGTGGTCAGAATATCCATGAGAGGGTAACAGGAAAAGCTGGCAGAATCTAAGTGGTGAGTAAAGTAGGTCATCCCGTGCAGCAAGTTTTTTTCTAGAACAGTCGTTTCCAAGTTTGATTTTTTTTTTTTTTTAGCCTTCGTGGATCCCAAGGTGAGAAGGAAGAGTTTCCAGAAAGTGCTTGAGATCTGATTCCTGATATTTTTTTGTCCGTTTAAAAGTATATTCCAATTGTTTGTTGTTTGTGTTATCTCCCTGTAACTGCGAGCTGGCGTTCTCTGCAGCCGATGCTGTGGAGATGTTGAGGTACAGCATCGTGTTGGCGTGGGTTATGGCAGCTGCTTTTTCAATCCCGGAGTACAGCTAAAAAGCAGGGGGGGGGGGTATGCATTGCTTCTTTAGCAAACTTCACCACAATGGGGATTATGGCGATCCCTGCCCCATTAGTCAGGCTACGCCTGTTACTGGGGGTACCAAAGAGAGGTGGGACAGGGTCTTGGTCAGCTATGGTTCACTAATTCTGATTCTAGCGTATCAGCTAAGGGTCTCTGATTGCCTCGTTGGACAGTGTCTTCATCCCCGAGTAGATTCCAAATCAGTTTCTGAACTTGACAATTAAAAAAAAAAACATTAAAATGTTCTTATTCTTCTTATTCTTCTTTGTTCGAAGTTGTTGGTCACGTCAGATCCTGATCCCTGTCGACAGAGCAAAGCCCGAAAGTCTTTACCTGATCCTGATATGAGCCCCAAAGCTCCCCCCCCCCAAAAAAAAAAAACAAACCACACACTAATCGCCTCAAGCCATGCCTCACTACCTTAGATGTCCATGGCTTTGGGCACTCTTGAAGGATATGTTCCAGAATCTGGACTCCACTGCCGCGTGGAGATTCGTCTGTGTGAGACATTTTGAGCTGATGAAGGTTGCTCGGTACTCTGGAGTGGCCTGTCCTTTGTAGCCGGTGTTTAGAACCTGGTTCGTTGTTGGATTTCAGTTGTTGCTTCCATTCAGATCTTCACTGGTTACGGGAAGGGTTTTGTCTGAATTTCGTTAGACCCGTCACAGCATGGGTTATTACATCAATTTTGAGGAACTGCATAGGATCAATAAATAACACACGGTGGTGGAGTTTGTATAAAAGTTTGCTTCTCACTGCAGTCCCTTTGGACGCCAGCTTTAAGTTTATTCGCATGCCATCAGCTAATATGAGCTCTTATGCTTACTGTGAGAATGGTAATCACTCAAACAAACAATTACACAGGCAGTCAGAATGGTAATTAATCAACCAAACAAAACAAAATAATTGTGTAGCTACACTAAGCAAGCAGTTAACCAATCCAACGAGCAACTAACTGTGCAATCAATCATGTAAGCAACTCTGCAACCAATCAGACAAGCACTTATACAGCCAATCAGCTACCAGTTAACTAACCGGTCAAAAATAAGTATTTACCAGCCAACCAATCAAACAAGTGCTACTGGCCATATGGGACATTTCTGACGAACACATGATAATACAACTAGGGCAGCATTTCATTTTTCTGTTCCTGTGATGGAAAGTGCTTCTGTTATTGATTGCTTTGGTTCGATAACCGCTTAAGAAAGGGGGGCGTATAATGATGAGAGAAGTGGGAGTTAGACGGAAGGGCAGGGTACGGAGGAAAGGGGAGCAAGAAAGGGAGGGGAGGGAGGGAATGATTGATTTATGAATGAGCAGGCCTGGTTTGAATAAGATAAGTTTTCTCACGACGCCGCAAGGCCTCCTGGCTAGTGGTTGCATCGATGGATGGATGGATGGATGGATGGATGGATGGGTGAATGGATGGATGGATGGATGGATGGATGGGTGGGTGGTCTGGTTCCATAGCAGGAGACAAGTCGGGGGAGGCACATTGAGAGAGGAATCCAGTCGGTGCATTCCTCAGGGGTCCCAAGGGCTTCTCCTTTTATAAAGGTGGGGCCCATATTGGCTTCTCCTATTATAACGGTGGGGGACCAAGAGGGCTTCTCCTGTTTTACGAGTGAGGCTCATATGGCTTCTCCTGTTATAAGGGTGGGGCCCAGAAGGCTTTTCCTGCTTTTGGGAGGGGGGGACGACGAGTAGTGGATAAAAACAAAATGGCTGATCAATAGGGTCAGCCCCAGGGAGATCGGGGGGGGGGGGGTGGGGTGGGGTATACAGCTTTGCACCACTTCACAAATTTCCTTTCGGAAAGCCGGTGCAGGGCAGCTGTACATCATCTCCTCGTGAGAGTATTATGGAGCAGAAGTACATCCTGGCAGCAGTGTGATCTGAACACCTCGGGAATGAGAAGTTCCAGTTCTCTTTGGTTCTCGTTTCTCGTTTTACGGATTTTTTTTTTTAGTGGAATTGGGGTCACCTACAGATCTGCCCAGAGTGCGGTGATACACAGGGTAGAAAGCTTTGACGTTTTCATAGTCAAACTTAAAGAAGATCAGACGATCTTAGCTCGGACAAAGATCGGGAAACCTAGTTTCTGTCGGAAAAACAGGTAGCGTATCGACAAGCGTTGCTGATGGTGATAGCATACAGCTGCTAGTAATATTGCCATACGATCTTCTTCTTCTCTCTTTTCTTTCTTCCTCTTCTTCTTCCTTCCTTCCTTTCTTCTTCTTCTCCTTCCTTCCTTTTTCTTCTTCTTTATTCTTCCTTCCTTCCTTCTTCTTCTTCTTTATTCTTCCTTCCTTCTTCATTCTTCTTCTTCATTCGCGTAGACGTCGATGTCAGTCTCTCTCACACAACTACATCAGTTCGTCTCTGGCTTTCAGCACCGCGATACAGCATCTCTTGTATGGGGGTTGGGGCCTGGCATTGGGTGGGGTGTGTTGCTGGTGTCTCTGGAAGATAAGTTCGACTGTCCTTGCCTGTTCACCACAAGCATGTAGATCTACTGACCCAAGTTTCAGTCTGTGGTATAAAATGATGTCTCAGCCTCCAATGGCCTGTTCTCAGTCGGAATGTTGCAGTTTTTTCTTGAGAATTTCTAGCATTCATTGTCCATTTTGGGTGTTGCTTTATCCATTTTTCTATTACCGGAATGGCTCTATGACGATGAGAATTCCCTCCCTTGGTGTGGGAAGTCCCGTCTTGGCTTTCACGATACGAACCTTGGACTAAAACTTTACAATATCTCCCACCAACTATGCCACAGGTAGATTAGAATTTAAGGAATGTAAACCTACGCAGTAGATGATTTTTAAACTCTCTATTCTCACACAGTTTAAACTGTTCGTTTAGGTGCGTATCTTTCTGTGTTGCATGTATAGATTTGTCATCGTTTCTTCTTCTGACCTGGCTAGAGATTTGTTTTTCTTGCTCTTTTCAGCCGACATTTTGTGATTTTGCTGCAGAACAAGAATAGTTCCAGTTTGGAAGTGGGTTATAATGTCTACATTAAGGTCGAAGAAAATAAGATAAATAACTGATGTACTTTTATTCACGTCCGGTACGGGATTTTGCATACTTTTAAATCCAGACCCCCCCCCCTTTTTTTGGGGGGGGGGGGAGATTATGTCGTTCTAGAACTGCCAACATGGTGTTCTTTTGTTCTGTCGTCCTATAACTGCCAACATGGTGTTCTTTTGTTCTATCGTCCTGGAACTGCCAACATGGTGTTCTTTTGTTCTATCGTCCTGGAACTGCCACCAAGGTGTTCTTTTGTTCTGTCGTCCTAGAACTGCCACCAAGGTGTTCTTTTGTTCTGTCGTCCTAGAACTGCCAACATGGTGTTCTTTTGTTCTGTCGTCCTAGAACTGCCACCATGGTATTCTTTTGTTCTGTCGTCCTAGAACTGCCACCATGATGTTCTTTTGTTCTGTTGTTCTAGAACTGCCAGCATGGTGTTCTTTTGTTCTGTCGTTCTAGAACTGCCAGCATGGTGTTCTTTTGTTCTGTCGTCCTAGAACTGCCACCATGGTGTTCTTTTGTTCTGTAGTCCTAGAACTGCCAGCATGGTGTTCTTTTGCTCTGTCGTCCTAGAACTGTCAGCATGGTGTTCTTTTGTTCTGTCGTCCTAGAACTGCCAGCATGGTGTTCTTTTGTTCTGTCGTCCTAGAACTGCCAGCATGGTGTTCTTTTGTTCTGTCGTCCTAGAACTGCCAGCATGGTGTTCTTTTGCTCTGTCGTCCTAGAACTGCCAGCATGGTGTTTTTTTGTTCTGTCGTCCTAGAACTGCCAGCATGGTGTTCTTTTGCTCTGTCGTCCTAGAACTGCCAGCATGGTATTCTTTTGCTCTGTCGTCCTAGAACTTCCAGCATGGTGGGGTTTTTTGTTCTGTCGTCCTAGAACTGCCAGCATGGTGGGGTTTTTTGTTCTGTTGTCCTAGAACTTCTAGCATGATGGGGTTTTTTGTTCTGTTGTCCTAGAACTGCCAGCATGGTATTCTTTTGCTCTGTCGTCCTAGAACTTCCAGCATGGTGGGGTTTTTTGTTCTGTTGTCCTAGAACTGCCAGCATGATGTTCTTTTGTTCTATCGTCCCAGAACTTCCAGCATGGTGGGGTTTTTTGTTCTGTTGTCCTAGAACTGCCAGCATGGTGTTCTTTTGTTCTGTCGTCCCAGAACTTCCAGCATGGTGGGGTTTTTTGTTCTGTCGTTCTAGAACTGCCACCATGGTGTTCTTTTATTCTTTGTTCTATCGTCCTGGAACTGGCAGCATGGTGTTCTTTTGTTGTTTTTTTTTGTCATGTGGTCCTGGAACTGCCAGCATAGTGTTCGTTGTTGGAATTATGATGAAGAAGCATCAGTCTAAGCGCTTGTTAGCTTGGGGGGAGAACTAAAGGCAGGAAAATGTTACACAGCTTCTCTACAAACTTCACTACCTTAGGGACCTGGTCTTTGGCCAGGCTGAGACTAAAAGGTGGGGCATGGTCTTTCGTTCGCTGGCCCTGGCAGATTTTGCAATATAATTCATCACCGGCCCCATCAGTTTTTTTTCGCTATTGTTGCAGGTGCATTACCGCTTGTTCGCTAACTTCCACTGGTTCTGACAGCTTCTTTTGCTAGCGTTCACTGGGCCCTGACAACGTGTACCACCGCTCTATAACCATCATCTCCCGTTCAAACCCGACAAAAGGGGGTGCACACATTCTGATTCTTCGCGAGAACAAGCAAGTCCCCGCCACACACACTGCAGAGCCGCTAACGAGGCCAAAGCCCTCCTGACCTAGTACTGTTACGGTGCGCGCGCGCATGGCTGCAGACTGGCCAAACTGTCTGCTAGTAGTCTAGTCTGTCCGCAGTAAACTGGTAGTCAGCTTGTCCGACTGAGCCAACCGATTGAGATTTGATACTGTAAACGTGTCACAACTTAGTCCCTAAAAGTTTTACTGTACTTTTACTGATAGAGACTTGGCAGCCGCTGTTACACTGCCGCGAGCTGGTTATCAATGCCTCAGCGTATCAAGTTCTATTTCATTCATTTAATGAGCGTGTGTTTTTAACGTAAATAAACAAGTAGATGTATAAATTACCATACTTGTACTTCTAAGTTTTAAATTCTCCTTTCTTCAACTGTAGTTTTTTTTTCAGCTCCTCCGTTGCTGGCCTTTTTTTTTTTTTTTTGGTGTCTGGCGAAGGTGATGCAGGCCGAAATATTACATGGGTCTACTGCTGCTTTTGTATGTGTTACTTTACACAGCGTTTCATCTGTGTTTGCGTTTATTGTCTCACTTTTGGATATACCCTATTTCCTTGAATAAAGGCCCCCTCCCCACCCCCAGCCGTTTATTCACAGAACTATCGTCGTGATTTGGCGTTTATCAGAGGCCGGCGACTAATCAAGGCAGCCATTTATTTGCAAAGTGCCAACTATTTTTTTTTCAGCATCGATACTAGCATACGCCGTATATTTTTCCCATAGGAGAACACAGCGTTTATTTCAGACCCAGCGTTTAATCAAAGAAATACAGTGTATATACCCCTGTCTCTTTATACTTACATGTCCCAGTTTTTAAGTTCTGGTGTTAGTAGCTCATGTCAGATGAGGCCACAGCACTACCCTAGTCTTTATCCAGTCTTGAAGATGTTACATGAACACCAGTCTTCTCACAATTCACCTTATACATTTATATTGATATCAGTTTATTGACATACATTATTAGTTACTTACATTACTGTCAGTTTACTTCAGTGTTTCACAGGCTTGTTCGCCCCCGCCTTTTTTTTCCTCCCATGCCATGTCCTCGACGCCCCATATCCTCGACGCCCCATATCCTGGACGCCCTGTTATGTACTTACTCGTACAATGGCCTATTAAACTAGGATACACATTACACAACTTAAAAACTTCAGCAAGCAAGCCAGTTTAACAATATGAGGGCATACATTTGTAACTCACCTACCTGCATTACTTTCTCAACTTTTTAATGTGATGGATGAGTTTCATGTAGGGACACGAGTTTCTCAATATCAGGTTGAGAAGTGCTAAGAGAGAAGGTATTACTGTCCCCCGGTTTCCTTTCACTGTCCCCGTGACTCTTTTCTGTCCACCGTCCCCTAGTCTTTTCCAGCGCTCAGGGAGGGGTGGGCCGGCGTTATTCACAACCCCCACTCCCCCACTTTGCGAAATACTGGTTTACTATTATGTATTATCAGTTATTTATACTAATATCAGTTTATTGTCATAATTTATCGGTTATTTTATACTAATATCAGTTTATTGTCATAATTTATCGGTTATTTTATACTAATATCAGTTTATTGTCATATTTGTGCTTTTATCATAAATATGATAATACAAAATCACGAAGGAAGAATTGGAGGCTTTAGGGGAGCTTGGCATAGAAATAATTACCAGATTGTTGAATGACTCTATAACAGTAACTATGTCCCATCAGATCTTTTGCAATCAGTTTTCATTGCCCTACCAAAGAAACAAGGTGCAGTTGAATGCGAAGACCATCGAACCATTAGTCTTATGAGCCATGTTACCAAAATCCTACTTCGTATTGTTAATAGAAGAGTCCGGAACAAAATAAAACCAGAAATCGCTGAAGAACAGTGTTGCTTCGTCGAAGGAAAAGGTACAAGTAACGCCAAATATATAATAAGAACATTGATGGAGAGATCAATAGAAGTAAAGATAGACCTATACTTAAGCTTCATAGACTACTGTGATAAAGTGAGACACACAGAAATTACAAGAATGCTGGAAGACATCAACATAGATGGGAAAGTTCTGAAACTCATCAAAAACATATATTGGCAGCAATCAGCGGCAATGAAGGTTGAGAGCCAAATAGGAGCATTCCAAGACATAACATCGGGAGTGATACAAAGATGTGTTCTATCTCCTGACCTCTTCGTCTTGTACAGCGGAAACATAATGAGAAATATAGAGAACTTGCCAGGAATATCAGTTGGTGGGTACAACCTTAACAACTTAAGATATGCAGACGACACAGTTCTGATTGCTGAAAGTGAAGGGGAGCGACAGGCTCTTCTGGACGTCGTGGTTCGTGAAAGTAAAAACAAAGGCCTCAACCTGAACAAAAAGAAGACTGAAGTGATGGTCATCTCAAAGAAAAGAATATCACCAAAATGTACCATTACCATTACCAAATAAAAAGCATATGTCCTCAGGCCAAGTCAGCATTCCAGAAAATGAGAAACGTCTTGTGCAACAAATCCATATCAATGGAAACAAGATTCCGAGCCAATTTTGTTTTATGGGTGTGAAGCATGGTCGATGAATAAGAGAGTACAGCGAGAAATGTAGGCCATGGAGATGTTGTTTATAAGAAGGATGTTGACGGTACCACGGACAGCCAAGAAAACCAATGAGGAAGTCTTAAGAGAGGCTGGAGTTAAAAAGCAAATTATAGCAAAGATCAGAGGCAAACAAGCTAGATTTATAGGACATTTCCTGGGAAGAGGTATACTGAAACACACTGTGGCAACTGGAAAAATTGAAAGAAAAAGAAACAGAGGAAGAGAGAGAGAGAGAGAGAGAGAGTGAGAGAGAGAGAGAAGTTACTGGATGGGCTGTCAGTGTGGCTAGGAAGAAAGTCACAGGCGGATCTCATAATCAAGTCTAAAGACAGGGAATTGTGGAGAGAAATGGTCGCCTACGCCAGCGGCATGGCACTTGAATCACATTTGTCAGTTAATTTACACTAATATCAGTTTATTATTATATGTTACCAGTTAATTATACTAACTGATGTAGAAAGTCTGGAATAGAGAGAAAGTTTGTGTGAAGGACAGAATCTTGGAGTGGGGGGAGGGGGCGGGGGGATGAGCGTCCAATTCTTCACCCTTTGAAAATAAAGCTCATTCCTTCGTTCGCTCTCCATGCTCGTATGGTTTGTCGCCATTTCTTCCAGGCTGGTGTAATCTCTCGTGAATGTTGCACGAGTAGTATTACTTCTGGGGAGAATTGTTTAAAATCACGGCGAGGGGGGGGGGAACCACAGACAAAATAGCATATTAGCAGCGCCATCTACAGGCTGTCCCGACCTTACGCCAGGGCCGCCCTGACTGGGTGAGTCATACACCTGTCTCGAATTTAATGTTTGGCGTGAAGGGAGCACTAGATCTTGTATTGCTTGGGTAGAATTAGCAGGATCGCTCGATATGTTTGGCTGTCCGTCCTCCTCTCCCCCCCCCCCACCCCGGGATTTGTTGTTCCCTCTTCTCTTTGTGTGATTTCCGCGTATGTGTCATCTGCCTTTGTCTTTCCTGCAGTAAGCCGTACCTGAGGCCTTGCGACACGCTTAACCCTGGCGTTGCTGTGTGTAGTTTCATTCATGCGCCCTGGCTTTTCTTGGTACTTGTGTGTTACATTTGGCCGTAACGTAGCACACTTCAGGCAGCTCTGTACAGGAGAAGAATTCTTTCCGGACTAAATGTTTTCGAAGAATTAGAAGAATATTTTGGCCAAACACCATAAGAAATAACATCTTGTTGGCAGAAATGCAGATGAAGCCACTGACAGCAATTATTGAGGAAAGACGCTGGCGATGGTTGGGACATGTGCTCCGGATAACTTACGACTCACTACCAAAAATAGCACTAGGGTGGACACCACAGGGGAATAGAAGTAAGGGTAGACCAAAGGAGACACGGAGAAGAACAGAGAAGATGTAGAGCAACAGAGGGCTCAATTGGGCAAGAACGGGGGAAAAAGGCCAGAGAGAGAGAGAGAGAGAGTGTGTGAGTGTGTGTGTGTGAGTGAGAGAGAGAGATGCAAGAGAAGAATGAATGGAGATGAAAATCGTAGGCAAAATGATGCACTTGTGTTCGCTAGGCAGACAGACATAAAGACGTCAATGTCTGAACGAACGACAATGCTAAGAACACTTATAAAATTATCATCGATACAGACCATTTTTTTTTTAGAAGACATCATGAAGATTATTCCAGATATTCTAAGCGTACTATGCAAGCTTTATTAAACGTTTATAAAATTATGGTACAGACTCATCATTTTTTTTACATGGAAGATATGCATGAAGAATACCCCAACATAGGATACGTATACTATAAAAGTTTATCAAAGCTGGGGTATAACTATACGCTGTCGTTTTGCAAATATTTAAATGTATAGCTTTGGGATACTTTGTATTTTAACTTTATCAGTTATCGCAATTTTATTTCGTGTTGCAGACGGGGTTGATATTAAAAGCAGGGGAGTCAGTACAACTGAACTGGAATGAAAGAGTTGGAAAACCATGGGCCAGAATGAAAAGAAATCTACCATTTATAAAAGAATCAGAGTTTAACGGAGTTGTAAGTATGGCATACCAAAGTACGCTTTCCGACGGCCTGCCCAGCGATGATTTTTTTTTTTTAAAGTTTCTTTTCGGACCATCATCCCAGTGACTTGGTGGTGTAAGTACACATTTTTAGAATATATAGTATTAATTTAAATGTAAAAAAAAATCACTCACAAATTATAAGGTCTCTCTAGTTATTTTTATTTTACGTTTTAAAACATGCTTGTCTGTTGACAGTAAAGTACTATACATTCACACGTATGACATTGACTTTGGGTATGTAGTCCCATGGAAAGCGATGCCTATCTAAACCTGGCACTAGATACGGAGTTTGGGCTTGTGATGACCTTACCTTAAAACATTACTTTTTTTTTATGGTTTGTTAAGCTCCATTCTTGGAAGGATACATAGTGGGAAAAAGAAAGAGAGGAAGACCAAGGTGAAGATGGCTGCAAGACATCGTTGATGATATGCAAATGGATGCATCAGCAGCAAGGCCATCTTGCTCACAACCGAGAGGCCTACAGGAGTGGTGTTAGGGAGGCAAAGTTCCACAAGGGACATGCAAATGAATGAATGAGCTCCATTCAGCGCGTACATTTGAAGTTACATACTTTTTAGTTCTACAACTAGTTATTGCACGTAATTGCACTCATTTATTAGCATTTCTTTTAGATCTGTTTCTGTTTCGAAGATGCAAGCAGCCTTTGATTGGTCTTGTTGTGTTTGCTTACACAGTTATGTCTTCTTTCTCTCATATATGGGGATCCTATCTTCGACCCCAGCAAGATGGTTTTTAGCAAAGTAAGGAAGACATCTTATTCCATTCAGGGGCGAAAACACAACCAAGCTTTCTTGTTCCACTGGTTTGGGGGGGGGGGAATACACAGTTAACTCAAGCTGAATGACAGCAGTCAGCGACCCATATGTGACTTTCTACGTCAAGATCTTAGTCTACCTCTTAGTGCCCATGAAAACAGACAGTTAGTTAGTAGTAGTCTGGCCGAGTGAATAACTGGAGATCGCAGTCGAAATACGAACCCGGTCGAAAGCCGCTGAGCTGGGATACAGTTCTCAAGGCAAACGTCCGGGACGAAGACCATTGACGTTAAACGTCCATAATTTTCTTTGATATGTCGGCACACTAAACGCCTGATACGGCATGCCCACATCTGATCGCTTTTCCCGTCCCCCAGCTCCGAAAGGAACCAGGTACCCATTTCTAGAAGCCGAGTGACTAGAGCACCCCTGAACCATTCAGAGTTAGATTCATATATCTGAACAATTGTCTTTTATTCTGTGTCTATTTCATTTTTTTAAGGGTAACAATATGTCTATGCCTTCTTCTTTCTGGAACTGCGAGCTGGCGTTCATTGCAGCGAATGCTGTGGAGATGTTGAGGCTCAGCATCGCGTTGGCTTAGGACTGAATCATAGCAGCTAATTCTTTTTAGTCCCTGAATGAAGCTAACAGGCCAGTGGGGGTGCAATACTTCTTTAGTCCATGGGGACTATGGCTCGGTCTGGTAAAGGGCATTCCAACAGGGAGGCGGAACAGGCTTGGTTAGGTATGGTTTGCCAACCCTGACGCAAGCACGTCACCTATGGGTGGCTGATTGCCATAAGGCACAAATGCTTTTAAAAAGTGAGGATACACAAGTTAAAGGTAACCCTGTTATACTATGGAGGTACTTAGGGGATATGGTGTTTGTGCCCATATTTTCTTTAGCCTGTTGGTACACTAGAGGACGATGCAGTCAGCATCATTCTTGCTTGCCTTTCCTTCCTCACCTCCAGACAAATTCGGATGTACCCATTTATACATCTAGATAACTGGGACACCTCCAGTTGAATTCAAACCACCAAACCTTCGCCCTTTGCCATGAAAGAACAGTGCACTAACCACTTTGCTGCCCTTTAATAAATGAGAAACGAGGAAAGCTGTAGCGTACACATACCAACAAAGTACATAATATTAGAAATGACAGACAGGCCACACAAACATCAAATTAATTTGTAAACAGTAAGAGTGCAACACCATTTGAAAAACAAAAAGGTAATAAGAAAACAACAACTGAAAATGAAAAACAACAACAAAACACAAAATGAAACTTATAATAATATATTGCACAACACAAAACACACAAAAAAGGCCAATCATTGGAATGGAACAATATGTATTAATAAATTATAGCAATACTTTTCAATATATAAATTCACATCAATCTCACCAACACTGGCCAGGTCCACTCATGTAAAAAAAAACAAAGGCAAATGAACAAATATGGACCAATACTGCCCAAAATATGCCATTATCAGGACTGAACAGAACATTTCAACTGAACTTTTCCCCACATTTTTGCTGCATGTAAGTTCCATCATGTACACCACACACTCCCTTGACCCACACAAAACAAAACTGGACACAGATATCTGTTCCAACCAGTTATAAAATATTCAGTCTCTTAAAAAAATATGAACACCTTTGATGTGAAGTTATTTAAACAATGTGAATGTAATACCTCATAGATGGTGTGGATTCTATAAACTAGTCTGTACCAGATCAATATCAAGATCAAAATTTACTGGAAGTAGCAGAGATGTTGTTCATAAGAAGAGAATACCATGGAGGCCAAGAAAAGATGAGAATACCATGGAGGCCAAGAAAAGATGAGAATACCATGGAGGCCAAGAAAAGATGAGAATACCATGGAGGCCAAGAAAAGATGAGAATACCATGGAGGCCAAGAAAAGATGAGAATACCATGGAGGCCAAGAAAAGATGAGAATACCATGGAGGCCAAGAAAAGATGAGAATACCATGGAGGCCAAGAAAACAAATGAAGAGGCTCTAAGTGAGGTTGAGGAAGAGAGAGAAATTATGGAAAAATTCAGAACACGACAGCCCAGATTTGTAGGACAAGTTTTAAGAAGAGGCAAACCGGAACACTAAATGGCAACAGGAAAACTGGAGGGAACAAAGGACAGAGGAAGACACAGAAACAAAGATACTTGATGGACTAAAGGAGTGGCACACAGCACAGTTCAAAACAGCTTGTAGAAAGAGCCAAGGATATACTGGATGGACCAGAGAGAGAGAGATATTGGATCAGATTTAACAGTGAGACTGTTATCTTATCTTAAACTCCTTTTTTTTTTAACTGACACACACACACACACAAATCTAAAGACAAAATTTCTAATAAATCCACCAGTCATTTTTTACAAGGAAAAGAAACTATCCCTAAGTTAAGCTTATACTGGTTAAAGGTCGAATTTCCAGAAACCTGAATTAATCCATATGCAAACGGGTTTTGTAATTTTTACCTATCATGCAATGCTGTTAATGATAAGGAACAGTTGCCTAACCGCACTATAGAAAAATTTGTACCTTTAGGTGCAAGATTTTGTGCTGTCTCCAGCTAGAGATCTGAAGACCCTCAGCTCTGTTCTGATATGCTCAAGGAAGTAGCCCACAGATAACTTTCTACAGCTCCTCAGGTCTATCTCAGAGGCAAGGCCTCTTGGCAGACTCACAAAATACTGATCCTAAACACAATACAATTAAAATCCTACAGGGTGCTTTCTGAAGCACTGTTCCTTGAGCTACCACTGGGTCTTGACCAATCTCTGCATTTAGAAAAGCCACCCTTGTAACCGGGCACAGCACACAAAGACCGGCATCAACCACAGTCTTGAAAATTTTAATTGGTTTAAAAAAAAAATCAACCCCATGGCAAGAACAATTACAGATTACTGGCAAGTTTATGATAACCACACCAGAAAATTGATGAACCAATTACAATGTGCAATTTCCCTTAAATATCTCTACAAATAAACGACAGGTAGAAAACACCTGCATTTAACCTCCACCTATTACTTAAAGATAAAAGGAGTATCAACAACAAATCTGAGAAAAAAAGACAGGATAAAGATAAGATACTGCAAGTAATCTGAATCCCTTAAAGAGTTCTTTATATATAATATGTGAAACTGTTTTCTGAAAAATGGCAACTTGTATAAATAAATTTCCACTTTCAGTTATCCAACAGGAAATAGTGAAAAGAAAGAGAGAAAAAAAAAAGAATTACAAAACCACCAAAGATCTACATATTCTCTGTGAATTATCAAATAAGACTAAAACACATACACATTTATGCTGTTGAAAACGTGTGTTTAACCCTTGTTTACCAATCATCATTTGTTTTTTTTTAAATTAAAACAATTTTAATAAAATAAAATTTAAAAAAACTCCCAGATTTTCATCATTGATAAAGTACACTGGCTACCCTACAGCACACCAGAAGGTCCAAAAACCGGTCGCTGCTCAACAAACTAAATCTCATTCATGTCTAGCTACTCTATATAAAGGCATGACCATTCATTCAACCCCGAAAAAAGTTCCAAGTACAGGTCACTCAAATAACCATATTACACTAGACTTCATTTATACTCGATACTGTATCGAGCTAATAATATCTGCTGCCTGAGGCTGTAACAGCAATATATGCAGACATAACAACAACAAAATTAACAATTATAAAAAAGAAAGGCCCCTGTTAGTTTAAGAAAAAAAAAAAACTCTTCTAAAAATAACTTGGTTATTTTACAATTTCTTCTTTCATTAATTTTAACACTTCCACCTGCCACAAACAGGTCTGTCCACTCAAACATATTACCAGAACTTCAGTTCCTCACATTTTGTAAGTCTCTTAATGTAGCAGCTTCACATAACACTGAACTGACCATGAAAATTCTACAAATAACCCCACTCAGTCTATCTCCCTAGAATTGCAAGCTACTGCTCTTTGCAGCAGATGCTGTGATGGTTGCTGAGGCACATTTGGAGTGGGTTATGGCAACTTTCCAAGAAGAGCTAAAAGGCAAGGGGATATAAAATACTTTAGCAGGTCCACCACCATGTGGATTATGGTGATCCTTGCCCTCCCCCTAGCCAAGTTACTGGGCGGACCAATGGAGGGGCAGGACAGGGCCTTGGTCAGTATGGTTTGCCAACCCTAACGCCAGAATGTCAGCTAAGGTTTGCCAACCCAGGCACCATCATGTTAGCCAGGGTTTGCCAACCCTAACGCCAGAAAGTCTGCTAAGGTTTGCCAACCCCGATGCCAGCACATTAGCTAGGGTTTGCCAACCATGACGCCAGCATGTCGGCTAAGGGTCAATGGTTGTCAAAACAGACAGCATCTTTGCCCCCCAATTATCTCCCTTATAACTCTTATAAGAATATTACCCACAGCTGACCAGCCAATAAGAGTATATTAACTCTTTATAGACTAATTATTTACATGTACTGGAAAATGTATTATAAAAAAATACTAGTCCCTCTAGCTCTACAGTTATGCTTTATAGATTACATATACAACCTTCATATATAGCTTACAGCATGATTATACATACAACTTCAACATTCTGTTTATGGCTAGCTTACATGTATATAGCTTTCATATGTAGCTTATAGACAGAGTATACATACATCTTCTACATCTTACTTATAACCAGATACAGACACAACTACATTTTGCTTATAGCCAGATTACATATACAACTACATTTTGCTTATAACCAGATTACAGATACAACATTTTGCTTATAACCAGATTACAGATAAACAGCTTCCACATGTACCTTGTATCTAGATTACAGATACAACTTACCTAATATGCTTATAGCTAGATTATGTAAATATCTGTCACTGTAATCTTAAGAGTTCCTTCTCTTATAAGTATTCCATTAATATTATACTTTATAACTAGAAGTAGATCATAAGATCATTTGACTCTTATTTGCTAGCTATAAGAATATCACTTTTATGCAGGCAGACATAACAGAACTGTCATGGATACAGATGAACTAGTTTTGAAAACCTGATACTATATATATTATATATAAGTTCTATTTTTGGTTCATCTGCTAGGAGTTATATTTCCCCCTGCAATTTGGGTCAATAGTTCACTTTATACAACATACAGACTGCTTTTAAAGTCATATGATAAATACGGTAGTAATATTCAAGTTGAACTGGGAATACCTGACACTTCAGAGACAGATATGCGTTAAGATACGTCAATCATAATGTTCTTACATTACCAATGTTTTATCACCGTCCACAATTGGTTTTTTTTTTCAAACACTTGGTGTAACCAAGTACGAGTACAGTGCATGATGATGATGATCAAAGTGACTGTAGTTTCAAAGTGTGAAAAGCCACGTTAGGCCTAACGCACACTTAGATCAGTTTGGCTCATAGCAGAGTATCCATGTGCGACACTGGTCACATAGGCAACGTTTGGCTATCGGGACGGCGTATGTATCCCCCACACAAGTGAGCACGATATACTTCTCTTGGCAGCAACTGGAACTGAGCATTCCAGTCGCAGGATAAACTATTTTAAATATCATAAGTCAGTGTACTTTACCCTGCTTTTGTTGTAATTTTCCTGTAGTGTGACTGTGAACTAGGACTGTCAGGTTGTTCAGAACTGGAATCTGCACACAGTCCAGAAAATCCGGTGCTAAAAATGTTGACCAGATTTGAAATTTGATGAAATTCTGAGGACTGCACAGACTGAGTGTCAGACTCTGATTCATCTGAAGAGTCCGATGAGTAATCTGCCAACGACTGTGGTGACAAAGGCGAGTCACTGCTGACTCTAGCTTTCTTGCTAATCGGGCAATCCTGGGATGAAGTGTTAGGATTGTCTCTTCGTCTCTTCAGAATGTGACAGGTCGTGGTGCCGCAGGTCAGACCCTGCTGTTTTCCAGAAGACTGTTCTGATGATGCGAGCTGAGCCTCGTGTGAAAGCTGTGTAGCAGCCGACAGGTGATCATTCTCGGGGAGATATGATTTGGTAACAGATGCTGTCATGTTTACAGGCACAGCTGCACTGTTTTCGACTGATGGTGGGTAATTTTCCTTATCGTAAGTGACGTCCACGGTCATATCTTGTACCGATGTTGTCTCGCTGCTTGGTGCTTCCAACACGCTCGGTGCATTCTCCGACCTAGTTTCTTGTCCGCCCACTGAATGATGGGTGGTGGAGTGGCCCAGATTTGAGTCACGAGTCGGTCGACACAGTTCCCCTTTGTTCAAGTCAGTGACCGTGGCAGATTCCGTCTTCTGACCAGCAACCAGCAACTTCTGCTGCTGTTGTTGGTGCTCCAAGAGCCTTTGCCTCTGTAAATTCTGCTGGTAGTTATATGACTCAATCATGTAGGCAGTCCTTGCTTTGTGTAACACCGTAGCAACGAGGAGATTTCTGTGTAAGTTTATGCCGCCACGCTGGCCTCTAGACTGTGCGATTTTGCCTAAACTAACAGAAATCAAACGCTGGGTTTCCATACTGGTAGCCATTATGAACAGAAAGTGTATTGTTAACAATCGGTCCAAAAGAATAGTCAACAGTTTAAAACCACGCAACAAATTAAATAGCTTCAACACTGCTAAAACTTCACGTTGTGAACTTTCATCCACTTCTGCTGACTGCTTTGTCTGAAAATGCGTGGTTCACTCCCAAGGCATCCTGTTTTAAAACCCTGACGTCAATCGTTCCACTTACCAGCCAATCAGCATCGACCTTATGATAACGTCATTCGCGGCTCAACCAATCAGAGCTTGGGTGTGTTTCAGTGGGAGAAAATTACAACCGTGACCAGAGAATTCTAAATAAAGATCTGACCCCGCAAAATACAATCCAGCTTTCTGAGGTGGTGAAATATTTTCGAAAAAGGGGAGGGGGGAGAGCGAAGGAGAGATTTGTACAGTCAGGATTATATTGAACATTGAAAAGAAGTTAGTGACTTTGCGCGTTACTACAGGATAATGAACAAAAGGTAGGAAAATTGAGGTACGTGGGTAGGTCAGCGCCCACGTGCGACTAACATGGACATGAGTAAGACGAAGATAACGGCCAGATACTACTAAGTGCCCTCATTTCATTTGTGTGGGCTGCTTCGATCTTGTTTTGGTGTTTTTCCGATTACCGCGGAGCTCTAGACCCCTTGCGTAGGATTGTGTTCTTGACCGATTCGAATAACTTTTATTCGTGAGTGTCCAAAATAACAGGGTCACGCAAATGAGGTAGGAAAAGATTATTAACCCTTGTCGCACAGAAGACCAAGACACCGGTAAGCACTCATCATCATTATTACGCGCTGTGCAGGAAAGTGTTGATAATCAAGCTTGTCCACCTCGTGCAATCCAAAAAAAGCTAAAGTAAATAAAATATGACTTCGTGCTCGATGGTTATTGTACGAAATCCTAAAAAGACAATTTAAAAAAGTAGATTCTAAAATCTACGGAGAAAAGTTTGCTTTGAGAAGATTCTATCTATTTACATTACTTCGCGTACTGTGCTGGTTAGCGTCGAAGATCATGACTTTAGAGCTTATACGAACACAGGTGTTGATTGATTGATACAAAATGATTTTCTTTTTCCGTGCCACTTGGTCAGTCCACTGATATTTTTTTTTCTCTTCCGTCCGCCCTCTCTTCTCTCCTTCTTTTTCCTTAGAATACTATATCTATTTAGGAATGTACATTAAAGTCAACAGTCCAAACACTGTTCACTCTAAGCAGCGCACGTTTAAAATAAAATTCACGCCGTACAAACGCGCGAAGAAAAATAAAACGGCTGCTTTCATTTTTTAAAAGTTTCTTTATGTTATTCTGTGCTGTAATAGCGGTGAAGAAAAATACAATAGTTACATGAGATTCTCTCTCCCCCCCCCCCTTTTTTTTTAAACGTACTTTATAATGTGCATTTGCACACGTAATGTGCGTCGTATTGTCAAATTATACAGTTTTTGAGAACATATATGAGCACGAGTTTGAAAATTTTGCACACCGTTTGAAAGACCTTAGAGGGAACATGTGCTTCGACACAGCAGACATTATCATCAGTGCCCATCACTTTCTTGTGGGTATAGGCCACGGATAATGTATCTTCTGTCACCCTTGTTCTTGGATTTGTTCTCTACTTCCCTCCCTCCATGTGTATCCCTTGTCTCTGAACATATTCATACTTTCCCTTCCCCAAGTACTTCTGGGTCTTCCTTGTTCTCTAATTCCTTGAAGATTTCACACCAGGGCCTACCTTGTTATGCTGGTGTCCGTTAGAAGTAATAGTATGACAAGTTTGTTTCGTTATTTTTTTTTCCTTAAAAAAATGATAATCAAGGACAGCATCGTGAAAGGGTTAATGTGTATATGTAGACACGGACGGAAAGAGACGATGGAATAAGTTCACTGACATCTCTCCGGCAACAACACCTGATGACAAATGCGCAGCTGTTGATCACAGAAGGCCGTAGGAGACAAAATGCGGTGTTGCCTGCATTTATTAGGGCCAGTGGAGCACAAAGGTCAAGACCCCCCCCCCGTGCGAAAGAGTAGGACCTCCTGTGGTCTCCATGGTGATATAATCAGCAAAGAATGGGGGGGGGGGTGGAGGGGAAGGGGAGAGTTGTTCACCTCAGATCTTCTCGATAGCTTACGTAATGTAAATCCAGTTCTCTACGAGCCCTGTACTCTAACATCTACACCGCACTGGCAGCTGAGGACATCCCTGCTCGCGGTTCTAGGGATATACAGCAACAACCAGGGCAGAAGGTGCAACGTAAATACATTTTAAAAAATCGCTTTGATGAGAGCAAAGAGGAGCCACGCGGAAAAGAAAAACCTACATAAATTACTTAACATAAACCTACAAAACTACTTAACATAAACCTACATAAACTACTTAACATAAACCTACATAAGCTACTTAACATAAACATGCATATACTACTTAACATAAACATGCATATACTACTTAACATAAACATGCATATACTACTTAACATAAACTACTTAACATGAATCTACATAAACCATTTAACATAAACCTACATAAGCTACTTAACATAAACCTACATAAGCTACTTAATATAAACCTACATAAGCTACTTAACATAACCCTACATAAGCTTAGACCGTCGAAAGGCACGTTAGTTTTACCCACACAGCTGGTTGCTACGAAATCCGTGCTAAAAAAAACCCCCACAGAGGGAAGGATCGAAGGCGTTGTCCGATTTGGCGATCAGTGACCCGTAGCTTACAGTCTAGCGTCAAGGTTGACGAATCATAGCTGACCCTGCCCTACCCCTCCCTTAGCGCCTCTAGTAATACGCCCAACCCTGGCAGGGTAGTCCCCATGGCGGTGAAGTATGCTAGAGAGGTATTGCACAACCTCTCCTTTTTAGCCCCACTGAGGGACTGAAAAATAAAACTATCCGCCATAACTGCTCTCTAGCGGACAGGATGCTGTGGCTCAACATCGGCTACATGGATCACCAGCTCGCAGTTTCAAGAAAAAAGGATAATAGAATAGATCACCAAAGAGACATAACCGAGTAAATTTTTTATATCTCAAACAGTAAAATGAGTTACGGACCGTAATTCCCCCCCCCCCCCGAATGTTCGAAAGGAAGATACGAGATCATTATATACGCATTAGACTGTCCTCGCCTGTTTACTAGCTCCTTAAGGAACAAGCAGGAGGATAACATAAGCAACCTGGCAACCCACCGGATCACTGGAGGTCATTCCATCTTCGGGAAAGTGTCTCATCCTTGAAGTTTCTCTCTGGTCATGACCCGAAGGTATCAGGCCTATTCTTACCTTTTGAATGATGTGGATACTACTTGGGTGATGTACTTTGTCAATGACGGAGACTTGGGTGTACTTTTTCCAATGATGGAGATGGTGTACTTTTTCCAATGATGGAAATGTGGGTGTACTTTTTCCAATGATGGAGAGGTGGGTGTACTTTTTCCAATTATGGTGATGTGGGTGTACTTTTTTCCAATGATGGTGACGTGGGTGTACTTTTTCCAATGATGGTGATGTGGGTGTACTTTTTTCCAATGAAGGTGTACTTTTTTCCAATGATGGTGATGTGGGTGTACTTTTTTCAATGATAATGATGTGGGTGTACTTTTTTCCAATGATGGTGATGTGGGTGTACTTTTTTCCGATGATGGTGATGTGGGTGTACTTTTTTCCAGTGATGGAGATATGAGTGTACTTTTACCAATGATGAAGATGTGAGTGTACTTTTTCCAATGATGGAGATGTGAGTGTACTTTTTCCAATGATGGAGATGTGCGTGTACTTTTTTCCAGTGATGCAGATGTGGATTTACTTTTTTCAATGACAGAGGTGTGGGTGTACTTTTTTCAGTGACAGAGATGTGGGTGTACTTTTTTCAGTGACAGAGATGTGGGTTTACTTTTTTCAATGATAGAGGTGTGGGTGTGCTTTTTTCAATGACAGAGATGTGTGTACTTTTTTCAGTGACAGAGATGTGGGTGTACTTTTTCAATGATGGAGATATTATGTGGAAGTCTTTTATTTCAACTTATTACAACATTTGCTGTTTCCGTTGTCCACTCTCTTAATGTCAAGTTACCTATAACTCTGATGACCTGCGCAGCTGCATGGAGCCCAGTTACTATCAGGCCCTCCACCACCATCCAAATACAGAAAACCGTTGGGTGGAACATTATGGTGCTAAATTTTTTCCCTAATAAGAAAAAAAAGGGAAAACAGGGGACCTTCAAGAACCCGGGCCCCAGATTTGGTCCTTCACCTCTCACTGAACCTGCTGACCCATCAAACTACACCATCTCACCCTATATCCAGTATCCCCATCACTACACTCCACTGTAGTGGTTTACTTTCACTGGTCTTCAGACCTCATCACCGATGTATCCCTACAGTATACAGCAACTAAGGACACCAGTTATCTGCCCGTTTATTACCTTTCTTGTGGCCTCAAACCAGTGGTTCCCAAACTGGGCAGCATTGCCCATCAAGTTTGTTGTGATGATCCAGCAGGAGTAGTAAGAGAAAAGGGGCATTAGAACCTATCATCATCATCATTATCATGCCAAATGATATTGGCTATTACGTTTCTCAATAGTACCCGATCCTTCATACAGCCATCAGTTCGGTTGGTTATCTCATCTCACACCATCTCGTCAAACTATCTGGTATCACTTCTCTGGCTCTTCTTCCCTCTATTTTTCCTGTTGTTACAATATTTTCACTGCCCCCACCCCCTTCTTCTCACTGCATGTCCTATGAAAGCACACTGTCTCTCTGTTATTTTTTTGACAATATTTTTTTTTGCTTCTCTCGCTCTTCTCATACACTCTTCATTAGTAATCTTTATCGTCCAGAGAATTTGAAACACGCTTTGACTCAAAACAAAATGGGAACCTACTGAGTGACAAATATTTTGTGGGGGTGGGAAATTGCAGTAGTCCAAAAAAAAAGGCTGGGAACCACTGTCCTAAATGAAATGCAGTAATACCAAGTCACAATATATGACGTTATGTAACATATGATGTATACTGAGTTGTATGACACTTTTGTCAAAGCAACATTCACAGAATTCACACTATACAATTAATGAAGAAATGTTTCGTTACCAGTAAACACTTATAAGAGTTGCATCCATTGCTGGACTTTGTCGTTGGACTAGTCTGAAAATGCATCAACTTAAGCAGCGAGTGACAATTATACATATTTTAATTGTATGTGAAGACTACATACAAACCATATACGTGATAACAATATGAGAAAAATTACACCTAAATTGAATCACACACAAAGAACAGAATTTACCTGACATTTTACTGACGTTTAAAGGTAACACAGCATTGATATTCTTTACATAACTTGAAAAAGTTGCTTCTGTGTAACAACATAATAATGAATGTGTGAGAAAAAAAAACTGGAAAAATGAACACAAAAAAAAATGTAAAGTAATGAACATTTTTAAGGGCATGCATCTTTCCCATCACAACATATGCCTGTGAGACCTGGACACTTAACAAAACAGCTGAGAAACACATAAATGCCTTTGAATGTAAATGCTACAGAAGAGTTCTCTAAATATCGTGAACACAAAAAAGAACAAATATATCTATACTACAAGAACTTAATACTGAAGAAAGCTGGCTAATAAAGAGGATTAAAGAGAGAAAACTAAAATATTTTGGACACATTAAACGTCATGATAATTTAGAGAAGACCGTATTGGAAGGATACATAATGGGAAAAAAGAAAAAGAGGAAGACCAAAACGAAGATGGCTGCAAGACATCGTTGACGATCTGCAAATGGATGCAGCAGCAGCAGCAGGCTATCTTGCTCACAACCGAGACGCCTACAGGAGAGCTGTTTGGGAGGCAAAGTTCAGCAAGGGACATGCAAATGAATGAATGAATGAAAGTAATGAACTTTCCTTGACTGGTGAGAACTTCCAACATGAAGGATTCCATCAGTCCAACAGATGCTTGCTACATTCCTGACTGCTCGTGCACCAGGAATATACATGGTGAAACTCACAAACCACTTTTACCTTCACATGCTGATACACTTCACACCTGTCCCCAGGACACACATTCACTGTAGTTCCCAGATACCAACAGCTGATAGGGGATAAGACTAGGCATGTCTTATCATACATACTTTCTGCAGCTCTCTCAACAACCAGCTGTGGATGCAACAGTACACCGAACAACACATGCTCCTTTACCTCTCTTGAAAAACCTGCTGCAGATCAGACTATGCTCAAACATACACTACCCTTCTCTTCATCCCTTACATTTAAATCCTTTCTCTACAATCACCACCTATGGATTTAACCATAATTCAGTTTTCACTTGTACACTACACCTCCATTTCATTCCCTGCATAGACATCTGTGTGTACAATGTAATCCAGCGCACCTCCCCGTGCAAGTAGATACTACCCATTTTCAGAGGCCATTAATCACTCTGACATACCCTCACTCAAAATTGCAAGTTATAAATCTCCACACAACCCTTTTCTACCCTACCAAACTTTCTCAGACAACCAAACAGTCTTACAGTCACGGCCCACATTTTTCATAAATGCTTCACTTGTAGAAAAAAAAAAGGATGTATTGTTAATTATATACAAAAGAAAACACAGCTTCATTATTACTTCATTTTTATTTTAAAATTTAAACTCAGTGGGGGGAAAAAACTTCACTTATTACTTCATTTTAAAACAAAAACTTATAACACAGGGGAAAAAAAAACAATTTCACTATTACTTTAAAAAAAAAACTTCACTTATAACTTATTTTAACAAAACTATATATAGAAAAATACCTTATTCATTACTTCATTTTTGAAAAAAAAAACATATATAGAAGAAAAACATGTCATTTATTACTGCATTTCTTTGAAAACTACCTTCCATAAATTTCACAAAGCAATTTGAACACAAGGATGTGGACAAATAATGTCATATATATAATACAATAACAAAAATAAACTATACAGAAATTTGTGCTTCCTTAGCAGGTCTTCAGTTTTATTTTCAGGACAGACAAGGGTTACATCCAGAACAGACTGCACATCCCGTCAGTGCCACAAATTCAGGACAGACAGCACATCCCATCAGTGCCACAAATTCAGGACAGACAGCACATCCCATCAGTGCCACAAATTCAGGACAGACAGCACATCCCATCAGTGCCACAAATTCAGGACAGACAGCACATCCCATCAGTGCCACAAATTCAGGACAGACAGCACATCCCATCAGTGCCACAAATTCAGGACAGACAGCACATCCCATCAGTGCCACAATTTCAGGACAGACAGCACATCCCATCAGTGCCACAAATTCAGGACAGACAGCACATCCCATCAGTGCCACAAATTCAGGACAGACAGCACATCCCATCAGTGCCACAATTTCAGGACAGACAGCACATCCCATCAGTGCCACAAATTCAGGACAGACAGCACAACCTGGCCACACCACACACCCAGGACAGACATCACATCCACAGTTAGCCACAGTTACTGTCACAGCTGAAAGCATGAACAAACGTTACCCCATATCTAAAAAATATCCTCGTAAGTAACAATGCCCCTCTTGTCTCCACGGGCTGCCCCTTTCTGGGAGTTGCTAGCAGCTGAAGAGAGGAAAAGACAAAAAACAAAACAAAAAGGGAGTCAAAGGAATCTATGATGTAGATAAAACTGTCACAAAACTATCTATAGAAAAATACCTTATTCATTACTTCATTTTTGAAAAAAAAAAACATATATAGAAGAAAAACATGTCATTTATTACTGCAATTTCTTTGAAAACTACCTTCCATAAATTTCACAAAGCAATTTGAACACAAGGATGTGGACAAATAATGTCATATATATAATACAATAACAAAAATAAACTATACAGAAATTTGTGCTTCCTTAGCAGGTCTTCAGTTTTATTTTCAGGACAGACAAGGGTTACATCCAGAACAGACTGCACATCCCGTCAGTGCCACAAATTCAGGACAGACAGCACATCCCATCAGTGCCACAAATTCAGGACAGACAGCACATCCCATCAGTGCCACAAATTCAGGACAGACAGCACATCCCATCAGTGCCACAATTTCAGGACAGACAGCACATCCCATCAGTGCCACAAATTCAGGACAGACAGCACATCCCATCAGTGCCACAAATTCAGGACAGACAGCACATCCCATCAGTGCCACAATTTCAGGACAGACAGCACATCCCATCAGTGCCACAAATTCAGGACAGACAGCACATCCCATCAGTGCCACAAATTCAGGACAGACAGCACATCCCATCAGTGCCACAATTTCAGGACAGACAGCACATCCCATCAGTGCCACAAATTCAGGACAGACAGCACAACCTGGCCACACCACACACCCAGGACAGACATCACATCCACAGTTAGCCACAGTTACTGTCACAGCTGAAAGCATGAACAAACGTTACCCCATATCTAAAAAATATCCTCGTAAGTAACAATGCCCCTCTTGTCTCCACGGGCTGCCCCTTTCTGGGAGTTGCTAGCAGCTGAAGAGAGGAAAAGACAAAAAAACAAAACAAAAAGGGAGTCAAAGGAATCTATGATGTAGATAAAACTGTCACAAAACTATCTGAAGGTTCAGCATTTTATTCATAAAAATCAGCTTAGAATAAGATGTAGACATTTTTTTTTTTAGTTTCCAGTTTTGTGTTGTGCCTTAGAAATCAGGGACTTGAAAAAAATGTTTAGAAATCAATTGTTTTTTTTTTTCTTAACTCCCAAACATCATAATCATCATTATCATCATTATTATCATCATCATTATCACAATCATTAGCACAAACCACAACCAACATCACCACCACAAACCGCTATCATCATCGCTGACATCACCACAGTCATTAACACAAACCACAACCATTATCACCAACATCAGTATCACAACTGCTATCATCATCATCATCACTGATATCACCACCTACATCATCACAATCATTAGTGCAAACCACAGCCATCAGAACCCTTGCCAACACTACCATCATCAGCACAGCCACAACCACCATCAACACCACCCCTCCTCTATCATCAGCATAGCCACAACCACTATCAACACCACCCCTCCTCTATCATCAGCATAGCCACAACCACTATCAACACCACCCCTCCTCTATCATCAGCATAGCCACAACCACTATCAACACCACCCCTCCCCCATCAGAAGCACAGCCACAACCACTATAACCATCACCACCAGAAGCATCATCAAAGCAACCACTATAACCATCACCTCCATCACCATCCAATGAGAAACAAGACAAACCTATGCTTGACCATCCTGCCTTGGATAAGCCCTCTCCTGAACTATCTACAACGGGCTGTCTTCTCGCCATCTCAACATCCAGTCTTATGTTGTTGACTATGGTTCCATTTATCTGAAGAAGAAACATACACATATATATATAATATATTTAAAGAGAAATATTGATTTATAATCCATCGAAACTTCAACTTGTTTAGACTTTCATTTCTTATGTAAAATGTATTCCTATCATCCCACAGAGGCACTTGGGATACAGTGCTTCTTCTTCTTCTGTGTTCAAGTGCTGGGCCATGGTAAATTGTCAGCTGGGTCACCAGGATGAAGCCTGCAGTTCTCTCCAGGTCCTCAGGACAGCCCCACAACTAGGTCCTCATTAATTCTGATGCTGTGGACATAGATGCCTCATGACAGCCCCACAACTAGGTCCTCATTAGTTCTGATGCAGTGGACATAGATGTCTCAGGACAGCCCCACAACTAGGTCCTCATTAATTCTGATGCAGTGGACATAGATGCCTCACGACAGCCCCACAACTAGGTCCTCATTAATTCTGATGCAGTGGACACAGATGCCTCACGACAGCCCCACAACTAGGTCCTCATTAATTCTGATACAGTGGACATAGATGCCTCAAGACAGCCCCACAACTAGGTCCTCATTAATTCTGATGCAGTGGACACAGATACCTCAAGACAGCCCCACAACTAGGTCCTCATTAGTTCTGATGCAGTGGACACAGATGCCTCAAGACAGCCCCACAACTAGGTCCTCATTAATTCTGATGCAGTGGACACAGATGCCTCAAGACAGCCCCACAACTAGGTCCTCATTAATTCTGATGCAGTGGACATAGATGCCTCAAGACAGCCCCACAACTAGGTTCTCATTAATTCTGATGCAGTGGACACAGATGCCTCCTCTGTGACCAGGTCTGGCTTTGTAGGTCAGTGAAAGTTGGGCCACTCTTGGAGCACATGCTCTAGGGTTTGTGCTCCATTCCCACAGGGAAATCCTGGGTTGGTAGAGGTGGCTCAGCCGTCTGCAATGTCCTGTTCTTAATCAGAACAGGATGGTTTGTTGGTGTGTGTCTCTGTAGATGAGGATATGGTGTTAGTGTCCATATTTTTCTTGAGCTGACAGAACACTAAAATGTCATACGATCAGCATCAAGTCTGACCACTTTTCCTTCCCCGGCTCTAGAAGGAGCTACAGACTCATTTTCACAGCAGGCTACTGGGGTGCCCTGTAAGCTGGATTTTAACCACTGATCTCTGCATGAAAGATGAGTACACTTGTCACTATGCCACTCAGGCACCCGCCTCACTTAAAACAGAACAAAGTGGCCTAATTTTTGGTTTGGATTGTTGATTTTGTGCTCAAGAGATGACTTCCAGTGGGGAAAACGTAACTCAAACATAAATCATATTTTCATTTCTTCTCTCCTCAGTTTTTTGAGGGGTTACTATTTATAGGACTATAAAGGTTCAACCAGCTGCCAAGATCTGAGGTTACTGTGTAAACAGAACAAGTGAACCAATGCTTATCCTAGCTCTGTGGAAATGTGTTTTGATAACAGTGTTCTGGCATGGTGTAACCGGAACTAACAGGGCAGAGAGTGATATGATATCGTCTCTACTCTTCAGGACACTTCTACAGCAACTGCTCTAACAGCACTCTGCCAGAGGCCTGTGGCATTCGGGCAAATCGTTGCTAATTACAAAGCTGATTAACTAAGCGGTCAGTGAAACACGGCAGAATGCTTGTGTCAAGAGCTCTGGCGAACCATATTTGATCAAGACCCCATTCTACCACCCAGAGGCACTCCTGGAAACGGACAGTGGTAAACTGGCTGAGTGGGGAACACCAACTGGTCGCGGCAACATGCCAAGCTGAAAGGCGCACGAAAGCTACACAATGCAACCAATACCTTCTCCAGGATAAATCTGACAGAACAAGGAATTAAAAACCACCTCTGAGGGATCATAAAATATTACACATTGCAAACGGGACTCACTTTCGCTACAGCTTGATCTGCTGCTTCTTCTTCTTCGAATGTCACGAATGCAGTGCTGATAAAAAAAAATTTAAAAATATGGAAATTAGGATTAATGAACACAAGTTGACCACATGGATAATTTTCTTACAAATAAGTCAGCAAAGAAAAAAAAATAAGCCAGTGAAACAAATGCCAAACATTAGAGTATTTGATTTAGAGATTTTCATACAAACTATGTAGTAATGTATCACATTCAAGACGAACATAAAACTATGTAGTACTGTGTCACATTCAAGACGAACATAAAACTGTGTAGTACTGTGACAAATACAAGGTGAGCATAAAACTATGTAGTACTGTGACAAATACAAGGTGAGCATAAAACTGTTTACAATTGTGACACATACAAGGTGAGCATAAAGCTATGTAGTACTGTGACAAATACAAGATAAGCATAAAAACTGTAAAACTGTGACACATACAAGGTGAGCATAAAACTATGTAGCACTGTGACATATCAGGGTCTCCATAACATGCTCAAGGTGAAAATATTTTTCATGCATTTCAACACAGGATCCCAGTGCATGCATTAAACAGGCACTTCTGTCGTAAAATTTCAGCTAAAAACAGCTGCCAGCATGTGGCAGCAAGCAAGTCACATCAACAGTAACATGACAGAGGGAAGAACCTGCATCAGTCAGTCGCTGATAAGTAGAGTGCTGTTTGTGCTGCTTGCGGAAGGAAAACCTGCTATGGCAGAGGAATGGAGCTCAAAAATGAAGTACTAAACAAAAAGGCAGCCCTGAGCCATGACGGTGAAATGGTAAGTGTGCTCGCCTGCCAACCCGCGGGTCCCTGGTTTGATTTCACATAGGGAATAATTTTTTTCAGGGCCGATAGGCACCGGGCGGGGGGTGGGGGTGGTGTGTGTGTGTGTGTGTGTCGTGTCAACCCAGCCTAAAAAAAAAAAAAAAAGGTACAGGAGGCTTCTCTGGAGAAACGAAAAGCAGCAAGGACAAGTGCTGGCACCTCTACCTCAAACGCTGTAGCGACCTAGAAATGTGAAGACACTACACTCCTACCACATATAAACCCACACAGTTCACAACTTTTAATGACTGATAAATCTACGTCCATGAGGTTTCAGTATTTCTTAGAAACAGACAGTTTATATAATAAACATCAGCAACTTAAAACTGAGGCAGCTTTTTTTTTTTTTTTTTGGGACACTCTGTATTAATGTTAGTAAATCAAAGAAAGCAACAGGGCAAGACCTCTCTATGCTATGCATTTCCATCTCAATCACGCACATGGAGTTCAAACTTTTAAGACAGAACTCCAAAGCACAGGAATCTTGAAATGGAGGAACAGGAAGGCAGACTCAAAACAGGGCTGGATGGAGAGTGCGCTCCTGCGCAAGTAACAAGTACTGACGACCAAATCTTATCTAAGAAGAAAACCCAATAAGCCTTTTCCTATGTTCTCACAAAGACGCATAAACGGCACCTACTTCTTCTCTGTCTCCATTCTGACTCTGATGATTTTGCCAAAGTTGGTAAACACATTCCGAACCAGGTCCTCGTTAATTCTGATGCCGTGGATGTAGATGGTGTTCCCCTTCTTGGGGGGCTCTCTGTGTTCTCGCTCGGGCCGGTCATAACTCCCTGTCATGACGAGGAAAATGAAAGTTATAAAATTCATTAATAACCCTACATTATGTGATGCACACAACGTGCTGAAAAGTCATAATGAAATACGTAATACACAATAACATAATGTATCCGAGACGTCTGTTCGGCTATCTCAACAAGACCACTGCCTCTGAGGGCCACATCCTATTTATGATAATAGAAGTCTGATGTGAATCTACAGTCTGCCCACAGAGGTTCCACATCTGCATACCCTTTTTTGTTAACTCAGACAGCCGAGAAGAATGTTTTTAAAGTTCTCAACAACAAATAACGAAGGCCACCTCACCATGAACTGATAGCAACTAAAATAAACATTACAAAAGCTACTGGGAAATAAAACTGATGAACATTACAAAACTAACATGAACTACACTTATATATAATTACGAAAGCTTCGACGAATTAAATTCAACATGCATTGCAAAATTATCAGGAACTAAATACAACATTACATAAGCCAGTATTCACTGATTTTAAGAGATAGCATCACTGCAGTCAGGACATTCCCATATTTGCTCCACTGCCTATTCCAGTAACCAATGTAAGGTGTGTGTACTAAGTGTTCCTGTCCTGCATTAATTGTGGGTTTATTGGTTCATCCACAAAGGGAGCTTATCCTTTCCTAGCCTTGCTTCACTCCCAGTTCCTTTATTCTGATTATTCTCCTGTTCCAACTCTTCCTCCACACACAATTTGCTCACAGCAATCTTTGAGATGTCTGACTTGTCCAGTTTCAGCACACCTTAGAAGGGACTTTTGCATAGTTCGGCCTGCTCGTTACCATGCACTCCTGCAGGGCCTGGATAGCGGATCCATGTGAGGACCTCAACTTGAGAGAAGGTTGGCCCACTCCTTGTGAACTATGCCTTTGTTGATCTCGCAGTGCATGCTTTGGGAGCCTGTTACTTTGACTGAAACTATTCCCTACTTCTTCTCTTTCTGTATTCTATGGTTCTAGCCTCAAATGTCTGTGTTGCAATGTCTGGATAAATTGTGCAGTCTTCTGGAGGTCATGTTTTGCAATCCAAGGTTAATCTTCTAATGTAGGTCTCTGGTGCTACAGCCAGATTCATGCTATTTACAGGGGCGGGGGGGGGGGGGAAGAGCTGCAGGATGTGGCAGCAAGCAAGTCACATCAACAGTAACATGACAGAGGGAGGAACCTGCATCAGTCAGTCGCTGATAAGTAGAGTGCTGTTTGTGCTGCTTGCGGAAGGAAAACCTGCTATGGCAGAGGAATGGAGCTCCAAAATGAAGTAGTAAAAAAACGGCAGCCCTGAGCCATGCCGGTGAAATGGTAAGTGTGCTCGCCTGCCAACCCGTGGGTCCCTGGTTTGATTTCACACAGGGAAGAATTTTTTTCAGGGCCGACAGGCACCGGGCGGGAGGTCAACCCAGCCTAAAAAAAAAAAAAACAGGTACAGGAGGCTTCTCTGGAGAAACGAAAAGCAGCAAGGACAGGTGCTGGCACCTCTGCCTCAAACGCTGTAGCGACCTAGAAATGTGAAGACACTACACTCCTACCACATATAAACCCACACAGTTCACAACTTTTAATGACTGATAAATCTACGTCCATGAGGTTTCAGTATTTCTTAGAAACAGACAGTTTATATAATAAACATCAGCAACTTAAAACTGGGGCAGCTTTTTTTTTTTTTTGGGGGACACTCTGTATTAATGTTAGTAAATCAAAGAAAGCAACAGGGCAAGACCTCTCTATGCTATGCATTTCCATCTCAATCACGCACATGGAGTTCAAACTTTTAAGACAGAACTCCAAAGCACAGGAATCTTGAAATGGAGGAACAGGAAGGCAGACTCAAGACAGGGCTGGATGGAGAGTGCGCTCCTGCGCAAGTAACAAGTACTGACGACCAAATCTTACCTAAGAAGAAAACCCAATAAGCCTTTTCCTATGTTCTCACAAAGACGCATAAACGGCACCTACTTCTTCTCTGTCTCCATTCTGACTCTGATGATTTTGCCAAAGTTGGTAAACACATTCCGAACCAGGTCCTCGTTAATTCTGATGCCGTGGATGTAGATGGTGTTCCCCTTCTTGGGGGGCTCTCTGTGTTCTCGCTCGGGCCGGTCATAACTCCCTGTCATGACGAGGAAAATGAAAGTTATAAAATTCATTAATAACCCTACATTATGTGATGCACACAACGTGCTGAAAAGTCATAATGAAATACGTAATACACAATAACATAATGTACCCGAGACGTCTGTTCGGCTCTCTCAACAAGACCATTGCCTCTGAGGGCCACATCCTATTTATGATAATAGAAGTCTGATGTGAATCTACAGTCTGCCCACAGAGGTTCCACATCTGCATACCCTTTTTTGTTAATTCAGACAGCTGAGAAGAATGTTTTTAAAGTTCTCAACAACAAATAACGAAGGCCACCTCACTATGAACTGCTAGCAACTAAAATAAACATTACAAAAGCTACTGGGAAATAAAACTGATGAACATTACAAAACTAACATGAACTACACTTATATATAATTACAAAAGCTTCGACGAATTAAATTCAACATGCATTGCAAAATTATCAGGAACTAAATACAACATTACATAAGCCAGTATTCACTGACTGATTCAATGATTTTAAGAGATAGCATCACTGCAGTCAGGACATTCCCATATTTGCTCCACTGCCTGTTCCAGTAACCAATGTAAGGCGTGTGTACTAAGTGTCCCTGTCCTGCATTAATTGTGGGTTTGTTGCTTCATCTACAAAGGGAACTTATCCTTACCTAGCCTTGCTTCACTCCCAGTTCCTTTATTCTGATTATTCTCCTATTCCACCTCTTCCTCCACACACAATTTGCCCACAGCAGTCTTCAAGATGTCTGACTTGTCCAGTTTCAGCACACCTTAGAAGGGACTTCTGCACAGTTTGGCCTGCTCGTTACCATGCAGTCCTGCAGGGCTTGGACAGCGGATCCATGTGAGGACCTCAACTTGAGAGAAGGCTGGCCCACTCCCTGTGACCTATGCCTTTGTTGATCTTGCAGCGTATGCTTTGGGAGCCTGTTGCTATGACTGAAACTGTTCCCTACTTCTTTTTCTGCATTCTATGTTTCTAGCCTCAAATGTCTGTGGTGTACTGTCTGGATAAATCGTGCAGTCTTTTGGAGGTCATGTTTTGCAATTCAAGGTTAGTCTTCTAATGTAGGTCTCTGTTGCTACAGCCAGATTCATGCTTCTTGGGGGGGGGGGGGGAAGCTGCAGGATGTGCTCTGGTGTCTGGATGCCTGTTTCACATGTGCAGTCAGGGGTGTGTGCAATAAGGGGTGTGTGCAGTCAGGGGTGTGTGCAATAAGGGGTGTGTGCAATAAGGGGTGTGTGCGGTCAGGGGTGTGTGCGGTCAGGGGTGTGTGCAGTCAGGGGTGTGTGCAATAAGGGGTGTGTGCGGTCAGGGTGTGTGCAATAAGGGGTGTGTGCAGTCAGGGGTGTGTGCGGTCAGGGATGTGTGCAGTCAGGGGTGTGTGCGGTCAGGGGTGTGTGCAGTCAGGGGTGTGTGCAATAAGGGGTGTGTGCGGTCAGGGGTGTGTGCAATAAGGGGTGTGTGCGGTCAGGGGTGTGTGCAATAAGGGGTGTGTGCGGTCTGGGGGCACTGTTCTGTAAATGATTCACTGGAAACTGACACCATTACATGTTTAAAAGACCTTAACTAAATCTAGCATACATCTATGCACACTTAAATGTATGTGCACAAATATATGCACATACGTAAAAAAGAAACCAGGATATCAACAGTAAACCTGCTACATTTGTTCACGTTTTTTTGGCAGACTCAACTATTTTGTTTCAAGATAACAAAAGCGTCTTACTGTTTCCATAGCCGGCAGACACGAAACTTTCACTCAATCCCTTCATTCGTTTAGACGGCTGGGAAAACACAAGAAGAACAAGAACTCATGAAGCAAATTAATAAAAGATTCATTCTGCAGCTAATGTCTCACTGCTTTGTTTTTTCTTCTCTGTCCCACGACTGCTGTTTTGTTTTTTATGCTGTGTATGTTAACATATTGTGGCTCATTATGGAGATTTTACATGTTTTTTTTTAACATTTCTCTTCTCTACTCATAGCCTTTTTTTCGTTTCTATTCCAATTCTTCTAGGGATGCAGGCTACTGTTCACTGAAGCCAAAGCAGTGATGATGATAGTACACTGGAACCATGTTCGATGGACATGAAGCAGTTATACACAGCCGGGATTCTGGACCACTGGGAGAAAAACAGGGGGTCTGACACCTCAGACCCCAGAGCACTGGCTGGACTCCTCCCTCACCTACAGATGTTGGCATATGAAAAGAAAGGTAGCTAATCTAACCATAAATACCAAGGATCATAATATGTATAAGTGCATCATCACTTAATAGCTTTCAGATTAATTAAAGGTCTTGAGTAACAATCTGACAAGGCTTTTACAACCCTGAACCTGCCCAAAACTAAGTAATCTTACATCTTACATCCTTCCCGTGCCGATAAACGTCATGTAGGGCTTGCATGGTACTTGCCAAGTTTTCCTGTTTTCAGCGAGCTTTTCAACCTTATCAAGGGATGTTATGGGATCCCACTAAACTGGCCTTTCTTAACAATGTCCAGAAGTTTCACGTGGCTGATATCTTTTTCTTTGACCTTTTGTGTTCCACTTGGTAGCTTGTTTTGGGATTCTTTGGTTGTTTCTTCTCAGCACATGACCAACACATGTCCATCTTCTTTTTCTGATCACCCATGAGACAGGTTGTTGTTTGCTCATCTGTCTTATCTCTGCATTGCTCTTGAATTCGTTCCACTTTATACCAAGTATTTTCCTGAGGCATCTGTTTTCAAAAGAGTCTAACTTATTGTTTATTTCTTTAGTTGTTTTCCAGCTTTCATATGCATAAATGAGGGTGGATATTACATTTGAACTGAATAATCTTAACTTGGTTTTAGTGCTTATAACTTTTGAATGCCATATTTTTTCAAGTCAATGCAGCTTTTGCAATTCAGGGGTGTGTGCAGTAAAGAGTGTGTGCAGTCAGGGGTGTGTGCAGTCAGGGGTGTGTGCAGTAAAGAGTGTGTGCAGTCAGGGGTGTGTGCAGTAAAGAGTGTGTGCAGTCAGGGGTGTGTGCAGTCAGGGGTGTGTGCAGTAAAGGGTGTGTGCAGTCAGGGGTGTGTGCAGTCACAAGTGTGTGCATTCAGAGGTGTGTGCAGTAAAGAGTGTGTGCAGTCACAGGTGTGTGACAGACCGAGGCAATACAGATGCACTCACAATTGGCACTGTTCTGTAAATGATTCACTGGAAACTGATACCATGACATGTTTAAAGACCTTAACTGAATCTAGCATTCATCTATGCACACTTAAATGTATGTGCACAAATATATGCACATACGTAAAAAAAAGAAAGCAGGATATCAGCAATAAACCTGCTACATTTGTTCACGTTTTTTTGGCAGACTCGAGTATTTTGTTTCAAGATAACAAAAGCGTCTTACTGTTTCCATAGCCGGCAGACACGAAACTTTCACTCAATCCCTTCATTCGTTTAGACGGCTGGGAAAAAACAAGAAGAACGAGAACTCATGAAGCAAATTAATAAAAGGTTCATTCTGCAGCTAACGTCTCACCGTTTTGTTTTTTCTTCTCTGTCCCATGACTGCTGTTCTGTTTTTTATGCTGTGTATGTTAACATATCGTGGCTCATAATGGAGATTTTACATGTTTTTTTTAAACATTTCTCTTCTCTACTCATAGCCCTTTTTTTCGTTTCTATTCCAATTCTTCTAGGGATGCAGGCTATTGTTCAATGCAGCCAAAGCAGTGATGATGCTGGTACATTGGAACCATGTTCGATGGGCATGGAGCAGTTATACACAGCCGGGGCTCTGGACCACTGGGAGGAAAACAAGGGAGGAACCTCAGACCCCAGAGCACTGGCTGGACTCCTCCCTCACCTACAGAGGTTGGCATATGAAAAGAAAGGTAGCTAATCTAACCATAAATACCAAGGATCATAATATGTATAAGTGCATCATCACTTAATAGCTTTCAGATTAATTAAAGGTCTTGAGTAACAATCTGACAAGGCTTTTACAACTCTGAACCTGCCCAAAACTAAGTAATTTTACATCTTACATCCTTCTCGTGATGATAAACGTCACATAGGGCCCGCATGGTAGTTTATCAAGATTTCCTGTTTTCGGCGAGCTTTTCAACCTCATCAAGGGATGTTATTCCCACTAAACTGGCTTCTCTTAACAATGTCCCCTTTAGAGTTTCATATGGTCAACTTCTTTTTTTTTTGGCCTTTTGTGTTTCACTTGATAGCTTGTTTTGGGATTCTCTGGTTGTTTCTTCTCAGCACATGACCGACATATGTCCATCTTCTTTTTCTGATCACCCATGAGACAGGATGTTGTTTGCTCATCTGTCTATCTCTGCATTGTTCTTGAATTCGTTCCACTTTATACCAACTATTTTCCTGAGGCACTTGTTTTCAAAAGAGTCTAATTTATTGTTTATTTCTTTAGTTGTTTTCCAGCTTTCACATGCATAAATGAGGGTGGATATTACATTTGAACTGAATAATCTTAACTTGGTTTTAGTGCCTAAAACTTTTGAATGCCTTATTTTTTCAAGATTCTTGAAAGTCAATGCTGCTTTTGCAATTTGAATTCTAACTTCCTCTCTGGTGTCACCATCCTGGTCTATGTAGCTGCCGAGATATGCAAATTGTTTTATTTCATCAACAGCTGTTTCTTCCATGTATATTTTTCCTTCATGGTTAATGAGAAGTTTCATTATTTTTTTTTTCCTTGTTAATTTCAAGTCCTGTTTTACTAGCCATTGAAGACTGTTCTTTCTTGCACTGATTTCACATTGTCACTGATAAGAGTTATGTCATCTGCAAAATCAAGATCTTCTATTTGGGTCCCATGTACCCAATCAATGCTGGTTTTACCTGTACAGCATCTTTTCATTATAAAGTCTATGGCAATTCCAAAAAGCAAGGGAGATAATATACATCCTTGTTTCACACCTGTTTCAATCTGCAACCATTCGTTCATTCCTTCTTCTGTGTTGAGTGAACAAACATATCCATTGTAGAGGTCCCTAATGATGTTGACATCTAAGTAATGCCTCAATTTAAATTCCATCTTTCCCATAAATACCCAATCCTCTGCCTCCAATTCCAGCCAAAAACATCCACATCTCTGCCTCCAATTCCAGCCAAAAACATCCACATCTCTGCCTCCAATTCCAGCCAAAAACATCCACATCTCTGCCTCCAATTCCAGCCAAAAACATCCACATCTCTGCCTCCAATTCCAGCCAAAAACATCCACATCTCTGCCTCCAATTTCAGGCAAAAACATCCACATCTCTGCCTCCAATTTCAGGCAAAAACATCCACTTCTCTGGCTCCCAACTCCAGTCTAAATATCCAACTTTCTGGCTTCAAATCCTTCATAAATAAAAAGAACCAACTCTATGACTCCATTTTCAGCCAAAATATCTAGCTCTCTGGCTTCAAATCCTTCAAAAATATAAAAACCAACTACCTCGCTCTAAAAACTCCACGTAACTAATCAAGACTGAATTCATGCAACTAATCAAGACTGAAATCATGTAACTAATCAAGACTGAATTCACTTACTGGCTGTCTGTCTTCTTCTTCATCTCCAGCAAAAGACACGAATGGCTGGAACCCTACAGGTGCTGCTGGCTTCTCAGTGTCCTGAATTACAAATGAAAAAAAAAGGTTCATGAACAAAATGAAACACAGAAACAAACAGGGGCCAAATGAGTAGCCAAAATTAACAGAGACTTGCATCTCACCCGAAAGCTTGTGAGTGCCTGACTCACTATCATCACTTTCCACTCTACTTGTAAAAAAAAAAAAGAAGAAATGGGTGACTGACCAAGACCCTATTCTACCTCTCCATCAGCGCTCCAAGCAACTGGCCCCAATTTGCCAGTGGTACATAAATCGCTACGGTCATACCGGACAACTACAAAAGACGGCCATGTTCTTCAATATGCTGTCAGCTGCCACGATCCACATCAACAACAACAGAAGACGGCCAAGTTCTTTGCTATGGCCATTATGACTCTGCTAAAGCAGTACCACAACTCTTTTAGCTCCACCACCACAGGCATACAAAATTAGCTGCTCTAACTCACCCTCCCCCTAATCTGACAAGATGCTTAGGCTTCAACATCTTCACCACATCTGCTGCAGACAACATTCTGCTCATAGTTACAAGGCAACAGAACAAGAACAGGAAAGAACAAGTGGGGAAGAAAAAAAAAAGGATACCAGGCACAAAATAGTACTGGGGAAAAAAAAACAGCCTCTGAAGACAATGAACATCTGCCTGGACACAGACGGTGAATCAACAGAAAACCAAATATATCAAACAAATCTCAGTTTTCCCCAAGACTAAGGAACTTCCCTCGAGTTCACAGTGAATGAATGAAAAACAAAACAAAAATAAACAAGTTATAGACTATTACCTATGAAGATGAAGGAAACAAGGCTGAGAAGAAGATCAAGACAGAGATGGAGAGACAACAGAAGAGGACATACAGGGAAACTGGTGTGACCAGCTGCAGAGAGAAGATTACGCATACGGAGAAATGGAGACAAACTTTAACCACAGAAGCAAGCATCAACTGCTCACGAAGCTGAGAAAAAAAAAAAGAAGAATATTACCAATGAATCCTAAGATTGTACAGTTACATTCAAGAAACACAGATGTCTAAACAACTCCAGTAAGCAAAGATTCCTGTATTAATGTTCCCCTACCAGCTGACTTTCTTCTTGACTTTATCGATCTCTCGGCAATGTCAATGACTATGACCTCTTTTGGTTTTATAACCTCCAATATGACAAAATGTGGTCAGTGTGGAAACTGCACCAGGCATATATCTCTCACGTGTTGAAGTTCAAAAGAATTGAGCTAGCAACAACTGCCCTAGCAAAATTTATTTTAAAAATACGAAAAGTGCATCTACTCAATACTCCATACTACAGCTTATCTGAAAATGGAGATGCATAGATGCAAGACAATCAACACAACAGTATGCGCGGTCATAAGTATATTAACAAAAATGAATATTCAAATATAATACTTCATAACAGATGCAAAGAAAACTAAAAGCATCCACGAAGAACCAGCATCATCCTGTGTCACTGAACTATCAGCATGGATTCTTTTCTTTCTATTATCGTCTTCTACAAAAGTACAGTACTTAACTTTCTTCTTCTACAAAAGTATGCCACTTACTTTCTACTTCTACAAAAGTAAACTACTTACTTTCTACTTCTACAAAAGTAAACTACTTACTTCTACTTCTACAAAAGTAAACTACTTACTTTCTACTTCTACAAAAGTAAACTACTTACTTTCTACTTCTACAAAGTTACAGTACTTACTTTCTTCTTCTCAAATGTTTTTGATCTCTTAAATCCTGATTTTTCTTTCAGACTTGTTACTTTAATGGCCTGAAAAAAAAAATAATAGTAAAAAAAATGCAATTTATATCTGACTTAGAAAACACATGTAGCACATGTGATAATGAGCTTGCATTCTCAAGGTGAAAGAATCGGCTGTAGAAAGACTCTTGTGCAGCCCACTCAAACATGTACTTGTGCTTGTAGAACAGTTCACTGACAAGGAACACCAAGTATACACAGCTGTTCGTGTATTAGAGGAAGGAATGAAAATGTAATACTCTTGTATACACAGCTGTTCGCGTATTAGAGGAAGGAATGAAAATGTAATACTCTTGTATACACAGCTGTTCGCGTATTAGAGGAAGGAATGAAAATGTAATACTCTTGTATACACAGCTGTCAGTATATTAAAGGAAAGAATGAAAATGTAATACTCTTGTATACACAGCTGTCAGCGTATTAGATGAAGGAATGAAAATGTAATACTCATGTATACACAGCCGTCAGTGTATTGAAGGAAGGAATGAAAATGTAATACTCATGTATACACAGCTGTCAGTGTATTAAAGGAAGGAATGAAAATGGAATATTCATGTTAAAAACAGCACCACAAAAAAAAAAATTATGCACGAGTTAACAGAAGGAAAAAAAAAACTCCCAATCAATGGATCAAATGTTCCAATGGAAGTAAATTGCTTTAACTCTTATTGCACTCTCTCTCTCTCTCTTTAACTCTTATTGCACTCTCTCTCTCTTTAACTCTTATTGCACTCTCTCTCTCTCTCTTTAACTCTTATTGCACTCTCTCTCTCTCTCTCTTTAACTCTTATTGCACTCTCTCTCTCTCTTTAACTCTTTAACTCTTATTGCACTCTCTCTCTCTCTTTAACTCTTATTGCACTCTCTCTCTCTCTCAAGGTCCCTGCTGACAGGTGCAGGATAACATGCCCTTCCATAACCCTCGATCCCTTGTGCATCCCAACAGGCTTGTCACTAAGCATTTCCTGTGCCAGAATGCCAAACCATCAAACATCTCGTCTCTCTGTCTACCTCTGCCTTCTTCTACCTTCAATCTTCTCTGTCGCCATTAGATGCTCCACACATGCCCCACAAATTCAGATTGTTGTTTTCTGCTCTTCGTTATAATTCTCCTTGTTTCTTGTGCCTCTTTCAGAACTTCCTTGTTTGATTTTCTTGCTGCCCGTGGGACCTTCAGCATTCTTCTTAAAAACCACATTTCAGCTGATTCCAGCCTTCTCTGTATGTCATCACTGACCATCCAAGCTTTACATCCACAAAACAGGATTGGTTCAATGCAACACTGTACCACTGTCTTCCTGACACTCACAGTGACTTGTTGCAAGGTATGGATTTCAATTTTTGAAAGGAGGTCTTGGCTTGTGCAATTCTGGCTTTCATTTTGGTGATACATCTTCTAACTGATGTTAGCAAGGTGCCTAAATTATTTAAACTGTCAACTACTGCCTGCATAAATAGCATTTTAAAAAAATTTTAAAAAGAAATAACTGTAAACAAATGGATTTATTCTGCCACTAAGAGTTTGTAATTTTTTTTTACCAATGAAAATGTTTAGAATAGGCATTATGTCATTTCTTAATAAAACATGGAGGCTGCGTTGCTTGGTTACAAAGAATCTCAGTGTGGTCTCGGATGTTGCTCTGTAGGATTAGAGTCGAGGAACTTATCAATACTACGGAACAACTTTGTTGAGTGATCTCGTGCATTGTAATATCTTTAGTCCCGAGAATAGGATCATGCAGCCATATGGTAATAAACACCTGACAAAAGAGAGGCTCTCTCACACAGGAGCCATGAATGAGCCAAGTCACTTTGCTGTGTGGCATGTAAAATCTGGGCTGAAGAAGATGACCAATTTGGTGGTCAGTGACTCACAGCCTTGACCCCCCCCCCAATGTCAAGGCCGGCAAATCATATCTGACGAAGACTTCTGTTTCACCTCTCCATTTTACACCCAGATATAGGCCAGTATGGCTAATGGGTCAGACTGTCAGACGGGCCTGCGTGCCCAATTCTTAACCCTTTTGAAATAAAGATCACTAATAAAGGACCATTACATCCCCCGTGGTGGTGGAATCTGTTAAAGAAGTACTGTACAGTCTCTCTGCTTTTCAGCTCCACCCTGGGATAGAAAAAATGGTTGCCGTAATCCCCTCCCAACTGCCACGATGATATGCCTCAATATCTTCACTGCACCAGCTGCAAAGAGCATCATGGTCGCGGTTCCCAGGTGGCAGAGCACCAACAACATGTAAAATTTAATTTTGACATATTCCTTCTTACATCTTACATCCTTCCCCATGCTGTTAAACATCACATAGGACTCGCATAGTTATTTGCCAGGTTTTCCTGTTCTCTGCGAGTCTTTCAACTTCATCAAGGGATGTTATGCCCACTAAACTGGCTTCTCTTAACGTCTTCTTTAGAGTTTCACGTGGTCGACCTCTTTTTCTTCGGCCTGTTGTGCTCCACTTGATAGCTTGTTTTGGTATTCTCTGGTTGTTTTTTCTCATATTCCTTAGACATATTAAAAAACATATAATGTAACAACAACACTTGACTCCTCTCTGACTACATACATGACATGCTACGGCCTGATAACGTCCTATGAGATTCTCATGAAATCAAAACAAATGTTTATAAAGACACTGATGTGCAATCTATTTTGCTGTCAACGGCCACATCAACCAAGTAGGGGTAATGCTGATTAAATCACAAACAAACAACAAAGGAATAATCACGTACTCCGGACTGGACAAGTTTCTTGGCTTGTTCTGTAGCTTTGTCTGCTGAATCCATTGATGGAGCAGGGGCTAGAAAGAAAGAAAATGTAATGAACGTACTCACTGCTGAAAAAAAAAAAAGTGCTGAGGAAGAACACATATTAACATTGTTAAAAAAAACACTAAGGAAGAAAGTGTTATGTGACAGCAAAAAGAAACCACTAAGGAAGAAAATGTAATAACACATTTTTTAAAAAATCACTAAGGAAGAAAATGTAATAACAATTCTTTTTAAAAAAACCACCAAAGAAGAAAATGTAATAACAAATTTAACCAGAAAAACCACTAACGGTGACATGTAATAAGATGTAAAAAAAAAACACGTAAAAAAAACATAACAGGAAAACAGAAAATAAAACAAAACTCTATGGAAGAAAACACTGAAAGACTTAGTTAAAAGAAACGCTAAGGAACTACTTCTTCTTCCATCTTTCAGAGGTCCACAAACTTAGTATCATTTTAAACATTCTTAACTTTTTCTTTAAAAAAAATCTGTACAAAAGAAGTGGCTACAGATTAAAGCTGGTCATAATTTCCCGTTTCACACCAAAAGTGGTCACATTAATATATCCATACTGCAGGAACTTAATACTGAAGATGGCTGGCTAGTAAAGAGGATTAAACAGAGAAAACTTAAATATTTTGGACACATTAAACGTCATGATAATCTAGAGAAGACCATCTTGGAAGGATATATAATGGGAAAAAGAAAGAGAGGAAGACCAAGGCGAAGATGGCTGCAAGACACTGTTGATGATCTGTGAATGAACGCATCAGCAGCAGGCTATCTTGCTTACAACAGAGAAGCCTTCAGGAGAGCTGTTAGGATGCAAAGTTCCGCAAGGGACATGCGAATGAATGAATGGATGGTGACATTAACTGGCAATTACTGGTAAATTATGGATTTAAAAAAGAGAAAAGGCTAGAACTTTTGGAACTTATAACTATATTTTTATTACATAAATTATAATTTTTTATTATAGTTATTATTATAATATAGTTATAATTATAACTATATTTATATAACTATATTTATATTATTAAAAAGCAAGGTAAAAAGCAACCTAGCAAAACTGGCAAAATCAGGCCAGTTGGACAATGATGCTCAATTTTTATAGAAGATAATCGGGCAGTCTTGGCTTTGGTTCAGCATGTGAACATTTTATAAAGAATAAATCTTGCCGCAAATAAAGTAAGAAAAAATATTTCACATGATCATGTGCCATCTACTGATTTTACATAAAAAAGGTACCGAATGTTGTATTGAGAAAACTGGTATTTCTGAAAGTACTTTATCTTATCTTATATCCTTCCCGTGCCGTTAAACGTCACATAGGGCTCGCAATGTAGTTCGCCAATTTTTCCTGTCTTCGGCGAGTCTTTCAACCTCATCAAGGGATTTTATGCCTGTTAATCTGGCCTCTCTTAACACTGTCCTCTTCAGAGTTTCATGCGGTCTGCCTCTTTTTCTTTGGCCTGTTGTGAAAGCACTTTATGCAAGGTGAAAAGTGGATAATGTACCAGTTTTAGAAAAAAAAATCCTAGCACAATGACTGGTGACCACCTCTCATAAAGCATTTCTTTTTTCTCTGCACTGACCTTACACCTCCATTATCCATTCAAGCATATTTTTACCTGGTTTATTTATAGTCTTGCTATGGGTTGCTTCTTTCTCCTGATTGGTGGCGGCAGCTTTCAGTGCTTGCACTTGTTTTTTCTGTGGTGGAGAATTGATGAGGGTAAATAATGTTAACTGAGTCATCCCTGGACAAAACACTATAAACTCTGCAGATTTTCAATGTATGTTTGGAGAAATGATGCGATTAAATAGCGTTAATTAAGATATCTCCGAACAAAACATGATAAACTGCAGGTTTTCAGTGTGTGTCTGTTGATGTTAAACAACATTAATTAAGTCATCTCAGGACAAAACATAATAAACTCTGCTGATTTTCAATGTGTGTCTGAGAACTGATGAGGTTAAATAGGGTTAATTAAGATATCTCTGCACAAAATGTGATAACTGCAGGTTTTCAGTGTCTGCAGGCCACACAATGAGAAGTACTGTCCTACTAAGGACAAGGTATGGATGATGAATACAGATCTTACAGAAAAATCAGTTCTCAACTTTCCAGATTAATGATTTTGCCGGATGTTGCAAATATAATTTTGTTACAATAATAGTATGCTGTATATTCACTTACTTTTTTCTTCAATCTTGCCAACGTTTGCTTCAGAATTTCTTCCTCCTCCGTGAAGGAGGCTGGAAAATGTATAAAGACCATTATGTCTTTACGAAAGCTTCAACGCTATTTGATTCTTATCTGTGAAAAACACAATTCTTTTCTGCAAAAGCGGAGGTCAACGCGCAAACTGAATAGTATGTCACTAACCCCTCTCATCCTCGGCCATCTTTACTACACACTGATTTCTTTCTTTTATGTAGAAGAGTTACCATACTTATTTTCCTTCAGCATGAAAGATCACATAAATATTTAAAAAAAAACAAAACTACTGTACTGATTTTCCTCTCATATACTTCAATATAAACAAATTACACAACTGAATATGAAGAAATACACAAATTACATAAAAGATGATGACATAATAGGACAAATTATCATTATAAATGTGATTTAGCGAGGCAGCCCGCTCGGGTCTTTCAAAACGCAACTTTTTAAAAATAGTACATTTGACATTTTAAAATATAAGAAAGGAAAACTCTTGTAGTCAGTGCCAGAAAATGTGTACAATTCTTACATGCACTCTCCCACCCATATGAAACCAAACTCCCGAGCGCATTGTCGTTCTTCTGATCGTTTTGGCTGTTCCTGTTGTACTTTTATTTTGTTATTTTGTCTAAGCATCTCATGTGCACGGAAAATCAGTCAGTCATTTGCATGTCCCTTGCGAAACTTTGCCTCTCTAACAGCTCGCCTGTGGGCCTCTCGGTTGTAAGCGAGATGCACTGCGCCAATGAATCTATTCGCAGATTATCAACAATGTCTTGTAGCCATCTTCGCTTTGATCTTCCCCTCTCTTTCTTTTTCCCATTAGGTAACCTTCCAAGACTATCTTCTCTAAATTCTTAAGACGTTTAATATGTCCAAAATGCTTAAGTTTTCTCTGTTTAATCTTCTTTACTAGCCAACCTTCTTCAATATTAAGTTCTTGTAGTATGGATACATTTGTGTTTTTTGTTTGTTTGTTTTGGTTTGTTTTGTGTCCATGACATTTAAATAACTCTTCTGTGGCATTTACATTCAAAGGCAATTTATATGTTTCTCAGCTGTTTTGTTAAAAAAGAAAAGAGCCTTTAAAATACCGACTGTCCGTGGGAAGTAAGGACCTATGGTGGCCTGACCAGTACACTCACATGACATTATTGTCTGCACTTAACGTTGAAGAAGGCTGACTAGTAAAGAAGATTAAACAGAGAAAACTTAAAATATTTTGGACATATTAAACGTCACAAGAATTTAGAGAAGACAGTCTTGGAAGGGTACATAATGGGAAAAAGAAAGAGAGGAAGACCAAGACAAAGATGGCTGCAAGACATTGGTGATGATCTGGAAATGGACGCATCAGCAGCAGGGCATCTTGTTTACAACCGATAGGCCTACAGGAGGGCTGTTAGGGAGGCAATGTTCCGCAAGGGACATGCAAATGACTGACTTAATAATTTATACATTTTTTAAAAAAATAGAGCAGAATGCTAAAGTGTAACCGAAAATGGAATGACTAGATTATCTTCATTCACGAAACTTGCTTTAAGAAATATTTCTCTCTAGGTTTCTAGCCATGGATCCTCTCCATGTTTTTTTTTTCCTACTCATGCGCCCCTCGCTTCCAACATTTTTTTTTCTGCTTTCTACCTTTAAATTTCATCTACGCTATGAAAACATTACATTTGGCCTCCAGAATTTCGGTCATGAAATTCCCGCTTAGAAACCCAACCAAAGATCACACAAATGATATAGATCTCCAAAGAAAGCAATGGAGACGGTAAGGCGGCTAATTATAAATATTTGGAGGGGGATGCAGGGCATGGGTTATTAATAGTGAGTTCCGAAAATATCACAATATCACCGCTGCCCTTTTGTGGTGAGACGGTTGGTCGTTCTTCCGGAGTTCAAGGTTCCACGCACAGGTCATTCCCTTGCTACTTGTATTTCTCTCACATCTAAAGTGATGTTTGTTATTTTGTAAGTATGCGGTTTCTAGTCCGTCTGCACGCATGCAGTGTAAACCATGTCTTCGGTGATACGATATTGGCGAGCTGTCCAATAAAACTTACTGGTCGTTCAATGAATCTTTGGTCTGGAGATACAATACTCTTGTTTACACACTGATAGTCTCACGCTCACAGCCTTTCCTCTACAACACTTGTTTTTTTTTCATCAAACCTTGTTCTTTCTTCTTCTTCTTCACCTCCACTTTCCATGGAACATGGCTGTACAAAGTCTATCTCCCCCCCCCTCATGATGCTTCTAATCCGCTGTCACAACAGACTCACACTGTTATACTTCGTGTACAGTTATTCAGTTCTAATCGAATATATTTTACTTTGCGGTGTGCAGACATCGATATCTCCAACCTACTAAAAGTATGCTAAAAACAGCCATTCGATGGGCACATTAAGAAAAAGAACAAGAAATCGATTACAAGACGTTGGCCAATAACTTCAGAAAACTATGCATTAAATTAAACGTGACTTTATTGTCCAGGGCATGCGGGAGTACATGGCAACGGAGTGGCAGACAGACTTGCTGGACAGGCTAAAATAAATGACATGATGAGAATGGACAAGAGTAACATTGCCAAAGCCGTATTTGAAAGACTGCGGAGAAAATGAACAGCGGGAATGGATGAACAATGTAACTGTGAAGTAACTGCTGGAGCTAGGACAAATTAAAGCTGCTGGTAGGAAATCTGAAATTGAAAAAGAGGTGGACTTCAATATGTCGACCACGTGGTCAAGTTTCAACTACTACAAATTTCTAAGTTTAAAAACAACTGCCAGTATCATTATGCCTTATGAGTGATATGGACGTATTAGAACGCTGTGTTATTTGTAGCCATGGATGTGTTACAACGTTAGACTGTACTAATCTTTGCTATAACATATAAATGTAACTCGTTTCACAGACATGTGTTCACATTGACCTATTTTTAATACATTCCTCGAGGTCAAAGCAATGTCTGTAATCTGAACAAGTGGGATCACAAATGACTGGTTAGAGGGAAGCACAAATGACTGTTTAGAGTTTGAGCATAAATGACTGGGTAGAGTGGGAGGACGAATGACTGGTTAGAGTGGAAGCACTAATGTCCGGGTAGAATGGGACCACGAATGACTGGGTAGAGTGGAAGCACTAATGTCTGGTTAGAATGGGAACACAAATGACTGGGTAGAGTGGGAGCACAAAAGAATGTGCAGAGTGGGAGCATGAATTACTTGGTAAAATGGGAGCACAAATGACTGGTTAGAATGGGAGCACAAATGATTGTTTAGAATGGGAGCACGAATGACTAAGTAGAGTGGGAGCATGAATGATTGAGTAGAGTTGGAACATGAATGACTGGATAGAATGAGAGCATGAATGACTGGACAGATTGGGAGCATGAATGACTGGACAGATTGGGAACATGAATGACTGGATAGAATGAGAGCATGAATGACTGGACAGATTGGGAACATGAATGACTGGATAGATTGGGAGCATGAATGACTGGGTGGAGTGGGAACACAAAAGACTTGGTTGAAGTATAAATGACTGAGTAGAGTGGCAGTACAAATGATTGTGTGTGGAGTGGAAGGCATAGGTTATCATAGTCTGCAAACTTTACTATAACATTCAAAACCACAAACTTTAACATGACACTGAAAAGAAAACACATAAATCTTAAAATGACTTTTAAAAATCACATTGTATTATATTTTTAAAAAATATACGTAAGGCAAGAACCCATGTCATTAAATGACTCAGTTATTGAAGCATTAATGTATGAGGGTCATACCGAAAGTTGTGAGCAAAAATTTTTTTAAAATCAGAATTTATAGATACAGAAAATATAAATGTATCACCTTAATCTGCATCCTTTGCACTTCATGTAGAGGTCACATGACATCACCATCATGTGTCATGTGACCACGCGGAGCATAAACAAAATAGCGGGTGCTGAAGTTTCGTTTCGTCAACGTGTTGTTATTGAGTTCCTTGTTAAAGAGGAAATCCTTGCTGCTGAAATTCACCAAAGACTTCAGATTGCTTATGGAGATGTGTGTATGGGTGCTAGCAGTGTTAGGAGGTGGGTGAAACATTCAAAGATGGAAACACGAGCATCCAAGATATGCCTCGCAACGGTCGCCCTCGAACAGCCTAAACTGAACGCAATTTGGAAAGGGCTGACGACATCATTAAAGAAGACAGACATGTTACAGTATCTTAAATCGCTGTAAATCTTGGAATAGGACACATTATAGGAAATGACTGAAGCCCTAGGCTATAGAAAATTTTGTGCCAGCTGGGTCCCACAGGAGAGAACATCCTGAAAGCAGTGGGTCTGTGCCGTCAGTCAGCTGGAATGGAATTCTATCAGGATGGTATTCTCAAACTTGCAGAGCAATGGGAAAAATTTGAGCAGAGAAATGGAGATTATGTTGAAAAGTGAATAAAAGGATGCAGATTAAAGTGGTACATTTATATTTTCCCTATCTATAAATTCTTATTTTTAAAAAAAATTTTGCTCATGATTTTCATTATGACCCTCGTATGAAGCAGTAAGTATATAAATGTTTTTTATCATAATAATTTGTACAGAATTGTGGATCACTTCATAAGTTATTGTCAAAACCAGCTAAAAATAAAATGAAAAGCATGGACACTGAAATTTCTATGAAGCAGCTAATTAATCTTACTCTGTATCATAATTTTAGTAAGAAAAATATATGTAATCTTGCAAAATTTTGCTAATTTTCTATGACAATTTCATTCATTAAAAAAGCTTATAAAAGAAATTGGTGCCACCAGCTAGAAAGAGAAGATCAGGAATAGAGAGGAAAGGAAGTGAGTGAACTTTATCTGCAGCAATGAGCCTTAATGTCTTGGAAAGCTGAAGAAGAGGAAAACAAGATTATACAAGAAACTGTATGAGATAAGTGATGTATGACAAGAGCAGGAGTCCTGTAAAAGACTTGCAAAATCACAACAGTCTTTAGCTAGGCACAAACATGATAATGTACCAGAGATGGCAAACAAAATAAAGTAACAGAGATGGCAGACTAAATAAAGTAACAGAGATGGCAAACAAAATAAAGTAACAGAGATGGCAGACTAAATAAAGTAAGAGAGATGGCAAACTAAATAAAGTAACAGAGATGGCAAACTAAAAAAGGTAACAGTGATGGCAAACAAGACAAAGTAACAGTGATGGCAAACAAAATGAAGTAACGGAGATGGCAAACTAAATAAAGAAAAAGTGATGGCAAACTAAATAAAGTAACAGAGATGGCAAACTAAATAAAGTAACAGAGATGGCAAACTAAATAAAGAAAAAGAGATGGTAAACTAAATCATGTAACGGAGATGGCAAACTAAATAAAGTAACAGAGATGGTAGACAAAAAAAAAGTAATGGAAAAGGTAAATGAAATAAAGTAACAGGGATGGTAGGCAAAAAAGGTAATAGAAAAGGCAAATGAAATAAAGTAACAAGGATGGTAAAATAAAGTAACAGAGAGAGAAAACAGTAATAGGCAGAACACATTTTTTTAAATGAATAGACAAAAAAAAAACCTAGAACAAATAAAATAACTTAGAAATAACAAAAAGAGCTAACAAAAATAAAGTAAAATCCTGAGGTTATACAAGAAAGAAAATGAAGTAACTGAAATACACTGCTCAAGAAATATGTGAACTAGTGAAATGAAAATGTGGTGGCAACAACCACACATAGTACTGATAAACAACACTAGTAACATAAGTCTGGAATGAGCTTGTTTAAAGATCTTGATTCAGTCTTTTATTATTTCACATAAACAATCATTGCTTCAATCAGTTATTTCTTTATAATTCTCATCTAATTATTCAAACCTGATTATATGAATAATGAATCTTTGATAGTGAATGATTTTGAACATTACAGTTAAAATCACCCAGAAATGAAATGGAATATGGTTCCATTTTAAGTATAACTAACGTCAGCAGAGACTTTTTTCACACCCATGTGAAAGGATGGAGATTATTCATGCCGATGTGACCAAGGGGGAGATTATTCACACCGATCAACTGCAGACCACTGATCTAGAGTTGGGCCAATTTTCTTCTTCAACGGCTCGGTGACTTCCGTCAGCTGACGCAGGACATCCTGACAAACAGTAAGCAGGGATTTATTATTTACGGCTCTATATGGATGTATGAATGGACATGACAATTGACTAGCCCGCACATCTCAACACACATATTGTTATATAACCTGCTACATAGCACAGAACATATACTGATACTGAGTAACACACAATAATTAGTGTATAGGCATACAACTATACATGAAGCACTGTAGTAAAGCTGTGATACCAAAATGTATAAAGTAGGAAAAAAAGTAGAAACAGCTTTATTATTTAAATGGTAACACACTTGTGACATTTTGGCGTGAGCCTTTGTCAAACAAAAACAAACTGTTCTTTGTCCTGTTTGTTTTTGTTTGACAGAGGCTCATGCCAAAACGTCACAAGTGTGCTATCGTTAAATAATAAAGCTGTTCCTACTTTTTTCCTACTTTATACATACCAATATTGAAAGCAACTCAGATGTCCATCAAAGTAGACACTGTCAAAAATGTCCATCAAAGCAGACACTGTCAAAACTGCCAAAGAACCAAATCAGGGCAGGATACTTTCTCACATCCATACAGTGTTAGTGGATAAAGGCTGTTGTGACATCATTAATTGGCCAATGAGGTATGAATCAATGCGTTTCCTATGATGTGTAGTTTTTTTTTTAAAGATTTCCTCCAGTAACTAAACAATGCCACTGTAGCCCACTCCCCATCCAACTCCATGACCATGCTTCAAGGTTTTCATCACTTTCATTCTTGTGTTTGTTTATCCTCTTATTCATGAGGCTAATTCTTTAGCGGATTTCTTGTTTTCTGTGACATTCTCCTTAAAACAATAATGTCAGGTAACCATTTTAACAACTGAGTGGGCCAAAATAAGCAAACAGCACGTTTCTGATCCTTTAACTTTCACATGAGATGGCAGTTCACTATCAGCTGTGCTACTCTATGTTAATCTGTCATCAAAACATCACCCATTATTATGTTTGTCTCTTACAACATAAAAGAAGAATTCTCCAGTGATGATTTTCACCAAAACAGAAATCTTACATTATCCAGCTTGATGATTTCGCTGTTCTCAACAACCTGCTCAGGCGAACTGGCACCAGAGATAACAACATCTACGCCACCGTGCTGCAGGATCCAGGCCAATGAAGCCTTGGACATCTCCACACCAGCATTTTCACAAATTCTGCTGATGCCTTTCAGAGCCTGTTTGCCATGGTAAAAATAAACAAACATGAAACATCTGGACAATGCTAAGTGTATGTAATTAAGTATTTCTTTGAACAGAACATATGGGAGCAAAGATGATTGTGTGCGATGGATGATATATTTATGAGAGATAGTGAATAAGAACTGACCAAGACCCTTATCCCAGTTCTTTGCACAGACTTTAATACTAGTATATTGTGGAATAGAAAACCACAGAAAACAAGCTCAATTCTTTCCAGACTTTTACGAAGAATTAGAAGAATATTTTGGCCAAACACCATAAGAAATAACATCTTGTTGGCAGAAATGCAGATGAAGCCACTGACAGCAATTACTGAGGAAAGGCACTGGTGATGGTTGGGACATGTGCTCCGAATGACTGACAACTCACTACCAAAAATAGCACTAAGATGGACACCACAAGGAACAGAAGTAAGGGTAGACCAAGAGACACACAGAAGAACAGAGAGGATGTTGAGCAATAGAGGGCTCACCTGAGGAAAAGCAGGAAAAAAGGCAAAGGACAGGCATTTGTGGAAAACCCTTGAAGAAGCCCCATGTGCCTTGGGCACTTAAGGTTCAGAGAGAGAGAGATATTGTGGAATTCTTACCCACTCCCATCTAATACTGCACCACCGCACCCCCATCTAATCCTGTACCACTCCCCATCTAATACTATACTTCAAAACCCTTACAGTGTCTGCCTGTGAGGCTACTGGCTCACAATCAAAATGAAACTGAGGAAGAGCAGAGATGAAGAACAGAGCTTATATAATCTTGATGTAAGCATACTGTACTGGGACTTTTCATTACAAAATGTATTTATCCATGGATTAATAATGTTCTCTAGCATTACAACCAAAACAGGCTCTGTTAACTTCGAAGAATCATTGAGATGGAGGTAGGTAAAGAGAAATGGCAGCTGTGTTATACCATGGAAGTATCTATAGAACATTATCATCACTGCTTGTCACTCCCATGGGAGTACAGGCCATGGATAAAGTATCTCCAGTTATTCCTGTTCTTAGATTTGTTTTCTACTTCTCTCCATGTACATCTCATGCTGCTACAGCTTATATTTTCCTTGACCTGTCAGCACACTAGAGGGTAAATGTGGTCAGCATCATGTTTGGCTGCCATTCCTCCCCAATTCTATAAGAAGCAGGGTACCTGTTTCCACAGGCTGGGTAACTGGGGCACCTCCAGCTGGATTCAAACCACCAATCCTCACCATGACACACTAGTGCACTAACCACTGCACCACTCTGATGCCCTAGAATCAACTAATTTTTTAATGAATTAACAAGATCACATATGCTTTGTGACACACAGCTTATCAATGCAATGTTTCAACAAAAAAAAAATTCACTCACATTTTATCACATCTGTGTTTGGTATGACCACATATCAGTACGTGACTTCTGACAAATACTAACCAATAATATCATGGCGACATAAAGCATATTAAAAAAAACTTTTTTATTAAAATGCAAACCTCATCCACTTCCTCCTCAGCTCCCTCTTGGCCATGTCTTGCTAAAGGTGTCCTGTGTGTATGTACAAAGAAAAAAAATCATATAAAAAAAAACTTAACGATAACCTACTTTATGTTGAAACATGGGAAATTGCCATGATTAAAATATTTTCACTTTCTGATCTATCAACAGACCTTTCATATCACTAATTAACGAAAATGAAAAAGCAGATCAACTGTTGACAATTCAGAAATTGTAGACAATGGCAATGAATGGATTTATTGGATATTATCAATGCTATAAATGAAGCTGACCGAACAATTATATTTCATTTACAGAAGAGCGTACTTGGCTATCTGTGTGTCATAGTTAATAATCAAGAAGCTCACGTTATCCTACCAACTGGTTTTGCGATAGTAAGATCAAGAGTATGAACTGGATTCAGGTCTTGACAAGAGTGTGTTTCACAAAGGAGAACAGTTTACAATAGGGGGTTGGAGTGAGGATGTATGTTTGGATGAGAGAGGTGTGTCTGTTGCCAGAATATTGCTGACTGAGAGATGAACATGAATTTTTTCTTGCATTTGTTCTTACATTCAGTTATTCTTGGCGTAAAAGTTGCTCCTGTGCTGGGGAAGTTCAAATCAATATAAATTACCCATGTATGTGGAACTGGAAATGCATTGTGGCTGTCGGACATGTGTCTCCATGCCTGTTCTCATAGACACCACCATGGTAGGGACACACATCAAGAGAGACTACACTACAACAACAAGAAGCACTCGTACACACTGACATCTGCATCCTTTTCTAGAATGAAAGAGCATGGGAGGAGACTCAGAGAGTCACAGATCATGAGTGGGAGCAACTTGTTAAGAGCCAACACAGGGCGGGTGTTATCAGTCATCAAAGAAGATACCGAAAGATACTGAAAATGAGACTGGAGCATCTACAGACATATATCTAGTTAGCAAAAAAAAATGATGACCCTTCTTAACTTCTAACATGCTGTCTTTCTGTGAAAGAAACATTCTGTGAAAGCTGTATGATGAAGGGAGGAATGTTACATGGGCCTGTGTGCCCAATTTTTAACCCTTTGAAAATAAAGTCTGTTTGTTCATTCATTTGTTTGTTCTTTCTTTCACTCCAACAGTTTGGTGAAAAAAAAAATTATAGATTCCATCAGTGACTGATTATTTCCTGGGAAATGAAACAAGCAGTATTGTTTCCCATGGCGGTTTAAGAACAAACCATATAGCTGTAGTTATTTTATTTTTTTTTTTAATGAAGCCTTTCACGTGACTGGTGGTAGGCTAAGAGTTAACAAACCCCTGACTTCAGAGCGTCTACAGTATTTGTTTCTGCTTACACAGCAAGTTTTAAAACAGAAGATCATATAAGCAAAGAGGAAATATGAGGCCTGTTCAGAAAGTATCTGACCTTAATTTTTCCAACAGAAACAAATCAAGAACAGGTGTCCTCTGGTGGGAAGGATATAGGGGACCTTCATGCCAGGCACAAATTTTTTCCTACCTGCAGAGTATGCCAGTCAACCTGTGAGTGAGTTAGTGTAGTGAATGCCAACTGGATTTTCATTAGCCATGAAATGATGGAATGACTTCAGCAGCGGTACTGCATCAAATTTTGTCAAAACCGAAGTGGAAACCATGCGGAAAATTCAACACGTTTTAGATGACGATTCCATGAGCATCATACACATCAAGCAGTGGTACAATAGTTTCAAAGATATCTGCACATCAGTGGAAAGCAGGCCATGTCTAGAAGGCCCTCAACAAGCCAAAAAGATGTAGTCATTGACCAAGTGCAGACTTTGGTCATGCAGAATCATCTTGTCACCATATGAGAACTTATGGATGAGGTGGAGATAAGCACTGATTCAGTACACTCCACTCTGAGATAGCAGAGAGTGTCTGCGAAATTCATGCTGAAGCTATTAACAATGGAGCAGAAGCAACTTCATCTGGAAGTCACACAGGACATTGATTGACTGTACAAATGGTGACACTAACTTCATGAACATGGTGATCACTGGAGGTGCGAGACAGTGCAGTTCGTTAGGACGCTGTTCTCTTGTGGCTAAACAGCTGCTCATCCTACTGGAGTCCATGGTTTGAATCCCAGGTAATTCTCTTGTAATTTTTCTTTCTCTCACGTCTCACTAAAGTGTTTTGTCTAGGATTTTTCGAGGTCTAATCCCACAAAACTGTGTTCTCTTACTTTACCATGGTGATCACTGGTGATGAGTCATAGGTTTAAGGGTACAACCTGGAAACCAAGGTGTAATTGTCACAGTGGGGACATTCATCAACCCTGAGACCAAAGAAAGCAAAGCAGGTGCAAAACAATGTTAAAGTCATGTTGACCATTTTCTCTGACTCCTGTGGGGTGGCGCATCATGAGTATAAACCACAAGGCCAAAACATTACCAAAGAGTACTATCTGGAGATCATTCGTCGATTTCATGGTGCTGTGTGATGCAAATGACCGGACCTGCGACCAAAGGGAACTTGGCAGCTCCATCGTGACAATGCACCAGCCCGTTTTCTTCACATCTGATTCAGACTTGCTTAGCCAAACACAAGATTCCCCTAGTTAGTCAGTCTACATACTCAACACAAGATTCCCCTAGTTAGTCAGCCTCCATACTCCCCTGACATGGCTCCTTGTGATTTCTGGCTGTTCCCCAAACTGAAAATGTCACTTAAAGAGACTTGATCTGAATCATGAGGAGACATCATGCACAACCTGATGGCTGAGTTGTACTCTATTCCCAAAGAGGCCTTCATGAAATGCTTCCAACAATGGTGGGATCACTGGGAGAAGTATGTGCAGTTCCAAAGAGAGTACTTAGGAGGGGGTTAGGGTTTTGGACCTCAAGGTGAGTTCCTGTAATTGTCTTGGCCAACAGTTGGAAACTTTTTGAACAGGCCTTGTACAGCAGAATCAGTAACACACTTTCACAAAAACTTATTGATTCAGTCTTACAGGTGGCCATCAAAAATACCACAGTGTGTTATTATTGATCCAATTTTTGAACATATGAAGCTCATAAGAAAGGTTATAATCTTTTTTATATTCTCATAAACTGCTCTTAGCTCTCTTTTGGATTTTTTTAGGAGGCTTTGAAAAAGAGTTATATTAACTTTTTGTCTCATGACCATTCACTTCACTATAATCCCCTCCTCCCAATCTATCACAGTCTGACCCTGCTGCAAAACTTCTTCTTCTTCAGCTTTCCAAGCCATTGAGGCTCACTGCTGCAGATAAAGTTCGCCTCCATTCCTCTCTATACCTAATCTTCTCTCTGCAGCTGGTGACACCAATTTCTTTTATATACTCTTCTATGTTGTCTTTATGGAGGACGCACAAAATATAGTAATGTATAAAGGAAGAAAGTCAGAACCCTTCTCTATAAGAACTTGTTTAAAACAAGGTGATACCTTATCTCCATAAGTACACTGCTAAAGTAAAATACACAGAAATACATTCTGACACTATTGCTTCAGATTTTAACAAGGGGAGAAAAAAACAATTGAGAGCTGCAGCATCATTATCGGGGGGTAGCGAACCAAAGCTGGTCAAGACCCTGTCATACTTCTTCAATGGGGCTCTTAACAATATGTTCAGCCAGCCTAGATAAGGCAGCTGTGGTCAATGAAATCTGTCAAAAAGTTCAGAGGGTCATGACCACACCTTACAGTAATGATGATTGTACAGTTTAGTGACTGTAAGGAGTTTATCACACAGAGACATCAAGAATGGACTTAAGAAAATATCTGCCTTCACATCACATGCTCTGGCCAAGATGGGGTGAAATAATGCCCAACTTATTCTTCATGTGACATGTTCTTTCCAGAACGCTGCCCCTCTCATTGCCTTCCTGAATGCAATGCAGTCTTGCACAAGTTGACCAGCATCTCACGACGATATATTCAGATCTTCTGTGATGTTCTGAGTCCGCTTACAGTGAGGTCACCCCTTTTCTCTCTTGCCGGGCACTATGCCTTCTACTTATCAATTTCTCCAAGGCCATTGTCTCTTGATGCAGCTGAAGAATCTCAGCTTTCTAATTCTGATGGTGTTTATGGACCAGTTTTCTGTGACATCTAATTTCATCAATATTTCTTTATTTGATCTGATTTTTGTTCTATCCATGATATTCTGTTGAAGAAGTCAATCAATTTCCATACCTTGGCAGTTACATAGACCAGGATGGTGACACCAGAAAGGAAGTTAGAATCAGAATTGAAAAAGCAGCATCGATCTTCAAGAATCTTGAGAACATATGGAATTCACAAGTTATAAGCACAAAAAGCAAGTTAAGACTATTCAATTCAAATGTAATATCCACCCTCATTTATGCATGTGAAAGCTGGAAAACAACTAAAGAAATAGACAAGAAATTAGACTCTTTTGAAAACAAATGCCTAAGGAAAATACTCGGCATCAAGTGGAACGAATTCAAGAACAATGCAGAGATAAGACAGATCACTGAACAACAACCAGTCTCATGGGTGATCAGGAGAAGGAGATGGACATATGTTGGTCACTTGATGAGAAGAAATGATCAGAGAATCCCAAAACAAGCTATCAAGTGGAACACAACAGGCCAAAGAAAAAGAGGCAGACTGCGTGAAAATCTGATGAGGACATTGTTAAGAGAGGCCAAATTAACAGGCATAAAATCCCTTGATGAGGTTGAAAGACTCGCCGAAGACAGGAAAAATTGGTGAACTACTTTGCAAGCCCTATGTGATGTTTAACTACACGGGAAGGATATAAGATATAAGATGATATTCTAAGTCTTACATCTTACATCCTTCCCATGCCGCTAAATGTCACATAGTCGCATGGTAGTTTGCAAAGATTTCCTGTCTTCAGCAAGTTTTTCAATCTCATCAAGGGATGTTATGCCCATTGAACTGGCCTCTCTTAACAATGTCCTCTTTAGAGTTTCTTTAGATATATTATAAGTGCCCTTCTATATTTCATTTTAAATGCTGTTATTCTTTTTTTCTAGTGAATTTTAAATGCTGTTATTCTTTTTTTTCTAGTGAATTTTAAATGCTGTTATTCTTTTTTTCTAGTGATTTATTAAGTATCCATGCTCAAATCAGAATGTTGCCACTGGGAATATGTAAGCTCATAGTAAAACTGACTTTGTTTCCTTGTGGTATCCTAATTATAATATTACAAAGAATATTACAATGCCATAACAATTAGAGGTTGTAAAATACCAGAGATTAGATATGCTGATGACACAATATTACTGTCCACAACACAGAAAGGAATGGAAAAACTAATTATGTCAGTCCATAAGAATAGTGAAGAGCAAAACCTCTCTCTTAATACAAAGAAAACTAAATTGATGACAACTGACAAAACAAATAAGGCAGCTGATATAAGTATCAATGAGGAAAAACTGGAAGAGGTGGAGAGCTTTGAATATCTTGGATCATTACTAACTAATAATGGAGATAATATGAGGGAAATTAAAAGAAGGGCATCTATCACTCTTCAAAAAAGTAAAACAACTAAAGAAGCTGTGGAGAATGAATGAATGAATGAATAATCTTTATTTTTAAAGGGTAAAGAATTGGGAATGCAGGCCCATCTTACATTCTGCCCTTCATCACTCCATCTATCATTCTTCCCATACACTCAATTTAATACAGATATACAAATTAAATTCGGAAAAAACATATCAAAAGAGTGTAAGATTTAACTATTACATTCAAAGTAAAAGAGGAACAGACAGAACTACAAAAATAAGATTTTTAAGGGCATGCATCTTTCCCATCTCAACATATGCCTGGAAGACCTGGACACTTAACAAAACAGCTGAGAAACACATAAAAGCCTTTGAATGTAAATGCTACAGAAGAGTTCTTCAAATATCATGGACACAAAAAAGAACAAATATATCCATACTACAAGAACTTAATATTGAAGAAGGCTGGCTAGTAAAGAGGATTAAAGAAAGAAAACTTAAATATCTTTGGCACATTAAACATCATAATTTAGAGAAGACCGCCTTGGAAGGGTGCATCATGAGAAAAAGAGAGGAAGACCAAGGCGAAGATGGCTGCAAGACATCGTTGATAATCTGCAAATGGATGCATCAGCAGCAGGCCATCTTGCTTACAACCGAGAGGCCTACAGGAGAGCCGTTAGGGAGGCAAAGTTCCACGAGGGACACGCAAATGACTGACTGACTGACTGATCTTACTTAACAGACACTTAATTACTTGATACCCAACTTAACATTACAAAAAAGAAAAAAAATAACAATGAAACTTACGAATCTTTTGAAAACAATTTTCCCCGTCTTCGTCCCTCTGGCACATCTGAAAGTTTCGTAAACTTTCCAGTGAGGAGACCTTGCTGGAGAGGTGAATAGGCAAGCAGACTGATTCCATACTTGACGCAGTCTGGGATCATTGCATGTTCTGGTGATCGCCAGAGAAGGTTGTAGCCAATCTAATACAAAAGATGAAAATGTCTGTACCATCCATGAAAACAAGAGAATATCAGTTCCTACAAACACATTAAGATTTACACCAAATAAAACATTTCTTCATTCAGCCCCTGAATAAGGATCTGCAAGAGCTCATCTCAGAATCCAACAACTGCTTCCTCTCTTCTAGCTGTTTCTTCAGATCATTTTCTCTATTTATCACATCTTTTCGCTGTTTATGGACTGAGACCCTTAGACTTTCACTGTTCCAATGCTCTAAGTCACCCACTTCTGTAACAGCTGAAAGAATAACTATCTAGCACACATTTCCAGTTGTCTGCTCTGTTTTTTAATTACTAGAGTTTATTCCCTTACTAGAGTGGCCCACAATACTGGATTTCTAACTATAGATAATACTGTATGCTGGCTCAGAAGATCAAGGTAAAAAGTAAAGGCAAAAATCCCTGTTTCCATGCCATTAAGACATATTAGGGATACAGTGTTAGGCCCATATTTCCAAGACCACGGACACATGAAAGTGTGATGTGGTCAGTGTAACGTCTGGCCACATTTACTTTCCCAGATTTCTTTGGTACTCATTTTTAAAGGCTGGGAGGACCCTGTGGCCTTTTTGATGTGATGGTACCAGCAAAATAAAAATTCTCACTGCTGGGACTTGAACCCAGTACCACTGGATTAGTAGACTGAGTACCTAACCACTCGGCCATAAGACCAAGCAATACTGAGTAAAGAGATCCTTATAACCTATTATTATATTCTGAATTAGTTATTTTAACTATTTTTTTGTTTTGGCAGTTTACTTTTAAAATTAAAACTCATTAAATTTCAGTGACCTGGTTAACAACTGGCTTTCCTCCAGCATCCAGGAACTGCTTCATGTTTTTGGGCCCAAAGTTTGAGAAACCATAGTAGCGGATTCTTCCAATTGACTTCAGTCTCTCCAGCTCTGTGATGGTTTCATTCTGATCTTTGATAAAGCTTGGAAAATGGATCTAATGACAGACAGAGAGAAAACAAGGAAAATGCTATAACTCTGAGCAAAGTACAATTAGTCAATGACTTACTCTTCTCTGCCCATAACAGATGTCACCTGTATACCCCCCAAAAAATGTTAGATAGTGTACCTCTGTCGAGAAGAATGCCATGGTGCAGACCAGTGGTTCTTAATCTTGTTTTTGTGGTGGTGCATCCTTTTTCCAACCTCAGAGCAGCTGTAGATCTCTCATTAAAAACAGAGTAGCACTCAGAGAATGCACCAAGATAAAACCCAGATGATGCCAATTTATTTTTTTTTAACTTGAGCCAATCAATTTCCTGGTCTATTAAAAAAGTAAAAAAGGTAAAGGTAAAGGTAATCCTGTCATGCCTTAGAGGCACATAGGGATATGGTGTTAGCGCCCATATTTTCCTTGACCTGTCAGCACACTAGAGGGTGATATGGTTAGTATCATGCCCGGCGAACTTTCTTTCCCCAACTCCAGAAGAAGTCGGGTACCCACTTCTACAGCTGGGCGACTGGGGCGCCTTCAGCCGGATTCCATGAGACCTTCACCATGAGAGACCAGTGCACTAACCACTGTGGGCCCCACGGGGAGCCCACAGACCCAAGTTTAAGAACCAATTATATGGATGAAAACAGGCATATCAGGAAATGTATGAGAGCGGGAAGAACTTGCACAAGATCATGTGACACGGAGACTATGTAGAAGAAGTGTGTCATCTGAGTTGGAAAAGAGGGCCAAAACTGATGACTGAACTGGAATTTCCAGCAAATATATGGTTTGCTGTAACTGTGGCTGTTCATGCCAATCAGATATTCATACACTGAGTCATGAGAGAAGCAGCTTGGGGAAATAATGTTCAGCTACTTCCACAGCCTTCACAATTTCCATCTGTCAAGGGATTTTTAAAGTGCAGGACAATACACATGAAAGCTCAGTCCTGTCACCCAGAGGCTGGGGAATTTATTGCTGAGGGACTGAAGAGGTAAAAAACATCCCAGTAACTTTAGTGGGATTCAAACCACCACCTCCAACACCAAAGGCAAGCATCCAACCTGAGATCATGCGGCTCCCCAGCTGAGTTGGAAATGGCTAAAAAAGGTAGGCCAGACAAGTGCTGCTTGGGCAAAACTCTGGAAAATCTATCACAGAAATTGGCACAGGCACTTAAAGTGTCTATGCTACCTGCCACATCCTTTCTGAAGGCATAACTGGAACTGTGTGGGGGCAGGGATTGGATACACTGAATGAATACCCTGACCGTAATGAAGCCATTTTTTCGAACAATGAATGAACGACCGTACTTCCACAACCATTAATATTCACTAGTATCATGACTTACAGATTTTAAGACTTCTAAAAAGAAAAGAGATATCATTATAACCAATTAAAATAAAACTCAGGAGATCTGGCTTGCTCATTCTCAATGGTACTTGTATGCTGAACAAATGATTACATTTCTTTTATGAGATTTTTTTTTTCCTTCAAACTTGATATACCTTCTTTTATCCTCTGGATAGTGAGACTGGACATAAAATTTCCAAAGGTGAAAAAATTTCCATTTTTTTTAACCTTTGCAGCAAACTTTACATGACATGAAATAGTGTCACATAAAAGGACGTGCACATTTATATATAAGACAGCTTACATAAGGTAACCATAAATCAAGGAACATGACAAATGAAAAATATGGAAAAAGACTTTCTGACTTGCCCTTGAGTATTTTCATTTTTTTTTCAGTGGTTATGTTCCTTGATTTGCAGTTACTTTTTGTTTTTGACTTGCCTTTATATAATGTATAAAGTAGAAAAAGAGTTGGAGATATTGCAAAACTTGTTATGAAAATGAAGGTGAGTGCTGTGAATTTACAAGGTTCTAACTAAAGTGTTGATGAAAAACAAACTGCGTCACTGTTGTCCCAGGGTTTAGAATAAGGATGAGATTTAGGTAGCTTTATGTAGATTTTTCATGCCTGCCGAGGGGCTGGCTGCCATTCCCAAATATCTGCGAGAAAATGTTGCCAAATGGAGAAAAGGAAGTTAAAGATCAGACCAACCAGCAACTAGCTAAGCAAAATAGCCAACTAAACAGTCAGTCTAACAGCCAAAGAACAGTCAGTCAAAAAGCCAACCAACCGACCAGTCAGCCAGCCAACAGAACTGCTAGCTGACCAATCAGCCAACCAAAGATCTAACAACAATTTTTACTACAGCACACAATAAAATCATTTATGGACAGCAAGAAATCATTCAAGGAAAGAAGATGTAGTACTATGGGTAGAGAGGAAAAACATTACCTTCAGCTTCCAAGTCCCTGATTTCTCTCATAAACTTCTGTGGAAAGTCTGACAGATGCTACCCACAATACATACTTTTGTTACCTTTACGATTTACTAACTGTTACCTGTAAGATATCAACATAGTCCGTCTGCAGCTTCTGCAAAGACCTTGTGACTGCCTCGTCTATATCCTGAGCAGAATATGGGGGTGTTGTAGGCCCCTCTCGGAAGCCATACTTTGTGGCAACTACAGCATTTTGTCTGCGGCCCAGCAGAGCTTTCCCAAGCACTTCCTCTGAGCCTTTGTATCCCTGTATTCATTGGTGGTTGGGAGAAAGAAAAAAGAACTATACTAACCAGCTCAGAGGGAAATGTTAGTACTACTGGATTTTCTAGCCGCTTACAAACTGGTAATAATGAAAATTCAGAACATCATTTTACAGCATATCCCAAACATCCATGGGCAAATTTCAGATTTCAGAAAGTGGTATTCAGGTCACTCCCACACATACTCCACTGCATACTCTGCATCCACCGAGTCCGTCTACTAATGGTTCCCATCAAATGTTGGTTGTTTATTATACATTTCTGCCCACTTAGTTCAGATTTTCTTCCAGCACCCTTCCTCTATCCTAACTTCATCAATTCCTGTGTATGCACACTGTCCATCCACTCCCTCTCTTCATCATCCTCTTGCAGTCTGTCTAATACAGGCTTTACAGAGTAAACTTTATTAACTTATGGTGTATAAATGTTCTAGTTAGAGCTAACTGACTAAATCAGTGGCTCCCAACTTGCTCCACACTGTGGACTCCTGAGATCAAAGATACTTCACTACTGCTTCCCTACACTTTCTAGCTACTTGGTATCGGAGACAGAGCTAGGATTTTTTAAAACCGGAACAAATGTACCCATCTTTCATTTTGCGTGAAGTACTTTCCGTAATACCAGTTTTTTCAATACATTTGCAACTTCAGATACATTTTTAAAAAAATTTAAACTTACACATACTTTACAAACATCAGCAGACAAGTCTTCGTGTGAATTTTTTTTATTTGTGGCGAGATTTAATCTTTACAAAATTCTCACATGCTGAATCAAAGTCAAAACTGGCTGATTCTTCTACATGCAAACTGAGCATCATCAACATACTAGCCCAGTCATCCTCCAGCCAATTTTGCTGCTTAGTTTTTTTTTCCCTGTGTTTTTGATAATGTAAACTGGCTATGGTAACCAACGCCCTCCAAAATTTTAACTTTTTCTCTTTTTTTTTTTCAATCGGCAATTTAATGGTCAACAGGCAAGGTTAACTGCAAGTTAATGTGATCACAGCTCAGCGTTAAATCAGAAACAATCAGACATTTCTAGTATTCTGTATAATCAATCCAGACAAGTGGTTCTCAACATTCCAGGTCCCTTTTGTCAACAAGACTGCCAATGAATCCTCCCTTATATATTATTAAATCATTGTCCAGAAATGATATTTGCCATTATACATCCTTTTACAGTGGTAGTTTTTTAAACCTAAATTTGAAATTCCCCATCCCTCCTTCCCCCTGCAGGAATGTACATCTGCCATCTGCCTCCCTGTTTAGAATCACTTATCCAGACTAACTACATGGACTCTTTACTGATCCCTCAGGTCTGCAGCCATTGAATATAATAAACAAGCTAAAAAATGTTAACAACATATACAATGGCAAACAGGCTCCAACTAAAATAATAATAAATAATAAGCAGGGAGATCAAATACTTTTTTTAAAAGCAGACTGTGAGAACTATAATGATCCCTGCCACATTATCTAGTCTGGGCCTGTTACTGGTTGTTTCAAGGGAGAGTGGAACTGGGTCTTGGTCAGCTATGGCCTGTCAATCCTGATGAAAGCAGTCAACTATAGGTCTGCTGACCGGCATCTCAAAGTGCACCTTCACTCCCCCAGATCTTCATGACAACATCAACTACAAAGAACATGAAAATCATTCATAAGCAACAAATAAACCTGTTACAAAAACTCAAATTCTCAAAGACTGATGTTACCTCTGCAGTATCAAAGAAATTGATGCCCAGCTCAAAGCACTTGTCAACAATGGCCTTTGATTGCTGCAAAATGAGATTTATACACAAGAATAGTCTTTTCAAACTGCTACCCAAAAACAGATTTCACAAAAAAAAAAAAAAAAGAAAAGCTTTAAAGAAGAGACAATAAAATTTTTAACACATATCATGAGAAGTCTGAAGTACCCACAGGAAAACTCAAGGGAGCCAGAAAAAAAAAAGGAGATGAGATCACATGAGAAAAATATCTTAATGGACTGATCAAGTGGCATGAGAAAAGAAAGCAATAACTCTGATTACACATACCAAAGACCACACAAAATGGAAAAACAAATTTATAACACCTCTCAACATCATCATTATCATCATCATCAGTCCTCTTTATTCCAAATGGAGTAGGAGCATAAGGCATCAACAAAAGTTCTCCAGCCAATCCCACCTTGAGAAAGTTGGGGTACCTCAAATCATGTATTTTCCACTTCCTTTATTTCTTCCTGCATTGTGTGTCTCCATGTCCCCAGTGGCCTGCCCCTCTTTCTTTTCCCTTGTATAGGGATATCTTGTTTTTTCCAATCGTAATTTGTGGCCCAGCCATTTCCATCTTCTTCTTGTAACCTCTTTATTAATGTTCTCAATGCCCGTTCATTTAGTTATTTCCTCTTTTGCCTCATATTCTTCCCAGTGTGTTCTTAAAATTTTCTTAAGGCAACTTACCTATCAACATGGCCCCAAAATGAATGTAAATGTATAAAAATCGCATAACAAATATGTTACAGAATCATGACCTATGCCACAACTACAAAAAATTCGTAAAAAATGATGAGAATACTGAAATAATATCATTTAAATCTATATCATGTTTTGTACATCATATTTAATAGGTATGATGATGCCTGGACTGCTAAACAATGCATACTTTCATGGAAAATTAAGTTGGTGTTCTTTCTAGTCAAAAGACAATTCATCTGAAATTGATGGTCTTTATAATCACTTATAAGATATCAAGTTGCTGACTTTTACAATATGAGGCCATTAAAAGGATACTAAGTTGCTAAACTTCAAAGTATGAGAGCAATTAAAAAAAAGATGCCCAGTTGCTGAATTTCACAATCTAAGGGCATTGAAAGTTGCTGAATTTTACAATCTAAGGCATTGAAAGTTGCTGAATTTTACAATCTAAGGCACTGAAAGCTGCTGAATTTTACAATCTGAGGGCACTGAAAGTTGCTGACTGCAACTCTCAGACAATATTCAGTGGAAGCTAACTTGCTAGCAATTTACTTTCAGAATCCATTTACAAGAAAGTTAAAGTGCTGACCTGCATGCTCTGAAGGAGTTCAAAAGACCTTTTTTTTAAATCAACTGATCATTAGAGACATGGTAACAAATATCTGCAGAGATATTTAACTAATTTTTGGTATTGTGTCAACTTTCCTTTCCAAAATCATAATGCACTCTCTCAGAAATTCACTTCTACATCTTTTACCCTCCTTCTACTGCTTTCATTTCCAATGTGTTTTAAGATGTTACATGGTGTCATTGGCTGATCATGAGAAAAAAAAGAGGCTGTTCAATGAGAAGGGGGTTAAGAGATTATTAGGGGTTGCAAATATCCAAACATCAACTAAAAAGACAAAAATACTTCTTTCTGGACAATGAGACAGTGGATAAATGCATTTTTATTTGCTTTAAACTGAGAAAATAATCTTCTCCTCAGGACAGCTGAGAAATAAAACAGATAAAATATTGTGTTAAATCAAATATTAAGAAATCATTATCTGTCCTTGAATATGAACCTGGGGCCTCTTTACCTAATTTTCTTATCTGGCAGTAGTTTTTATCAGTCGTTTCATACCTGTCATTTTTTCTTCATTGCTCTCTTCAATATTATCTCTACACCTTTCATTATTTTATCTGTAAAGTTTTGTAATAGAAGTATTAGATATAATCTATAGTGTAGGTGTATGTAATAAAGGCAGATAGAGCTTTTTATTCTTTCATCTCAAACCTATGCTGGTTTATTAACAGTATCATGTACACATTTACACATGAACAAAGATATACACTTTTTTGTAAGAGTGTGTAGAGAGATATGGGCTACTGCTTCATAATCAAACATAAAATGTAGCATTTCAACAAACCTGTGGTGTCAGAGTTGGTAAAAATAGAACATTTATGAAGGAGTCTGAATAAAAGCAGAGAAGCCAGAGTCTAATGCAGTTTTTGGTAGAATTGGATCAAAATTCTCAGAATAAAAACAACCAACACAGACTCAATCACCTTAGAAGGTAATAAATTAGAAGAATGACAATGAAAAGACACTGGAGATGGATAGGACATACACTTTGAAAGCCTACAAAAAAAAAACATAACCAGATAAGCTTTCAGCTGGAATCCCCCAGGAAAATAGGAAACAAGGAAAACTTAGAAACACCTGGTGAAGAAGTCTTGGAACAGAGATCAAAAAGATCAACTACATCTGGAGACAGATAAAAGAAGCAGCCCAAGACAGAAATAAATGGAAAACTTGTTGATGGCCTATACCCCAGATAGGGGTAAGGAAGGAGAAGGAAGGAACGAGATGGATCTGACAGAAATGCACCAGTTATGAAGGTGACAAAATCAATCAAGCAGTTAAAAAACAAACAAACAAACATGCAAGAATTGGAGTCAAATATTTGGCATACCAATTCTGCAATTCTGTGTTTCAACTCTTATGTTCAGCTAATCTTCTTCTGCTAATATTCTGTCATGAAGACATTAAGCTGTACAAAGTAAACTGTTGCTAACCTCATGGTTGCTGAAATCACTAAACAACATAACATACTCTGGTTTTCAGTGACTGCCATGTACACACTTCCTTTTTTCATCTGGCTATGATGCAAGATAACAACAACAAAAAAATGTTTGTATGTTATGGGTTTTGTTTGGTAATCTGGGAATTAACTGCCTTGACTGATTACTTCCAAGCTGGCTTCTGCTAGAGCTCAAGTTGTTTTGCAATATCCACAGATTGGTGATTTATTTATCTGACTACTTATTAATTTAATATGTAATACATTTACCTTCCTCTTGGCTCATTTCTCTTTGTGTGTTATATATTATAAAAATAGTGTTCTATAGTTGACTATTTTTGTGTTATCTACAGATAAGTTATTTAATAATCTACTACATTTTACCATTTGTCTTTATTAAAAGCCTCTGTTTTCTCCTCTTTTCTTCAACATTGTTTGTCTTGTAAGCTTTCTCCTACAATTTGATTATGATATTCTAAATCATGTCTTTCATATAAATGTTCTTAAATCATCACAGATCTCCAGTTTATTAAACACAAATAACTTGGCCGAATTACTAGACACTGGGTTGTGAGTCAGCTGGTTCACAGTCACCTTCCAGTTCATCTACTTCTTCTTCATTCGAATCTACCAAGACCGCCCCGTGATCCTCCTGAATTTACTCCTGTGGTCCTCGATAGGTCCCGTGGTCCTGTATTCTTGGTGAGTATCAGAAGCGGGATTGCGTGACACCGTGGTTTTTGTTGCACCAGTTTAATCTAGAGTTGGACTTTCTCACTGGAAAATCTCAACACTGGGTGAGAGGTGGTTGCCCATCCAGCACAGACTTGGACTTTCTCACCGAAAAACCTCAACGTGTTTTGGGATACTCGTGTATCCCCGCCGGGTGAGAGGTGGTTACCCATCCAGTCCAGCGTTGGACTTTCTCACCAGAAAACCTCAGCGTGATTAGGATACGCATACACCCCCGCCGGGTGAGAGGTGGTTGTCTATCTAGACTGCACTGGTCTAGTGTCTCCAAATTCAGCATTTTGTGGTCGTGGCCGTTCCCCTTCCTAGTTGTGACCAGGATGGAACTTTTGTCCAGGAGGACGAATCCTCGCCACTAGTAAGTTTCACCCCTGAGTTGAGCCGGTTTAGGCATATAATCCCAGTATGGGCGTGTTTAGGACATAATCGACTTCTAGAGCGGAGGTACCGTGACATGAGTAGCCATCAAGTTTTACCCCTGATTTAAGCCAGTTTAGGCATATTTCACCAGTATATTGGACGTGGCTAGCCTCTAGAGCAGAGGTACCGTGGTATGAGTAGCTCTCGCCACGAGACTACTGGACATACCGATTAAGCTTCATTTGATCTTTTTCGTCACCTTTTCACATCGGCACCGCATGGCAACCCTAATTTCTTCTTCGCATTTTCTTCATTGGCCAGGAGGAGTTTCACTCCACGTGCAGCATCCAAAGAATCTCACCAGCAGTGTCCAGCTCATCTAGAAAGTTGGTCTATTCCAGTCAACCACCTGTAACAATTGGGAACCTGACATACAAGTGTGGGGAAAACAGGTTATGAAGAGGGTGAAATATCTGCCTGCTAGGTGAGGCATGCTAGATGCCACTGCACATGTATGAATGGAGAAAAAAAAACATGCTATGTCACATGAAACTCACAAATAAAGTACTCTGCAAGAGTTTAGAGTGAGTTAATATGAAAAAAACAAAAATAAAAACAAGTACACTAACAAGTAGACTAGTATATGACTTCAAAAGTAGCAGAAGCCGTACTGTAAAATATCAGCTGGCTTACTACGCACAAAAGTAGCTAAACCTCTATGTATGGTTGTTTTATCATACAAGTAATCTGTTAACAGACTACAGACAACTAGACTAGTTTACTACCACGGATTTCATTCCTTGGTCAAACTAGCTGTTTCAGTCAGACCAGATAAGGATATCTCAAAATTTCTGTGTCATCTAACAGAAAGCTATAACAAGAGATAAAAAGCTGTAACATTTTTCTCTTATGTTAACAAGGAGCTCAGTTCTTGACAGTGCATATAATGCACCATGACACAGGTGAAGAGGTCAGGTTTCTTATCAGATCTAGCCTGTCTGGTTTTGTCCATCACTCTGACTAGTACAATGTAAGATTACACAAATACAACACTGTTATTTTATTACTCTTTACGCCTGCCATTTTTTTAACCATTAAGAAACGGTAAAAAATATTAATTAATATCCATTAAGAATTTACCATTAAGAAACACAGGAGTAACTGTAAATTAACCCAGATGTGGTGTCACTAGTTGCTGAATGGTGAGGAATATATTAAGCAACGAATGAACAAACTATATTTTTCAAAGGGCATGCAGGCCTGTCTAACATTCTGCACTTCATTTTACAGCTTTCACTCAGTCACAGACATTCAACATTTGTATTGAACATAATGAGCATGAAGAAGGAAAAAAATTTAAAAAAAAAAAAACATACACTCCACATTTTACAGGAGTACTTGTATATCAGAGAAAAGGAGAAAGAGATTTTGCTATCAGCCACAAAGACTGGAAAGAATTGGTGAAATCTCAGAAATACTTACAATGACTCTGAGAAAATGTACAACATCATTTGATGTGGATAGGAAGTAAAAAAGATTTGAAGATTAAAAAAATGTAGTGTTTTATTATGCAAATTCAATGTTAGTAGAATCAGTGAAGTTCAGCAGAATGATACTCAATAAGTTCCACAAAAAATAATATCTGGAATGCAAGGATGATGATCTTAAGTAATTTCAGAGGATCAGAGGAACAAAAAAAATTAATTCAATAAAATTCTTATTTAAATATTACATTGAGACATGTTATATATTTTTAAAAATCTTAGATCCATGTGAAAATACTGATCACCTGAGGTGTTCCATGCCTGACAGGTGATAACATCAACAATTTTATTTTGGCGTATTCACCTGTTTGGTATGGAACACCTCAATTCTTGGTCATCGACCTATGAACCAATGACTCATGGACTGTAACAGGTCACCAATAAAAATATACAGGACAGAAGAAGAAGAAGTAAGCAAAAGGAAGATAAAATACATAATTAATCTCTTCCATTTCTTTTCCTAACCTACAATGCGTTCACACGAATAAGATGAAAATCAAAATGTCACAACTGCATACTATGTTACTGAACAAACCTGTTCCTTCTTTCCTTCCAAAAAAAAAAAAATTGTAGCAGTTGATTACTACAGTTTTTTTTTTTATCCTGCAATGTTCTTCTTCTTTTACTGACCTGGAACTGTGAGCTGGTGTCCTTTGCAGGCAATGCAGTGAAGCTGTTGAAGCAAAGCATCATACCAGCTTGGCAGCAGATTAAAGCAGCTATCTTTTCAGTCCCTATGTGGAACTAACAAGCAGAGGGTGTGCAATGCCTCTTTTGCAGACTCCACCACCATGGACAGGCTCTTGGTCAGTCATGATGCGACAACACTGATGCTAGGATGTCAGCTACGAGTCACTGATTACCATACTGGACACAGTATGTATTTATATACTTGGCTGTACATACATATGTGCATAAAGTTTTTTTTCCCCTTTTAGGTTACTCCAAGTGCAACAGCAGAAACTTTTTTTCATCAACAAGTCAGAAGTTAACTATTATTATTATTTAAATATTATTTGATCATTCTTGCTATACCAAATTGCGGGCAACGGTAAATATTTTTCATACTGAGTTAAATCTTTTTGCCACTAGTGTCAGTTCTGTTCACCATCTGGTGTAGACATATTAATCTATGCAACTAACAGTTTTGTTGCTGACATATATATTAAGACTGATTCTCATATCTAAGAAAGTTTAACTTTTGCTGGTCTACAGTGAGTTCATAATACTGTACAACCCAGCATTTACCGCAATGTTAAAACTAAGGAAAAAAAAAAGTAGGAACTGCTTTATTTAGTAATGAGCACACAGTTGTGACACTTTGGTCTGCACCCTAATCATACAAAAACATACAGAACAAAGAAACAGAGAAAGAAGATAAAATATACATTCACATGAATGCTACAGGAATGAAAAAAAAAAAACCAATATATTGAATGGTGCACTTAGCTGTGACTTGTAAGATGCTGCATTCATGAGTGGGCGTGGTACAACGTTAAGAATGTTTAAATGGGAGGCTTGTGATAAGTAGGTAGTAAAGTGGGAGGTGGGAAACGAAGAAAAGAGAGAAGGAGAGTGATTTAGTGGGTTTTTTTTTATTCCTACTTGCTGCATTGCATTCATGTGGATGTATATGTTATCTTCTTTTCTGTCCTGTATGTTTTTATATCTGTGGAGAGGAACAGACGGAACTACAAAAATAAGATTTTTAAGGGCATGCACCTTTCCCATCGCAACATATGCCTGTGAGACCTGGACACTTAACAAAACAGCTGAGAAACACATAAAATGCCTTTGAATGTAAATGCTACAGAAGAGTTCTTCAAATATCATGGACACAAAAAAAGAACAAATATATCTATACTACAAGAACTTAATACTGAAGAAGGATGGATGGTAAAGAGGATTAAACAAAGAAAACTTAAATATTTTGGACAGATTAAACGTCATGAGAATTTAGAGAAGACCGTCTTGGAAGGGTACATAATAGGGAAAAGAAAGAGAGGAAGACAAAGGCGAAAATGGCTGCAAGACATCGTTGATAATCTGCAAATGGATGCATCACCGGTAGGACATCTTGCTCACAACAGAGAGACCTACAGGAGAGCTGTTAGGGAAGCAAAGTTCCGCAATGGACATGCAAATGAATGTTTTTGTATGATTAAGATGCAAACTGAAACGTCACAACTATGTGCTCGTTAATTAATAAAGCTGCTCCTACGTTTTTCGTAAATAGTTTTAACAGTTTCTTATTACTGCAGTGGCTTCGTGTATAGTTACATAACTTAGTTTTATGCACTATTCGCCTACCACTTACCTCGGCACTTTGAGCAGGCCATGTGATATCCTGTCGACCGTCATTAAACTGCCAAGTACCAAGGCAAAATGGTGACACTTTAAGATCTGTTCCTTTTATAGTAACATATTCCATTGCTGCCCGCTGTCTAAGTCTTGACGCTAAGTGCCGTCAGTCAAGAGAAGATGGAGGTTTTTATCTTCTGCTAGCAAAGACGCCGTTCAAAAGTGAGGCCGGGACACGACAGTAGCCGCCCCTCTTGGTCAAAGGTCAAAGTTTAGAGTTCAACAAGCCAAAACTAGAAAAGGGTTGGGGGGGGGGGGGGGTATAGGAAAATATTACTTAACGAGTGCACAGTTGTAACGTTTCGGCGTGATCCTTAATCGTACAATAACACACAGGACAAAGAAATATATATATATATATATATCATCAACATCATCAGGTGCCGTGCCGACTGGCGTTGGCTATTATGCTTCTCCAGAGTACACGATCCTTCATGCAGGCCATCAGTTCAGTTGGTGATCTCCTCTCTCACCATCCCGTCAGACTGTCCAGTATCATTTCTCTTGGTCTTCCTCTTGATCTTCTTCCTTCTATTTTGTCCTGTTGTTATAATATTTTCAATGCCCCCTCTTCTCATTGCATGTCCCATGAAAGTACATTGTCTCTCTCTTATCTTTTTGACAAAGTTTTTTTTTTTTGTCTCTCCAGTTCTTCTCATACATTCTTCATTAGTTATTTTTGTTGTCCAGGGGATTCGCAACATTCTTCTAATAAACCACATTTCTGCTGCTTCCAATGATTTTTGTGCAGACTTGCCTATTGTCCATGATTCACTTCCATATAACAAGATATGTTCAATATAGCATTTTAGGACTCGTTTTCTAACATTCATTGATAAGGATGTGTTAGCTAATATGTTTCTCATTCTCTGAAATGCAGTCTTTGCTTGGCCTATTTTGTTCCTAATTTCTGTTCTGCATTTCCCATCTGAAGTTATTACTGCTCCAAGGTATTTGAATTTCTGCACCTGCTTTAGAATGGTTCCGCTTAATTTAATACTGCATGTTGGTTGATTCTGTTTCTTAGATATAACCATAGTCTCTGTCTTTTTGATGTTCAAAGTAAGGCCTTTCTGTTCACTTTCTTTGGCGACTTTATCCAAGAAATTTTGCAGGTTTTATTGGTTCTCAGCTATCAGTACTGTGTCATCAGCATACTGAAGGTTGTTAATATTGTATCCTCCAATTTTTATGCCTGGTTCTGTGATGATAGTTCTTAGAATATTCTCGCTCTACAGAGAAAAAAGGTCTGGAGATAGTATACATCCTTGTCGCACCCCTTGTTTTATAGGTTGATATTTTCCAATTCTATTTTCAACTCGAACTGCTGCTTCTTGCTGCCAGTACAGATGCTTTATAATCCTCAGGTCTTTGCCGTCTATATTGATGTCTTCAAGCATTTTAATAATTTCATTATGTTTCACCTTGTCAAATGCCTTGGTGTAATCAATGAAGCATAAGTAGAGATCTTTCTGTACTTCTAAAGCTCTTTCTGTTAATGTTCGTAAAGCATAAATGGCATTGTGTGTTCCTTTTCCTTCAACAAATCCAAACTGTTCATCTGCTATTTCCATTTTGATCTTTTTCCTTGTTCTTCTCACAATTATTCTCAGAAGTAGCTTCGTTATGTGACATGAGAGGCTGATAGTCCGGTAGTGGTCACATTTCTTTGCATCTGGTTTCTTTGGTAGTGCTATAAACGTGGATTTAATCAGGTCATTCAGTAACTTGGTTATTATTTTTATTCCTGTCTCCTCTAGTGCCTCTAATTCTTCTATTGTTATATTATCAGGCCCAGTCGGTTTTCCTTTCTTCATATGTTTGATGGCATCTATGATTTCATCTTCAAGTATTGGTGGTATATATATACTATATATATATGTGTGTGTATATATATATATATATATTCACATGATCACGACTACCAACAGAACGTGTACCACAGAGAGCAATGTTTTACAGACTACATAAAGGCAAACGATGGACCAATGGTATAGCAGAGTCCCTAAAAATCTCAATATACGAAGCCAACAGGCGAGCCATTTGCTCTACACCTAACAGTAAATGAGGAAGGACAAGGCACTAGAAAATGTAACCGCCCCCGCTGTGTTACCTGCACTTTAGTCTGGGAAACGAAAACGATTACCTTTCCCAAAACTATCATCACTATCCATTCATATGCAAGTCCGTGATATATGTCATTGTATGCAAAAGATGCAGAATAGCTTATATTGATGAAACTGGTCTCAGATTAGGGGACCGCATGCAGAAACATCTGTACGGTATCACCCAGCATGCTTCGAAACAAGTCTCGGATCATTTCAATGGTCCCAACCACAGAAGCAAATCTGACTTTTTGGTAACAGCTATCAAACAGTGTCACGCAGATGACATAAGCCGCATAGTGCTTGAGAACTGCTACATTCAGGAATATGGAACGCTGGAACCACATGGTTTGAACTCGTTATTCAGCTACACCTAACATTCTCCTCTTCCACAATCCCTTCCCACTAAGTTCCACTCCCTTCTCACTTGTTACACATAGTTCAAAACCTCCTCACAGCATCACATATCAGCGATCTATCTTAATTATCACCCCTCTATCTTAATTATAATCGCATATTTCACTTTCTCCCAGCTAGATTACCATTGTATCTCTCTCCCCCACCCCCTCCACTGTTTCCTACCCACCACCCTCAGTTACGACCCACCTATTACACATCACAAGTCTCCATTTAAATACTCTATATACTCCACTATGCTCATTTCTGACACACAGCGTCGGACAAGTCACAGCTTCTTACAAGTTACAGCTAAGTGCTCTATTCAGTGTATTTGATTTTTTTTTTAAACACAGGACTTATGTGAATTTATACTTTATCTCTTCTCTCTATTTCTTTGTCCTGTGTGTTTTTGTACGATTAAGGCTCACGCCGAAACGTCACAAATGTGTACTCGTTAAGCAATAAAATTGTTCCTACTTTTTTCCTAGTTTATACATTTTGGTATCACGGCTTTATTGCAGTGGCTCCGTGTATAGTTATATACTAATTATTGTGCGTTTTTGAACCAACCTAACAGCAATTGACAAAAGCACTTTAGTGAGACATGAAAGAAAGAAAAATCACAAAAGAATTATCTGGGATTCAAACCACGGGCTCCGCTAGGACGAGCAGCCGTCTAGCCACGAGACAACAGCGTACTAACATCCTAGAGTGTTATTCTGTTCTTTATCTCCGTTTCACATCTTCCGCCTCAATTTATTAATGTCCTAGGTAACAACAATTCTACTTCCTTCAATGTTGTATTGTTATCTGTTAATTTACAACTGGAAATCATTTTCTTCTCGTGAGACGATCATGATTTCCCTTCTCATTCAGGTTGATTCCGCAAGTTTTTCAGTGAAAATCATACTTGAGGGATAAGATCAGTTGAAATACAGCAGCATGAATGGCGAGGGGAGTTTATCAATAGATAAATCGGAATCGGCCAGAATACATAGTGAGAGCAAAGGGCATACAGTGACGGATTAAACACCACCCGGGACCCCTAGATTAAATGTAGTAACACACAATAATTCGTGTATAAGTTTATAACCATACTGCTTGAGGAGGATTTTAAAACATGAAATGGCAGGACAAGATCAGGAACGAGGAGGTCTGGGATAGGGCAGGACAAGAACCAATGAACCTACTAATCATGTCTAGGAAGTTGAGGTGGATTGGCCACACTCTGAGGAAACCCGACACCAGCATAGCAAGACAGACGCTGACATGGAATCCTCAAGGAAATAGAAAACGAGGAAGACCTAGACTTACCTGGAGAAGAGAAATTATGACAGTGCTCAGAGACAAGGAATGCACATGGAAGGAAACAGAGAATTAATTCCAAGAACAGGGATGACCGGAGAGTCTTTATCCGTGGCCTATGCTCTCAAGGGAGTGAAAGGCGAAGAGGATACAACTATACACGGAGCCACTGCCGTAAAGCTGTGATACCAAAATGTATAAACTGAGAACGGCTTTACTACTTAACGATTACAAAGTTGTGACATTTCGGCGTGAGCCTTAATAATACAAAAACACACAGGACAAAGAAATAGAGAGAGGAGATAAAGTATAAATTCACATGAATGCTGGGTAAAAAAATAAAATCAAATAAAATGAAAAGAACACTTAGCTGTAGCTTGTAAGAAGCTGTGGCTTGTCTGACGCTGTGTCAGAAATGCGCATAGTGGAGTGTAGAGAGTATTTAAATGGAGGCTTGTGATGTATGATAGGTTGGTCAAAACTGAGGGTGAGGAAACCACCTATTACATATCACAAGTCTCCAGTTAAATACTCTCTACACTCCACTATTCGCGTTTCTGACACACAGCGTCGGACAAGCCAGTTTCTTACAAGTTACAGCTAAGTGCTCTATTCATTTTATTTGATTTTTGTTTAAAACACAGTATTCATGTGAATTTATATTTTATCTCCTCTCTCTATTTCTTTGTCCTGTGTGTTTTTGTATGATTGAGGCTTACGCTGAAACTTCACAAATGTGTACTCGTTAAGTAATAAAGCTGTTCCTACTTTCTTCCTAGTTTATACATAAATGTAGTAAGAAACTCTGCAACCCCTCCGACCTATACCGTCCATATCCTGATTCCCCTCTAGTTGTAATCTCTACCTACAACTTTATGTTACCTACAACTTTGTGTTAGCTACTCATTTGGATAAAGGACAGCAATAGTAATTACTAAAGATAATCTATTTATAGAGGGTTTTTTCCTTGATGTCAGGTCTCTAGATTTAGGCTTTTTCAGGGTAATGGGTAATCCTCCACTGAGGACAGTGCAGGCTGGAGATCCCTTGCAGTCATCGTTCCAGGCGACAGTGGTACAAGATGATGATGATGGTTATATCTCAATAGTTTTATTACTTTGATCTTCTTCTTGAGTTCTTGTTCTTCGCAGCCAACGTCGTGATGATGGTGATGATGCACAAGCGTCGTGGTTACTGATGTTTGCATTATCCTCCCCCACCCCCCGACCGACACACACTTCTCGGTATGCTCCACCAACCTAGGAACCTTGTCCTGTTATCCGGACAGAAGGAGCATATCAGCCATTTTACTGACTAGACCGAAAAAAAAACAGGATAGTGTCCCTTGGGCCACCCTTGATCGGTCATAAGTTGTTTACTGTTGCTATGGCAGGCGGTGTGGAAACTATAAACCATTTTCTGTTAAACACGGCCGTTGATATTAACAGACGGCAACTTAAACAGTGCTCTGATACTGGCTTTTGAGAATGACCACAGTATAGCAGTGGTTCTGGGTGTGATGTTAACAGAAGATACAAGAACGGCAATACGGCTTTAATGCTGACTGCATGGGCTGGAGCAACAGACTTGCCTTCTGTTACTGGAAAATTCTGGTTATAACGTCAACGAGCGTAACAATGCTGGAGACAGGGCTCTGATGTTTGATTGCCTGGCCGGGAGGGCAGCATGTGTTCAAGTTCTTGTAGATAATGAAGCAAACCTGGACTCCAGTAACTATCAAGAGATGACAGCACTGATGCTAGATGCCCATGATAATCACATGGGTTGTCTTATGGTCCTTATAAACAGTAATACTTCTTTAAATAATGAAAAAAAAAAAGACAAGTGTGGTAATACAGCAAAAATGTATTGTGCTTATGATGGGTATGAGCACAGCCTCCAAGTTTTGATTGAGGCTGGTGTTTATAGGTTGACGCCGATAACATCAAAGGAAGGACTGCTTTGATGTTTGCACCCAAGCAGGGAAGAGCAGAATGTGTGAAGGTTTTGATAAACCGTGGAGCAATATTAGACAAGACCAACAGTAATGAAAGAACAGCCACCCTGTTAGCTGATTCATGTGGGCATCTGGACTGCCTTCTTGTACATGCCGGGTGTGACGCGAACTGTGCTGATAAAGCGTGATGCACTCCTTTAATGTTGGCAACACTTCGAGATAGCCCTGAACGTGTTAAGTTTCTGCTACATGCCAGGGATATTGTTGATTTGGTTAACAATGAAGGAATGATGTTGCTAATGTTAGAGGCATGAGAAGGGTGTCAGTTGATACTGCAGCAACGTATGTATATGTGTGTGTGCGTACGTGCACCCAGCGCATACTTATACTATTCAGAGGCTGTTATATATACATTATATATACTGTAATGTGAAATAAATGATCCGATACAAGGTTGCACAACTCTTTGAGCAATGTATGAATTTACATTCATTTTCATCAGTAAAAAAAAAAAGTATAAAGTTTACTTCAGACATTGTTGGTGACTATGGACTGGGGAAGAGGAATGACAGAGGTAGTAAATTAACTGAATGGGTAAGAATACATAGCATGGTTGTAGGAAACACCTGGTTTAAACAACATCCCTGAAGACTTGCAACGTGATGCAACCCAGACAAAAAGACTTTTGACTAGATAGACTACGTATTAATCAACAAACGATTCCGGAATGCATTACTGACAACAAAAACCATGCCAGGAGCTGACTGCAATAGTGATCATGACCCACTCTGTGGAAAAATTAGAATAAAGCTAAAGAAAGCATGCACAAAAGTGAGAAACAAACTGAATACAGAACTCCTTGAAAATGACCAAGAACTGCGAGAACAATACAAAGTTATTATAACAAATAGATACAATGCAATAGCAAAGATAAATAGTATAGATGAACAATGGGCAATGTTAAGAGATTCTATCCACCAAACTGTTAAGGAGATAATACCACCGAAAAAAGAAGCCCCTAAAAATAAATGGATGACAGACGACTTCTTAGGACTGATGGACAAGAGGAGGAGTAAAAATAACCAAGAAAAATACAGCAGGATAAATAAAGAAATAATATGCAAATGCAGAGAAGCAAAGGAAGTGTGGTTAAATGATCAGTGCAGACAAATAGAGGACTCTCATAATAAAGACAGCAAAAACATGCACAAACGAATTAGTGAACTCACAGGCAGGATGATAAAATATACCACAGGATGCCTGAAATCAAAAGAAGGTAAAATGTTAATGGGAAAAGAAGACATTGTGGACAGGTGGACAGAGTACATCGGTGAGCTATACGGAGGAGAAAGACCAGAATTAACACCAGATAGCGAAATCAGTGACCTGATTAAATCCACGTTTATAGCACTACCAAAGAAACCAGGTGCAAAGGAATGTGATGACCACCGGACTATCAGCCTCTCTCACGACACATAACGAAGCTATGTTTGAGAATCATTATGAGAAGAACAAGGAAAAAGATCAAAATGGAAATAGCAGATGAACAGTTTGGATTTATTGAAGGAAAGGGAACACACAATGCCATTTATGCTTTACGAACATTAACAGAAAGAGCTTTAGAAGTACAGAAAGATCTCTACTTATGCTTCATTGATTACACCAAGGCATTTGACAAGGTGAAACATAATGAAATTATTAAAATGCTTGAATACATCAATATAGACGGCAAAGACCTGAGGACTGTAAAACATCTATACTGGCAGCAAGAAGCAGCAATTCAAGTTGAAAATAGAACTGGAAAATATCAACCTATAAAACAAGGGGTGCAACAAGGACGTGTACTATCTCCAGACCTTTTTTTCTCTGTACAGCGAGAATATTCTAAGAACGATCATCACAGAACCAGGCATAAAAACTGGAGGATGCAATATTAACAACCTTCGGTATGCTGACGACACAGTACTGATAGCTGATAACTTCAGATGGGAAATGCAGAACAGAAATTACGAACAGAATAGGCCAAGCAAAGACTGCATTTCAGAGAATGAGAAACATTATGCAACACATCTTTATCAATGAATGTTAGAAAACGAGTCCTAAAATCTTATATTGAACCTATATTGTTATATGGAAGTGAATCATGGACAATAGGCAGGTCTGCACAAAAATCATTGGAAGCAGCAGAAATGTGGTTATTAGAAGAATGTTGCGAATCTCCTGGACAGCAAAAATAACTAATGAAGAATGTATGAGAAGAGCTGGAGAGACAAAAAATCTTGTCAAAAAGATAAGAGAGTGACAATGTACTTTCATAGGACATGCAATGAGAAGAAGGAGCATTGAAAATGTTATAACAACAGGAAAAATAGAAGGAAGAAGATCAAGTGGAAGACCAAAAGAAATGATACTGGACAGTCTGATGGGATGGTGTGAGAGGAGATCACCAAATGAGCTGATGGCCTGCATGAAGGATCGTGTACTCTGGAGAAGCATACTAGCCAAAATCATTCGGCATGGCACCTGATGATGATGATGATAATGTTTATGAATTTAAACTTGTTTTCTTCTGTAATGTTTATATTAAGCTTATGTTACTGCTTGTGTGTGGGCACAGCCAACATAAACTCGTCACTCTAAACACCACGAAAGACACCGTTCTCATCACTCTAAACACCAAGACAGACACTGTTCTTGTCACTCTAAACACCATGAAAGACACCGTTCTCATCACTCTAAACACCAAGACAGACACTGTTCTTGTCACTCTAAACACCACGAAAGACACCGTTACTAACTACAGACCTATTTTTTATTTTAAAGATATTACAATTTTTGCAATTAACAAGTTTGTCTGGTGGCTGTTATAAAATACTTTAATGTTTGCCAGAAAACAGTCCATATGGTTTTCAGTTATAAAATACTACATTTACCAATTCATCTGGTGGCTATTATAAAATATTTAAATCTGAAAGCACTTTATTTGGTGGCTTTTTTTTAAAAAAATGCTTTAATGTTAATCAGAAAACGATCTTCTTTTATCATGACTGCCCCACTTCCTTGAGCCAGTCAGCGTATGGGACGGCACAGGATAACGTATATATAACTTGTCATACAAGAGCCAACAGTTTATCACTAAGTCAGTTCATTTTTCAATTATAAGGCAGCTCCAACATCCAACTCAATACAGTCAACTGTTTATCAATGTATGGTCCAAAATGTTTACCAGAAAACATTTCCAGATATACATAATGGTAGAAATCATGGTTTTTGTGTAGACTGTAGGGAACAAAGAGAGAAATGTTCCTGAAAAGAGATAAAAAAATTTTTTCGTTATTTTCTTGCAGATTAAAAAAAAAAAAAAGCTTTCATTCATGACACATTTGGGAAGATAAATGTCAGCCAAGCCAATTTGTGGATGACCTAAAAAAATGAGGGGGAAAAAAATCTGGCTAGAGAAAGCTGTTCTTATTTTTTTTTTTTTTTAACCTGGTCTTGAAAGGGTTAAAAGTAAATAACATAACTTTTCCTAATAACTTTTAATGTCACAGACCTCAGTTTCCTGGATTTTGGATTTTCCGGACAATACTCTGCGTAACCAAAATTCCACTATACCCCCATCTCCCAGACACTGATGACGTTTCACAAGGGATCAGCTGGATACATTCTTCGAGTCTTTCCTCTCAGTGTGCCTCATCAGCACAGCTGAGGCTAAATGTGAAACAAGAAAAGCTCATCATATCAGTTTTCTGCACGAGAAGCATCCTGCTGGTTCTGTGTTATCGTTATATTTTATAAATTTTATTTAATTGTGGTTTGACTTGTTTTAGAAAGTGTATAATACATTATATATTTTTTTTATTTTTGATTATTATAAATCCCCATGTTCATGAGTTTTCAGTCTCTTTTCTTTGTGCAGGTCTTTCCATTTATCTCCGTCCAGAATTAAACAGACGGTGAATAAAATTCAACAACCACATCATGATATATAAGAAACCCTGCTATATGAAGACAACATTTCATTATTTTTGGATACACCATATACAAATTACAAGAGTGGCTAAGATGACTGGCATCAAATCCCGAGATGTGATCGAGAGGCTTGCCAAAAATAGAGACTCATGGCGAGACACGCTGTGAGCCCTATGTAATGCTTGATGTATACAAATATGAATGTAGTAAGTGCAAGGGTATTGCAACATTCCTGAGAAATGACATCCAAATAGAATTTAAAAACAGAAAATACAAAGAAAATGACATCCAAGAAATAACAGTCTGGAATAATGGACTGTGGTACACTCTGCATAATGCTTATTGTCCCCAGAATTCTAAAAGGCAAGTCAACATACACAGAGCAGATATTCAAAGAACAATCACTGCAGGAGATCTTAATGCACATCTACCATCACTAGGATACAAAGACCGAAACCTTATGGGAAAGAACATTGAGAAGCCATGCAACACAAGTAGCATGGTAAAACTGCAAGACTCCCACCTCCCCACCAACACTCCCCCCCATAGAGCTACTCTGTTAAATGTTCTGGTTCACAGCAATAATATCTACCTGATTTGTATTGCTGTACTCCATCCATATTCCCAGTAGTGATGTTATATTTAGCAATGACCCTGACACCTGGAATAGCAACAGAAACATGGAAGACAGATAAACACATCAAAAAGACCAATCAAAATAAGCCTCTAAATTTGCTGCTGGTGATATCACCAATGCTTGAGGGGATCGGGGGGGGGGGGGGGGGGGTCGGGTCTCTCTTGAGTTTTGTGCCTCATTTGTGTTGTCTACTGATGGTAGAAGGCTTTTTTGGTTTCATTGGACATTACATAAGAAGACAGATCAAGACCCCCCCCCCCAAAATAAATGGGGGGGGGGAGGTAAGAAGGATGAGGAGAGAGGAGGATAGAAGGAGGGAGAAAGAGGAGGCGAGAGAGAGAGAGTGGAGGATAGAGGGAGGGAGAAAGAGGAGGCGAGAGGGAGGGAGAGAGAGAGTGAGGAGAAGAGGGAAGGAGGAGAGAGGGAGGGAGGAGGAGAGAGGAGGAGGGAGTGAGAAAGAGGAGGAGAGAGAGGATGGAGAAGAATGATATTTGTTAGTCCCTACACCACCAGCCAGAGACAATGATGATACAGCCTGCTTCCTGCAAATGCTACAGGAACTAAGCCAGAACCAACACCAGCTCTAACCCAGACACCCTGACAATAAGGTTCAAGATGACTCCCTGGCATTCCTCTGAATCTGCTAAAAATAACTGGGACAGTTAATTACACCAGAACAGAGACTGTCTAAATTGAGACTAAAACTAACTGTACAGCTCCTCTCACAATCAGATGAAGCATTCCCCCTGCTTTTCTGATGGTCTAAGTCAAGGTTTATCTGTGGGAGCTATGTGATTCACAGGTGACTGCATAAAATCTCTGGATGTCATGACCCAATGGCATGTAATGTTTTTTTCTATTGTACTGTTGAAGAGAGGCCATGGAGAAAATTTGAAGAAAAAAAAAATGGAAACACCACTCTAAAAGCTAAAATAGAAATATCAGCCACTCTAAAAGCTAAAACAGAAATATCAGCCACTCTAAAAGCTAAAGTAGAAATATCAGCCACTCTAAAAGCTAAAATTGAAATATCAACCACTCTAAAAGCTAAAATTGAAATATCAGCTACTCTAAAAGCTAAAATTGAAATATCAGCCACTCTAAAAGCTAAAACATAACCCTCTTGAATCTATAAATTAGCATTATGGCATTCAGGGCACATCCATAGATGTTCTGCTTTCTGTAACCACTGAAGAGTATGAACACTAATTGTGCCAGTCAGTTGTTGGTTCTGGCAGCCACCTGGCTTACTCCTTCTCCCCTCCTTACACCTCTGTCTTTCACCCTCTGCAGATTATATTATCAACACATGCCTGTTCTCCTTCCTGCACCAATTCATCGGCCACTGACTTCAGTATATCCGTCCAAGTCCACAGGAATCATACCTTTTGCAACAGCATTAACATGATCTCACCGATTATTAATGATGATTAACATGACCTCACTGCCTCTCATTCCTGCATGCCCTGGGCAATATATCCATGTCAGCCTGGGTGACAACTGGATTGTCCCAAGAGCTGAACCTATTCATGTTGTATCAAGTCCCTCTCTATCTTGTGAAAACATATTTTGAGAGTCCATCGCCACCACACTGTGCGTATCATCTGCTGAACTAGCCAGGGCGGAGCCTTGGTCACTACCTCAACTTCCATCCGCATGTTCAGTGTCATCGTACAGGGAGGCTGCTGCATTCTGTGCCACCAATCTGCTTCGCCTGTAGACAATCAAGCCTCATCCACTCTTTTCATTAATATCAAGAACTCTAAAAGCTAACACAGAAATATCAACAACTCTAAAAGCTAACACAGAAATATCAACAACTCTAAAAGCTAACACAGAAATATCAACAACTCTAAAAGCTAACACAGAAACATAAAATAACTCTAAAAGCTAACACAGAAATATAAAATTAAATGCAAAAAGCTAGCACACTGACCATGTGCACTAAGCTAGCAGACCGAATATCTGCGTGGTTCTGGTTATGCAGAACCATCAATCTTCTGCTCACAAAATCACCCAGGTCAGACACATGTGCAACCTGAAAACAAAAACAAAAACAAAAAAACAAATCAATCTTATTATAGAAAATACTGCATGCTGGTCAAGCTCTTGACAATTCCCTTGGTGGAGGCACCTTTGTATATTGTAATTTGGGAGTGATATGCATATACCCCCCTCCCCCCCTCAACTCCTTACGGCAAGCATGCTCCATTGCTGACCAGGCCCACAAACTTCTCAGGTCCTGGCTTTTGACCTGACATTTGTCATTCTTAGCTGCTTGTCTTTCAGTATTTTTTTCATCATCCACATTACGAAGAGTGGATTAGATTCAAGAGGCACCCTATTTTGCTTGTTCAGCGTAAGCCATGTCTACCATCATATGTTTGTTGTTCTGCTTCCATGGACCTGCAGTTTTTTTAGTCTTGTTTCCTGAGCCATCAGACATTTGGTCTGATTTTTCAAACCATCAGACGAAATCTTAGCTGGCTTTTCAAAATCTTCAGTGGATATTTTGGCCTGGCTTTCTGAGCCATTTTCTTCTTCAATCTCCCTGGAACAGTCTTCCTAGAACAGTCCCCCTGGAACAGTCTCCCTGGAACAGACTCTGTGGAACAGTCTCCCTGGAACAGTGAGCTGGTGTTCTTTGCAGCTAATGCACTGAAGTTGTTGAGGCACAGCATTATGTCGGCTTGAGAGCAGGTCATGGCAGATAATTTTTTTTTTCAGTCCTTGACTAGGGCTAAAAAGCAAGGGGTGTGAAATGCTTCTTTAGCAGACTCCACCACCATGAGGACTACGGCCATCTGTGCCTATTTTAGCCTGGCTTTTGAGCCATCGGGTGTCTGGGTGGTAAAGTGGTCAGTGCGGCCATCTCTCATGATGAATGTCAGAAGTTCCAATTCACTCGGAGGCACCTCAGGTGTAGAAATGGGTGGCCGGCTTCTTCTGGGGCTGAGAGAGGAAAGGCAGGCAGGCTTTATGCTGACAACATCATCCTCTAGCATGCCAACAGGTCAAGTAAAATATTGGCTGCTAACCCCATGCCCGCTAGGTGCCTCCATGGCGTAACAAAGTTACCTTCACCCTTTTTAGAGCCATCAACTTGGGTATTCTGAGCTATCTGTTTACATTAACCATGACCTGACATTTTAGCCCGCTTTTCTGATCAATCAGCTGACTTACTAGCTTGGTTTTTCAAGCCATTAACTGATGTTTTAGTTAGATTTTCTGAATTACCAGCTGATAATTTAAACACCCCCCCCCACACCCAATCATTTGACAAGCCCAGATTGAAAAGAGATGGAGAGACAACATGGAAGAGGATAAAATGGAAATTGGTATCACCAAATGGAGAGAGAAGATTAGAAATAGAGAGGAATGGAGGCAAACTTCATCTGCAGCAGCGAGACTTAATGGCTCAGAAAGCTGAAGATCGATTGATCTTTATTTCAAAAGGGTTAAGAATTGGACATGCAGGCCTGTCTGACATTCTGCCCTTTATCATACAGAAGAAGAAGAAGAAGACCGAATAGACTGTGATTCTCTGCTATGCTTACATAGAGGTAAAAAGGTAAAGGTAATCCTGTCGTGCCTTAGAGGCACATAGGGATATGGTGTTAGTGCCTATATTTTCCTTGACCTTTCAGCACACTAGAGGGTGATGTAGTCAGCATCACACCTGGCCGCTGTTCCTTTCCCAACTCCAGAAGAAGTTGGGTACCCATTTCTACAGTTGGGTGACTGGGGCACCTGAGGGCGGATTCGAACCCCCGACCTTCGCCATGAGAGACAAGTCCACTAATCACTTTGATGCCAAACATACAAAATCTTTATTATGCAGTTTACTTAAACAAATACTGATCATATTTCTGGCAAAATTAAATTCACGAAAACATCACAGCCACCTTTTGCCAGTCCCAGACTTCACATAAGCTTAGATGACATACCAAAGCATTTCATTCTTGAACATGAACAAACAAAAAAAAAAAGCTGCTCTGAAACTTACAGGAACAAACTGATGGAGACTGGGAGCATGCATCTGAACCTCAAACCTCCTTCTCTCCTCCCGTCGTAAACTTCTTGCAGAAACTTGTATCAATCTACGGGCGTGAGAAAAAAAATAAAGTTGAGAACCAGGTGATTATAAATGTCACGTTAGGTGAATAATTGTGCAATGATAAATGTCATTTAAATAAATAACCATATAATGATAAATATTAGGAGGATGCTCTCTACCAAATCCCCCCTACCCACACACGCACAAAAAAAAAAGGGATACAATCAGTAGAATAAAAGATGGAAATAATCTGGAGAAGGACAAAGAAGACTACATAGTAACAGTTTATATTAAGATGAAGAACTGTTATCAACCTGATACTACAAGAAGTCAGAAGGATTAAGATAAATGTATTCTATGAATATTATTTTACAAAAAGAAAAAAAAATGTTACTCACATTAAATAATAACAGCGATGACAAGTGCACAAATGAAATAATTTACTAATAGGTAACTTTTTAATGACATAAAGAAGGTACTACCAAATCAAGAAGATATCCCTAAAAGTGAGGAAAAGAGTATATCTAGAGCCAATGTTGCTATATGGTTGTGAAACTTTGGGGACAGTCAACAAAAAAAGAGGACAAAGAAACCGGAAGCAACAAAGATGATGTTTTGGAGAAAGATGCAACAAATACCCTGGACACACAGAAAAAACAAAGAGGTTCTCAAAGAGGTTTCAGAACAATAAAAGCAGTTAAAATGATAAGAAAAAAAACCGGTCAAAATTTCCTGGACATGCCATGATAAAACAGAACTTAACTTAGCAATGACTGGAAAAACAGAAGAGAGTAAGGCCAAGAGAAAAATATCTCAGTGGAATGACCAAGTGCCATGAAAAAAAAAAAAAAAATCTAAATTAACTGGAAACACCAAGGAACGCACAAGACAAAGAAGCATGATCGTCAACGCTATCCAGCATGGCACATAATAACAGTACGTAATAATACAATAATTGGTGTATAAGTATACAACTATACACTAAACACTGCAGTAAAGCTGTGATACTAGAATGTATAAAAGAAGTATTCAGGAAAAAGCCTGTTACTCCATCTGACAGAGTTAAGTTAGTACTGCCTTTCCACCCACACGGTCAGATGGTTAAGAAAATCCTTTATCGTCATCTGCCGATAATCCAACTTGACTCCGACACTCGTAACATTTTCTCTGAAGCACCCCTATTGGCATACAAACGTGAGCCAAACCTTAAGGACATCCTCGTCCACAGCCACTTGAAGCAGAGCCTTAAGTATGTTGGCACCAGAAAATGTAACCGCCCCCGCTGCGTTACCTGCCCTGTAGTTTGGGAAACGAAAACAATCACCTTTCCCAAAACTATCCTCACTCTTCATGAGGGATTCACATGCGAGTCCCGAACTGTGATATATGTCATCGTGTGCAAAAGATGCAGGATAACATATATCGGTGAGACTGGCCTCAGATTAGGGGACCGCATGCAAAAACATCTATACGACATCACCCAGCATGCTTCGAAACCAGTCCCAAATCATTTCAATGGCCCCAACCACAGAGGCAAATCTGATTTTCTGGTAACAGCCATTAAACAATGTCACGCAGATGACACAAGCCGCCTGGCACTTGAGAACCGGTGCATTCAAAATTATGGGACGCTGGAACCACATGGGTTAAACTCGCCGTTTAGTTACACGTAACATCATCTTCTTCAATCACTATAGTACCTCTCCACTAAATCCACCCCTTTTTACTTTTCAAACTTCCTCACAGCATCACTCTGCAACCCCGCTATTTTCTCAGCAACCCCTCTTCTCTGCAACATCTCTTCCCCAATCACCTGTTTCAAATTCTCCTAGCTAGGCCAGTAGTGCGTCACTCTCTCTCCCCTCCCCGGTTCCCCATCCACCACTCCCAGTTACAACCCACCGACCACATGTCACAGGTCTCTATTTAAACAATTTCCACGTCCTACCAGATCCATTCCTGACACACACCGCCAGACAAGCCACACCTTATTTACAGCTAAGTACTTTTTTTTTTTTTTTATCTAGAGCCAATGTTGCTATATGGTTGCAAAACTCTGGGGACGGTCAACAAAAAAAGAGGACAAAGAAACCGGAAGCAACAAAGATGATGTTTTGGAGAAAGATGCAACAAATACCCTGGACACACAGAAAAAACAAAGAGGTTCTCAAAGAGGTTTCAGAACAATAAAAACAGTTAAAATAATAAGAAAAAAAAAACGGTCAAAATTTCCTGGACATGAAACAGAACTTAACTTAGTAATGACTGGAAAAACAGATGAGAGTAAGGCCAAGAGAAAAATATCTCAGTGGAATGACCAAGTGCCATGAAAAAAAAAAAAATCTAAATTAACTGGAAACACCAAGGAACGCACAAGACAAAGAAGCATGATCATCAACGCTATCCAGCATGGCACATAATAACAGTACGTAATAATATTCACATTAAACAACAAGGTGGCCTTGAGAGAACAAGAATGGAGGGTGCAGTTACTGGGAAAAGAGAAATGGCGCAGGATATCACTGATACAGTAAACACCACATTCACTGAAGCAGATATTAAAACTAAAATTAGATATTTTCGTACTGGCCATGTAAGTCTAATTATGTTCAAGCCACTGACCTTAAAGGAAAGCCTAGGGGCTCTAAGAAATCCCATACCACATCTACGACCTGGCTGAACTGACTGTCCAGATTCTCCTTCTTCACACATGAAAACAGTCCAGCCTGGCAACATGAAAAACAGTCAAACATGAACTTCAGTCACAGCTCATTCACGGGAAAAGCCCAGCTTTGTACAATGCTGACATAATAATGTGACTATTTTCACTTCTTGCTATTTTATTTCACTGGCGCTTAGTGACCTATAGCTGACTGCTTGCGTTAGGACTGACGAATCACAGCTGACCAAGACCCTATTTCCCCTCCCTGTTTGTATTCCAGTCAATGTTCCCCTCTAAGTTCTTGCGGTTCATGCGCAAATATGTTGTAAAAAAATAATTCTGCATGCAAATGTGCATTGTAATGTCTAATGACAAAGTCCAATTTTAAAGTTCTCATAGAAAAACACAAAGAAAAAAAAATGGGAAAATAAACTCATGTAACTGTCATATTTTTCTTCAGCACTGTTACAGCACAGAGTAACACAAGGAAGCTTAAAATATAAAAATAGAAGTTTTATTATTCTCTGCATGATGTACAGACTTTTGTGCACAGCATGATCTTTATGTGTGCGCAGTCAAGCTGCCACACAGCTTAGAGGGAACACTGCAGCCAGTAACAGGCTAAAAGGCTCAGTCTGGCTAAGGAGCCAGGGATCACTACAGTTTCCCCATGGTGGTGGTGGAGTCTGCTAAAGAAGTATGCACCTGTCTGTTTTTTTTTTTTTTAGTTCTACCCTGGGTCCACAAATATAGCAGCCATAATCCACTCCAAGCAAAGACTGCATTTCTGAGAATGAGAAACATATTATCCAACAAATCCTTATCAATGAATGAGTCCTAAAATACTATATTGAACCTATCTTGTTATATGGAAGTGAATCATGGACAATAGGCAGGTCTGCACAAAAGTCATTGGAAGCAGCAGAAATGTGGTTTATTAGAAGAATGTTGCGAATCCCCTGGACAGCAAAAAACAACTAATGAAGAATGTTCGAGAAGAGCGAGAGACACAAACAAATCTTGTAAAAAAAATAATAGAGAGACAATGTACTTTCATAGGACATGCAATGAGAAGAGGGGGCCATTGAAAATATTGTAACAAAAGGAAAAAAATAAAAGGAAGAAGAGCCAGGGGAAGACCAAGAGAAATGATACTAGACAGTCTGGCGAGATGGTGTGAGAGGAGATCACCAACTGATCTAATGGCCTGCATGAAGGATCATGTACTCTGGAGAAGCATAACAGCCAACGCCAGTGGGCACGGCACCTGATGATGATTAAACTGCTTTAATTCCTTCACTGCTTTGGGTGGAAAGAACATCCCCTGCTTGCAATTTCAGGGAGACAAGACATCTTAGCAGCTGATGCTGTGAAGATGTTATAACGCAGGCATTGAGAGAACAAGAATGGAGGGTGCAGTTATTGGGAAAAGAGAAATGGCGCAGGATATCACTGATACAGTAAACACCACATTCACTGAAGCAGATATTAAAACTAAAATTAGATATTTTCGTACTGGCCATGTAAGTCTAATTATGTTCAAGCCACTGACCTTAAAGGAAAGCCTAGGGGCTCTAAGAAATCCCATACCACATCTACGACCTGGCTGAACTGACTGTCCAGATCCTCCTTCTTCACACATGAAAACAGTCCAGTCTGGCAACATGAAAAACAGTCAAACATGAACTTCAGTCACACCTCATTCACAGGAAAAGCTCAGCTTTGTACAATGCTGACATAATAATGTGACTATTTTCACTTCTTGCTATTTTATTTCACTGGCGCTTAATGACCTATAGCTGACTGCTTGCGTTAGGACTGACAAATCACAGCTGACCAAGACCCTATTTCCCCTCCCTGTTTGTATTCCAGTCAATGTTCCCCTCTAAGTTTTTGCGGTTCATGCGCAAATATGTTGTAAAAAAAAACATTCTGCATGCAAATGTGCATTGTAATGTCTAATGACAAAGTACAATTTTAAAGTTCTCATAGAAAAATACAAAGAAAAAAAAAAAGGGAAAATAAACTCATGTAACTGTCATATTTTTCTTCAGCACTGTTACAGCACAGAGTAACACAAGGAAGCTTAAAATATAAAAATAGAAGTTTTATTATTCTCTGCATGGTGTACAGACTTTGTGCACAGCATGATCTTTATGTGTGCGCAGTCATGCTGCCACACAGCTTAGAGGGAACACTGCAGCCAGTAACAGGCTAACAGGCTCAGTCTGGCTAAGGAGCCAGGGATCACTACAGTTTCCCCATGGTGGTGGTGGAGTCTGCTAAAGAAGCATGCACCTGTCTGGTTTTTTTTTTAGTTTTACCCTGGGTCCACAAATATAGCAGCCATAATCCACTCCAAGCAAAGACTGCATTTCTGAGAATGAGAAACATATTATCCAACAAATCCTTATCAATGAATGAGTCCTAAAATACTATACTGAACCTATCTTGTTATATGGAAGTGAATCATGGACAATAGGCAGGTCTGCACAAAAGTCATTGGAAGCAGCAGAAATGTGGTTTATTAGAAGAATGTTGCAAATCCCCTGGACAGCAAAAAAGAACTAATGAAGAATGTTCGAGAAGAGCGAGAGACACAAACAAATCTTGTAAAAAAAATAATAGAGAGACAATGTACTTTCATAGGACATGCAATGAGAAGAGGGGGCCATTGAAAATATTGTAACAAAAGGAAAAATAAAAGGAAGAAGAGCCAGGGGAAGACCAAGAAAAATGATACTAGACAGTCTGGCGAGATGGTGTGAGAGGAGATCACCAACTGATCTAATGGCCTGCATGAAGGATCATGTACTCTGGAGAAGCATAACAGCCAACGCCAGTGGGCACGGCACCTGATGATGATTAAACTGCTTTAATTCCTTCACTGCTTTGAGTGGAAAGAACATCCCCTGCTTGCAATTTCAGGGAGACAAGACATCTTAGCAGCTGATGCTGTGAAGATGTTATAACGCAGGCACTGAGTCAAACATGGAGTGGATTACACTGACTGTTTGAAGACTTATGGCTGACATTAAAACAAAACCCAAAAAAAATGAAAAAAAAGAGAGCTTCTTCACCATGGGTGACTGCTACCCCATCAGTCAGACTCAGCCTGACTTACATGATTTAAGTTCAAACTATCTTGGTCATTGATGACATAGAGCAGTCAATGGAGTGGTGCTTAAAGGAGGTGACGCCATTTTAACTAACTCAGCTGCAATGGATCACTGCATCAGCACTGTTCATTTTTACTATGAAACTTCTTCTTCTTCTTCTTCTTCTTCGTTCACTTCTACCACCAAAAACCGCACTGTGAACCTACTGAATTCACACATGTGGTCCTCTTTAGGTCCGGTGGTCCCCTGTGTGGTCCAAAATAGACCACATGAGTTCCACGAAGGACCACAAGGGGTTCAGAGTATCACAGTGCTTTAGCCTGTATTCTTGGTGGGTCTCGGAAGCGGGATTGCGTGACACCGTGGTTTTCATTGCACCAGTTTGGTCTAGGGTTGGACTTTCTCACCGGAAGACCTCGACGTGTTTGGAATATCAGTGCATCCCCGCTGGGTGAGAGGCGTTTGCCCACCCAGGACAGAGTTGGACTTTCTCACCGGAAAACCTCGACGTGTTATGAGATACCCGTGTATCACCGCCGGGTGAGAGGTGGTTGCCCATCCAGTCCAGGGCTGGACTTTCTCACCGGAAAACCCCAGCGTGATTAGGATACGCAGACATCCCCGCCGGGTGAGAGGTGGTTGCCTATCTAGACTTCCCTGGTCCAGTGTCTCCGACTTCAGAATTTTGCGGTCGTGGCCGCTACCCTTCCTAGTTGTGACCAGGATGGAGCTTTTGTCCAGGAGGACGAATCCTCGCCACTAGTGACTTCTACCCCTGGGTTGAGCCGGTTTAGGCATTTCCCAGTATGGGCATGTTTGGGACGGGACCGACCTCTAGGGCAGAGGTACTGTGACATTCATAGCCTTCAAGATTCACCCCTGGTATGAGCCGGTTTAGGCAAAATTCACCAGTATGGGTGTTTATCAGGCGTTACCGACCTCTAGAGCGGAGGTGGCATGACATGTCTAGCCATCGAGTTCCACCCCTGGTGTGTGCCGGTTTAGGCATATTTCACCAGTGTAGGTGTATTTCGGACGTAGGCGGCCTCTAGAGCAGAGGTGCCGTGGTATAGCTCTCGTAGCGATACTACTGGACATACCAGGTTAAACTTCACTTTCCACCACCTTTTCCCATCGGCGCCGCACAGCAACCTTTATTTCCGCATTTACTTCCTTAACCGGGAGGAGCTTCACTCCACGCGCGGCATTTGAAAAGTCAAGCCAGCAGTGACTTAACCTCTGGGACAAACCGGTTCATGCATTTCACACGATATGACTGCACTCAGGACGTGGCCGACCTCCAGACCAGAGGTGCCGTGATTTGACTGTTTGCTTCGCTTTATTCTTTCAACCACCTTTTCCGCAGTGATGCTGCGCGGCAACCTCATTTGCAAATTTCTTCATTGGCCGGGAAGAGCACCGCTCCACGCACGGCAGCTGAAGATCTCGCCAAAAGCGGCAGATGAGTTACCAAACGTGACACTCATCTACCCTAAGTAACTGGTTTTCAGGCACCAGATATTCGCCCTCGCCCCTTCTCCTGTCAGTTTAAACAGTTCTGCCACGGGAAGGCCAGGAGCTGGACTTGACTGCCAGAGGCTGTTTGTGGCGCGTTTGCAGTCCTTAGAACCTACTATGAAACAAAATCTGTGACTGAAGTGCGGCGTTGATTCAGAAGTCATTTTAATGTTGACCGGCACGGTCAGGTTCCATCTTGGAATGTGACACCGGCATGGGTGAGTAAATTCAGGTAAACAAGTAATGTATTAGATACTAAACACGGAGCAAAGATGAACTGTGCACACATCTGAGAATTTATAGAGAGTGAAAGACGCTTTTCAACGCAGCCCATGACATTTAGTATGTCATGAGTCCCACATTTTAGGTGTAAATATAAGAAGTTTTGGGCCTTTGCTGAAGGAGATCAGAGTTTATATCTGATCATATTCAATGAGTCTCATATTTTAGGTGTAAATATAAGAAGTTTTGGCCTTATGCTGAAAGAGATCATAGTTTACCTCTGATCATATTCAATGAGTCTCATATTTTAGGTGTAAATATAAGAAGTTTTGGCCTTATGCTGAAAGAGATCAGAGTTTATATTTGATTATATTCAATATTCAAACTGCTCAACAACTTTTAAACAGAGGCAAGGAAGCAGGGGTTGAATTCTGTATTGCCATGATTGGCTTCCAAACTGAAAGAATCCGAGATCTTTAACAATTTGTTGATGACCAACAAAGTTCACTTTCATCTTCCGGAGTTTATCAATAAACAGAATATGAGATGCCAGTCATCCGTGAAGCTTCAAGATCAGCACGAAAAGATGTTGTACCCTCTGAAAGGTGAATTGCCATTACTGTAAATTTAGATAATTACATCACAATGTTAAAATCCTCTGTCATGCTGCACCTAAGACACTCTGGAATTGACCCAAAGTCCTTCACTTTCAACAGCATGGAACAACAGCCTACACTTCACAAAATAACACGACTGTTGTTCTGTGATTGCTCAGATGTGTCATCTCTTGTTTCAGTGATATCATACGGCCTTCTCAGTGTCCCTGACTTTTTTTGTCCTGCGGTGACTCTCGAAAGACCATGTGTACTGGAGACATATTATGACAATTCTAGAACTCAGACGAGCAGCTGCTGATGAGGCTGCTGTCACTGATTAGGCCCTAAAGAGACACCTGTACGGTGATTTCCAGAAAAGCTCACAAAAACTCACAGACACAAATGGATATCACCCTTCTGATATAACTTTCAAGTAATAGCTTTGTGAGTTTTTGATAATAAATGGTATGTTCTATTCTAAGTGGTTTCAATAGTTTCTTTTGCTTTGAATTCAAATGTTTATGACCATTTTAAATGTATCAGTTGGCTTGATGCCACCCTGTACTAGGAGCACCAATGGAAAGGTGGACTAGGATCTTAGCTGCTCAGCCCTGATAATCTTTCCATAAACCTGGCATGGGTTTCTTCCCTTCCTTGAAGTCTTGAACTAAATCAAAGATGACGCCCAAGAACATGCCGCCACTGAACCTAGCTGTGATATTCCAGCTATTTACATTAATAACTAGTCACCCCTGCAGCCTGGGTTGATAGTGTATTGTCTTCTCAGGGTTAGGCAAGCTTCTCATTCTACCAGAGCCCATGGCATAAGCCACAGGCATTCTCTGACTATCTTTCTTTCTCTCATGTCTAAAGTGCTTTGCATATAATTTTTTTTTTTTAGGCTGATCACACAACATTGTGTTCTATCACTTTACTGTGCGCAAGACTCACTTCCAGCATGATAAATTTATATCACAATATGCATCTTTTAGCTCACCCTCAGCTCTAACTCTGCCCAAGGCACAAATTTCCTCTCTATAAACTATCCTGTACCGGTGTAACATTACTGTATGAACAGCTGTGTTAGAACGAACAGAGGAAGATGAAGGGCATGCATGTCTCATTCTTCATCCTCATCCTCTGAAAACAAAGTTCTTTCATTCACTTTCTAGGGATATGCCCAACATCTAAAATTTTACAAACCTGCGTGGACTGCACGGCACCAAACAAACCTGGCAGATCATCTGTGAGGAAAGAACACAACTTTATGTTAAATAAAAAAAGAACAAATATATCCATACTACAAGAACTTAATATTGAAGAAGGCTGGCTAGTAAAGAGAATTAAACAGAGAAAACTTAAATATTTTGGACACATTAAATGTCATGATAATCTAGAGAAAACCATCTTGGAAGGGTACATAATGGGAAAAAGAAAGATAGGAAGACCAAGGTGAAGATGGCTGCAAGACATTGTTGATGATCTGCAAATGGATACATCAGCAGCAGGCCATCTTGCTCACAATCGAGAGGCCTACAGTAGTGGTGTTAGGGAGACAAAGTGCAAGGGACATGCAAATGAATGAGTGAATGGTTAGAAGAAAAAAATAAAGCTCTTTCATACAGTCAAGGCATTCCCATGGATAAAGTATCAGGGTTTGTATTTCTCAAGAGGTTTACTATAGGATGACACAACTTCTTAGACTGAAGGCAGTTGATTTTGGTCACAGTGTTTACTTCCCCTAATGTAGCAGCATTTTGCTATTCGAAGGGATGTAACTTAAGAAAAACTGAGAGAACTGAAGTTTCATTTAAGTCCCCCTGAGAGAAAGTGTTTACTTAATAATTTAAGATTGTTTTGCACAGGTTTTCTGTTTAAGCTGAGAACTTCTGGAAAGGTCTAACCTGTGAGACTGTTGGGTTGCGGCGATTATTTTTTTAGCACAATGAGTCATATTTTGCCATAGTGAGTTAGAGATGTGACTGTAGGATTTTCCTATTGTTAAATGCTACAGCAGTGTGATAGTTCAGAATGAGTTTTGTGTTAGTGAAGTGTGTTATTTATTTAACTGCTGTGGCAGCATAAGTACCTGCAGCTTCTAAGCCGTCAGGATTTATGTTCTTCACATTGTTATCTACAGTCTGACATGCCACACTACATGTTTCATCTTCATGCTGCATTGGAATCCATCATCATCAGGAACGCATCATTAACTCTTCCCGTGCCATTGATCAAATTTTCGATCCTTCCGGTTTCCCCGATGCGTGCCAATGGTTGGAATTTCGATCACAGTTTGTTGCAATAAAAGAAGCAGTGTAACATTTAGACTGTACATATTTCGTCTGTGTTTCGGGTGACGTTTTTCAAAATGATGAAGGAGTGCTTAGTTACGAGCGATGCTGAGTGAGAAAAAGGAAGAGAACATAGAAAATTTTCAATTTTTGATGATGTAGATAGGTGTATGGACATGGCCTGTGACCACCCCACTGCTCTTGAATGTATCCCAAGTAGATCTAGACATATCAGATGACTGGAGAAGTAGTTGGGAGGTTATTTCAGACAATTTAGCGAGAATGCAACATAGAATCAGAATATGAGATCGACAAGTAGATCTAGACATCTCAGATGGTAAGTAGTGTAGATCTAGACCTAGCCGATGGTGAGCTGGGCACAATCATTGTCTAAAAACATCACATTACTCTTTTTTCCTAAAAAAACTCTGCATTTATGAAATTTTCATACATTTAGTTATACTTTGAAACATAATAAGTACACGGAAGTACATGTAAATACTGTTTTCCATTTCATTTTACAACTATACCCCTTAACATATCAAGACCTGCGCTTTTACTCTGGCAAGTAACTGAACGTCCGCTTTTCTTCCTGTGGCATGGGAAGAGTTAAACACTGTTCGAGACTGAACGTCTTGTTTTGTAGTTTGTCAAATTCCTGTGTGTAACTGTTCAGTAAGTGTTTATCATTTAGAACTTTTGAGTATTTAATCTTCACACTGTTGATCACGTGTGTGAATCATCTGCATCGTTGTAAGATCAACCATAAGTTGGGAATGTCATGTCGTGGTGAAGTTACTCATAGACTGTTACAACTAGTGCTAAATTTGACACCTTCAGTTACACAACAGTTACACTGGGTTGCTGGGTCAGGCACTGGTACACTAGCTGACCCAGCCAGATAAATGTAAAAAAAAAAAAAAAAACTGCCACTGAAAATCAGGGATCAGCCACCTGCATAGTAAAACACACTGTATTACACTACATACACAGCTGTCAGTAGATCAAGATAAAATAGAATATCACATTCAAATCTTTTCCATGAATACTGTATTTCACCTGAATCTTGGAGAGTAAACAAGAAAAAAGAAGACCAAAAAAAAAAAACAGAAACAAAGTGTCTAGTCCTGAGATGTCCTGCTGACTCACCATTTTGGTAACATCTGCCACAAGCAAACATGTTGAGGGGTAGAACATTATCCCCAATATTTGTTTTTGCCACAAAACCTGGAAAACAACGATATTAAAAAAATATGCACAATGCAAACATTTGCAAATAAAACAGTTTGTGAAGTATGGACTAAAGCAATGCTTGGGCACACTTCACTTGGCTCCACAAATGTGAAGCTTACTAAAAACGGATGCTAGTCATCTTCTCACATATCCCTCTTAACATGATCCGTTACTCGAATCTGGGGGAGAGATGAAGATGCTGTCCATTCTGGTAACTGTGCGACCCACGGCTGACATGTTAGCATTAGGGTTGGTGAACCATAGCTGACCAAGACCCCAATCCCACCTCTCCACTGGTACTCCCAAGTAACAAGCCTAGCTTGACTAACGGGCCAAGGATCGCCACAGTCACCATGGGTGGTGGGAGCCCTGCTAAAGAAGCACTGCACAATCCCTGCTTTTTAAGATCCACTCAAGGACTGAAAAAAATATCTGCCAAAAGCTGGTTCCATCCTGACAAGATGCTGTGTCTCAACATCTTCACTGCATCAGTTGCAAAGAACACCAGTTGGCAGTTCCAAGGAGACAAAAGAAGAAGAAGAAGACATTCTCAAACTGATACATGATCCATGATCAACATAACAAGACAAGATCTGCCTTCAAAACATAAATAAAATAATGGTGGTAGGGATGAACCTCCTTCCAGCTGTGAGCTAAAAGCTCTTGGCACCTGATGCCACAATGAAGAACTTGCCCATCCTTCACAGTTATTCAGTCTTGGAATTTGAACCGAAACAAGACAATATCTGCCTTCATAAAGTAAACAAGACAAAATATGCCAGCATCTGCTCCAGATAAACTATGTTCACCCGCTCACACATTCACTTGATGGGACATTCACCCACAACCCACCTGCAAACATTGGTAATGACACACCGGCCAGATGATTCATGGGCTCTATCACATCTTTGCTGACACTCATCATTGTCAGGACCTGACAGTAAGAGAAAATCACATTCTAAGAGAAAATCACATTCACAAACATCTTCACAGACAGCAATAAGTAGATACTTATCTTGCATTCACATTTATGGGTTACTGCCCTTTTTATTTCATTATGCTAGTGATGGTTCTTATGTTGGTGATGGAAGGGTCTGGTTGTAACAGATGTTTTCCCCCTGAGATCTTCCTGTGTTTAAGAGTCTGTTTGTAGCAGGCGTGCCCCCTGAGATCTTCCTGTATTTAAGAGTCTGTAGCAGGCGTTCCCCTGAGATCTTCCTGTGCTTAAGAGTCTGTAGCAGGCGTTCCCCTGAGATCTTCCTGTGTTTAAGATTCTGTTTGTAGCAGGCGTGCTTTCCCCTGAGATCTTCCTTTAGTTAAGAGTCTGTTTGTAGAATGCGTGTTTTCCCCTGAGATCTTCCTTTAGTTAAGAGTCTGTTTGTAGAATGCGTGTTTTCCCCTGAGATCTTCCTTTAGTTAAGAGTCTGTTTGTAGAATGCGTGTTTTCCCCTGAGATCTTCCTGTGTTTATGAGTCTGTTTGTGGCAGGCGTGTTTTCCCCTGAGATCTTCCTGTGTTTAAGAGTCTGTTTATAGCAGGCATTTTCCCCCCTGAGATCTTCCTGTGTTTAAGAGTCTGTTTGTAGCAGGGGTTTTCCCCGCTGAGATCTTCATGTGTTTGTTTGTAGTAGAGGTTTTCCCCCCTGAGATCTTCCTGTATTTAAAATCTGTTTGTAGAATGCGTGTTTTCCCCTGAGATCTTCCTGTGTTTAAGAGTCTATTTGTAGCAGGTGTTTTCCCCCTGAGATCTTCCTGTGTTTAAGAGTCTGTTTGTAGCAGGTGTTTTGTCCCTGAGATCTTCCTGTGTTTGTTTGTAGTAGAGGTTTTCCCTCCTGAGATCTTCCTGTGTTTAAGTGTCTGTTTGTAGAATGCGTGTTTTCCCCTGAGATCTTCCTGTGTTTAAGTGTCTGTTTGTAGCAGGTGTTTTCCCCCTGAGATCTTCCTGTGTTTAAGAGTCTGTTTGTAGCAGGTGTTTTCTCCCTGAGATCTTCCTGTGTTTAAGAGTCTGTTTGTAGCAGGTGTTTTCTCCCTGAGATCTTCCTGTGTTTAAGAGTCTGTTTGTAGCAGGTGTTTTCTCCCTGAGATCTTCCTGTGTTTAAGAGTCTGTTTGTAGCAGGTGTTTTCCCCTGACATCTTCTCTGGTCTTGTCACTAGTTCTGTGTACTATCTGCTACTGTCTCTGTCTACAGCTGTTGTGGATAATGAATTGTATGGCTCCTCATATTAAGAAGCTGAGCTAAATGTCAGATCGGTAGTACTCAACATCCCAGGTACTAGTCCTCCGTCTGTCAACACAGGCTGCCCTTGAATCCTTCATATTAAATCATCATCCAGAAAGGATTTTCACTGTTATGCTTTTATTTTTATGATGGTAATTATAAAGATGTACAGATTTCCCTTCTTCCCTTAGACTTGAAACGTCTCCTTGTGGAGCCACCTACCTCCTAGTTGAGAACCACTGTGCTAGATATAAATGTGAGAACTGCCCCCAGAACTTGATTCAGAATGTTCTTTCAGGCAAATTAAACCGAAAAAATATTAGAAACAAGACTCAAATCCTGTAACAGAACAAGCATAACATACACTCAAACCTTCCAACAGTAGCCGGCAAATATCTCAAACATTCCATCCCATTATAACAAGACAAACCACAATTTTCAAGCCCCTACCGGGATTCTGCAGGCTGGAACCCCACTTGCATAAATTGAAGCTCTGCCAGATCCAACTCCGCCTCTACCAGAATGGTCTCCAGACCCTGCAGCACATCCTATAAACTTGTACTCTCTACTATGACTTATGAGCCCAAACCTGACCCAAAGATGAGAGACTGCTTGGAAAAGTTGGACACAAGTTACTCCTTCTGATCATGGAACTCATGAAGGCAGCCCTGTCTCTTTGCCCTAACTGATCTCACACGAAACTGATTGCAAAAGAAAAAATTGTAAAAATCACCATGCACCTTTTTTTTTTCTTTTAGTCTCTAATGAGGGTAACTTTTCATTCATTCAATCATTCAGCTTTCCCAGCCATTCCGGCTCACTGCTGCAGACAAGACTCGTCTCCACTCTTCCCTGTTCTTAGTCTTCTCTTGTCAACTGTCCACTCCGAGGGCTCGTAGGTCTTCTTCCAGGTTGTCATGCCATCCTTGCCTTGGTCTGTCTCTGTTTATCACTTCTGTATAACCCTTTTTCTCCTGTCTGCTCTCATCCATCCTCTCCAAGTGCCCAAGCCATCTCAATCTATTGTTTTTCATAATGGCAGTTATAAGTGGAGACTGGAATTGCATGCGGATTTCCTTTATTATTTTTATTTTTCCTTTCTCGTGATACGCGATCTCTAACAGGTCCAAAAAAATTATACTGAAGATTCTGTTTTCAAAGATCTGTAGCTGTGCTTCATCTTGCTCTTTGCAGTGCTCTGTATTTCTAACCCACAGAAGAATCCTGGTTTAATCTGTTCCTTGTATATATTTAGTTTGGTGTTGTGGGACAGGATTTTTTGATTACAACAAATGTCTAAGGGCAAAATAACTCTTGTGCTCTGCCTGTGTGTAATGAACGTAACTTTACAAAAAAATAAATACGCTTACCTCATCTGGGTCATGAATGTTACGGCCACAACCCTCCTGTAAAATGCCAAATGGTGAAATCATATCAGTGGAACACAAAGAAAAAAACAATACATATGACAATAATGCTTGTACACAAAACAGTTTACGAAGTATAGACCAAAGCACGTACATCAATCAAAATGTTTGGCATACTTTTCTACTGCACTCACCTCTAAAAATGCAAAACACTACCATAAAAATGGATTCTAGTCATTTATGATTACCTTCTTAACACGATCTGTTACTCTAGGTAGGAGATGAAGATGCTGTCTGATTTGACAATCAGCGACTCATAGCTGACATGCTAGCATCAGGGACCGTAAAGGTAAAGGTAAAATCCCTGTTTACATATCATTAAGGCATCTTAGGTGTGATGTGGTCAATATCATGCCTGGCCACATTTACCTTCCCAGGCTGCCTCCCGGGCCACACCCTCATACATACACCTCAAGTTACTTCTTATGCCAGTTTTCCTTACCCTCAGTACAGACCTCTGGATTGTGCTGCATATTTCCTTCTTCTCATCTGTTTACAGGGGGGAATGCAGTCTTGCATGCAATTCACAGTCAGCCACTGGAAGTCTCTGCTGTGTCCTGTGTGCAGCTTGAAGCCTGCTAATGTCTGTGGGGTTTATGTTCTGGCACTATGAAGGACTCAGCTCCTCTGGTCTTGTCACTAGTTCTGTGTAGTATCTGCTACTGTCTCTGACTACAGCTGTTGTGGATAATGAATTTTATGGCTCCTCATATTGAGAAGCTGAGCTAAAATGTCAGATCAGTGGTACTCAACATCCCAGGTACTAGTCCTCCCTCTGTCAACACAGGCTGCCCTTGAATCCTTCATATTAAATCACCATCCAGAAAGGATTTTCACTGTTATGCTTTTATTTTTACGATGGTAATTATAAAGATGTACAGATTTCCCTTCTTCCCTTAGACTTGAAACGTCTCCTTGGGGAGCCACCTACCTCCTAGTTGAGAACCACTGTGCTAGATATAAATGTGAGAACTGCCCCCAGAACTTGATTCAGAATGTTCTTTCAGGCAAATTAAACTGAAAAAATATTAGAAACAAGACTCAAATCCTGTAACAGAACAAGTATAACATACACTCAAACCTTCCAACAGTAGCTGGCAAATATCTCAAACATCCCATCCCATTATAACAAGACAAACCACAATTTTCAAGCCCCTACCGGGATTCTGCAGGCTGGAACCCCACTTGCATAAATTGAAGCTCTGCCAGATCCAACTCTGCCTCTACCAGAATGGTCTCCAGACCCTGAAGCACATCCTATAAACTTGTACTCTCTACTATGACTTATGAGCCCAAACCTGACCCAAAGAAGAGAGACTGCTTGGAAAAGTTGGACATGTATCAAGTTACTCCTTCTGATCATGGAACTCATGAAGGCAACCCTGTCTCTTTGCCCTAATTGCTCTCACATGAAACTGATTGCAAAAGAAAAAATTGTAAAAATCACCATGCACCTTTTTTTTTCTTTTAGTCTCTAATGAGGGTAACTTTTCATTCATTCAATCATTCAGCTTTCCCAGCCATTCCGGCTCACTGCTGCAGACAAGACTCGTCTCCACTCTTCCCTGTTCTTAGTCTTCTCCTGTCAACTGTCCACTCCGAGGGCTCGTAGGTCTTCTTCCAGGTTGTCATGCCATCCTTGCCTTGGTCTGTCTCTGTTTATCACTTCTGTATAACCCTTTTTATCCTGTCTGCTCTCATCCATCCTCTCCATGTGCCCAAGCCATCTGAATCTATTGTTTTTCATAATGGCAGTTATAAGTGGAGACTGGAATTGCATGCGGATTTCCTTATTATTTTTATTTTTCCTTTCTTGTGATACGGGATCTCTTAACAGGTCCAAAAAATTATACTGAAGATTCTGTTTTCAAAGATCTGTAGCTGTGTTTCATCTTGCTTTGCAGTGCTCTGTGTTTCTAAGCCATAGAAGACACCTGGTCTAATCTGTTTCTTGTATATATTTAGTTTGGTGTTGTGGGACAGGATTTTTTTATTACAACAAATGTCTAAGGGCAAAATGGGCAAAATAACTGTTGTGTTCTGCCTGCGTGTAACGAACGTAACTTTACAAAAAATAAATACACTTACCTCATCTGGGTCATGAATGTTACGGCCACAACCCTCCTGTAAAATGCCAAATGGTGAAATCATGCCAGTGGAACACAAAGAAAAAAAAACAATACACATGACAATAACGCTTGTACACAAAACAGTTCATGAAGTATAGACCAAAGCACGTACATCAATCAAAATGTTTGGCATACTTTTCTACTGCGATCACCTGCAAAAATGCAAAACATTACCATCAAAATGGATTCTAGTCATTTATGATTACCTTCTTAACATGATCTACTACTCTAGGTAGGAGATGAAGATGCTGTCTGATTTGACAATCAGCGACCCATAGCTGACATGCTAGCATCAGGGACCGTAAATGACCATGAGTCACAAAGGTAAAGGTAAAATCCCTGTTTACATATCATTAAGGCATATTGGGGAAAAGGTGTTAGGTGTGATGTGGTCAATATCATGCCTGGCCACATTTAACGTCCCAGATTTCTCTGGTACCCATTTTTTAGAGGCTGGATGGACCCTGGGACCTTTTTGATGCGGTGGTACCAGAAAAAAAAAAATGTCCACTGCTGGGGCTTGAACCTGGTGCCACCGGTTTAGTAAACCAAGCGCCTAACCACTGAGCCAACCAGGCCGCCCATTAGTCACACAGCAATATCAAATAAAACAAGCAAATTCCTTATCTAGAAGAGGGTTTCTCAACCCTTCCTCTGCCCATGACCATTCCCTTAACTCCCTCCCCACCAACATTTCTTTTTGGTACCAACAAATCCTCAATCATCCAACCATGTCTGCTCTGGCAGTCATAAGGGCTGGAGACAACCAACATTACTATGTCTGTGACTGTCAAACTCTGCCCACTTCTCTCGACTAAAACACTGCCCAGTTAGTTTTTCTCCACAAACAATAAGGTAAAACAGTTTGACGATTTACAGTCAGTCAGTCAGTCTGTCATATATCCTTGGGGAACTTTGCCTCCCTAACAGCTCTCCTGTAGGCCCCTCGGCTGTGAGCAAGATGCCCTGCCGCTGATGCATCCATTTGCAGATCATCAACGATGTCTCGCAGCCATCTTTGCCTTGGTCTTCCTCTCTTTCTTTTTCCCATTATGTAACCTTCCTATATGGCCTTCTCTAAATTATCATGACATTTAATGTGTCCAAAATATTTCAGTTTTCCTGTTTAATCTTCCTTACCATCCAACCTTCTTCAATATTAAGTTTTTGTAGTATGGATATATTTGTTCTTTTTTTTAAACTGACGCTAGCATATCAACTATGGATCACAAACCCTGACGCTAGCATATCAGCTATGGGTCGCTGACTGAATCATCGGACAGTTGTCTTCACCCCCCTAAGATCACCATTAAACAAACAAAACAAAACAAACAAAAAAAAACAAACAATCTAGACATGTACCCACCATTATAGGTGTTTTGAAGAACTCTGGCCCGGCCATATGTCTGTACTTCCTGGACTCCAGATATGCACATACAGTCTCAATCAATGCCAACTCAGCTAAAGCCAGCTCACGCTTCAAGTAGTAACCCTTGGGCCCAACATTGCTGTGGACATTGACTCAACCTGTGATGTTGCTCACGTGGATGAAATCTGGACTGCATGTAGGGGCAATCAATAGTGACATGACCTCTCCTTACCTAACAGTGTGTGGGTTCACTGGTTCTCAAACTTTCCCAGGCCACATCCGTACTACCCTCATATATACACACCTCAGTTGGTTCTAATTCTCACTTCCTTTTTCCTCATCATTCCCCCACTCCCCCCAAAAAAAAAATCCCCACCAATATTCCCAGCACACACACACACAGATACTGTTTATGCTGTGAAGCACTATAACATAGGCATTATCTAGTCCAGAAGTTCTTAACCATGTTTTAGACTGTGGACCCATTCTCCAGCTTGAAAATAGCAGTGGACCCCTCAAAAAAAAAAACAAACAAAAAAACAAAGCAATAAATAGAGCCTAAATGATGATAAGTCGGTCATTTGCATATCCCTTGTGGAACTTTACCTCCCTAACAGCTCTCCTGCAGGACTCTTGGTTGTAGCAAGATGTCCTGCTGCTGATGCATCCATTTGCAGATTATCATCGATGTCTTGCAGCCATCTTCGCCTTGGTCTTCCTCTCTTTCTTTTTTTCCTATTATGTATCCTTCCAAGATGGTCTTCTCTAAATTATCATGACATTTAGTATGTTCAAAATATTTAAGTTTCCTCTGTTTAATCTTCCTTACTATCCAACCTTCTTCAATATTAAGTTCTTGTAGTATGGATATATTTCTTCTTTTTTTGTGCCCATGATATCTGAAGATAAGATTTTTTTTTAAAACTGAGCCAAATCACTTGCTGGTCTGTGAACTCCCAAAAACCCTTCCGCTGACTCCCCTGAGAGTTCACAGATACTAGGTAAAGAATCACTCTGGCTGACCCAGCTGGCAAAATGAGGACCCAACACGGAGGAAAACAGAGGATCAAATGTAAATGGAGAACACCTGTCAGTAGGGCAAGGTGCACTAAACTGCAATGCACAAATGGTTGTGTCAACGAGAAATGCAAAAATTAGGATATAATGACAAAGCCAAGGAAGGTGGACTTTGGTAGGCAAATCCATGAATAGAGGACTTTGGAGGAAGCCAGTGAACAGAGAACTTTGGAGAAAAAAAAAACAAAACATAAGTAGTGGACTTTAGATGACAAATCTACAGAGTACTTGAGGACAAACTCATGAATAGAGGTCTTCTGATAAGTCTATAGTAAGTGAATGAAAATGTTAAAAAAAAAAAAAAATTGTGAGACGAGCAGAAGAGGGGGGAGAGAAAGAAGAAGAGGGACAATCTATATGACATAGTTCTGGTAAATGAAAACAATTTCAAGACCTCTCTCCTTTGAAAAGTGTGAGAAGCACTGCCGATAAACTAAAACCGACTATCCCTATTGTGTTTTTGTTTACTTCTAGTCCAGTGACAACAGTCACACTCACCATACTGCTATCCCTGGATCAATCCATAGCAGATCTTCTAATTTAAAAAAAAAGAAAAACAGTGGCTAGGAGAAAAGTGGAAGAAAATCTCATTAAACTAATTTAACGTAATTTTAATTTAATTCTGCATTTTGTTCAAAGAATAGCTCTCATACACCATTTTTTTTAAGCAAAAGTTCTCAAAATTTTTCATGACTATAGACCCCCTGCAGTGGAATGCCCAATGTCTTCATACTCTCTTCACCAGAATATTAAGATCATCATTACTAGGTACCAGTATGTCTTCACAATATGTCAATATTCTGGCTTTATATATACTGTAGATAGATATGAAAAGATTAGATGAAAAAAGTTCTACTGTAACAGATTTTTTTTGTCAGTTTTTGTTCAGAGACTGGGTTCCATACCCCCATCATTTGGTTCCCATTCACTTAAGAGTTGTATCTGGTTAACAACTCATGCTCTAAAATCTCTCCACTTTTAGAATAATAGGAAAATATTTTATGCATATTCTGACATGCATAATCTTTAAGAATTTATGGACCAGTAAGAAACAATATAACTCAACAATGGAAGACAAGAAGCAGGAGAAGAAAATCTACACATTGTCTAACTCTCCACTTACAACAACCATTAAGGAGGCGATAAAGATGCTAAAATCAGACAGGGCACCAGGTGAAGATGAAGTGACTGCTGAGATGTTGAAAGCAGAAGAAACAGAAACACCAAAACAACTTTGCCGGATATTACAACAAATTTGGGATTTAGAAAAAGCCCCAGAGGAGTGGAAAACTGGTCTTATAGTAAAACTACCAAAGAAGGGTGACCTCAGAGATTGCGGGAACTGGAGAGGCATTACCCTACTGCCACTCACTAGTAAAGTATTTTGCAGAATAATCATCAACAGAATTGTACCAACACTTGAGGAAAAACTTCGGAAAGAGCAGGCAGGATTTAGGAAAGGACGATCATGCATAGACCACATATTTGTACTTAGACAAATATTAGAACAGGCAAATGAGTGGCATAGCACACCATATGCATTATTCATAGATTTTGAGAAAGCCTTTGACAGTGTCAAAAGAGATGCACTGTGGAAAATCCTAAGATGGCATGGCCTCCCCCATAAAATAGTTAATGTAATCAAAGCCCTATATGAGGGTTTTCAGTGCAAAGTTATCTGTGGAGAACATACCTCCAGCAGCTTTAGGGTACAAACAGGAGTGAAACAGGGATGTGTACTATCACCAACATTATTTATCTTGGCAGTAGACTGGTTAATGAAGGAGGCAACATCAGACAAACGCAGAGGATTACAATGGACCCTTGACACAGTGCTGGAGGACCTTGACTTTGCGGACGACATTTGTCTATTATCACGCAGTCACAAAGATATGCAAGATAAAATAAACAAGCTAACTCAGAATGCAAACGACATAGGACTAAAGATCAACGTAGGAAAGACAAAGTTAATGAAGCAAAATCTGAACAACAGAAATGTACTCAGAGTAGATAAGTTAGTGGAGGAGGTCAGCGAATTTGTATACCTTGGCAGCAGAGTAGTAGAAAATGGAGACAGCACAGAGGACATCAACAGCAGACTTACTAGAGCAAACCAGGCTTTTGCAATGCTGCAGAATATATGGAAATCAAATAAACTAAGCATAAATATGAAAATCAGGATATTTAAGAGTAATGTTCTAAGTGTACTACTCTATGGAAGTGAATGCTGGAAAATCACCAAAACCATAGAAAACAAGTTGAATTCTTTCCAGACTAAATGTTTACGAAGAATTAAAAAAATATTTTGGCCAAACGCCATAAGAAATAACATTTTATTAGCAGAAATGCAGATGAAACCACTGATAACAATTATTGAGGAAAGACGCTGGCGATGGTTGGGACATGTGCTCCGAATGACTGACAACTCACTACCAAAAATAGCACTAAGATGGACACCACAGGGGAGCAGAAGTAAGGGTAGACCAAAAGAGACATGGAGAAGAACAACAGAAAGGATGTTGAGCAATAGAGGGCTCACCTGGGCAAGAGCAGAAAAAAAGGCAAAGGACAGGCATTTGTGGAAAACCCTTGCGGAAGCCCCATGTGCCCTGGGCACTTAAGGTTCAGAGAGAGAGAGAGAAGAAACAATATAACTCAACAATGGAAGACAAGAAGCAGGAGAAGAAAATCTACACATTGTCTAACTCTCCACTTACAACAACCATTATAAAATACAACAGACTGAAGTGGCTTGGGCATTTAAAGAGAATGGTGGAGGATAGATGAACAAAGATGGCCTATACAGAAATGATGAGAGGCAGACTAAACAACAATGACAAGACAACCTAGAAAAAAAGATATATGTACTCTCAGAATTGACAGCTAGCAAAGAAAATATCAAGAACAGAGATGAGAACGGAGACGCGTCTTGTCTGCAGCAAATGAGCCTCAATGGCTCGGAAAGCTGCTGAATTCAGCAACTGCTCAAAGAAGAATAATAATCTTTAAGAAGACACTATTTCTGTACAGTAAAATTAACCCACACAGCTTACCTGAACTTGATAAGGTCAAATTTCTCAGCAATTTCTATATGGTTCATTGTGCTGGGGGTACCTTCAACGTGATGATAAAGATGTTGTTATTAGCTTCACAACTTGACAAAACTGATAACATGAACAAACATTCATGATGCATTCATCCTAGTGGGGGTTCTGGCGCACCTACTATGGGACCCCCTCCACTCCTCCCCAGAAGGCCCCCTCCCCCCCAGCCCAAGTTCTGCTGAACATATGCCATGTTGTTATCCTAACAGATGGCACTGTGACAGCAACATTATTTTACATTTTACATTTGGCTGAAGTTGGGTTGGGGTCCCATGGGGGGTGGGAGGTGCAGGTCAGGCCCTGTTGTATTTGTGCCAGAACCCCCCCCCCCCCAACTATATATGCTACTATCCTCTACTTAATATATCTCTCTCTTTCCCTCTTTCTCTGCATGCCCAATTCTTAATCCTTTGAAAATTAAGCGTGTTTGCTTTCTTTACCTAAGTGCATTTCTTTGGTTCTGTTCAGTGCTTTGAATACAATTATGCTAAGCCAAACAAGCCTTGAAATAAAAAGAGAAACATTTTGTCTAATGATCCTCCACCACTGAACACCACAAAGACTTCTAAAATGCTATTTTCAGCCCATGCTATTCCATGGGAGTGAGTCACGGACAATGAACAGATCGATGCAAAGATCACTAGAGACAACAGACAGGGAATGTCTAACAAAATCAAAAGGACCCTAATTAAACCCATTAAGAAAACAATGGTCACCATTCACTGATCACATAATGAGGAGAGGAGGGAGGGATTGAAAACAACAGGAAAGATAAATGGGGAAAAGAGATAGGAGAAGGTAAAGAGGGAAAAAAAAAAATCATGGAGATTAACACGATCGCACAATAAAAAGTAACCAATAAGAACTGATGGAGAGCCATCAAGAATCAAGATCTCTGGAGAAGTGTAACCGCCAACACCTGCTGGCCATGGCACCTAATGATGATTGTTCTGAGTTTAACATCTCGCACTCAGGACGGTGGAGTTTGTCCACCATGCCTCTGACTCCCAACTCCACGGTCCCGCCTGAAACATTCTGTTGGTCCAGTTTGGTTTCAAAATTTTCCTGGCTATGGTTCCCTCATTTTCGTAGGACTTTCTCATCTTAAAAAAAAAAAAAATACACAATGACCACTGACCTATCTTTCCACTGACCTCACGCAGAATTAGATCTTCACCAATGGGCTGCATAAAAAAAAAAAAAAACAAGAAATAAATGTACAAAATTTACTGAATCAACAATAACTTCAAAGATAAAATCATGACTTCCAAAACTGTTAACAAAATTTTATTCACCGCACACTGGACAGTAAAGAAGTGAATAACAAAGAATGAAGTAAAAAAAAAAAAAAAAGGATTCCATATCTAACTCAAAGGTTCTCAGTGTCTCAGATTTCAATCCCCTCCCCTCTTTTTAACCCAGACTAGCCTCTCAAACCTCTCACAGCCTCCCTACCTCTTCATATTTATTCATCATTCAGAAATGATTTTCACCATTATACCTGTACATTCTTCTATGGTGGGGAAAAAAACTCCTCTACAATTCCTCTCTTGAAAAAAAAAAAAAAAGAGTTCCGCCTTAGACTTGAAATTCCTCACCAGGTAGTCAATTTCTTAACTCTTGAGAATCACTGATCTAACCAACAGGTTAAAAGAAAAAAGAGATTCATGCAGAAACATATTTCTATTTGTAAACTGAACTTAAATGTATTAGTCAGTCAGTCATTTGCACGTCCCTTGCAGAACTTTGCCTCCCTAACAGCTCTCCTGTAGGCCTCTCGGTTGTAAGCAAGATGCCCTGCTGCTGATGCATCCATTTGCAGACTATCAACGATGTCTTACAGCCATCTTCGCCTAGGTCTTCCTCTCTTTCTTTTTCCCATTATATACCCTTCCTATATGGCCTTCTGTAAATTCTCATGACATTTAATGTGTCCAAAATATTTAAGTTTTCTCTGTTTAATCCTCTTTACTAGCCAGCCTTCTTCAATATTAAGTTCTTGTAGTATGGATATATTTGTTCTTTTCTGTGTCCATGATATCTGAAGAACTCTTCTGTAGCATTACATTCAAAGGCATTCATATGTTTCTCAGCTGTTTTGTTAAGTGTCCAGGTCTCACAGGTATATGTTGCAATGGGAAAGATGCATGCCCTTAAAAATCTTATTTTTGTAGCAATGTCTGTTCCTCTCCATTACTTTAGGTTTATTTTTTGAGGATATATACTTAAATGTATACCGTGTTTTTTTATATTAGCCTTCTAAGGATTCTGGTGTGGTCTCTGTATTGATGTCTCTGAATTTTACATGATATCCAGCTTTCAGACCATACCCTGGCAGGTATGTATACACTGTAGATCTGGCATCTCTCACATGGTGATGTGTCATTCCCAAAGTCCTGTCACACCACAGAGGCACTCAGAGATATGATGCCTTCCTGAACCTCTCAGCACGTTACAAGGTCATGTGGTCAGCATCACTTTTGGCCACCATTTGATCCTCAACTCTAGAAGCTGCCTGATGCCAGTTTCTACAGCTGGGTGACCGGGGCACCCCAAGACTGGACTTAAACCACCATCCTCCATGAGCGAGACACGTGCACTGACCCTAATGCCCCTCAGGTGCCCCTGGAATCTAAGGCATGCTGCAATATCCATCCTTTCTCTAACATGTAGTCTAGCTTTTCCCTTCCTTTATTCTTTTCCATCCTGCATGCTTTAGCATGAATAAAATACAAATCAAAGTATTACAGCTATGTGCTTTGTTACCGACTACCATGACTTCTATCTTCTTAAAGAATCTTAATTATTAATGAATAACTTACTGTAATTTTTGGACCAAGGTACTATATAGTTCCTAAATTTGCACATTCATTCATAAGAATGTTACTGTTTTATCCAGTAAAGTCCCTTTTCCATTTTTTAATTGAAATTATTAACTACATGTGTCTCAAAATTTACAAACAAGTCAAGATTTACCGTAGACTCATGCAGATCATTAGGTAGCTTGAGGGCTGCATGCATAACTTTCTCCTCTATAGCCCAGAAATGCTGAATTAGGTAAATAAAAAAAAATTTAAAACATTTATTAAACATTTACTGTGCTCCATGATTTATGAAATTCATTTCATTCATAACGTATGTAGAATACTGCTGGTTAGTTGCTCTGGCAACATCACATCACTGGTGTTTAGTTGCTCTGGCAAACATCACATGACTGCTGGTTAGCTGAATGACAAACATCACATAACTGTTGGTTAGTTACACTGACAACCATCACAACACTGCTGGTTAATTGCTCTGGCAAACATCACATCACTGGTGTTTAGTTGCTCTGGCAAACATCACATGACTGCTGGTTAGCTGAATGACAAACATCATATACCTCACAGTCATGCTGCATGTAAAGGTCAAGGTAAAATCCCCATTTCCACGCCATTAAGGCATTTTTGGGACATGGTGTTAGGCCCACATTTCCAAGATCATCTGCACATGAAAGAGTGATGTGGTCAGTATCACACCTGGCTGCATTTGCTTTCCCAGATTTCTCTGGCACCCATTTTTAGAGGATGGGCGAACCCCGGGACCTTTTTAACGTTGACTCAGAAAATAATCCCATTGCTGGGACTTGAACCTGGTACCACCCTATTGGTAAACTGAGCGCCTAACCGCTCAGCCAACCAGGCCACATGTAACCACATTAATGCCATTAAAAAAAAAAAGCAGCACATTTATTATATGTCTTCCTAGTTTCCCAGTATCTATGACAGTGCTCTGAGACCAACGGACTACAGCTGCTTTGACCACATGGAGCAGAGCAGCTGTCGCAGAATGTGCAGGATGAGTTTTCTAACTTCATCCAAACCAAACAAAAAAAAAAGGGATAGCCTCTAGCCCTTACTTTGATTCAAAACCGTTTTTTTCTCAGAAAGAAACTGGTGTCCATGCACCTGGTTACAGTGCAACCTCTGCTCTGATGTTGAAAATGTATAAGCAGCCATGCCATGGAGGCAGGTAGATGATATGTTGCTAGTGACTTTGACCTGTCAGCACACTAGAGGGTGACGTGGTCAGCATTATGCCTGACCACCCTTCCTTCCTCAGTCTAGAAGTGACCAGGTATCCCAATTTTACACCTTGGTAACTGGGGCACATCTGGCCAGATTCAAACCACTGATCTTCACCATGAGAGACTTATGCATTAACCACTTCGGCACTCAGGCATCCTATGCTGACATCTTAAATCCTTCCCATGCTGTTAAACGTCACATAGGGCTTGCACGGTAGTTCGCTAGGTTTTCCTGTTCTCGACCAGCTTTTCAACCTCATAAGGGATTTTATGCCTATTAATTTGACCTTTCTTAACACTGTCCTCTTTAGAGTTTCATGTGGTCAACCTCTTTTTCTTGACCTGTTGTGTTCCACTTGATAGCTTGTATTGGGATTCTCTGACTGTTTCTTCTCATCATGTGACTGATATATGTCCATCTTTTGAATGCCATATATTCTCAAGATTACTGAAGGTCAAAGCTGCTTTTGCAATTCTAATTCTAACTTCCTTTCTGGTGTCACCATTCTGGTCTATGTAGCTGCTGAGGTATGCAAACTGGCATCCTTCTTCAACAGCTGTTCCTTCTACATATATTTTTTCTTCTTGATTAATGGGAAGTTTCATTATTTTTGTTTTATTTCCTTGTTAATTTCAAGTCCTATTTTCCTAGCCAGTGAAGACAGGGTATCTGTTTTTTTTCTTGCATTGAATTCACACTCACTTACACAATCTTCTTACATTTTACATCCTTCCCATGCTGTTAAACGTAACACAGGGTTTGAATGGCAGTTCACTAAATTTTCCTGTTTTCTGCACGCTTTTCAACCTCATGAAGGGATTTTATGTCTACTAATTTGGCCTCTCTTAATGTCCTCTTTAGTGTTTCACGTGGCCTACCTCTTTTTCTTTGGCCTGTTGTGCTACAGTTGATTTGGGATTCTCTGACTGTTTCTTCTCATCACATGACCGACATATGTCTTACTTAATCTTACATCCTTCCCATGCCATTAAACGTCACATAGGAATTGCATAGCTGTTTGCCAAGTTTTCCTGTTTTCGGCCAGTTTTTCAACTTCATCAAGGAATGTTATACCTACTAAACTGGCTTCTCTTAACAATGTCCTGTTTAGAGTTTCACGTAGTTGACTTCTTTTTCTTCGGCCTGTTGTGCTCTACTTGATAGCTTGTTTTGGTATTCTCATCATATGGCTTACATATGTCCATCTTCTTTTTCTTATCACTCATGAGACAGGTTGTTGTTTGCTCATCTGTCTTATCTCTGCATTGTTCTTAAATTCGTTCCACTTTATATCAAGTATTTTCCTGAGGCATTTGTTTTCAAAAGAGTCTAATTTCTTGTCTATTTCTTTAGTTGATCTCCAGCTTTCACATGCATAAATGAAGGTGGATATCACATTTGAATTGAATAATCCTAACTTGATCTTTCTGCTTATAACTTTTGAATTCCATATGTTCTCAAGATTTTTGAAGGACAATGCTGCTTTTGCAATTCGAATTCTAACTTCCTTCCTGGTGTCACCATCCTGGTTTTGTATGCAGCTGCCAAGGTTTGCAAATTGGTGTACTTCTTCAACAGCTGTTCCTTCTCTGTATATTTTTCCTTCTTGATCAATGAGAAGTTTCATTATTTTTGTTTTGTCTCTGTTAATTTCAAGATCTTTTTTGCTAGCCAAGGAAGACAGGGAATCTGTTTTTTCCTGCATCGATTTCACATTGTCACTGATAAGAGTTAAGTGATCTGCAAAATCAAGATCTTCTATTTGGGTCTCATGTATCCAATCAATGCTGGTTTTACCTATGCAGCATCTTTTCATTATAAAGTCTTTGGCAATTCCAAAAAGCAATGGAGATAATATACATCTTTGTTTCATCCCTGTTTCAATCTGAAACCATTCGCTCATTTCTTCTTCTGTCTTGACTGCACAAACACATCTGTTGTATAGATCTCTAATGATGTTGAACATTTTAGATGGTATTCCATATAGTCTTAAAATTCTCTACAATGAATCTCTGTGTATGCTATCAAATGCCTTTTTAAAGTCTATAAGTTCAGGATTAATGGTTTTCAATATGTTCTTCAAGTATTATTCTCAGAGTAAAGATCTGGTCGAGAAAGCTTCTCCCTTTTCGAAATCCTGCCTGTTCTTCTCTCATTGCACTATTCACTACATCCTTAATTCTATTCAGAATCACTTTACAAAACACCTTTGACACAGCTGATAGTAAGGTTACACCCCTCCAGTTATTGCAGTCACTGAGGTTGCCTTTTTGGGGAATTTTAACAATGATTACTTTTTTCCGTTTAGAAGGGACCTTTTCTTCTTTCCAAATTTTATTAAACATTCTCTGAAGTTGGCTCATGTTGTCACTGTTAATAGCTTTCAACATTTCGACTGTTATTTCATCTTCACCTGCAGCTTTGTTGTTAGCCATTAGATTCACTGCTGTTTTAATTTCATTCAGTGTAACTTCATCTAAGTTGACATTTCATTGTGAGACTGGTAAATCAGTTTCAAGATTTATTAATTCATTTGGGTGTGGTCGATTACGTATTTCTTGGATGTGTTCAGCCCATTTTTGCTTTTGGTCTTTACTTGATGTTAATAGGTTGCCTGTTTTGCTAAAGACTGGCCTTTCTCTGGAGGTAATAGCACCTGTTAGCTTCTTCTGTATATTATATAGAGTTTTGCTGTCTCCTGTTTTTCCTGCGTTTTCTGCTTCTTTTGCCATATTGTCCATATATTCTCTTTTATCTCTTCTAGCTGAATTTTTTACTTCATTGTCTACTTAATGCTTATCTCTAAATCTGAGCTGCCTTACTTAATGCTTACCTCTAAGTCTGAGCTGTCTTACTTAATGCTTACCTCTAAATGTAAGCTGTCTTATTTAATGCTTACATCTAAATGTAAGCTGTCTTATTTAAAACTTACCTCTAAATGTGAGCTATCTTACTTAAAGATTACCTCTAAATGTGAGCTATCTTACTTAATGCTTACCTCTAAATCTTAGCTGTCTTACTTAATGCTTACCTCTAAATCTGAGCTTTCTTACTTAACACTTACCTCTAAATATGAGCTGTCTTACTTAACACTTACCTCTACATCTGAGCTTTCTTACTTAACACTTACCTCTAAATATGAGCTGTCTTACTTAACACTTACCTCTAAATGTGAGCTATCTTACTTAATGCTTACCTCTAAATCTGAACTGTCTTACTAATCTGAGTCTCATCTGTCTTGCTTACCTCTGAGTCTGGGCTCTCTTTCTTTAATTTTTGCAGTCTGTCATGCAAATTCTGTGCAGACTGTTTCATGGATTCCGTGGGATCCTGTGACAGAACCCAGAGAACATGCAATGACTTGAAGCATCATAAACAGCACTCTCTAGACATTTTAAGATGCTGGAGCCCAAATAAAGCTATTCAAAGAACCTAGAAAAGGGCCTCCTCCTCTTCCTCGACTTTCTTCTGCTTTGGCATTTAACCTACAGTTCACTCTAAAGATGCAGCCCATTTGTCACAACAAAGCCAGCATTTTCTCCAAGTTTCAGCATTTTCTCCAAGTTTCAGCATTTTCTCCAAGTTTCAGCATCCTCTCCAAGTTTCAGCATTTTCTCCAAGTTTCAGCATTTTCTCCAAGTTTCAGCATCCTCTCCAAGTTTCAGCATCCTCTCCAAGTTTCAGCATCTTCTCCAAGTTTCAGCATCCTCTCCAAGTTTCAGCATCCTCTCCAAGTTTCAGCATCCTCTCCAAGTTTCAGCATTTTCTCCAAGTTTCAGCATCCTCTCCAAGTTTCAGCATCCTCTCCAAGTTTCAGCATCCTCTCCAAGTTTCAGCATTTTCTCCAAGTTTCAGCATCCTCTCCAAGTTTCCACTGCTACCTCCAAGATTATGCCTCAGGTCCAACCTCTTTGGGCAAGTCTGATAATTAAGTTCTGCACAACCTGGGCCTTCTCACAGCAAATACTCTCTGAATTTGACTTCTATGCTGAATTCCATTAGTGGATTTGTTATAACTGATTCTGACAGAAAACAGCTCTAAGTGCCTGAACAGCAGATGTGGACAGCAGAATCTTGAAAAATATGTTATGGGATTTTCAGTAGCAATTATCATTTGCATCATGAGTTCTTTTTTTTTTTTTAAATAATGCTATCAATGTTCTCTGGGGATAATAAAATTTAATCTTTTAACAGCTTTTTCTAATATTAAAAAAAAAAAAAAAAAATAATGTAGCTGTTTGATTCTGTTCCACAAATGAAGTTCGTAATTTTAAGTTACTATAAATTTAAAAAATTGGCCTTACATCATTTTCTGGCAAAACATGGTGGGCATGACGGATAATAAAAAAAAATGCTCATGTGTTATGGGTGTTTTTGGTGATATTTTAGTTAATAATTTTAAAAAATCATATTATAATGAAAAAGTCACTTCACACAATAGTACAACAAGTCAATAAACTATTTCTCACAGCACATATGCAGCACTGCAGACACAATGAGGGAAGTTACTATGACGAACAGGTCATGAGGCCACAACTTGAAAGACAACTAAATATCCATCTCTCTCTGAACCTTAAGTGCCCAGGGCACATGGGGCTTCCGCAAGGATTTTCCACAAATGCCTATCCTTTGCATTTTTTTTTTCACTCTTGCCCAGGTGAGCCCTCTATTGCTCAACATCCTCTCTGTTGTTCTTCTCCACATCTCCTTTGGTCTACTCTAACTTCTGTTCCCCTGTGGTGTCCATTTTAGTGTTATTTTTGGTAGTGTCATTTGGAGCACATGTCCCAACCATCGCCAGCGTCTTTCCTCAATAATTGCTGTTAGTGGCTTCATCTGCATTTCTCCCAACAAGATGTTATTTCTTATGGTATTTGGCCAAAATATTTCTTCTAATTCTTCGTAACCATTTAGTCTGGATAGAATTAAACTTATTTTCTATCATTTTGGTGATTTTCACCTCCATAAAGTATAAACTTAGAATATTACTCTTAAATATCCTGATTTTCGTCTTAATGCTTAGTTTTTTATATTTTCATATAGTCTGCAACTTTACAAAAGCCTGGTTTGCACTAATAAGTCTGCTGATGATGTCCTCTGTGCTGCCTCCATCTACTACTCTACTGTCAAGATATACAGAAATTCGCTGACCTCCTCCACTAACTTGTTATCTACCCTCAGTATATTTTTGTTCACATTTCACTTCATTAACTCGTCTTTCATACGATTATCTTTAATCCTATTTTGCTAGCATTCTGAGTTAGCTTGTTTATTTTATCTTGCATATCTTTGTGCCTGCTTGATACTAGACAAATGATATCTGCAAAGTCAAGGCCCTCCAGTAATGTGTCGAGGATCCATTGTAATCCTCTGTGTGTATATGATGTTCCATGTGGCAGTGGAGTCCAGACTCATTTGCCTGCTCTAACATTTGTCTAAGTACAAATATGTGGGCTATGCAAGATCTTGCTTTCCTAAATCCTGCCTGCTCTTTCCGAAGTTTTCCCTCAAGCGCTGGTACAATTCTGTTGATGACTATGTAACAGAAAACTTTACTGGTGATAAACATCCTCCTGCTGCACTATATGTTACAAAACAAGAACAGCCTTGTCTTGTCTCCCCTTCCTCATATACTTTTCAGTTGCTGGGACAAACAGACATCGTGATAGGGCTTGGTGATCTGCTTCATATAACTGAATATTTGAGGTTTCTGCTAATTCATCTCTCCACCTCTTTCATTAGTGGTCTCTTCCTCTGTTTCCTACAAATCTTAGGGTGAATAGTTTCTCTGCTATGTTGTCTGCCAGCAGCTGTGTAACATGGCCAAACCATGTGACTTGTTTTTGGATGTAGTGTAATACTGGTGTTACTCCAGCTCTTGCCCCGATTTTGTCTCTTGTTACATTTAGTATTCTCCTCAAGAATCTCAAATTTGGCCCCCTATTAAGTACATAACAACCTTGTACTAAAATCACTTTTGAAAACATGTGGGGAAAACAACCAATAAAACTTGTGAAAAACAAATTAAAAGCACAAAGTTAGACAGACTAACATGTCCAGGTCTTTAACCTGCTAAAATAACATTCAATTGTTCACTGCCAACTGAGCTAAACAAAGAAAGCAATCTGCATAAATATGTTTTGAAGTTAAAAGGCACTGGATTAAATCGTGGATAAAATACTAGAAATTAATTGTTTATTGAAGCTGAATTCTGTCATACCTTTTCATCCTTCAGGAGCTTCAGTTCATTCAAAATTCTCCGCTTCTCAGCTGATATGTCACTCTTTTGCCTCTCAAGGGCTCTAAGCTCTTCAAAATTGTTCACCTTATGGAGAAAAGACATTCAGTCAGAGTTATACAATTGTCATGTAGTGGTAGTGATGTATACTTCTGTAACAGTAAAGTTCAAGATAAACTCTAAAGCAGTGGTTCCCAACATTTATTTAGTGTGATCATAAACCAGTAATGATATATGACCCTAGATAAGCAATGGTAGGTAACTCACAATCCTACATCAATACTAACAGGTAACCCACAATCCTAGATCAACACTGACAGGTAACCCACAATCCTAGATCAACAGTGACAGGTAACCCACAATCCTAGATCAACAGTGACAGGAAACCCACAAACCTAGATCAACAATGACAAGTAACCCACAATCCTAGATCAACACTGACAGGTAACCCATAATCCTAGATCAACAATGACAGACAACCCACAACTCAGATCAACAATGGTAGTAACCCACACAATCCTAAACCAACAATGTTATGTGACCTGCAACACTAGAACAAGATGAAATATTGAAATTCAACAAAAATGAACTACCACTATTTATTTGGTGCCTGTAACATGACATAAATGTGCTACTGATCGCCAAAAATGATGTATACATGTCACCTCATAATAATCCAACATTTGTTTAATTTTCTCATGGTCCTAGCTCAAGATACCTCCATGACCCTAAATTAGGTCATGACCTGAAACTGGCTGCCACTGCCCTAATGGTCGTCCTTCTGGCTTCTCAGGCTTTTGGCTAAGATCAAAGTAGTTGAGATCAAAGTGTCCTCTTGCCAGGTACCATGATCAAAAAGCCCTTTGGTTAAGACAAAAGCATAGATTTTTTAACTAAACGAGATGTTCGAGGCCTGCCCTGCACATTGAATGCCTGGGGCAAGGTCCACATCTCGTTACAGGTGGACCTGGTTTGTAGTACCACTGGGTCACAGCCTGTTGTTTTCGTCTTCTTAAAAAAAATAAATAAAGGTCGTCCTATTTGCTACTGATATATTCCTTAATGCAGTGGTAAGACCGCTATGCAATAAGTTAGAATAAGACTAGCACATGTCTTCCCACTGACAATAACATTGCACTGTAGCACTGTCAAGAAGTCAGAGTCATAGAATGAGAAACAATTTTGGGTGGTGAGTCAGTAGAAAAGTACTATTTATGAAAGAGTCTTCAGTAGAAAAATAGAGAAAGCAGAATCAGAAACAAGTTTCAGTGGAGTCTGGGTCAGTGTGACACAAATGTTCTGTTTATGAAGATGTCCGAGATGAACAACAGAACAAAAAAAAAGAGTAAGCTGCAGCCACAGTATGGTGCACCAACTTTCTGATTCCACTGTCTAGATAAGGCACAATCACATCCGCAAATATGACCACGACCACAGGTCAACATGAACTACCACAAAAGTTTCCCACTGTCACATCTCCACAGCTCAAACAATTAGTCCTCTCGATAAAAGAAATCAATACAATAACAGCAATGGCAACTGCTGCACTTGGCAAACTATTTTTTAAAAAATGACACTGAGCAACACAATATCAACAATTCTGACCGTATCATTTCAGTTCCTTGATAACAGAGTTAGCATACTGGTTTTTTTTTTTTCATTTTAGTAAGATAAATTGCTCTAACCCTTCACTGATCAGCGAGATGATACTGCCACAAACAAAATGCTACTGGATGGAAATAAACGATAAACTTTCCGGCTTAATATAATTAACTCTTAACCAGTCTTTATAAAAATTAAAAATAAAATAACCACAGTAGTATAGTTTTGTTCTGCAGTCAAAGGGTTTATAATTTTAAACTGCTGAAAATGCTAAAAGTATGCATTGTGTCAGTTTTCAGTGAAAAAAATTATGACAATTTTGCTTTTTGTTTATTTTTTTTTAAATTATATTTTGTTTATTGTTTCAAATATATATATATATACACACACACACATATATATACACACATGAGGTGAAAGTCGTGAGCAAACTTTTTTTTAAAAAATCAGAATTTATAGATAGAGAAAATATAAATGTATCACCTTAACCTGGGAGCAACCAGACATACCAGTCACCTATAATCAGAAGAAAAGCATGATAAAAACCTACAGGAAGCCACAAACACCACCACATGATGACTATCACATGCTAAACAGAAAGGAACAAGTCACCATCTTCCGTCTCCGAACAGGACACAGCCGACTCCGAAGTCATATGTATACAAAGTTTAAGGTTGGTACTACTAATCTATGTACATGTGCCCAGGTGCCCCAAACCGTAGAACATATCCTCCAGAACTGCATCAACTACGAGACACTGAGAAATAATTACTGGCCCAGTGAAACCACTAAAGAAGATAAGCTCTACGGTTCCATACATGAGTTACAAAAAACAGTGAAATTTATCCAAGAGACAGGACTGCAGATATAGACAGACAGTGCGAACGAAGAAGAAGAAGACCTTAACCTGCATCCTTTGCACTTCATGTAGAGGTCACATGACACCACCATCATGTGTCACGTGACCACACTGAGCAGAAAACAAAATGGTGGGTGCTGAAGTTTGGTTTCGTCAACATGCTGTTACTGAGTTCCTCGTTAAAGGGGAAATCCCCGCTACTGAAATTCACCAAAGACTGCAACTTGTTTACGGAGATGTGTGTATGGGTGCTAGCAGTGTTAGGAGGTGGGTGAAACATTTTAAAGATGGAAACACGAGCATCTAAGATATGCCTCATAGTGGTCGCCCTCGAACTGGAAAGGGTTGACGACATCATCAAAAAAAGACAGATGTGTCACAGTATCTGAAATCACTGTAAATCTTGGAATAGGAAAATCACTGTAAATCTTGGAATAGGACACAATGCAGTACAGGAAATGACTGAAACCCTAGGCTATAGAAAAATTTGTGCCAGCTGGGTCCCATAGGAGAGAATGTCCAGAAAGCAGTCAGTCAGCTGAAATGGAATTCTTCCGGGAGGGAAAAATGTGTGCAGAGAAACGGAGATTAGGCTGAAAAGTGAAGAAAAGGATGCAGATTAATGTGATACATTTATATTTTCTCTATCTATAAATTCTGATTTTTTAAAAAAGTTTTTTCTCACAACTTTCGGTACGACCCTCATATATTCATGTGTCACTGATGTTATTTCCAACTGGGAGAAAATGTTTAATACACAAACAACATTTGACAAGAACCATTAGTAGACAAACGCTTCAGGAGATGTTGGGGTGTGCGGTGAAGCATAAATAGGAGTGTCCTGAATGCAATGATGCCGGATTCTGAATCTGATGTTATTTGATAGGTTAACAGTTAATAAATCCATGAAGAAAGCATCACCACAAGAAAATAAAAAGGCTTCAGTAAGACTCTCCTTCTTGGATGTCCTCAAACTTGATTTAATTATTCCAGGAGTCGAGAACACACTCCCAAAATTAACATAAAATGATGACAGACCAGTGTCCACCAGTACAACAATTCTGATAATTTTCACTATATATATATATATATGAGAGTATCATCAGAAAGTTAGATGGGGCCTGTTCACTAAATTTTTCACCTTCTGCTCATTTCTTTTTTTATAAACAATCAAATTATTATACAGTGTTTTGTAATACTATTACAAAGTTTAATTTCGCAGCTGGAATTGGTACATGCCCAAAGACTATGGCCCTGGCTCCACTGACAAATGTTTCTGACTTTGACTGTGTTGTCCTGTTTTAAACACTAAAAATGCAAAATAAGTTACAACAGTTCAGCAAACTGAAAAAAGGAGCCTTGTTCCATGCTAATGAAACATATAACGGACATGATATTAGTCCCCATATATTCTCCTAAAACATTTGGCCCACAAGTGCCCATATTCTCCTAAAACATTTGGCCCACAAGTGCCCATATTCTCTTAAAACATTTGGCCCACAAGTCCCCATATTTTCCTAAAACATCTGGCCCACAAGTGCTCATAAACTTCTAAAACATTTGGCCCACTAGAGAATGATGTGGTCAAAATTATATCTGGCCATGGCTCTTGGCCTAACACCAAAAGGATCCAGGTGCTTGTTTGTGTAAGGGAATTTTCTGGAACATACAGGGCCAGAGAACAAGGCAAAATGAATACATACTATCATGTGGCAGGTACTAGTCACCATTTCATTAAGCTACAAACTGTAACATCCAAAGACAATGACAAGCTGGAAACTTACCAGATCATCTATATCAAACGTAACTCCTCTATGTTTTAGGTTGGACCTTAACTTCTCAAGGCCAACTCCCGTTAAATGGTTATCTAGGTCAAGTTCAAGGTTGACCTGAGCCCCATATGCCCCTGCCACAGCGCTGCTCACAAACAACCAGGAATGCGGCTGACTGTCAAATGTCACATTCTGAGTTGAATAATACCGACCGCCACTGGGATGTCTTGGTACTGAATGCAGGGTTTTAAATCTCTTATGGCTAGTCCTGCAACATACACTCACACGACTACTTGTTGTAATGATCTTGTAACTTCCAGCCAATGGAAATGTCGGTTTTGAAAAACAAGATGCAATAATCCCCACTGGAACTCTCATTGTTATTTATAACTGCAGTTTTGTTCCGTTTCTATCTCCAAATAAAGCTTCCGCCAATGTGAGCAAAACAAAACGATCAATTACTACGAAAGCCAAGGACACTCATCTGACCTCTCCTTCACGGCTGTTATTTCAGTGTCAATGTCACAAATGCTTGGTCAAGCACGCATATATGAATCTCTGCTGTACCTGTAAAATATGAATTATTTGTATTAAATAATGATGAACAATTTTAGACCTCCTGTTAAGATTTCTACTTAAGTGTAAAAATAATCAATCCAAGTTAAGTAACACAAAGGTAAGCCCTCTAATACTTGTCCTTAGACGTGCTGGCATGTCGCAACAGATGCAAACTAACTCTGGGATTAGATCTCCTTCCCTCTCTCAACCACCACCACTACTACAAAATTTGTATATTTTGTTGTAGTGTATCTTCCATTAATACCTGTCAAGGACTACATCGAAAACCAAACAGTTAAGTGGTTGGGCCATTTGATAAGCATGAATCCAGAACAACCATCTCCAACAAGCATATAACTTGAAAACATCTTGATATAGGGTAAGAGGACGACCAAGGAAAAAGTGGATAGCAGATAGAAAGAAACACTGAGGAAACATAATATGACAGCAACCCAGGCCTCTCACCTTGCTCTCAGGTCTGATGTCTGAAACTCCCTGTGATGCTAATGGCATAAGCAGATATACATAATACACCCAGTCAAGCTGACACATGTCCTGTCTCGTAGTGTTGTTCATTCCACCTATATCATTCTGTCATCCTCATATTTCTTCTCCTCTCCCCCCCCCCCACCCAAAAGTTTTATCTCAAAGATTTATCTTACATCTTATATCCTTCCCATGCCACTAAACATCACACAGAACTCACATGGTAGTTCGATTTGTTTTCCTGTTTTCGGCAAGTTTTTCAATCTCATCAAGGGATTTTATGCCTACTAGTTTGGCCTCGAAGAAGCTGTCTCGACCAGATCTTTACTCTAAGAATAATACTTGAAGAACATATTGAAAAGCAGAAACCATTATCCTCAACTTTAAAAAGGCATTTGATAGCATACACAGAGATTCATTGTGGAGAATGTTAAGACTATATGGAATACCATCTAAAATTGTCAACATCATTTGAGATCTCTATAACAGATATGTTTGTGCAGTCAAGACAGCAGAAGGAATGAGTGAATTGTTTCAGATTGAAACAGGGGTGAAACAAAGATGTATATTATCTCCATTGCTTTTTGGAACTGCCACAGACTTTATAATGAAAAGATGCTGTACAGGTAAAACCAGCAATGATTGGGTACATGGGACCCAAATAGAAGATCTTGATTTTGCTGATGACATAACTCTTATCAGTGACAATGTGAAATCGATGCAGGAAAAAACAGATTCCCTGTCTCCTTGGCTAGCAAAATTGGTCTTGAAATTAACAAAGACAAAACAAAAATAATGAAACTTCTCATTAATCAAGAAGGAAAAATATACAGAGAAGGAACAGCTGTTGATGAAGTAAACCAATTTGCATACCTTGGCAGCTACATAGACCAGGATGGTGACACCAGGAAGGAAGTTAAAATTAGAACTGCAAAAGCAGCATTGTCCTTCAGAATTCTTGAGAACATATGGAATTCAAAAGTTATAAGCACAAAAACCAAGTTAAGATTATTCAATTCAAATGTGATATCCACTCTCATTTATGCATATGAAAGCTGGAAATCAACTAAAGAAATAGGCAAGAAATTAGACTCTTTTGAAAACAAATGCCTCAGAAAAATCTTACATCTTACATCCTTCCTGTGTGTTAAACATCATATAGGGCTCGCATAGTTGTTTGCCAAGTTTTCCTGTTCTCGGCGAGTCTTTCAACTTCATCAAGGGATGTTATGCCCACTAAACTGGGTTCTCTTAACATTGTTCACTTTAGTGTTTCACGTGGTCGACCTCTTTTTATTCAGCCTGTTGTGTTCCACTTTATAGCTTATTTCTGAATTCTCTGACTGTTTCTTCTCATCATGTGACTGACATTGTCCATCTCCTTTTTCTGATCACCAATGAGTTAGGTTATTGTTCAGTCATCTACCTTATCTCTGCATTGTTCTTGACTTTGTTCTACTTTATACCAAGTATTTTCCTTAGGCATTTGTTTTCAAAAGAGTCTAATTTATTGTCTGTTTCTTTAGTTGTTTTCCAGCTTTCAGGTGCATAAATGAAGGTGAATATTACATTTGAATTGAATAATCTTAACTTGGCTTTTGTACTTACAACTTTTGAGTACCATATGTTCTCAAGATTCTTGAAGGTCAATGCTGCTTTTGCAATTCTAATTCTAACGTCCTTTCTGGCGTCACCATCCTGGACTATGCAGCTGCAAGGTATGCGTATGCAAATTGGTTTACTTCTTCCACTGCTGTTCCTTCTAAGTTCGAAGATTTATGGTTGCCACTATATCTCTTCATATAGTTAAAATATTTTTATTTTCTAGTTCTTATATATTTTTTCCCTTTATATTTATTTTCACTAACAACTGAACTATTTTCATGTGCGTTTTCATTCTTTCCCTGGTAATGTTTCTCATTCTTCTATGTTTCCAGGCTGACGTAAAAATAGCAGATGGGACGTCACGGGAAAAAAATCAGTCAGTGATACCTGCGTTTTGAAATGAAACAAAAGTATAGATATACGTACTTCACAGCCAGATCTACTGGAGGATTTTTTTTTTCAAAAGCTGCCTATAATGCAATAACAATCAAATCCCCGTTCACTGCAAGCCGCCATCTTGGTATATTAAAAAGAATTTTTGAAAATTACAAATTTATTTTTTTAAATAAATAATATTATTCAAGCTTATGCATATTTTGGTTTCGTTAATTTAAATCAATATCCTGGAATATCGTAATCTAATTTAAATATTTTGTAAGAGACTGTAATATGAAAATGTCTGAAACATTCTATGATTTTATTTGTAAAATACCCGTTCCACGTTTTTGAATTGAAATCGAAGAGTAGTTGCCACCGAAGGTTTCAGTTTTAAGGTGCTTGGCTATCGGCGTTTAAAATTGAAAGTATTTCTTTGTTTCATACTTTTATGCTATAGTTCTTTAGTAAATTAGTATCTTTATATGGGAATTATCCAGTAATAAAGCTTTCTTATGTTGACCTATCACGGAGACATTGAGTTCATTTAAAGGGTGGCCAATGAAGGACAGAAGAGGTCTCCGTTGTTCAATTGTGAGCCATTTTGTCACTGGTATATCATTATAATTGTGCGTAGCATTTCTGGAAAAGTTATTCACATAGTTAAATCATACATTGTTGTTTAAGAGACCATGATAGCAAACAACTGAAATGTGGAGGTTGGAGTATACTGGAAGGCAAAGTACAAAACATGAGTAGGAAGGACCTCATGAGATCCAAAAGAATTGGTGTAGACGTGAAAGGAGTGGAAGAAAATGTCTAGAGAATGGCTGGAAACAAAACAGTTTTCCATCTCTGTCAGTAGATAAACAGTTTAATAAATGCACATCGCTTTCCACTGAAATACACCTTTCACGAACTTACATATTCCATGAGTTCAGTCATTTGCATGTCCCTTGCGGAACTTTGCCTCCCTAACAGCTTTCCTGTAGGCCTGCTGCTGATGCATCCATTTGCAGATCATCAACGATGTCTTGCAGCCATCTTCACCTTGGTTTTCCTCTCTTTCTTTTTCCCATTATGTACCCTTCCAAGACTGTCTTCTCTAAATTATCAAAATGTTTAATATGTCCAAAATATTTAAGTTTTCTCTGTTTAATCCTCTTTACTAGCAAACCTTCTTCAATATTAAGCTCTTATAGTATGGATATATTTGTTCTTTTTTGTGTCCATGATATCTGAAGGACTGTTCTATAGCATTTACATTCAAAGGCATTTATGTGTTTCTCACCTGTTTTGTTAAGTGTCCAGGTCTCACAGGCATATGTTGCGATGGGAAAGATGCATGCCCGTAAAACTCTTATTTTTGTAGTTCCGTCTGTTCCTCTCCACAGCTTCTTTAGTTGTTTTTACTTTCTGAAGAGCGATAGATGTCCTCCTTTTAATATCCCTCATTGTATCTCCATTATTAGTTAGTAGTGATCCAAGATAGTCAAAACTATCCACCTCTTCCAATTTTTCCTCATTGATACATATTTCAGGTCCCTTATTTGTTTTATCAGTTTGGCTTTATTTGCATTAAGATAGAGGTTTTGCTCTTTGCTATTCTTATGGACTGACATAATTAGTTTTTCCATTCCTTTTTGTGTTGTGGGCAGTAATACTGTGTTGCTCCCAGTATTTTCATTCTTTCAACTAATAAAGTGCTTTTAATCTCGAGGTCCCAACATTTTATCCATTTTGAGATAAAAAGTTCAAATTCAGATATTTATGATTACTTCTTCTTCAGTCTCACTGGCATTGCGAGCTGGTGTTCCTTGCAGCTGAAGCTGTGGATATCTTGAGGCACAGCATCATGTCAGATTGGGAGCAGGTCATGGCAGCTATTTTTCAGTCCCCGAGCGCGGCTAAAAAGCTGGGATGTGCAATACTTCTTTAGTAGACTCCACCACCCTGGGGACTGGCAGTCCCTGCCCCGTTAGCCAGGCTAGCCCTGTTACTGGTAGTACTAACAGAGAGGTGGAAAAGGGGTCATGGTCAGCTGTCTTATTTATTGGCCAGATCTCTTGCTTATTGACAAGATCTCTTGCTTTTTGACCAGGCCTCCTACATTTTGACCAGGCCTCTTACATTTTGACTAGATTTCTTGCTTATAGACCAGATCTCTAATTTATTACAAGATCTCTTACTAAATGACCAGATCTCTTCCCTTTTTTTTTTTTTTACCAGATTTCTAACTTATTACCAGAATCTCTGAATTATTACCAGAACAAATATTGTAGGATTAAACCTCGAAAAAATCGGGTGCTAGTTGGCAAAGTCGATAGTACGCTGTTCTCTCGTGGCTAGACGGCTGCTCGTCCTACCGGAGTCCGTGTTCGAATCCCAGGTAATTCTCTTGTGATTTTTCTTTCTCTCACGTCTCACTAAAGTGCTTTGTCTACGATTTTTTTTCGAGGTTTAATCCTACAATATTTGTTCTCTTACTTTACCGTACCAAAACCTCGTAGTTTCCTATTTATAAAAAATTGTTCCTGAATTATTACCAGATCTCTTACTTACTGGCCTTCTTTCAGTAACAGTATTATTACAAAGTATTTATGCAGTGACTCGGTCTCCTACTACAGGTGCCCCATCTATGCAAGTGAGGACCCTCTACACATGCATTGTGGAAAAACAGCTTAGAAGTATTGAGAATATCTGCCCACAAACCAAGGCAAGACCCACCATACACTGCTATCAGTGAACGAAGGAAAAATAGAATATTAACAAGTTTGTTCCCATTAATAAGGGACTACGCCAATCATTCTCATGAATAAGAGACTTCATCGTCATGAAATAAGAGATTTTATCAATCGTTCCCATGAACATAGAACTTCACTGTTCATTCCTATGCTGAAGGGACTTAACCAAAGTCCAAAACAGATGACGACAGACAAAAAAGGGAGAAAATTAGGAAAGCTGATATGTTTTAGTCCACGTTTTGTTGCATTTTAGTACTTTTTTTGTTCTTTTAACATAAAGCAGTAACACAACCTAGTATTGACTTCAAAAGCAGATGTTTCATTTTACTTTACCTAAAATCATTCAACCCTGCAGACTGACTAGAACATTGTGCAGCTGTTGGATCGATTGATTTATGTCATGGCAGACAGTTCAGTGACTGGTCTGAGTTTCTTCAATAAAACTGACATCAGCATTGAACCAGCTGTCCAGCAGTTTTGTCAGTGCTGTCAGAATGAAAATATTTGGGATTACGGTGACAGTGCACAGAATTCCCCAGCCATGTTAGCTTGTGGACATTCGCTGTGTTTTAATGTAAGTTACTTGTTAGTTTTGATGAATCTTTCTCTTTTGAATGCCATTGGAATAGAGGCGTCTGGTGTTTTGCTGTTTTTTTGGGTAATGATGTGACGAGGCGAAGAATTTGTGTGTGTGAGAGAGAGAGATTCCATCTGTAAAAGGGGAGTGCACTAATGTGATGAGAACTGATTTACCCATAATTCTGTGCTGATTCTATTTTCAGTGTGTGAAAACTCAGTGGCTCGATACAGAGCCACAGGACAGCACCGTCTTCTGCCTGACCTGCTCGAAAAGAGTGCCGATCTTCTTTGTGAAAAGCACCGATAAAGAGGTTAGCCTTTAGAGAAAAGTAGTCCAGTAATAACGTTAGTAATTTTTGTGGTGCCTACTACCCAGTGGTGGATTTTGCCCTTAGATTAACAGACATAATTCTAGGGGCTGGTGTCAAGGGGGGAAAAAAGAAAACTGCACAAAAAAACCAGATTATTGTTCGTGTGACAATTCATGTGACATTTTGTAACTTAATTTTGCTGTGCTAGCACATTGTGCCATTCAAAAGACAGCAACATATCAGCTGTGTTTTGTCTGTGTAATACTGGAGTCATATAGTAATAACAGAGATCAGAACTAGAGGGGAATCTCTGACGTGTGACAGTAATAGTGATGGATTAACCGCCGCCTAGATCCCCAGTCCCCCTCTGACCTATGCTGTCCATCTCATGATACTTGTCCTGATATCCCTCTGGTTACCTTAACTATTACTATATGGCTTTGTATTATGCAGGCCAACACAACTGATAACGTCATTGTTTTTGGATGAAATAACATGCTAGTGTAGCAGTAATAGTTGAAATTATTGTTTCTTCTTCTTCTTTTTTCCCCTGAAACTGCAGGCTGATAAAGATGTTACATCATGTTGGCTTGGAAGTAGGTCATGGCAGTGATTTTTTTTTCAGCTCAAGGGTGGAGCTAAAGTAGCATTGAGGGGGGGGGAGGGATGCAGTACTAAGACAGGGTCTTGGTCAGCTGTGACTCACCAACCCCGACACTGGCATGTCAGCTGTGACTCACCAACCCTGACACTGGCATGTCAGCTGTGACTCACCAACCCTGACACTAGCATGTCAGCTGTGACTCACCAACCCTGACACTGGCATGTCAGCTATGACTCACCAACCGTGACACTAGCATGTCAGCTATGACTCACCAACCCTGACACCAGCATATCAGCTATGACTCACCAACCCTGACACCAGCATGTCAGCTGTGACTCACCAACCCTGACACCAGCATGTCAGCTGTGACTCACCAACCCTGACACCAGCATGTCAGCTGTGACTCACCAACCCTGACACCAGCATGTCAGCTGTGACTCACCAACCCTGACACTAGCATGTCAGCTGTGACTCACCAACCCTGACACTAGCATGTCAGCTATGACTCACCAACCCCGACACTAGCATGTCAGCTATGACTCACCAACCCTGACACTAGCATGTCAGCTGTGACTCACCAACCCCGACACTAGCATGTCAGCTGTGGATCACTGATTGTCAAAACAGGCAACATCTTTCCCCCCCCCCCCCCCAGATGATTGTCACATGAAACAATATGTGTTTGTAGCTTTTTTTTTCCCTCCCCTTGATGCAGGGCCCCATATCCTTTCATGCCCATAGGTTAAAAGTTCGTCCCACCCAAAAGTTTAAACATGACCTTGCTTAAAGACCCAGAGTAGATCAGAGCAAAAACAAAAAAAAAAAAAAGAATTTGTTGGCAGGCTCAGATACAACGGGGATCACAACAAAGCCCTATCCTTTTTAGCCAAGTCCAAGTCTTTTACATTGGGAGCACAGAGAGGTAGGGCAGTCTTGGTCAGCTCTTATTTGTCAGACCCCAAGCAAGCATTCTAGAGCAGTCATCTTTACTGTCAGCCAGAAGATATACTGTACAGAGAAATGGCTTCATTGATGTAACACATGAATAATTGTAAGTATATAAAACCAATAAAACAGAGTGCGACAGGGGTGTGTACTATCTCCAGACCTTTTTTCTCTGTACAGCGAGAATATTCTAAGAACAGTCATTGGAGAACCAGGTATAAAGGTAGGAGGATACAATATTAACAACCTTCGGTATGCTGACAACACAGTACTGATAGCTGAGAACCAACAGGACCTGCAAAATCTCTTGGATATAGTCACTAAAGAAAGGCCTTACTTTGAACATCAAAAAGACAGAGACTGTGGTTATATCTAAGAAACAGATTCCACCAAAATGCAGTATAAAATTAAATGGAACTATTCTAAAGCAGGTGCAGAAATTCAAATACCTTGGAGCAGTAATAACTTCAGATGGGAAATGTAAAACAGAAATTAAGAACAGAATAGGCCAAGCAAAGACTGCATTTCAGAGAATGAGAAACATATTATGCAACACAACCTTATCAGTTAATATTAGAAAACGAGTCCTAAAATGCTATATTGAATCTGTCTTGTTATATGGAAGTGAATCATGGACAATAGGCAGGTCTGCACAAAAGTCATTGGAAGCAGCAGAAATGTGGTTTATTAGAAGAATGTTGCAAATTCCCTGGACAGCAAAAATAACTAATGGAGAATTTTGAGAAGAGTTGGAGATAGAAAAAGTCTTGTCAAAAAAATATGAGAGAGACAATGTACTTTCATAGGACATGCAATGAGAAGAGGGGGGCATGAAAATATTATAACAACAGGAAAAATAGAGGGAAGAAGAGCCAGGGGAAGACCAAGAAAAATGATACTGGATTAGATGGTGTGAGAGGAGATCACCAACTGAACTAATGGCATGCATGAAGGATCATGTACTCTGGAGAAGTATAATAGCCAACACCAGTTGGCATGGCACCTGATGATGATGATATAAAACTAAATATATATGTGGGGAAGTCACTAAGTAACTCGCAAATGCCTGTTACAAAAAAACTAAATGCGACAGTAATTTGAAAACTTTTAATTTTTGAACCTACATTATTCCCCTATTTCTCAACGTAATCACCACCAACACTGATACATTTGTCCCATTGTATAATCAGTGATGCAATACCCATGGCGTAAAAAACTGGGAGTCCGATTTCTGAACCATTTTTTTTTTACTTCTGTTTTCACCTCTTCATAACTCAAGAATCTTCTCCCACCAAGATGGTTTTTCAATGGACCAAACAGATGAAAATCACTTGGAGCTAAGTCAGGACTATATAGTTCAAGAACTTCTCAACCCAACTGGCTAATTTTCTCTTGGGTTAACCGAGCCGTATGTGGTCTGGCATTGTCATGAAGGACAAGCACACCTCTAGTCAGCAGACCAGGACGTTTTCTTCGAATAGCATCCCATAGCATTGACAGAACTTCACAGTACGATACAGAATTCACACTGTCACCATACTTCTGGAACTTCTGTCAGCTTTAATAATCTCATTCACATGTTGCATAGTCATTTCTGCTGCAATCTGAACAGGACTGCCAAGTCGAACATTGTCAACAATTTCAGTGCATCCCTGAGAAAATTCTTTCACCACAGTTATAGACTGCTTTACATAATAAACATTTTTCAGCATAAACTGTAATCATTTCCTTATGAATGTCCTCAACTGAATGTCCTTTAGCCCACAAAAATCGCACTACACTTCTCTCTTCTTCTTTGGTACACACTCGCAGTTGGGTAGCCACTTTGTTATTGCTTTGCGCATGTGAACGTAACTCCCAGCGCCCCCTACATACAACTATTATAAAGTTGGATGATGGTCCTATCTCATTCATTCCTTTGCATGTCCCTTGCGGAACTTTGCCTCCCAAACAGCACTCCTGTAGGCCTCTCGGTTGTGAGCAAGATGGCCTGCTGCTGCTGCATCCATTTCCAGATCATCAACGATGTCTTGCAGCCATCTTCGTTTCGGTCTTCCTCTTTTTCTTTTTCCCATTATGTATCCTTCCAATACGGTCTTCTCTAAATTATCATGACGTTTAATGTGGCCAAAATATTTCAGTTTTCTCTCTTTAATCCTCTTTACTAGCCAGCCTTCTTCAATATTAAGCTCTTGTAGTATAGATATATTTGTTCTTTTTTGTGTCCACGATATTTGGAGAACTCTTCTATAGCATTTACATTCAAAGGCATTTATGTGCTTCTCAGCTGTTTTGTTAAGTGTCCAGGTCTCACAGGCATATGTTGCGATAGGAAAGATGCATGCCCTTAAAAATCTTATTTTTGTGGTTTGTCTGCTCCTCTCCACAGATTCTTTATTTGTTTTACTTTCTGAAGAGCAATAGATGTCCTCCTTTTAATTTCCCTCATTGTATCTCCATTATTAGTTAGTAGTGATCCAAGATATTCAAAACTCTCCACTTCTTCCAGTTTGTCCTCATTGATACATATTTCAGTTGCCTTGTGTGTTTTGTCAGTTGTCATCACTTTAGTTTTCTTTGCATTAAGATAGAGGTTCTGCTCTTCGCTGTTCTTGCGGACTGACATAATTAGTTTTTCCATTCCTTCTTGTGTAGTGGACAGCAATACTGTGTCATCAGCATATCTAATCTCTGGTATTTCATAACCTCCAACTGTTATGGCATCGTAATATTCTTGTCTACATCTTCTCTAACATTTCTCATTATATTTTCAGTATACAAGTTAAATAAGTAGGGTGACAATATGCACCCCTGACGGACCCCTTGTTTTATGTCAAACCAACTTGTTGTTTCACCATTTATTCTTACTGCTGCTTGTTGGTCTAAATACAGCAGTGATGTTAATTGTATCAAATGTGTTGGAAATCCCATTTTTTCCATTATTTCCCAAAGTTTCTGGTGTTGTACACAATCAAATGCCTTTGAGTAGTCTATAAAGGATAAATATAGATTCACATTAAACTCCCTGCATTTCTCTATTATTAATCTTAGATTGAATATATGATCTCTTGATCCTCTTCCTTGCCTGAAGCCAGCTTGGACCATATTGACTTCTTCTATCTAAGGATATATTTAAATACTACCTGATAACTGCCACTGATAAAATATTTCAATTTGCGAGTTATTTAGTGACTTCCCCTCGTAACCATACACAAAGCCACTGCAGCAAAGGTATGCTCATTAAATAATAAAACTGTTCCTACTTTTCCATGTTTTATATATTTGGCTTTATTGATGAATCAGTAACAGTTTTTTCATTCATTCCTTTGCATGTCCCTTGCGGAACTTTGCCTCCCAAACAGCACTCCTGTAGGCCTCTCGGTTGTGAGCAAGATGGCCTGCTGCTGCTGCATCCATTTCCAGATCATCAACGATGTCTTGCAGCCATCTTCGTTTCGGTCTTCCTCTCTTTCTTTTTCCCATTATGTATCCCTCCAATATGGTCTTCTCTAAATTATCATGACGTTTAATGTGGCCAAAATATTTAAGTTTTCTCTCTTTAATCCTCTTTACTAGCCAGCCTTCATCAATATTAAGCTCTTGCAGTATAGATATATTTGTTCGTTTTTGTGTCCACGATATTTGGAGAACTCTTCTATAGCATTTACATTCAAAGGCATTTATGTGCTTCTCAGCTGTTTTGTTAAGTGTCCAGGTCTCACAGGCATATGTTGCGATGGGAAAGTAACAGTTTACAGTCAGGAAATCTTGAAAATGGTAATTTCATTTTCCATTTTAAAAAAAAATAGTAGGATTTGTTTACTGGTTGTTGCTAGTAATGGACCTTTACAAAGCAGATAATATTGACAATGTTAGAAATGTTTACAGTGATTTCTTCTTCTTCTTCTTCATTGTCTGTCTATTATCTGCAATCCTGTCTCTTGGATACATTTCACTGTTTTTTGTAATTCATATATGGAACCATAGAGCTTATCTTCTTTAGTGGTTTCACTGAACCAGTAATTATTTCTCAGTGTCTCGTAGTTGGTGCAGTTTTGGAGGATATGTTCCACAGTTTGGGGCACCTGGGTACATGTACAAAGATTAGTAGTACCAACCTTAAACTTTGTATACATATGACTTCAGAGTCGGCTGTGTCCTGTTCGGAGACAGAAAATGGGGACATGTTCCTTTCTGTTTAGCATGTGATAGTCATCATGTGGTAGTGTTTGTGGCTTCCTGTAGGTTTTTATCATGCTTTTCTTCTGATTATAAGTGATTGGTATGTCTGGTTGCTCCATTTCTTTGGCCAGACGGTCAACTTTCTCATTGCCTGATATCCCACAGTGGGAGGTAATCCACTGCAAGGTGACTCCATGTTGTAAGCCAGTTTTTGACAAGGCATCCTTAAGATCTGGTAGTTTATTGCACTGAAGAGCTTCCAGTACTGATCTTGCATCTGTGAGAGAATTACTACGGGGCATCCCCCTGGGAACAACTGTGTTAAGAGCACACTTATCTTAACACAGTGTTTGTGAGACAGGGAACATAGATCTGTTTGCTTAAAAACTCTGACCTACCTCTGTAGCCCAGAAACTTGTAGCAATCAACACTAATTGTAATTGTAATTGTTATTTTTGCAAAATGTAATGTCAGGTTGGTGGACGGATGGGGACATGGAGATCTCTGGCGGGGATGAGGGAAGTCTGGTGTGAAACCAATGAATCCAGGACGTGACAAGCCTATGGGTCTTTACAACAATGGCTATCAGAATGATGTGAACAAAACAGAGCCAGTAGACTATAGGTGGCGGGGAATGGATATCGTTGAAGCACTCATCAGATTCCTCATCTCAGAGTCAGAGTGTCTTTGTGGAACTGTCTCAAACCATCTGACATGGAGAAGGGGTTTAAGTACAGCCACCAGAGGCTGGAAAACAAAGTTTTGGCCAGGCCAGCCACACTGTCTTCATGGCAGTCCGAGCAAGACCACAGTCTGCCCTAGCAAGGAAAGGTGCTGAAGTCGGAGTTACCCAGCCAAAAGGCGCATCGCAAAAATCAGGGTAACACGCATTATCGCTAATGAAATGTCTATATCTACAGTTTTCAAACATGGTGCTCGCCCTGTGAAGACTAACCAGGCAGGTGCAGTGCCGGGCCCCCTGCCTCGAAAGGGTCCACCCAATGCTACTGGAGGTCCTCTCAGTTCGTCTTGTGGAGTCAGGAGACATGAGAGTAGAGCTACTGGCCAAAAAATACAACAGAAGAAAACAGCCAAAAAGCAAGAACTTAAAATAATGCAGTGGAATGCTGAGGGTGTCAGCAGTGTTAGAGATGGCTATAGCAAAAAGGTTGAACTAGAGAACATACTTTTTGCAGAGCAGGTAAGTATATGCTGCATACAGGAGACACACCTAACCAAAGATGCCGCCTTTAAAATCAGAGGCTACCAGTGTTTTAGATCAGACCGACAGGACAGAAGAAAAGGAGGAGTACTCACACTTGTTAAGAATAACATCAGCGCATGTCAGGTGGGAGTGTACATGGAAGGAGCCGAATACCAGATGATCCATCTAAAAAGTAGTAATACAGATTTCCACCTCCTTAACTATTACTGTCCTAATGACCGCCCACTTGCTTTAGGAACAATCCCACACAAAGAGAGACTGATGGTCTGTGGTGATTTTAACAGTCATTCCCAGAGCTGGGGCTATGACCACATAGACAAGAGAGGAGAGGAAGTTGAGAGCTGGCAGGATGATAATGGACTTCTCCTGATCAACCAGCCAATGGATGCCCCAACATTTTACTCAAGGGCTTGGCATACAAAATCAACACCAGATCTGGCATTCCACTCTCCAGATCTGAAGTGGAACATTACACGTGAAGTTGGAAAACAACTTGGAGGTAGCGACCATCGACCAGTCTTCCTGACAATAGAAAATGAACTCCTTAACACCAGTAACCCTCTCCCCAGATGGAACTATAAAAAAGCAAACTGGACAATGTACAGACATCGTACAGGTATCCTGGTGGGACAGCTGTCCATAGAAGGTAAGGATATTAACAGCATAGTGAAGGATTCAATGCTTGTATCCTTCAGGCCGCTCGTGAAACCATTCCCAGAGGAGCTCGCAGGGACTATAAACCATACTGGTCTAGTGAGCTGGGAAAACTCCATGATGACGTGGAAGCAGCTCGAAAGCAAGCAGAAAATAGACCATGCCAAGAACACCACAATAATTACCAACATTCTAAGGCCAAATTTCAGAGAGCAAAGCTGCAAGCCAGACGGGAAAGTTGGAGAGAGAAAACAGAGTCCCTAAACTTTGAAAAGGATGGAAGGAAACTGTGGAAACTAATCAAACAGTTAAATGATGAGAGTACTGGAAGAAGTACAAAGATTACACTAATAGAGGATGGGAAAACTCTTACAGGTAAGCAGGTAGCAGATCACTTTGCTCGCATGTTTGCACAGGACTGCAACATTGATATCCATCCAGAGAAGGAGCGTACAGTGCGCATCGAGCCACAGAAAGAGGAGGAACAAGTCAGAAAAGTGGAGGTCATGGATGCACCAATCACACGCAGTGAGTTAGACCTAGCAGTTAGTAAACTGAAACCAAGGAAATCACCAGGACCAGATGGAGTGTCCAATGAAATGATCAAGAACCTGGGAATGGCAGCAATGGGAAAGCTGTTGGATATTTTCAATATGTGCTGGAGCACAGGTAAGTTACCTCAAATCTGGAAGGAAGCAAGCATGGTACCACTGCTAAAACCAGGGAAAAACAGTGATACTGCCTCCAGCTACAGGCCAATCAGTCTCACTAGCTGCCTATGCAAAACGATGGAACGCATCATTGACCTGAGGCTAAAATGGTACCTAGAAAGTGAAAACCTTCTCGTTCCACAACAAGCAGGATTTAGGCAGTACTACAGTACGGAAGATCAAGTGACCTATCTCTCTCAAGAGATTGAGGATGCATTCCAAGAGAAAAACCTTGTACTAGCAGCGTGGATAGACCTGAAGAAAGCCTTTGATAAAGTATGGAAAAAAGGTCTGTTGTGGAAACTAAGAAACTGCAATGTGAATGGAAGACTGTACAACTGGATAAAGTCCTATTTACACAATAGAAGAGCTAGAGTAGTAATGGATGGACACAAAAGCCAGAAAGTACTTCTGCGACACGGTGTACCACAAGGAGGAGTCCTTTCGCCTACACTATTCCTTGTATTCATTAATGACCTGGTCAAGGAACTTCCCTATGGAATCAAAGCAGCACTGTATGCAGATGATCTGGTCATGTGGTGTACAGATGAATATGCGACAGTTGCTACACAGAGACTCCAAAGAGCAGCAGACATCTTGACATCATGGACAAACAAATGGTGTGTAAGTATCAACACAGAGAAATCAAGTACCACTCTGTTCACCCTCTCATCTAAACAGAAAGCAGGTAAGATCTTTGTAAATGAAATACCCTTAAGGATGGACAACCAACCCACTTACTTAGGAGTGACTCTTGACTCAAAACTGACTTGGAAGCAACACATCAACAGTGCAGAAGCAAAAGCCAGAAGAAAACTAGCCATATTAAGAAAATTGAGTGGGACTACATGGGGAGCTAGTGAAAGAATCCTCAAGAACGTATATCAGCAAAGTATTCTACCACATTTAGAATATGGCTCAACATCTTGGTGCACAGCATCAAACACTACGCTGCATAATCTAGACAAGGTTCAAAATCAGTCACTACGGATTATCACAGGTGCCATGAGGTCCACACCAATAGTAGAAATGCAGAAAATAGTTGGTGTTCAAGCGCTAAAGGAACGTAGAGACACAAAGGTCATGACCATGGGAGAAAAATTCCTTAGCTCTGTAAGCCATCCCCTGAAGGAGAGATTCAATAACTTGGCATTAGGACGGCTTAAAAGAAGCAGCTTCATTCATCAGGCCAAGCGTATGCGTAAGCTGATACCTGACCTTCCAACTGTAGTCACTCCATTATCATCTGTACCAGAGCATACACCATGGAAAGAAGCAGATTATACACAAATAACTATTCAGACTGAAGTGAAAGGTGTGCAGAATGGTGAGATGCAGAGCAGTCTTGTAAGATCAATAGCCACACTTAGTGTTCTAGATGACAAATATCCATGTGACACCTGGATACGTGTGTATACAGATGGATCTGCACATAATGCCATAAAAATGGTGGGGCAGGAGCATATATTGAATATCCAAACAACACCATTGACAAGATTTCCATACCCACTGGTAAATACTGCAACAACTTTGATGCAGAAGTTAGGGCAATTATTGCTGCAGTTGAAAAACTATCAGACTCCAGAATTGATACATGTCCTGTAGTAATTCTCACAGATGCAAGATCAGTACTGGAGGCTCTTCAGTGCAACAAACTACCAGACCTTAAGGATGCCTTGTCAAAAATTGGCTTACAACATGGAGTCACTTTGCAGTGGATTCCCTCCCACTGTGGGATACCAGGCAATGAGAAAGCTGACCAACTGGCCAAAGAGGGCACTGAAATGGAGCAACCAGACATACCAGTCACCTATAATCAGAAGAAAAGCATGATAAAAACCTACAGGAAGCCACAAACACCACCACATGATGACTATCACATGCTAAACAGAAAGGAACAAGTCACCATCTTCCGTCTCCGAACAGGACACAGCCGACTCCGAAGTCATATGTATACAAAGTTTAAGGTTGGTACTACTAATCTATGTACATGTGCCCAGGTGCCCCAAACCTTGGAACATATCCTCCAGAACTGCATCAACTACGAGACACTGAGAAATAATTACTGGCCCAGTGAAACCACTAAAGAAGATAAGCTCTACGGTTCCATACATGAGTTACAAAAAACAGTGAAATTTATCCAAGAGACAGGACTGCAGATATAGACAGACAGTGCGAACGAAGAAGAAGAAGAAGAAGACTACGGGGCATGTATCAGTTCTGGAGTCTGATAGTTTTTCAACTGCAGAAATAATTGCCCTAGCTTCTGCATCATAGTTGTTGCAATATTTTCTAGTGGGTGTGGAAATCTTGTCAGTGGTGTTGTTTGGATATTCAATATGTGCTCCTGCCCCTCTATTCTTTATGGCATTGTGTGCAGACCCATCTGCGTACAAACATATTCAGGTGTCACATGGATATTTGTCACCTAGCACACTAAGTGTGGCCGTTGATCTTACAAGACTGCTTTCCATTCTGCACACCTTTCATTTCAGTCTGAATAGTTATTTGTGTATAATCTGCTTCTTTTCATGGTGTATGCTCTAGCACAGATGATAATGGAGTGACTACCATTGGAAGGTCAGATATCAGCATACGCATATGCTTGACCTGATGAATGAAGCTGTCTTAGTGCCAAGTTATTGAATCTCTCCTTCAGGGGATGGCTTACAGAGCTGAGGAATTTCTCTCCCAAGATCATTACCTTTATGTCTCTACGTTCTTTTAGCGCTTGAATGCCAACTATTTTCTGCATTTCTACTACTGGTGTGGACCTCATGGCACTTGTGATAATCCGTGGTGACTAATTTTGTACCTTGTCTAAATTATGCAGCGTAGTGTTGATGCTGTGCACCAAGATGTTGAGCCATATTCTGAATATGATAGAATATTTTGCTGATATACATTCTTGAGGATTCTTTCACTAGCTCTCCATGTGTTTCCACTTAATTTTCTTAATATGGCTAGTTTTCTTCTGGCTTTTGCTTCTGCACTGCTGATGTGTTGCTTCCAGGTCAGTTTTGAGTCAAGAGTCACTCCTAAATAAGTGGGTTGGTTGTCCATCCTTAAGGATATTTCATTTACAAAGATCTTACCTGCTTTCTGTTTAGATGAGAGAGTGGTACTTGATTTCTCTATGTTGATACTTACACACCATTTGTGGTACTTGATTTCTCTGTGTTGATACTTACACACCATTTGTTTGTCCATGAAGTCAAGATGTCTGCTGCTCTTTGGAGTCTCTGTGTAGCAACTGCCGTGTATTCATCTGTACACCACATGACCAGATCATCTGCATAAAGTTCCACTTTGATTCCATAGGGAAGTTCCTTGACCAGGTCATTAATGAATACCAGGAATAGTGTAGGTGAAAGGACTCCTCCTAATGGTGCACCATGTTGCAGCAGTACTTTCTGGCTTTTGTGTCCATCCATTACTACTCTAGCTCTTCTATTGTGTAAATAGGACTTTATCCAGTTGTACAGTCTTCCATTCACATCACAGTTTCTTAGTTTCCACACCAGACCTTTTTTCCATACTTTATCAAAGGCTTTCTTCAGGTCTATCCATGCTGCTAGTACAAGGTTTTTCTCTTGGAATGCATCCTCAGTCTCTTGAGAGAGATAGGTCACTTGATCCTCTGTACTGTAGTACTGCCTAAGTCCTGCTTGTTGTGGAATGAGAAGGTTTTCACTTTCTATGTACCATTTTAGCCTCAGGTCAATGATGGTTCCATCATTTTGCATAGGCAGCTAGTGAGACTGATTGGCCTGTAGCTGGAAGCCATATCACTGTTTTCCCCTGGCTTTAGCAATGGTACCATGCTTGCTTCCTTCCAGATTTGAGGTAACTTACCTGTGCTCCAGCACATATTGAAAATATCCAACAGCTTTCCCACTGCTGCCATTCTCAGGTTCTTGATCATTTCATTGGACACTCCATCTGGTCCTGGTGATTTCCTTGGTTTCAGTTTACTGACTGCTAGGTCTAACTCACTGCATGTGATTGGTGCATCCATAACCTCCACTTTTCTGCCTTGTTCCTCTTCTTTCTGTGGGTCAGTGCACACTGTACGCTCTTTCGCTGGATGGATATCAATGTTGCAGTCTTGTGCAAACATGCGAGCAAAGTGATATGCTACTTGCTTACCTGTAAGAATTTTCCCATCCTCTATTAATGTAATCTTTGTACTTCTTCCAATGCTCTCATCATTTAATTGTTTGATTAGTTTCCACAGTTTCCTTCCATCCTTTTCAAAGTTTAGGGACTCTGTTTTCTCTCTCCAACTTTCTGAAATTTGGCCTTAGCATGTTAGTAATTGTTGTGGTGTTCTTGACATGGTCTATTTTCTGCTTGCTTTCGAGCTGTTTCCACATCATCATGGAATTTTCCCAGCTCACAAGACCAGTATGGTTTATAGTCCCTAAGAGGTCCTCTGGGAATGGTTTCATGGGCAGCCGGAAGGATACAAGCATTGAATTCCTTCACTATGCTGTTAATATCCTTACCTTCTATGGACAGCTGTCCCACCAGGATACCTGTACGATGTCTGTACATTGTCCAGTTTGCTTTTGTATAGTTCCATCTGGGGAGAGGGCTACTGGTGTTAAGGAGTTCATTCTCTACTGTCAGGTCAATGGTCGCTACCTCCAAATTTACAACTTCGCTTGTAATGTTCCACTTCAGGTCTGGAGAGTGGAATGCTAGATATGGTGTTGAGGTTGTATGCCAAGCCCTTGAATAAAATGTTGGGGGATCCATTGGCTGGTTGATCAGGAGAAGTCCATTATCATCCTGCCAGCTCTCAACTTCCTCTCCTCACTTGTCTGTGTGGTCATAGCCCCAGCTCTGGGAATGGCTGTTAAAATCACCACAGACCATCACTGCTGGTGAGATTCTTCAGATGCCGCGATTGAGTGAAACTCCTCCCAGCCAGTGAAGAAAATGTGAAAAAGAAATCAGGGTTGCCGTGCGGCGCCGATGTGAAAAGGTGATGGAAAGGATAAAGTGAAGCTTAGTATGTCCATTGGTCTCACGGCGAGAGCTACTCATACCACGGCACCTCTGCTCTAGAGGCTGGCCACGTCCGGTATACACCCATACTGGTGAAATATGCCTAAACCGGCTTAAACCAGGGGTGAAACTTGATGGCTATTCATGTCACAGCACCTCCACTCTAGAGGTCGGTCACGTCCTAAACACGCCCATACTGGGATAGTATGCCTAAACCGGCTCAACCTAGGAGTGAAACTTACTAGTGGCGAGGATTCATCCTCCAGGACAAAAGCTCTGTCCTGGTCACAACTAGGAAGGGTAGCGGCCACGACCACAAAATGCTGAAATCAGAGACACTGGACCAGTGCAATCTAGATAGGCAACCACCTCTCATCTGACGGGGATGTATGTGTATCCTAATCACGCTGAGGTTTTCCGGTGAGAAAGTCCTCTGCTGGACTGGATGGGCAACCACCTCTCACCCAGTGGGGATACACATGTATCCCAAAACACGTCGAGGTTTTCTGGTGAGAAAGTCCAACTCTAGATTAAACTGGTGCAACAAAAACCATGGTGTCATGCATTCCCGCTTCTGAGACCCGCCAAGAATACAGGTTCAAGCCCTGCGATACTCTGAACCTCTTATGGTCCTCCTGTGGATCTCGTGTGGTCCTTTTGGGGACCACGGGACCTATCGAGGAAGACAGAAGTAAATTCATTAGGATAACGGAGCGGTCTTGGTAGTAGAAGAAAATGAAGAAGAAGACCACAGACCATCAGTCTCTCTTTGTATGGGATTGTTTCTAGAGCAAGTGGGCAGTCATTAGGACAGTAATAGTTAAGGAGGTGGAAGTCTGTATTACTGGTCTGTAGATAGATCATCTGGTATTCAGCTCCTTCTATGTACACTCCCACCTGACATGCTCTGATGTTATTCTTAACAAGTGCGAGTACTCCTCCTTTTCTTCTGTCCTGTCGATTTGATCTAAAACACTGGTAGTCTCTGATTTTAAAGACAGCATCTTTGGTTAGGTGTGTCTCCTGTATGCAGGATATACTTGCCTTCTCTGCAAAGAGTATGTTCTCTAGTTCCACTTTTTGCTGTAGCCATCTCTAACACTGCTGACACCCTCAGCATTCCACTGCATTATTTTAAGTTCTTTCTTTTTGGCAGTTTTCTGATGTTGTATTTTTTTGGCCAGTAGCTCTACTCTTATGTCTCCTGGCTCCACAAGACGAACTGAGAGGACCTCCAGTAGCATTGGGTGGACCCTTTCGAGGCAGGAGCCTGGCACTGCACCTGCCTGGTTAGTCTTCACAGGGCGAGCACCATGTTTGAAAACCACAGATAGAGACATTTCATTGGCGATAATGTGTGGTACCTTGATTTTTTGCGATGTGCCTTTTGGCTGGGTACCTCCAACTTCAGCACCTTTCCTTGCTAGGGCAGACTGTGGTCTTGCTTGGACTGCCATGAAGACAGTGGTGTAGGCTGGCCTGGCCAAAACTTTGTTTTCCAGCCTCTGGTGGCTATACTTAAGTCCTTTCTCCATGTCAGATGGTTTTGAGACAGTTCCACAAAGACACTCCGACTTTGGGATGAGGAATCCGATGAGTGCCTCAGTGATATCCATTCCCCGCCACCTATAGTCTGCTGGCACTGTTTTGTTTACATCATTCTGATAGCTATTATTGTAAAGACCCATAGGCTTGTCACGTCCTGGATTCATTGGTTTCACATCAGACTTTCCTCATCCATGCCAGCGATCTCCATGTCCCCATCTGTCCACCAACCTGACATTATATTTTACAAAAATAACAATTACAATTAGTGTTGATTGCTACAAGTTTCTGGGCTACAGAAGTAGGTCAGAGTTTTCAAGCAAACAGATCTATGTTCTCTGTCTCATAAAGACTATGTTAAGATAAGTGTGTTCTTAACACAGTTGTTCCCAGTGGGTTTACAGTGATTAGATTGAAAGAAAAACTAGAAAATGATATTCTCACTTTTAGTAGAAACCCATATTCACCTACAAGAAATTAACTAGTGCAGGATTGTTTTGTCTTAAACTGCCACCGTTGCTAAAACAGTCATGTGATGGGCATCTGATGACAAGAGAAAGAGAGACTGGCTATAGATGGCTAGATGAGCATCATGCAGCACAGTTGAAGCACCATGCAAAGATTGACTGCAACAATCAGGAGAGTCAGTCATGTGCATGTCCCTTGCAGAACTTTGCCTCCCTAACAGCTCTCATGTAGGCCTCTCAGTTGTAAGCAAGATGCCCTGCTGCTGATGCATCCATTTGCAGATCATCAATGATGTCTTGCAGCCATCTTCACATTGGTCTTCCTCTCATTTTTTTTTTTCCCATTATATATCTTCCAAGACCGTCTTCTCTAAATTCTCATGACATTTAATGTGTCCAGAATATTTAAGTTTTATCTGTTTAATTCTCTTTACCAGCCAGGCTTCTTCAATATTAAGTTCTTGTAGTATGAATATATTTTTTTTTTTTTGTGTCCATGATATTTGAAGGACTCTTCTGTAGCATTTACATTCAAAGGCATTTATGTATTTCTCAGCTGTTTTGTTAAGTGTCCAGGTCTCACGGTCATATGTTGCAATAGAAAAGATGCATGCCCTTAAAAATCTTATTTTGTAGTTCTGTCTATTCCTCTCCACAGCTTCTTTAGTTGTTTGACTTTTTGAAGAGCGATAGATGTCCTTTCCATCATTGCATCTCCATTATTAGTTAGTAATGATCCAGGGTATTCAAGTCTCCACCTCTTCCAATTTTTCCTCATTGATACATATTTCAGCTGCCTTATTTGTTTTGTCAGTTGTCATCAATTTAGTTTTATTCGTATATTACAAACTGACATAATCAGTTTTTCCATTCCTTTTTTGTGTAAGTTCTTCATTTTTTTTATTTTTATTTTTGTCTCATTTATGCATGTAATCCTCGAAAAAGGCTCGCGCCGAAACATCGGATGTTGTATGTCTTTCATTTATACATTCTCATACTTTCTATTCATTTTTTCTCACCTTACTCACTCCCTCCCTCACTTTGTAAAACTGCACCATACACCTCTATCTACCTTGTTTTATGTCATACCAAGTTGTTCTTTCACTATCTATTCTCATTGCTGCCTTGTTGGTCTAGATACAGCAGTGATATTAACTCTATCAAATGTTTTGGAAATCCAATTTTTTCCATTATTTCCCAAAGTTTCAGGTGTTGTACACAATCAAATGTCTTTGAATAGTCTATAAAAGATAAATATAGATTCACATTAAATTCTCTGGAGAAGTGGAGAGAATTTGTTGCTGTCTTACAAGACGGCATGCCAAGTCATGTGGAAGTATGGTTGGGTGTTTTTTTTTATTTTATATGAGATGCAGTGAATAAATACCAGAGACTGAAGATGTTAAAAATTTTTTTGTAAATGGTGTACCTTAGACATTAGTGGCCACCATCAGCCTCAGAGTAATCCCCTTCTGAGTTTTGGCAGTGATCCCATTGATGCTGCCACTTTTGGAAACATTCCTGGAAGCCATTTTCTCCCAGTGTGTTGAGAACAACCTGTGACTGCTTGAATTTCCTCCAGAATCTGAAATCTTCACACCCCCTCCCCCCTCCCTTCAGCATCATTTTCAGTTTTTGGAAGCAAGAAAATGCTGCAGGGTGCAAGGTCTGGTGAATAGGGAGGATAGGACACCAGATGAAACAGGTTTCCCCTTACAAGGTGACTACTGGTTTGATTGATTCTTCTTGTGGAGTACAGTTTCAACTTATATAAGTTTCTTCTTGTTGCTGGTGTTCTAACCATCACCTAATTTTCTGTATTATACACTAAGAAAATACAACAAGACACCCAGGCTTTCCACTCCACAAAATTAGTACGAATACAACAACTTGAACATAACTTGGCAGTCTTCCGACCAAAACAAACTGGTCAACAATGAGAATTTCCACAAAGCCGATTTGTTGTAGTTTATCATCAGACAACACACATTTATTACAGAAATTCACAGCAACAAATGCCCGGCGTGAAATATCTACGCCACATGGGCAAGGAAAACCTTACAATGATTTATTCATACCAAAAACCATACTTACAGGCTTACCAAGGACTGCAGCCACACAGAAAAAAACAAACTAAACTAATTCTGACAACAAGACTCGCTCTACCCCATTCTCGTTCGCCCAACACGTCCTTCCAGTTCAACGATCACACATAGACTGCCTACGACCGGCTTTTTCACACGGACCTTTCTAACGACTTCTTTGCACACGTACTTTCCTAATGACGTAGTCTACGCAACACAATTATTAGCAATACACAAAAACTCTCTGAACAGAATGGCTATTCTGTTACAGAATATCTCCCCACCCCCTAAAGGTAGATATTTGGCCATCAAATATCTCCAACCAAACAAAAAAAAATTGCGAACTTGCACAGAAAACTCTCACGAACTGTGAGCGATAACAATGAATTTAAAGCTGAATATGCAGCTACAAAAAAATTTCATGCACCCACAATTTGTACAAATTAAGTACGTTAAACATTTGTGGTGCAAAACATAAATATACATATATTTACAACATTTTTAATACTGAGTTCTGTGAACTACACCATCTATTTCTACTGCCATAGAAATAGGATAGAAGCAAAGGATGAACTCCTTTTTCGAAGAACACTACCCAACTAGTGTCTATTATGCTTTTCTTTATACCTAGCCAACGGAACACTTTCCGAACTCGAAGAAGAGTTAATTCCTGAAGGGGCCACCACGGATGTGGGCCCATCCATACCCGAAAGGGGAGTACTCTGCGTCCCCAATCGAGCCGTCGCCCTTTTATAGAGCTCCTGAAGGGGAACAGGGGCCTCTGAAGAGGATCCATCCCGTTCATTTCGAACATCCCTCAAAAGGTGTGAGAGGGGATCGCCAATCCCTCCTGTGTGTGTTTCACCATGACCGACATCAGATTCAACGTTGTCGGCATCGCTATCGCTGGAATCTGTTCCTTCCTCGATAGGTGGAAGAACAAATCGCGCCGAACGCAAACCATACAATTTATTCGAAGGAGGCTCCCTCCACTGAACCTCCACCTTGTGTATATCATTTGCATGAACCGAGTGGGTTCTCCCGTCAGCCTGGTTCTTGATCAGGAAGGTAACCGGAGACAAACGCTTCACCACCGTATAAAACGGGGCCCACCGCGCATCTAACTTAGAATGGCGTGCATGGATTCTATACGCTACACTGTCTCCCACTGAAATGTTTGGCATCTCCGCACGTTCATTATAGCTCGCTCTCTGTCTGGAGCGAGACTTATTTAACTGGCGAAATACTTGAAGGAACGTACGGTGCTGTTGTATCAACCTGATCTCCGTAGGGTCCTCCCCATAGTACTTAACATGGGGGCACAACAAATTATCCAGGGGCAACCAAGGGTGCCGGCCGTATAAAAAGAAGAAGGGAGACACCCCAGTACTTTCATTGACGTTCATACGAATGGCCCCCACTGCCATTGGTAAGAACACATCCCACATCTGTGGAATCTCGTGCACATGCTTGGACAAAATGTCAAGGAGGGTGCGATGCATCCTTTCATTCCTGGCGTTGCTCTGTGGGTGATACAACGCCGTAGTAACGTGTTGAACATGGAGCTGTTTGAACAGGTGGCTCAAGGAATGATTCACAAACTCAGCCCCATTGTCCGTTACCACTACAGATGGCGTGGAGTGACGCGGGATTATCCGCTGCAACAATACCTCAGCCACCGTGTGGGCTGTCCTGTCTGGTACTGGGAAACATTCGGGCCATAGGGTTAGCCAATCAACGACATGAAGGATGTATTTATTTCCAGCCAAGGTCAGCGGATAGGGACCTGAGAAATCCAGCGAGATCTTCTGAAACGGAAAGCACGGAATGTCTGTCTCTTGCAGCGGTGCATTCTTGTGCAGAATATTGCGTTCTCGACAACGGCCACAAGACTCTACATGTTGGTAGCAATCCTGAAACATGTTGGGCCAATAATAACGAGAAGCCAAGGCAGAGTACACCTTGTCTCGACCCATATGTCCATTTTCTTCATGGAATTGTAACAACATATGAGATCGGAGATGGCTAGGAACGTACAATCTCAATCGTGCCTCTGGTTCATCAGGCTTAGAAAGAAAAAACACTCTGTCCTGATGTAACATGAAGTGCTTAGACTTCGGGGCGCTAGGTCCCGCTGCTTCAAGAGACGCCCTGATTTTGGCGATTTCAGGATCTCGTCCCTGCTCAGTCACCAGATCAAAGCGATCCATGTCAAGGAGGGGTTCCTCAGATTCCGTATCGGAGGGAATAAACCCTCTGTAGTAATCCAATGGATAGCGATTTGCATTTATCACCGCGATCTCTTTGGCATTTTCACAGAGCTCCTCATCTTCCGTAACGACCAGAGGTTCTGGATTATTTATCCGGGAAAGTAGGTCAGCCGAAAAATTTCGACAACCTTTGATGTATTGGAACTCCATATCCAAGCCGCAGAGATTCAACATCCATCGCTGCACCCTGGCATTCTGAATCTCCTGTTTGCTTATAAATGCGTCCACCAAGGGTCTATGGTCAGTCTTCACAGCGAAATGTCTATTCGCCAGAAAATATCTCAACTTCTGCGTGGCGTAATGGACAGCATACGCTTCTCTCTCGAAAGTAGACCACTTTGTCTGCGAGCGCGACAGCTTCTGCGAAAGAAAATATAAGGGCTCTTCAACTGAGAGTCCATCAGAAGAGGAAGCTGTCTGCACCAAACAGGCTCCAACCGCAACATTGGAAGCATCTGTATACAATGTAAGTGGCTTATGCAAGTCAGGATGCGAGAGAAGCGGTACTTTCGCAAGGCGATCCTTCAAAGACTCGAACGCCATTTGACAGACTGGAGACCATTTGAACCGATGACCCTTCTTAGTGAGGTCCACTATGGGAGCCACAATCTCCGAAAAGTGGGGAATGAAACGTCGATAGTAACTGCACGTCCCCAAAAAGGAGCGCACCTCCTTCACATTCAAAGGAGACGGCATGTCGGCAATGGCTCTGACCTTCTCAGGATCAGGAGATATGCCTGACTGGCTGATGACATACCCGAGATACTTTGTCTCAGAGGCCGCAAAGTGACATTTGGATGGTTTGAGCTTGACCTGGTGCTCACGCAATCGGTCGAATACCGCCTGAAGATCGCGAACATGGTCTTCGATCGTTCCATCAGTGAACACCAGTATATCGTCAATATAGGCTTGTGCAAACTTTCCTAAGCCTTGCAATACTGTGTCCATGAGTGCGACAAAGGTAGATGGTGCCCCTTTTAAACCAAAGCTCATGTAATTAAAACAGAAAGAACCCAGATGACAGCTAAAAGCTGACTTCTGCTGAGCGTCCTTGGACAAGGGAATACACCAAAAGCCACAACGAGCATCCAAAGTGCTGAAAAATTTGGCTTTGCCTATCGTGCTCAGGATGTCCTCAATGCGTGGCAATGGATATGACAATGAACGGGTCACCGCATTGAGTGCACGGTAGTCGCAGCAGAAACGATGGGTACCATCTTTCTTAGTCACCAAGACAACTGGTGATGACCACTCTGAGATCGTGCGAGAAATTATTCCGTCACGCAACATATTCTCGACGGCCCTCTCTATCACCTCTCTACTCGCCAACGGAGTGCGGTAGGGTTTCCTGGAGATTGGCGGATGATCGCCTGTATCAATCTCCATCTGCACTGTCGAGGTATGCGATATCTCGGAATCAGTCAAGGCAAAGACATCCTTGTTCTGTGTCAACAACCTGGATATTATGTCCTTGTGCACTTCAGGGCACTGAACCTGTCGAACGATAGTCTCAGAACGACTGTCAGGTGTTGTCTCCTCAGTACCAGAAGCTTGCTGGATAGAGTCAACTGACTCCGTGAATGGTGTCAATTTTCCCAAAACACATCCACGTCTGAGCTCGATGTGTTTACTAGAATGATTAATTACTGTCAACACGGGATAGCGATTAGTGTGGACCTCACATACTGAGTCCACCAACTCTATCTCCGGTTGGGACAGTAAGAATGGTGTCTCAATACCCTGAACCATATAAGAATTGCCAGATGGAAAATATGGTTGGGCTTTCAGTTTAAGAGGAATAAGATTGACGGAACATGGAGAAAGAAGAGAAGAACGCTGGACACGAAGAATAGAAGCAATGTGTGCATCTAACTCTAAAGGAATCTTCTTGTTATGTATGTTTAGTGTATTAGAATTGTAATCGATGACAGCACCAGAACGAGACAAAAAATCACGCCCCAGAATGGCGGAACGGTTCATGTTGCGAACCACATAAAAACAATGAGAAACAGTGACACCAGCAATAGAAATAGGTAGGTAAACTCTGCCAATTACTCTCATGGAAGCTGCAGTAACAGTCTGCAGAGTAATTCTAGCGGGCAAGAGTTTAGGGGCAGAACGTAAGGATCTATATACAGAATCCTTGATAAGACTGACACTAGCTCCTGTGTCTAACAATGCTCGAATTCGAAAAGTATCAACAGAAACAAGGACAGAAGTAGGAGTCGGGGGATTCGCAGCCACCGAGTGTAGTGGTGTCGCATGCGAAAATGAGACAGAGTGTTTGGCAGATCTAGATGGTGTAAAGATACGGTCGGACACATGGGAGCTATTCATGCGCCGACTTGTCAGTTTAAATGTACACGATCTTTCCTTTCATTCTGCTTACAAAATCGGGCTATGTGACCTCTCCTTCCACAGTTATAACAAGATCTAGTTTCTTGTGGTAGTGTACTCGCAGGTTTAGCCTTCCTGGTATTCGATCTCTGGTGGTCTATCCTACCCGCTTCGAAGTGTGAAGACGTCCGTCGAGAGTTCTCCTGATGAGAGACTAACTGTACTCTCTGCGAATCCACACAAGGAGACTCTCTGTGTATCGTTACCTCACCGGACGGTCGAGAACCTGCAATGAAAGCTTGTCGGGAACTACAACTAAGATTCACCGACTTCATGAGGTCATTTTCTTGTAAGGCTAAGTCCACCGCCTGTGAAAACAGAACAGGTTTATCTCTTAATAATTTTGATTTCAATGCGCGAGAAAGTAGTGCATCTACAAACGACTGCACCATTTGCCTCTGCGCCAGCGGAGTTACCCATTCCGCCTCAGAGTAAGCAACTCTGGCTGCCTCACTGATGCGATCAGCCAGCGCTTGAATGGGCTCTCCAGGAGACTGTCGAGTAGAGGCTAGCGTATGCCAGGCCTCCTGAGGAGTCTGCAGCACCCCATATCGTGCTAATAAAACAGATACGAACTCCTCCCATGTCTCTTGAATCTGGAGTCGCTGTTTGACGAACTCTGCCAGGGAACCTGTGGTGCGTAAATACACCAAGTTCTTCTTACTGGGCACATCATCATTCCGCATGTCCATAATCTTATTAATCTCATCCAGCCATGGTTTCAATTTTGCTGGGTCCCCGTCGAACTTTGCTACAGCTGACATGACGTGGGAAAACCTCAAGTCATTGCTGACTTGGGACAGGGTATCTTGTAATAACCCCAGCAAATCTGACGTGGATGGAGCTGAAGCCATTGCGCGTCTATCCGTAGTGCACTCTACTTATTGTTAGTATATACCACTGAAATCAATACAATGCCACCATATACAGTAATGTCAACAATTATTCAAAACAATGGCATATCAATTATTCATTATCATGCACTAATGCCATCAAACTATTAAACATAGAAAAGAAAATCAATTAAATACCATACCACGCACTAACTAACTACACTGAAGTCCTAAGTTAAATGAAAAGCCACAAGAAGTCTATGTACTGTTCCGAATATCACCACTAAAATCAATGTTCAATAAAGTCCCGCTAATAACACTGAATAAGAATGTCCTACAATGTCTATTCCAAATATAAGTGAATCTACAATGTCTGAAATCCTACACCACACATAAAGAGCACAATCAACGACTGTCCATGTATCAATGTCCACTCCTGTCTATCTGCCGAAATTGCGGAAAACAGTTAATTTTGTCAACATGTTACCTCCCCTGTCCGGATGGAGCTGGTTGAGAAGTAAATGCCGCTTGGAACAAACCGCTCTGATTCCTCACCGGATAGTAGTTCAGGTTCAGTCTCACTGGGCTTGCTTGCAGGCACAGGTAAGCGTCAGTAGCTGCACTGCCTAGGACCCAGGACTAGATGTGACACAAACTTTCTTTTGGGTAGGCTGGACATCATCGCCGTTTTGAATAACTTCTACGATAACTGTCTCTGACACTAACAAAAATACTATTCCCTAACCAAAACTTGAAAACCACTGACGAAACATACTAGCAACACACAACTGTGGGCTAGAAAAAACGTGCATGAACTGTTAAACATGTAAACAAACACACTGGACGTGACAAGTCTAGAGGGTAACATGGGCTGGTGCATTGTTGTGGTGGAGATGCTGTGTCCCACCAGAACACTGACTTCATCAGTGATTCAACTACAGTCTTTGCAGATAATGTGATGCACTGTCTCAGTCATTTCTGATGTTGAACTGATCACTGGTTGATCTGGTAGGTCATCATCATCAACCGATCTTCTAGCCTTCTTAAACCAGAAGAACCACTCATATGTCTTGGAATGACTCACAGCCCTTTCCCTAAAAGCTATCTTCAACATTTGATAGCATTCTGCAGTTGTTTTTCCTAATGTGAAACAGAATTTGATACAAATGCACTGCTCGTGGAAATCCACCATGTCATAAATTGCAAAGAGCACTTAACACTTGTGTTGTGTCACTTCCATTGCTAACAAATTGCCCATTTTCAGCACACATGTCAGTCATACATTGAAATTATTACTACTCTCCATTCGAGCATGGGAAATTCAGTCCTGGTATTTATTGACTGCACTTCATATGTCTTACTGGCATATCAGATTCCTTTAAATCTGCAGTTCCCAAAATCTTCTTTGGACTTTCCCCTTACTTTTGGGGTCACATCCCTAATACCTCTTAACAGGTGCCCTTCACATCCCCAGACCTTCTCACTGCTTCTAGAAGGGCAGCATTTTCCACTTTTGGAACCGTTGCTTTAGATGTGTGCTTTTCATCAAGGTAGGGCATTGAGCATTTCAGATATGTTGCCTATTGTACTTCTTCTGATTTTTCTTTGTTCCTAGTTTCTTCATGGAACTGTAAACTTCTATTGACTGCAGCTAATATCATGGTGTCCATTATGCTTAAAAATTGTGCTGGATGGGGAGTGGGTTATAGCGGTGCTCTGTAAAGTTGGGAACCAGTGAAGTAAATTTCTTAGCAGACATATCACAAGGATCACTGCAAGCCATGGACATGATGGAGTGCGGTATCCTTTTTTTTTTTCTTGAAACACTGAAGAGGTGGAGTGAATTGTGGGCTAGCTGTGGTTCACTAGCTTAGGTTAACTAAATCTGGTTCACTGGCTCAGATCCACTAAATATGGTTCACTGGCTCAGATTCACTAAATCTGGTTCACTGGCTCAGATTCACTAAATCTGGTTCACTGGCTCAGATTCACTAAATCCGATTCACTGGCTCAGATCCACTAAATCCGGTTCACTGGCTCAGATCCACAAAATCTTGTTCACTAGCTCAGATTCACTAAATCTGGTTCACTGGCTCAGATTCGCTAAATCTGGTTCACTGGCTCAGATTCACTAAATCTGGTTCACTGGCTCAGATCCACTAAATCTGGTTCACTAACTCTGGTTCACTGACTCTAGTAAATGCCTCTCTAGTACAATCATCTTTGGTCCATCTTATTGTTGTCTAACAGTGCTCGTTCATTCCACAGATCTGTGGGGACAAAGTCATGTCCCAGGAGCCCTCACCTTCAGCCAAAGACAGCGATGATGGTCATGGCGTATGGGCACTGGAGCAAAAAGATGGATTGCCCCTGCAGGAGTGGGTCAACCCAAACATCTGTGAAAACTTTGTCTTGAAGTTAATTACTACTAGCCATGATTCATGCTTGTCTGGCAATACATTAGTGCTAGATAACAGTGCAGAGATGGTGGAGTATTCAGGTGTATCTCATGGTGATGACTCTTCTTCTCCCGTCAAACAGGAGGTGGAAAGCACATCGGAGAAGTCACCAAGATATAATGTGAGTCGAACTGACTCAAAAACTGTTGCTAATGATACGAGTTTTGCAGACACTGCTGATGGGATGACAGTTCAGTCTAGCATGCTGGGGTCCCCAGATTTAAATTTGAAAGCACTGCTTCAGATTCTGGACAAGAACTCTTTGCCATCTCTCGGAGCAAGTGCGGAAGGAAGTGAGACAAATCCTTACGTGGAGAGTTTCAGTGGTCTCGACACTGGTGGCAAGGAAGAGATTCAGTGTTTTGACGGCTCACGAAATGTCTGTGAGAATTCTGAGATAGAAGTGGATGGACTTGCAGAGAAGCCATTATGTGAAGAGGTAGAAGCAAACGATGATTGGCGTCCAGTCGGGATAGTACAGAATGGCTCATACATCTTCAGCAGGGAAAAAGTTCCAGTTGTCCACACTGTTCCTTGTGCAGTTTACATCCCAAACTCAGAAACCATTACAACTGACGATTATGTTTGCATGAGCGGCATCAGACACCAGAGAAGCAACTTGCATGAAATGGAAAAAGTAAACGATAAGTCCAACTCTCATCCATGGTTCTCACCATCTGACAGAGGTTTCCCTAACAGAAGCAACCCAAGACCCAGGAGAGGTCGTAAGCGGAAACCTATTCTGAAACATTTTCAGTCCGAGTTTTTCATGCGCCCATACATGAAAAGAGAAAATATTCCCCAGCTTCAGCTGGTCAAACTTGTGCGACAGAGAACCCGCGATAAGGAAGATGAAGAAGAAGAGAAGGCTGAAGAAGCTACACTAACCAGTGAGGAAAACTTCCAGCATGAAATGGATGTGAAGAAGAGAAATCCTGATGACCCCGAGCTTGCTTTTATGAAAACTGTTGACATGCCTAGTGGTAAGCGGGTGGAGGACATCTATGTAGTTCCTTCGGTTTGGATTAGCAATGATAAAAAACCTGCTGGAAAACTAACCTGTAACAGAGAGTCCACAAATTTAGCAGAAGGTGACGTCTGCAGTTGTTTCCCCATGGAAGGAAATCAGAGAGTCCCTGTTCAGGTTTATTCTCACGGAAACCAGGCCCATTTTTTAAATGCGTGCCGAACTCCATACTGGAGACAAGTTCACGGTTCATTCTCAGGCTATCAGCCCGGGCCGCATTCTTCATTTCCAAATCCAGCAAGAAGGGGTTTGCATTCAAGTTCTGATATGCATATGTTTAAACCTGCTCAGAACTTGTATAGAGTAGTTCGAGGGCACATCATTACAACATTAAATGCTCCGAAGTTGGAGCTGGTACCTTCATTGAAAGATCTGTGTAAAACTGCACTTGGACTTGACCCAGCTGCAGCCACCATGTCTCATCTGAGGGAAAGTAGTAAAACTGCATGCGGAAGTGAGAGCCACATGTTGACAAACAGTGCTGCCCTGGAGCAGGGCAGAACAGCCAGAGAAGTAAGCACTGAAATAAAAACCCCAAAGGAGTTCCTGCACATGCTGGGAGCTGGTGGTGAAACTGAGATGCCAGAGGTGGGAGATGATACTGGAAATGTTGACAGCGAAATCAGGAAAGACAGCGGTGTTTTGAACATGCTACAGAAGGGGTCCGCACTTATAAACTTCACGGCTTCATCCAGTGTTAAAAAGGCCAGTAAGTTTGATTTGAATGGTAAAGTAGAAAAGCTGAGCGACTCTGAAGAGACATTGCCTGAAAACCCACTATTTACAGAAGATGTTAAGAAACTCGATGGAACTACAACACTCATAAAGGACTCAAGTCCTTGTGAATGCTTGCAGGCAAAAACAAACGACTGCAAAAAGATTGACAATCAATTTCAAGACCACCTAGGAAGCTACACTGCTTCAAGACCAGCAAGGATCTCCCAGATGCATGAGGCTTTCAAGTGCCACCCCCCAACAGTCAGTTCACATTCTAGTATGAAACCCACCTGCACTGACTATATCATCCCTGTTGTTGGCTATAAACTGAAAGACAGCATCAAGGATAACTACAGCCAACCTAAACCAGACTGTCAAAATTCTGACTGCATCTTTTCTAAAAACAACAGTGGACAGAAGAAATTTGGCAGAAGATCCTTCAGCACTCCCTCTTATAGTTCCAGTTCCGTTCCTATGATACTGGATGAAACATATCCGGATGATACATATGAGAGTAACTTAATGAGTCTTCCAAGTTTGATTTCAGTTGCCAAACAGATAAGAAATCTCTCTTCCATAGAGCCACTGAATAAACCACTTGCAAATCTGACTTCAGCACTAAACTTACTGTGCAATGCTGAGAAAACTTTGTGTAACACCAATTTTATCATCTACAGGCAAGTGAAGTCAGACACCAAGTCTAAATTAGGCCGCTTAAATCTGTGCATTTGTAAACTTGGAGATTCCATTGTGGCTATGGGAGGGACCTTGCAGGAGTGGATGAAGGAAACGACAAGTCGTTGCTTCAAGACGATGGGAGTTCTCACTGACTTGTATAATTCAAACATTGTTGCTTTGATTGAGCTGATTACACCCTACTTTCATTATGTGTGTGAGCTCATTGCTTCATGTCACTCAGAAATTGTGCCCTGGAGTAAAGATGAACCATTTAATCAGTCTAGCTGTCTGACAGACCACCAGCCAATGAAAACGGATAACAGCTGGCTCAGCTCAAATATGGATAGCACATTGTCATGCCGATCAAAAGCCCTCAGTACTTTTTCTTATGCAGAGAGCCAGAAATCTGCCTCTCCCAAAGACTATAAAAGGCAGGACTATGATCATTTGATGTCCTCAGAGGAATTTGGCGAGGGAGATAGTGAAGCCTCGCTTTCTGGACAAACAAGCGCGAAAATATCACCGAAAGCAAAAAGCCTGCCCCATACAAAACGAGGAAGACCACTTGGATCCAAAAATGGTCAGAGAAGGGTCAAAGTTAGCCACCTGAAAAGTAAACCCATGAAGCTGAAACTGAGCCCTGCGGGGATTGGAGTAGGTCAGGGCACATGCTCAGAATCAAAATTTTGTGGCATTTCCTCTGGTCAGCCCAGCCTGCTGCTTCCAAATACAGTACTGGTGAGCATGTCCTCCGACATTCTCTGGAGCGAGGCGAATGCTGGAGTCCTTCAAAAACCACAGAGTGTAGTCTCCAAGACAGCGGCTGGAAATGCCACCCCCATGACCTGGCCGCCTTTGGGAAGACAGAACAGCGTGTGTTGCAGATTCCAACAACAGCCACAACCTGGATGTTGCCCCCAGGCATGAGAGGTACCTGCCACAGCATACCTGTACACCTGAATATTTCTGATGAGAATGGTGGAGCCACATTGTCACTCCTGGACTCTGAGCTAAATGAAGCTGAAGATGGTAAGAACTGCATGTATAGGGTTAGTCAGAAAGAAGTACCTGCACAGACTGACTGATTTCACCCATGACCGTATGACAGTAGGTGGCCCTACCGATCTTTGTCTGACATCCCCTAGTCCCATGGGTTTACTCAGGACTCAGGGCTATAGTAGTAAACTTAATAGAAGAACTCAAAGGGAGGTTCTTTAGCCAAACCACATTCTGGCTTCCTCTACATCTTTGCCAGAATTTTTTCATACATTTGGACCTTATCCTTCCTTGGGAGCTAATTGGCAGTCCAAGGAGGGGAGGTAACATAGCTACGGCAGTTTCTCTATACTAACTGCCCAAAGCAAAGCAAGATATGTAATACATGGATATTCAAATTCCATGCCTGTGTTCATCGCACACCCATAAGTAACATATACGAGGGTCATACCGAAAATCATGAGCAAACATTATTTAAAAATCAGAATTTATAGATTGAGAACATATAAATGCATCACCTTATATTCTGCATCCTTTGCACCTCATGTAGAGGTCACATGACATCACCATCATGTGTCACGTGACCATGCAGAGCAGAAACAAAATGGCGGGTGCTGAAGTTTCATTTCGTCAACGTGCTGTTATTGAGGTCCTTGTTAAAGAGGAAATCCCCGCTGCTGAAATTCACCAAAGACTTCAACTTGCTTATGGAGATGTGTGTATGAGTGCTAGCAGTGTTAGAAAGTGGGTGAAACATTTCAAAGATGGAAACACAAGCATCCAAGATATGCCTCGCAGCAGTCACCCTCGAACTGCCTCCACTGAAATCAATGTAGAAAGGGTTGATGACATCATTAAAGAAGACAGACGTGTCACAGTATCTGAAATCGCTGTAAATCTTGGAATAGGACACAGTGCAGTACAGGAAATGATTGAAACCCTAGGCTGTAGAAAAGTTTCTGCCAGCTGGGTCCCACCTTTGTTGACTGAAGATCACAAAGCTGTGAGAAAAACTCTGCTCGTCTGACAACTGAGAAAATTCAGAAAATAGGTTGGGAAATTCTTCAACACTTTGCATATAGCCCTGACCTGGCACCCAATGATTACCATTTTTTCGGTTATGTGAAAGAACAAATGTGAGGCCATCACTACGACACAGGAGAGAACGTCCAGAAAGCAGTGCGTCTGTGCCTTCGGTCAGCTGGAACAGAATTCTGCCAGGAGGGTATTTTCAAACTTGCAGAGTGATGGGAAAAATGTGTGCAGAGAAATGGAGATTAGTTTGAAAAGTGAAGAAAAGGATGCAGATTAAGGTGATACATTTATATTTTCTCTATCTATAAATTCTGATTTTTAAAAAAATTTTTGTTCACGACTTTCGGTATGACCCTCGTACCTACTTCAAAATAATCTTAAACAAAATCGCATTTTTAAAAAAATTGAAAGACCATATTACAGGTTGTATGAAGGATGTAGTGGTTATGCATTAGAAGAAACAAAAACTGGAACAGAAACAATGAAAGTTTCATTTGGAAACACTCTTGTTCTTTTGTTCCTTCTTTTCTTCTTAACAGATTACAGCTATTTCCTGTTTCCATTATGCAGTCTGTCTTGAAACAAATAAGACTTAGGTACTTCTTTTTTACTTTCCTGCATGTTTATTATAGACAGTGTATGGGTGTGTGTCAAATGAAAGCAAGCTGATGCCAATAAATCTCGTGATATATATGGGAGAGAGACATGCCTTTGTGTCAATGCAGAGGTCAGTGGGACTAAAAGTGGAGTTTGTATCGGTTATTTGTAGCAGAGCTGAAGGTCAGATGTCATGCAGGAGGAAATATGCCATGCCTCGCCTACCAAAATGTTACCACCGAAGGAAGAACAGCATGTTTTTTGACAGCCGAAGTTCCCAGGCAGAAATTCATCTATATGAGAGAAGCAAAAAGTAAAGGAAATTTGAAAATTATGTTGTAACTACAGTGGTTAGAAACCATCGCAGTACACCACATTCACAGTGGCTGATGGGAAGTTCAGAAATGAACGGTGCAGTGCATTAACTCTGAAGGTCAGATAAATATAGCTGTTCTGCAGCTGGATTTTGCAACCATTGTGGATGAATTACAAAAAACAGTGAAATTTATCCAAGTGACAGGACTGCAGATATAGACAGACAATGCGAACAAAGAAGAAGAAGAAGCAACCGTTGTGGGACAATGCTCCGTAGTGAGATTTCTTTGGGCAGAGGGAGTGTGAGCTGGTCAGATCCATTATAGGATGTTGGCTCAATAAGGAGGTGAAAATAGCAAGACTTAATTAAAAGTTTATGAGTGGGTAAAAAGATCAACTGATTATGTTGTCCACTGTTTCTACACATTTGGATATCAAGTATGGATCTGCACATGCCATAGTGTATGATGACTTACAGTACAAAAAAAAAAGTCTGCAAGATGGGTACCCCCAAACAGCTTACCAGTCCATACTAGCAACTGTGCATGGAGGTTGTATCCCCCAATTCCTGAAATGTTATGGAAGAAGATCCAAGTGTTTTATAGCGGACTGTCATTGACAGCAAGGTTAAGGAAGCAGTGCAGACCTGGATTAGGAAGCATCTTAAAACCTTCTCCACCCAGGCTGGGTCACTGGCAAGCATTCATGCACTACTTTGCTGTCGGTAGACAGGCATGTTCTAGAGCATAGAAATAAACTAGACTGACCCTGTAATTTATATACAGACTTTAAAAGAAGTAGTTACATTAGATAAGCACTGTATGCTCTAAAAAAATATTTGTAAATTTGCAGTAAGAAGTCCTGTTATTTCATTGGACCGGTGGTCGGAAAAATGATTCATCAGAAGGCAAGGAATCTATCTGCGTGATTGTGTCATTGCTGTACTATCTGTATAACCCAACTTGGTGCAGCATATGTGACTAATTCTGAGTTAGTATTCATTATTCAAATGATGGTCATCTGAGTGGTGAAGTGGTTAGTGTACTAGTCTCTCATAACAAAGGTCAGGGGGTTCGAATCCAACCAGAGGCGCCCCAGTCACCCGGCTGTAGAAATAGGTACCCAACTTCAGGAGCTGGAGAGGGAAAGGCAGCCAGGCATGATGCTGGCCACATCACCCTCTAGTGTGCTGACAGGTCAAGGAAAATATGGGCACTAACACCGTATCCCTATGTGCCTCTAAGACATGATCAGGTTACTTTTATCCTTTTTTATTCAGATGATTCCCATGATCTTTTCCTTTGTCGAGACATCACGGTGTAATAAGCAAGCAAGTCTGGTGCTGACAGTGTGACAGGGTAAAGTTTACTGGATGGAACTTGATGATGATGGATACAGGATGAATGATAAATACATTGAGGAATATGTCGAATTACAGGCCCTCAGCTAGGCCATCAAACAGTTGGGCCATATAACTGCTTCTAATCCAGACAAATGGGTGAACAAGAATTCGGATGCAAAATGTTGACAATTCTCAAAGTTCCTAGTAGGCCTAAAACTCCATCGACACTGGTTAAGCATCCATCTCATTTTCCTTCTTTTTTTTTTTTTTTAATACTTAACACTATCTCCACATACCAGCTGTAAGCCCACCAGATCATGTGCTGTCTATTTCTCAGACCAAAGCCAGTCATTCAGGAATGTAGCTCAGAAAATGTAAACATTAAATCATAGGTGTCTCCATCAAAAACCATGAAGGGGTTTACACTCGTGACATACACTGTTACATCTTTGTGTGTGTGTGTTGTATCAACATTAATAACCAGTACTGGTAAAAAGCAGTCCCATTAAGCTATAGAGGCACCTAGGGATTACAGTTTTAGTGCCTGTATTTTTCATGACCTGTTGGCACACTAGAGGGCAGGTCAGCTTTCTTTCCCCACCTGTTGAAAGCGCCTGGTATCTATACAGCTGGGTGACTGGAGGAATGGCTCCAATCAGTTTCAGAGCACCCACCGTTGCCAACAGCTGCTGGAAACAGAGGGCTGGGTCGCTGACTATTCCAAGTAGAAATGCATTATGGGTGAATGGAAGTTGCGACACAAGAAAAGGAAATAAGGACACGTACAGAGAAAAGACAAACAAATTGTCTCCCTTCAAAGCTACAATATCCTGTGGTCTTAAATGAGTGAGTCCCTACACTTTATACACATTGTATAGCACTTTTCCTCCTCTGCTTTATATGGTACATTGTGTTCTCTGCTTGAGGTTGTCATTATATAACATTTGCAGATCCAGACATCATTAGCGTGGATGATTCAAAAAGCACAAGTGCAGAGTGTAGCCCAAGCAAGAAGTCAAAGCTTGAAAACACTGGTAAGCCAGTTCATCTAATTCATTGGTTTTTAATCCACATGGTCTGATATCAGTGAGGATATCTCGCCTGCATAATGATGTTGTGGTGAATATCATTGCAACACAAGCCTTGTATTGATTTGAGAGTCATGGATACAGAGCATAATGTTAGAGCTTATCTTCTTTGTGAATGTATCAGGGCACCTCAAACTGTGGAAGATATTCTCCAAAACTGCACCAACCATGACACAGAAATCCAGATACTGGCCCGGTGAAAGTACTCAAGAAACTGTGCTCCATGGTTCTACACAGAAACTATGAAAAAAAACAAAAAAAACAGTTTATCCAAGAGACAGAGCTGTAGATATAGACAGCAAATGTAAGAAGAAGAATTTGGAATGGGGTGTAAATGTCTAGTCTTAAGACCCTGAGTGCTGACACCCAAGCCAACTCTGTCATCTTAAAATGTCACACACAAACGAATGTTCCTCTGGCTTTGGTATCCAGACACTGGAGCATATCCTGCAGACTTGTCCAGCCAAACTCAAACTTCTAAGCACAGATCTGGCCTGAGAGAGGTAGTCGGAGAGAAAAGCTCTGGGGCTTCCAGTCAAGCCTGAAGAAGACAGAGGACTTTGTCAAGGTGACAAGGCTACAGATATATAGCATGACCAATCAGCTCTCGGACGTGGAAGAAGAAGGAAGGAAGACTGAGCGAACCGGAAAGGAAAGTTTCTTAGCAGGCTCCACCACCTTGGAGATCTTCTTCTTACGCACACTGGTGATGATGTGCGGTACCCTGATTTTTGTGGTGCGCCTTTTGGCTGGGGACCTCCAACTTCAGCACCATTGCTTGCTAAGGCAGACTGTGGTCTTGCTTGGACTGCCATGAAGACAGTGCTGTAGGCTGGCCTGGCCAAAACTATTTTCCAGCCTCTGGTGGCTGTACTTAAGCCCCTTCTGTCAGATGCAGCGCTGGCTAGCCAGACAGCTTTGAGACAGTTCCACAGAGACACTCCTGAGGAATTTGGTGAGTGCTTCGACAATATCCATTCCCCACCACCTATAGTCTGCTGGTTCTATTTTATTTACATTGTTGTAAAGACCCATAGGCTTGTCACATCCTGGATTCATTGGTTTCACACCAGATTTTCCTCATCCATGCTGCCAATCTCCATGTCCCCATCCGTCCACCAACCTGACATTTTACAAAAATAACAGTTACATTTAGTGTTGATTGCTACAGATTTCTGGGCTACAGAAGTAGGTCAGAGTTTTTAAACAAACAGATCTATGTTCCCTGTCTCACAAACACTATTTTAAGTGTATTCTTAACACAGTTGTTCTCAGGGGACACTTTGGGGATGAGCTTTGCCCCAGTAGCCAAGCTGCTTCTTTTGCTAGAAGCACGAAAGGAGAGAGGATCAAATTTGCTAGCTTTGATAGCTTTACCATCACTAGCATAGTTATCTTTGAGTGTGTCTCCCCTCTTTCAGTGAGTATTGATTGTGCAAACAGCCTGCAGTGCATTTCTCACCATCTCAACTCTTTGCAGAGAAGCTGAAGACATGGACAAACTTTACAGATCAAAGACAGGCATTCTGGAGAGAAGATTCAGTTATCAGGACCAGCAAAACTAGAAATGAACAAGTTCTGTCTTTCCTCTCTGTGGTATCTAAAAAGTAGCCAGCTCTTTTATTCAGTCCGTAGTGGATGTGGGGTTTCTTGGTATGGTTGATCTTGCCAAGAGTACTTCTTAGCTCCACTACAGAATTTAGTTCAAGCTGTCTTAAAACTGCTTCTCCATCTGACCAAGTTCTTGTGTGGTTTAAGATCATCATGGCATTGGCTGTAGAGGTCATGAGTTTTGTAGCTATAGAGAAATCAATAGCAGATCCCCTATCCAGACTTGCCTTGGGTCAGTTGTCTCAAGACATTCTGGGTTCCCTCCATTTATGCCTGTGCATTGTGAGTGGTGAAGTGGTTAGTGCACTGATCTCTCATGGTGAAGGTTGGGGGTTCAAATCTGGCCACAGGCGCTCCAGTCACCTAGCTGTAGAAATGGATACCCGACTTCTTCTGGAGTTGGGGAAGGAAAGGCAGTCTGGCATGATGCTGACTACATCACCCTCTAGTGTGCTGACAGGTCAAAGAAAATATGGGCACTAACACCATATCCTTATGTACCTCTAAGGCATGACAGGATAACCTTTACTTTTTTTTTTGTTCTGCAGCTCCTATCAAGTCTCTCTTGATCCCTCTACTTTCTTTTGACCTGAAAGTCCATAAGACAGTAAAAGCATGCCCTTTGTTTCATTATAGTTCTTTTTTTTTTTCATCTACTTGAATCCTGGTATGATCTTGTGACCTGTTGAGTTTTACATGAACATCTGCTTATTACTGAATGTACTGTACTGACACTACTGTTCTTTGCCATTGCTTTGTTGGTAGATATTCTCCAGTTTCAGAGGCAGTCTCCCTATTTGCATGCCAGGTTACTATTTTGATAACTTGATCGACTAGAGCAGTGGTTCCCAAGTGGTGGTCCGTGGACCCTGTCATGGAGATCCATGACAAAAACTCATGGTCTTTTTTTTATTTGTTTAAATTTTCCCTGTTTAATAACCAAGTTTCGACGAATCATGTGTGGAGGAAATAACTTTTTTTTTTTTCACTTTTGAAAATAGGAAATATTGAACCAGATGTGGAAGCATTTGCTCTGAATAAAAAGAGGGATGATTTCTCTCAGCATATTTAGTTTGGTTAACTGGCACACATTTCATATTCTGTTCATTTGTCAGAACAAGTAGGAATGTTAATTCCTGTCTACATTATTGTCATTTTGAAAATTCACCAAGTTTTTAACTGTGTATTTTAGTGTAGTGTAGCATTTACAAGAGCTTAATATTGAAGAAGGCTGGCTAGTAAAGAGGATTAAAGAGAGAAAACTTAAATATTTTGGCCACATTAAACGTCATGATAATTTAGAGAAGACCGTATTGGAAGGATACATAATGGGAAAAAGAAAAAGAGGAAGACCGAAACGAAGATGGCTGCAAGACATCGTTGATGATCTGGAGATGGATGCAGCAGCAGCAGGCCATCTTGCTCACAACCGAGAGGCCTACAGGAGTGCTGTTTGGGAGGCAAAGTTCCGCAAGGGACATGCAAAGGAATGAATGTAGCATTTAAAGGTTACCTATATTTTTTGAATACCCGTGTGGTACCCGGGATCTGCAAAGAATAGGACCACTGTACCCTACCATGCATGATCGTAAAAGGCGACTAAGGAGGGTTCAGCATAGGGCCAGCAACCCTATCTGGTAAAAAACTATCAGACTGCTACAGAAACAGAAGCAAGGGAAAAAGCAAATGCAGGTGGAAGGAGAAATGCGTATCAGGAAACTGAGCCCATGAAGGTTGTGGATGAAAGCCAGCCACTGGAAGTCCCCAGCCCGACTGCAGACCTCCTGGAACCTAAACAAAAGATGCATATAGGCAGCTGGAATGTAAGAACACTAAACCAGACTGGAAAACTAGCACAAACCATCAAGGAAATGCACAGATACAAACTAGACATACTAGGAATACAAGAAGCAAGATGGACAGGACAAGGCAGAAGGAAATTAACAACACAGCACACAGAAGATACAATAATATGGTCAGGTAAAGAAGATCTTCATGAAGGAGGAGTAGCATTGATTATAACAAAAGAAGCATCAAGAGCATTGCTGAAATGGACCCCAATAAATGAGAGATTATATGCACGGTTCAACTCAAGATTCACGAAGCTGTCTATTATAGTTTGTTATGCACCAACAGAAGCAGCTGAAGAGGAATTAAAAGAAGATTTTTACAACAGCCTCCAAGCCACAGTAGAAACAATACCCAAGCATGATATGCTACTCATCTTGGGTGACTTCAATGCAAAAGTAGGTGAAGGAAATGAAGATAGAAGAAGAATCATGGGAAGAGAAGGAATCGGAGAAATAAATGAAAATGGAGAAAGACTGTGCAGTTTCTGTGAAGAAAACATGATGACCATCGGAGGGACAATTTTCCAACACAAAAACATCCATAAGGTGACTTGGAGGTCACCAGATAAAACCACAGAAAACCAAATCGATCACATACTAATAAACAAGTGGAAACGGTCACTACAAGATGTGCGAGCAAGGAAAGGAGCAGATATAGGAAGTGATCACAACCTTCTGGTAGCAAAAATAAAACTAAAATTAAGGAAAGCCAGAATCGGAGAACACAGAAAGATACATTTTGATACAAGAAAACTGATAGACCAGCAAACAAGAAATGAATTCTCAATAATACTTAAGAACCGCTTCAGTGTCCTACAAGACGAAGCAGAAATGTCCATATTAGAGTTCAATAAAACACTACAGGAAACAGCAAAAGAGGTGCTGGGATATCGGAAAAGGAGAAAAGAGGAATGGATAAGTGAGACCACATGGGAAAAGATAGAGCAAAGAAAAGAAATCAAGAAAAAATTACTGAACACCAAATCACAACGGCTTAAAGAACGAGTTTTAAGTAATTATGCACAAAAAGACAAAGAAGTGAAGGAATCATGCCGTCAAGATAAACGTCAGTATTATGACAACTTAGCAGAGACAGCAGAGAAAGCAGCATATACAAATGACATGAAAACCATATATAAAATCACAAAGCAGATGACAGGTAACTTCAATACAAGATGTGAAAGTGCAGTAAGAACACAAAATGGACAACTGGTCAGTGGAGAAAGAGAAAAAATTGAAAGATGGAGGGAACACTTTAACACCCTACTAAACAGAACACAAGCAGCACAAGCAATAGATATACCTGAAGCAAAAGCGGAACTAAACATCAATACAGGACCAATAACAATAAATGAAGTAAAAGAGGCGATAAAGATGCTAAAATCAGACAGGGCACCAGGTGAAGATGAAGTGACTGCTGAGATGTTGAAAGCAGAAGAAACAGAAACACCAAAACAACTTTGCCGGATATTACAACAAATTTGGGATTTAGAAAAAGCCCCAGAGGAGTGGAAAACTGGTCTTATAGTAAAACTACCAAAGAAGGGTGACCTCAGAGATTGCGGGAACTGGAGAGGCATTACCCTACTGCCACTCACTAGTAAAGTATTTTGCAGAATAATCATCAACAGAATTGTACCAACACTTGAGGAAAAACTTCGGAAAGAGCAGGCAGGATTTAGGAAAGGAAGATCATGCATAGACCATATATTTGTACTTAGACAAATATTAGAACAGGCAAATGAATGGCATAGCACAACATATGCATTATTCATAGATTTTGAGAAAGCCTTTGACAGTGTCAACAGAGATGCACTGTGGAAAATCCTAAGATGGCATGGCCTCCCCCATAAAATAGTTAATGTAATCAAAGCCCTATACGAGGGTTTTCAGTGCAAAGTTATCTGTGGAGAACATACCTCCAGCAGCTTTAGGGTACAAACAGGAGTGAAACAGGGATGTGTACTATCACCAACATTATTTATCTTGGCAGTAGACTGGTTAATGAAGGAGGCAACATCAGACAAACGCAGAGGATTACAATGGACCCTTAACACAGTGCTGGAGGACCTTGACTTTGCGGACGACATTTGTCTATTATCAAGCAGTCACAAAGATATGCAAGATAAAATAAACAAGTTAACCCAGAATGCAAACAACATAGGACTAAAGATCAACGTAGGAAAGACAAAGTTAATGAAGCAAAATGTGAACAACAGAAATGTACTCAGAGTAGATAACAAGTTAGTGGAGGAGGTCAACGAATTTGTATACCTTGGCAGCAGAGTAGTAGAAAATGGAGACAGCACAGAGGACATCAACAGCAGACTTACTAAGCAAACCAGGCTTTTGCAATGCTACAGAATATATGGAAATCAAATAAACTAAACATAAATATGAAAATCAGGATATTTAAGAGTAATGTTCTAAGTGTACTACTCTATGGAAGTGAATGCTGGAAAATCACCAAAACCATAGAAAACAAGTTGAATTCTTTCCAGACTAAATGTTTACGTAGAATTAAAAAAATATTTTGGCCAAACACCATAAGAAATAACATCTTATTGGCAGAAATGCAGATGAAACCACTGACAACAATTATTGAGGAAAGACGCTGGCGATGGTTGGGACATGTGCTCCGAATGACTGACAACTCACTACCAAAAATAGCACTAAGATGGACACCACAGGGGAGCAGAAGTAAGGGTAGACCAAAAGAGACATGGAGAAGAACAACAGAAAGGATGTTGAGCAATAGAGGGCTCACCTGGGCAAGAGCAGAAAAAAAGGCGAAAGACAGGCATTTGTGGAAAACCCTTGCGGAAGCCCCATGTGCCCTGGGCACTTAAGGTTCAGAGAGAGAGAGATATTTTTTGAAACAGCAACCTGCCTCATAGGTGATTAGAAAACGAAGGTGGACATATGTAGGCCATGTGATGAGAAGAAACAATCAGAGAATACCAGAACAAGCTACCAAGTGGAGCACAGCAGGCCAAAGAAAAAGAGGTCGACCACATGAAACTCTAAAGAGGACATTGTTAAGAGAAGCCAGTTTAGTGGACATACCATCCCTTGATGAAGTTGAAAAACTTGACAAGAACAGGAAAACTTGGCAAACAACTATGCGAGCCCTATTTGACGTTTACACTGGAAGGATGCAAGATATTTTCTGAAAAAAAAAAAAAGTCTTTTGCATTTAAAGCACGTAGCTACCATACAGATATGAAATTTTTCCAGGTATGGAGGTCTATGGCCTAGATTTTGAAACAGCAGGAGGTCCACTGACTTTGGTTAATTGGGAACCACTTAACTAGAGCATGACATGTGTGGCAGCCTTAATGCTGTTGCATGAAAAAACAGTTTGTTACAACTGTATTGCACCAGAATTCTCTTCTCCTGATAATATTGTAATTAACTGTTTTGTTTTTTTTATTAATATTATTTATTTTTGATGATTTATGTCCCCACTGAACTAAAAATCTCGAGCATTCTTCAAGGTTATTGCAATTTTCTGAGATTAATTAATAACCATAACCATTAAAGTAATAATTTTCTTTCTCCTTTCACCCTTTTTGACATGTTGCAATTAATTAACATAAAATATAGCTTTTTGTGTTTTTTTTTTATGTCGGTTTATTTTGCATGTTTGTTTTTCTATCGTTTAGATGTTCCTGTGGACTCTAATGCTTACTCAAATATTGTGGTCACATTGCCTGAAAACGTTAATATCGTTGTCAGCAACTCGTCCAGGCAGAATGAAGCAGGGACTGATACAAATACCACAAGCACCGAGCCACTTCAAGACTCCACCACTTCTGCCAGTGGCCTTGAAGTGGACTCATCAAATCTACAAAGATTCCAAAGTGTCTTCTTCATCCAAGACTCACAAGATCTAGCCGACTGTTTTCACCTGAATACTCAACAGCTGTCAGCTGCATTGCTGAGCACGAAAGGAAAGAAAGACATACAGGAGAGATTTGAGATTGCTTTGATGCAGAGCGATGATAGTATCGCATTTAGTGAAGATGTTAAAGTGAAGGTTCCAGAATCACAGAGTGTTTCGAATTTGGATCTGGATGCAGATACTGTAAACGATACAAGGTTTGGCTGTAATGTGGGTGCAAGTGATGGCATAGAAAATCTTTAACATTTTGGTTATTGTTTTAAAAGATGTGAATCTTCTTCTTATTCGTTCGCTTCTGCCACCAAGACCGCCATGTGATCCTACTGAATTTACACCTGTGGTCCTCTACAGGTCCCGTGGTCCCCAAAAGGACCACACGAGATCCACAAGAGGACCACAAGAGGTTCAGAGTATCGCAGGGCTTGAGCCTGTATTCTTGGTGGGTATCAGAAGCGGGATTGCGTGACACAGCGGTTTTCGTTGCACCAGTTTGATCTAGAGTTGGACTTTCTCAAAGATGTGAATAATATTTGATGTTTTTGCTACGGCAGTTTCAGTTTTTTTTTTTTTTAAATCACCATTCAGATCAGGGAAAGGCTGTTAGGACTGGTTTTTTTTTTTTCCACGTGCATGACTATCATCCTTTTACCACTAGTACATTGGCAGCTGTATATAATCCGGTATACCTCACTTTGAAAGCAGATAGTCTCAGTCTTTAAGGGCGGTTTCACTAGTGCGGACATCAGGAATCTATTTTAACAGATAGGTTTGGACAGCGATGTAACTGACCTACAAGTTCTTTCATCATGAGAAGACATTCCACTATCATCTGTACTACTCCTGCAGTCTAGATTTAGATAATCGGTGATGCACCTATGATAGTGGCAAATCTTATAGATGAATTATGGAATTCTTACAATACAGACATAGTCACAACAGTAAAAACTAGTGCTGAAGTGCAAAAAAAACAAATAAAAAAGCATTGATATCGGAAAACACATGGAAATATATACATGAATGACGAGCAGCCAAATTAGCCATGTTGAATGTAAAGACAGATCTTGGAAAAGATTCGGCAAAAGCAACATATAAAGAACTAGACAATAAAGTAAAAAAGTTCACTTGGAAGAGATAAAAGAGAATACACAGACAATATGGCAAAAGAAACAGAGAAAGCAGCAAAACTTTATAAAACATACAAAAGAGGCTAACGGGCACTATTACATCCAAAGAAAGACCAGTGTTTAGCAAAACCAGCACCCTGTTAACATCAGGTAAAGACCAAAAGCAAATTTGGGCCGAACACTTCCAAGAAATACTTAAGCAACCACACCCAAAAGAATTGATAAACCTTAAAACCAACTTACCAATTAAATGTCAACCTAGATGAAATTACATTGAATGAAATTGAAACAGCAGTGAATCTAATGGCTAACAACAAAACTGTACGACAAGCTTAACAGTGACAACATGAGCCAACTACAGAGAATATTTAATAAAGTTTGGAGAGAAGAAAAGGTCCTTTCTAAATGGAAAAGAAAGAATTGTTAAAATACCAAAAAAAGGCAACCTTAGTGACTGCAATAATTGGAGAGGAGTAACCATACCATCAGTTGTGTACAGTATTTTGCAAAGTTATTCTGAATAGACTTAAAGATATAGTGGATACTGCAATGAGAGAAGAACAAGCAGGATTTTGAAAAGGGAGAAGCTTTATCTACATTGTGTTTGCCTGTGATGCCTTTATTTCCTTTATCCTTCCAAGATATTCTGAGTAGTCTCCTGTAGCATGTTGTCTTGAAATATATGACTTTCAGGATGTATCACAATGAATTTCATGATTTTGCTGCTTGTACTTGTACGAACTCCCTGTTACTGCAAGCTGTTGTTCTTTGCAGCCAGTGCTGTAGTTGTTGAGGCACGGCACCGTATCAGCGTGGGAGTGTGTATGGCGGCTACTTTTTTCAGTCCCGGAGTACAGCTAAAAAGCAGGGGGTGTGCAATGCTTCTTTAGCAGATTCCACCACCATGGGGACTATGGCGATCGCTGCCCCGTTAGCCAGGCTATGCCTGTTACTGGGGGTACCACAGAGAGGTGGGACAGGGTCTTGGTCAGCTGTGGTTCACTAACCCAGATGATGGCATATCAGCTGTGGGTCACTGATTGCCTCACCGGACAAGCATCTTCACCCCCCGATTTTGCTGTTTAAAGATATAAGCTGATCACTTTTTACAGTATGTTATGTCCAGTTTTAGGACAGATTCTCTCACAATGGCAATTTGAAACTGTGATAAGTTTTTTTTGTGGTCTTATACTAGATATTTGTTCATGTTTACCTATAGTCCGATCTTTCAATTTATGCTGGGTGAGCTACCCAGATCCAAACTGTGATTCTACTTAATGTCAGAACTTTTGCCCACAGTTCAATTGTTATTAAACTATTCAGATTTTTATCTTTTAAAAGGTGAAATGTAAGGAGCATTTCAAAGAGTTTTTTATTTTTAGTTTGTTATTATTATAGGGTTTGTTTTTTTTTTTTTTTAAGTGCATATTAAAGTTGACATGCATTTTGAAAGAATTAAGTCATTTTCATTTCTTGGGTTTTCTATACAAGAAGATTTTTAAAAGTCATTTTTGTTTCTTGGGTTTCCTGTATTAGAAGATTTTTTAAAATTTTACAGGCTAAACTGGTTGTATTGTCACTGTTGTGTGACGAGTACTTTCCAGAATTTCAGTGCCTCCCTGAATGCAACGCGGTCTTTAGCAAGTTGACCGGCATCGCACAATGACATATTCAGACTTTTCTTATGTAGCAAGTTCCCCACCCCCACTTTTTCCTTTTGCCAGGCACTATGCCTTCCTCTGTCAACCTCTCCAAACCACCATGTCTCTTGATGTAACCAAAGTATTTCAGCTTTCTAACTTTGATAGTCTTTACAAGCCAGTTTTCTGTGACACCTAATCCCATCACTATCTCTTTATTTGATTTTATTTCCATCCATGATATTCTAAGTGTGCCCTCCAGTAATATTTCATTTCATATGCATTTATTCTAGTGGTTTGTTAAGTGTCCATGTTTTGCATCTATGTGTTGCCACCGGGAATATGTAAGCTGTTAGTAAACACAGCTTTGTTTTCATAGCTGGTTGTATATGACTAGATTTTCCTCTGGTTGTGAAGTCATCAAGGATATTGATCATGGACTGTGATGAAAGCCTTTATAAAATGAGATCTAGTCATTAGTGGGTACTTGATACTGTGAGCTAGCTGTTCATTTGTAAGGCAGCCAAGTGTCAAAGTGGTTAGTGCATGCATTAAACTTTCATGGTGAAGGTAAGTGGTTCAGATCTACCCAGAGATGTCCTGGTCACCAGAATGTAGAAACTGTTGCCTGGTTTCTGGAGCTGAAGAAGGTACCCAAGCATAATGATGACCACATCACCCTCTAATGTGTCAACAGATCAGGGAAAGTATGGACACTAACACTGTATCCTGTAAGGCACCTCTGTGGCTTGGGGGGGGGGGGGAGACAGGCAGCTTTGATATTTGGCACCACATTATGGAGAAGACCTTTTGTTTTTAACCTGTCTGTTATGACTGACGTGACAAGGATACAGTAGCATAATTAGCCCCCTCTACCCCCTTGAGACAGATTTTTAGACCTAGGATACACCCCCACATCACTGGTTAAAGTGCAGGTAATTATGTCCACCTGTGTCTGTGGTGAGAGGATAGAAACAAATTCTCTTCACCTAAAGTACAGTCTTCAGCCAACATTTATTTGGTACCCCACCCTTGTTGCATGGTGTTCATCACTGCTTCAATAGCTTTTTACCAGCTTGTCTTTGGCTGCTCTCTCTCCTTCCTCCATGTCCATTGATTGGCTGATTTAGCTGGGTTCTCAGAGCACTTAACCAATCCATTTCCAGCATATTTTTGGCACAGCAGGTTTATTATATTTAAATATGTAGTATACACAGGCAGTGTTGAAACAAACACTAAAAGCAAACTCACTGTTTAATTAAATATTTATTTTCATAACCATCTGAAATTCTTGGAACCCTCTCACAGAATCAACCACTGAAACCAGTATTCAGAGAAAAAATGTAGCCTAATATGTGGCTACTCAATTCCGTGGTACTGGTTTTAAAATATTATGTCAAAATCTCAAGGGCACAAGAAAGTTTAAGACAATTCATAAGATCTGGTTAAATAGATATCATTTTACATAGTCATTCATTCATTTGCATGTCCCTTGAGGAACTTTGCCTCCCTAACAGCACTCCTGTAGGCCTCTCTGGTGTAAGAAAGATGCCCTGCTGCTGATGCATCCATTTGCAGATCATCAACGATGTCTTGCAGCCACCTTTGCCTTGGTCTTCCTCTCTTTCCTTTTTCCCCATTATGTACCCTTCCAGGATGGTCAGCAGTAATTAAATGAGAGAAAGAGCTTATGGTCAGCAGTAATTAAATGAGAGAAAGAGCTTGACTGAAGTACATAACACTTTGCCACCCACATAATATAGGTGTTTTCTGTAAGCACTTTTTGCACCTCTCTGTTTCCAAGTTTCATCCATCCCCATGGGTTAAAGATTATCGTCACCATCATCCTGCGTCATCTTCCCTGTCAAAGTCTACCACAGTGAATTTTCAATCTGCTCTTTTGCTTCTTGCCGTGATGTTCTTTCCAGATGACCGTTTCCTACCTGTCCACTGATTTTAATAATCCACTTGTCTTTATTTGCCCTCATTTTTCCTTCCAGTATCTGAATTCTACACAGTGGCTAGTCTCCATAGTCAAATAATAAAAATAGTGTGTGCAAAGGGTGTCTTATACATCTTCTTTTGTATCTTTTGTTTTTTTTTGTGCTCATTCTGGTCTCACTTTTAAGTTTACTGCAGAACTTCTTGGGAAAACTGCTAAGAACAATCATGCAAGGCTGGTGGTTTATCTGTTCTGTGTGCCTACAAGTTTTAGCTCCAGGCAAAAGTACACTTTTTTTTTGCAAATAAACAGCTGCAGTTCCCAAAAAAATGACACCTACCATTTTTTTTTCACATAAAGATCCCAATGTACAAGAAGCATACCCTAACAGATGCATACTAAGGTAAGATGTGCTTGACCAAACAGTACATAACGTGGTATGATTCATTAAGTTTTAAAAATGATAAGATATGTCTCTAGTGACCGAAATCCTGGAGCTGGCCAGACTATGCCATCTAGGATATGCTGGTGTGAGAGAAAAAAAAAACTTGCTACAGAATGAACTGATGGCACAGGATCAACTAGTCAATGAAAGAGGAATACTGAACAGTATCAAATATAAAACTGGAGACTTGCTGGCAGAAACAGATTAGGAAAACAATGCAAAGCAGTGGTTCCCCTCTCCTTCCCACCACATTCAGGGGCAGTGTGGTACTACCAATTTTGGCAACCACTATTGTCAATACCCATAATGCCTCAGACAGGTTATACAGAAGGTGACAAAACATATCCTACCAAATACAACCATTTGATGTTTTACACCACTTAGGTCAGCATGTCTCCTCACGCATGACATGGCTTGACAAACCTTCTCGTGCGTGACAGGGCTCAGTGACCCTTCTTGCGCATGACAGGACTCGGCAACCATTCTCGCGCATGACATGGCTCAGCAATCCTCCTTGCACATGACAAGTTTTGGTAACCATTCTCGTACATGACAGATTACATTCACCTGGCACTGTTAATTTTTCAACAAAAAAAAATACACCCAGTATTGTTAATTTTGTGCACACAAAAAAACCACACTACATTCACTCTGTAAATTTTTCCAAAAAAATAAACAGGTTACATTCACCCTGTACTGTTAATTTAGTGATAAAAAGTAAGCACAAAAAAAAAAAACTTAATTATCCCACAGGTAATGGGTATTTGATACCGAGTACATATACACAGTCTAAATACTAAGATAAAGACAAACGCCTCTGTAAGCTCTTCAAGACATGGATATTAAGTTGCCATATCCAAGAATACATTTTAAAAAAATATTTGACATTCTTAGGAATGTACTAAAACCTGCAATAAGGCTGTGCAAAAAGGAAAAAAATATATATATATTTTCATGCATATAATGCACACACGGGTACAGGGGAAGGGAAATCAACTTTCATGCTGAAATAATTGTGCACAAATGCATGTAAATTTGCGGACTGTTCTAAAAGTAAGCCAAAAAAGCTGTAGAGGAGACAAGTATGTATTTAAACCCTTATAGGTCCAGGCAGAATATACTTGGCCTGTCCGGTCAATGTCCGAAAATACAGCAAGTACATTTTTTTGACAGGTGACAATATATTCGATACCACTCACACTTAAATCATGTGTTTATCATCTTTGAAGTTGCTCAAAGGTTCTGGTTAAGCCAAAAATTTTTTTAAAAATTTTTTCATTTTCTGACAACATGGTCGAGCCTATATGTGCATCCTGCATTCTTGTGTTTTATTTTGATTATATGTGCACACATAAAAGGAAGAAATCTGATGTACACAAGACAGGCAGAAGATAACAAAGACGGCAAGAAATTTCCAGTTTCCCCGTCAACATCTGTTTCTATATTTTTCACTGTGTAATTATTTGTTTTTCATGACCTATAGCAGTGGTTCCCAACATAGGGTACACCACAGCTCATTTAGAGGTATGTGGGAAAGAGTTGGATAATGGAGGAAAATAGAAAATTATGTTGTCAAATTAAATCAGTGTTGTTACTACTATAATCATCATCATCATCACCTTTCACTCCCTTGAGAGCATAGGCCACAGAAGGCTCTCCAGTCATCCCTGTTCTTGGATTTACTCTCTACTTCCTTCAATGTGTATCCCTTGTCATTGAGCACTGTCATAATTTCCCTTCTCCAAGTATTTCTGACTACTATATTAGTAACAAACAATTTTGCTAGTATGAAGGGGTACATTTTATTTTAAAATAGGCTACCAAGGGATTCACAGGCAGAATAAGGTTGAGAACCATTGCTCTGTAGAAATATTCTCCTCCCCCCCCCCACCCCCTCTTTTTTAAAAATGTTTATTATTAAAGTTTTCACGGCCTGTAAAATATTTTGTGAATATACCCACACGAGTATAATGGGTCCCGCAGTTTGTTAAAACCATGTATAACGCCATGCATTATATGCATAAAAATAATAGTAATTGCATAAATGGTGTCTGCTTTTATATAAAAAGATTAAAACCTCTCACGGCTGTGGGGTGAATCTCAGGTACTCTATGCCAGATGGGAGCTTGCGAGTTTCCATCTTAGGAAACAATTTCTGAGCTTCCTCATTGGACAACGTTGGAAGAACCATGCACTTGCCTCCCTGCACCCAATCCACTGGTGTGGCTACTTTCTTTGTAGCTGTCAGCTGCAGTGAGTCAACCACTCGTAGGATCTCGCTGTAGGTGTAATATTGCTCATTAATGGAAAACGTTTTCTAATTTAAACACACGTTGTAAGCCAGCAAAAAATGACAGGAAAAGAAATGAAAATATGAATTTTACTCACAATTATGTGAGCATTTCTGAACTATAACAAAAAAAAAGTAACTTTGTGACCTTTCATTCAAGAAAAGTTAATTTCTGTAGTTTCTAGTTCTGTGATGTTTCATTCAAGAAAAGTTAATTTCCTTAGTTTCTAATTTTGTGACCTTTCATTCAAGAAAATAGTTAATTCATTAGTTTCTAACTTTGTGACCTTTCATTAGAAAATAGTTAATTCATTAGTTTCTAACTTTATGACCTTTTATTCAAGAAAAGTGAATTCTTTAGTTTCTAATTTTGTGACCTTCCACACAAGAAAAGTTAATTCGTTAGTTTCTAACTTTGTGACCTTTCATTCAAGAAAATAGTTAATTCCTTAGTTTCTTCATTTATCGAGCTAAACAAGACCCTCATCTCAATGCTCCCCCTCTCTTCTCCCCAAACACCCCCTCCCCCATCATGAGTTGCTATAATGTGTTCACTTGTGAGAGTTTTTTATTCTCCTAGCCTGTCCTTATCTTCAAGCTGAGAATGCCACAGTGAGATAAGATTTCTGGCAGTAACCATATAACTTTTAAGCATGTAACCAAGTAACCACATTACCATTAGGTATATTGACCAGTTAATAAAAATAACCAAGTACATTAGGTATGTAACTAAGTCAATGAAAATAACAAAGTAACCACATTACCTTTAAGTATGTAGCAAAGTCTGTACAGGGAGAATATTCTAAGAACGATCATCACAGAACCAGGCATAAAAATTGGAGGATAAACAACCTTCGGTATGCTGATGACACAGTACTGATAGCTGAGAACCAACAAGACCTGCAAAATCTCTTGGATAAAGTGGCCAAAGAAAGTGAACAGAAAGGCCTTACTTTGAACATCAAAAAGGCAGAGACTATGGTTATATCTAAGAAAAAGAATCCACCAACATGCAGTATAAAATTAAATGGAACTATTCTAAAGCAGGTGCAGAAATTCAAATACCTTGCAGCAGTAGTAACTTCAGATGGGAAATGCAGAACAGAAATTAGGAACAGAATAAGCCAAGCAAAGACTGCATTTCAGATAATGAGAAACATATTATCCAACACATCCTTATCAATGAATGTTAGAAAATGAGTCCTACAATGCTTTTAGAACCTATCTTGTTATATGGAAGTGAATCATGGACAATAGGCAGGTCTGCACAAAAATAACTGGAAGCAGCAGAAATGTGGTTTATTAGAAGAATGTTGCGAATCCCCTGGACAACAAAAATAACTAATGAAGAATGTATGAGAAGAGCTAGAGAGACAAAAAAACCTTGTCAAAAAAGATAATAAAGAGACAATGTACTTTCAAAGGACATGCAATGAGAAGAAGGAACATTGAAAATATAACAACAGGAAAAGTAGAAGGAAGAAGATCAAGAGAAATGATACTGGACAGTCTGATGGGATGGTGTTAGAGGAGATCACCAACTGAGCTGATGGCCTGCATGAAGAATCATCTACTCTGGAGAAGCATAATAGCCAACACCAGTCGGCACGGCACCTTATGATGATGATGATGTTATAGCAAAGTCAATGAAAATAACCACATTACCCTTAACTATGTTGACAAGTCAATGAAAATAACCAAGTAACCACACTGTTAAATATGAAACCAAGTCAAATGAATATGTGCACATGTGAACAGCACAGAACAGGTCTCATGTTTTCTCCTCACTTACTTAAAATTGCGTCCAGTGGTGGCTGGGTACAGAAAGGACAGCTTCAGTTTCTTGTCTGGTCCAATAATGAAGACAGCTCTTGCTGTCAGGGGCAGCCCATCTCTGTCTCTTTCATCAGGGTCTATCATTCCCAGCTGTACAGCCAACTCACGCTTCTCATCAGCAATGATGGGATATGGCAGCTTGTCCTGCTTGCTATCAGCATAGTTTAGAACATCCTATATGCAATGGAACATAAAATAATAGTCTAGAACATCCTAGGCATAAATGGAACATAATACGGTCGAACCCATTTAATATCACCACCTGGATATTGTCACATACATTTGTATCCCTGGTCAACTCCCATAAGTAATCAATGGGCTTTACTCCCATTAATATCACCCCGCTTATTGCCACAAATCAGTTAATGTCACAGTAATTTTGCACCTGGAGGAGCTAAAGCAATTCATCAAAGAAGGGGCCGGCCGTTTGATCACCGGGTAACTGCTGCATCAACCTTTTGAATGGGCGGGCATCGAAACTCACGTGATGTGAATGAAAGGCTTACCACGGCCGCCTTTTTGTGATTAAAATCTGGCTTTTTTTTGGTCATTGCCTTCTTTATTAAGATGTGGGTGGTGTTAAAAGTAAAGAGTCTGCCCATCACTTACAAGGCCAACCAATGTGCTTGTGGGTGGTGTTAAAAGTAAAGAGTCTGCCCATCACTTACAAGGCCAACCAATGTGCTTGTGGGTGGTGTTAAAAGTAAAGAGTCTGCCCATCACTTACAAGGCCAACCAATGTGCTTGTGGGTGGTGTTAAAAGTAAAGAGTCTGCTCATCACTTATAAGGCCAACCAATGTGCTTGGATGTCAGGTGAACTGTTTGAGGACTGGGTAATTTCTTTCGACAACAAAATGAACAAAAAAGTTTTTTTGTTCGTTGACAACTGTCCGGCACACACTGATGTCACCAATCTGATGGCTACAAAGCTTGCTTTCCTGTCACTTAACACAACCAGTGCGCTGCAGCCTTGTGACCAAGGTATTATTTATGCCTTCAAGCAACAGTACAGAAAGCGAATAGTGCGACATGTGCTGTATGCTGTGGAACAAAAGGTGTCACCGAGCTCGACATCAAGATAGTGATTAATTTTATGGATGCCATATGGAATAGCATCAGTCAGTCAATGACTATGAATTGCTTTCGTAAATCAGTTTACTTTCTTGCTCGAACCAGTGATCAATACAAATGCCGGTGATATTTGTGACATTCCCCTGGACTTGATCACAGATGAAGAGTGGGGAGAAATTTCTGATGGAAGTGTCACGTTTGATCAGTTTGTTTCAGCTGATGATGGCTTGCTATCAATGGAAATGTATTCAGTCGAAGAGATTGTCATTAGCTGCAGTAAAAGCAAGGTAGACAGCAATGCCGAGGATAATGCTGATGACATCAGTGAGTCCATGGACCAGACGCACACCAAAACTGTTTCTTACGCTCAGTCTGTAAGAGCGTTCAAGACTGTGCGCTCATTCATTTACAGTATGCCTGACGTGACGCATGACGTTTTTCGCGTTCTATCATGTTTAAATGGCTTTTTTATTAATAGAGCAGTTATCACAACACAACACAAAGTCACGCATTTTTTTAGTACTACTGCTGACAAGTTAGATGCTGCTTGATTATAGCATTTTCTATATTGTAAGACCAAGACTTACTGTATTTTGTGATTAGTGCATACTGTGTCCGATGACGATAGCTTTGACTGTTTATTATGTGTTTAATGTAGCAAATGTGGGACGGACGGACACACACACACATGCACACACACTGGCTCAGTTAAATCCTTTTTAATGGACTCCTGTTTATGTCAACTCCACTTATTGTCATCACATTCTGACAGTCCTGACGACTGACATTAAACGGGTTCGACTGTAGTCTAGAACATCCTATATGTATGGGAACACAAAATAACTTCAGTTTTTCAGTGTATTAAGAAATGATATTTTTAATACAGAAAACACAATGAGAATCTTTACACCCATAAAGGATACTGATAGTGGGGGATGGAGAGCTAAAAAGAACACTGAACTTAACAGCTTATTTAAATCACAGTGGATTATAAATGTCTTGAAACTGAACAGATTACGCCGGTTTAGTTATGTAGAAAGAATGGAAGAGAACGGACAAAAGAAAATGATCTATGTACAAGAGATGAAGGAAACAAGATCAAGAGGCAGACAGAGACAAAAGAGGATATACAGGAAACTGGTGTCACCAACTGGAAAGAGAAGAATATGAGGAATGGAGGCAAACTTTATTAGGATTACCATTTATCATTTTTTTTGTCAGTGATGACATCATTATAATCATTTTTAAAAGAAACCAGTTTAATCACTTCAGCCATGTCAACAACTGTAATCATTCTCTACTATCAATGAAACCTCTACAGGCACCTTTTCCAGAGATAAAAAAAAGGAATAATCATTCATTTAATAATAAAACAAGTAACCACTCACTTTCCCCCATCCTCTGTGACTCTCAACGTTATCACATGACAAGGCAATTAGTTTCACATTCCTTTTCTTGAAATCTGGCAACAGTTGCACAACCCTGGCCAATTCTGTGGTGCAAACTGGCGTATAGTCTGCTGGGTGAGAGAACAGGATTGCCCATCTGAAATTGTAAATTTGAGACAGGCTTTTTCACTGTGTTAAGGATACATCTGTACCAGATATATTGGTCAGAACAAATATCACATCATATATTCATATAGCTCTCTGGATATATCATAACAAGAAAGCAGTTTGAGTAACCAAAGATCACTTGAAAACTAAAACTAAACAAAGATCACTGGAAAAATAAAACAAAAAGATCACAGGAAAAACAAAACAAAGATCATTGAAAAACTAAAACAAAACAAAGATCACTGGAAAACTAAAATAAAACAAAACAAAACAAAGATCACAAGAAAACTAACCAAACTGCCTTCTATTTGTTTCTTTACAGAAGAAAACACTCTGATAAAGATACAACATGACAAAGATATTAATCAATAAGAAAACATCCTTACAAGTAATAGCAAAAAAAAAAAAAAAACTAATTGTAACAAAATGTCTTGCTCTGATGCTGATTTGGGGGATGCCTGCTCATACATGTTTGGCCTTTGACATCAAGATGTTTTTAGAGAAATGACTCCAATGTTGTGCTGATTGTGTTTCATGTGATCTAGCATTTAGCTGGGATTTGCAACCATTGTCCTTGGCTACATGTAACGCATCCATGGTAGATGCCTTGAAGGATGCTACTTTGCTATTGTTCATCAAGTTTTGTTTAATGGATTTGTAACAAGTCTAATATGGCCATTTGATGAGACCCTTCAGTTTGGCTCTTGCTGCTACCTGGTCGGTCTTATCATTTCCGTCAACTCTGGCATGGCCTGGACAATATACCCATATGTTTTCGATGTGCGATTTATAAATTATTTTTAGTCATTCATTTCTAATGGCTTCATGTTCCACTTTTCTTAATAGATTTTGAGAGTCAGTAACGATGATGAATATTCTAAACTTGTCGTCATCATTAGAGATCTCTACAATGGATATGTCTGTGCAGTCAAGACAGAAGAAGGAATGAGTGAATGGTTTCAGATTGAAACAGGCGTGAAACAAGGATGTATATTATCTCCATTGCTTTCTGGAATTGCCATAGACTTTATAATGAAAAGATGCTGTACAGGTAAAACCGGCATTGATTGGGTAGTTGGGACCCAAATAGAAGATCTTGATTTTGCAGATGACATAACTCAGTGAAACTGATGCAGAAAAAAAAACAGACTCCCCGTCTTCCTTGGCTAGCAAAATATGTCTTGAAATTAACAAACACAAAACAAAAATAATGTTAGAATTTGAACTGCAAAAGCAGCACTGACCTTAAAAAATCTTGAGAACATATAGAATCCAAATGTTATAAGCACAAAAACCAAGTCAAGATTATTCAATTCAAATATGATATCCACCCTCATGTATGCATGCGAAAGTGGAAATCAACTAAAGAAATAGACAAGAAATTAGACTCTTTTGAAAACAAATGCCTCAGGAAAATATTGGTATATAGTGGAACAAATTCAAGAACAATGCAGAGATAAGACAAATGAGCAATCAACAACCTATCTCATGGGTGATCAGAAAAAAGATGAACCTATGTAGGCCATGTGATGAGAAGAAACAATCAGAGAATACCAAAACAAGCTATCAAGTGGAGCACTACAGGCCAAAGAAAAAGAGGTCGACCACGTGAAACTCTAAAGAGGACACTGTTAAGAGAAACCAGTTTAGTGGGCATAACATGCCTTGATGAAGTTGAAAGACTTGCCGAGAACAGGAAAATATGGCAAACAACTATGTGAGCCCTATGTGACATTTAACGGCATGGGAAGGATGTAATATGTAAGAATGATGATGATATGGAGGCTTTCACCAACCATTTTAATGCTTGTGTGATGGCCTCTGTTTCCATGTGCATACTTGAGCAGGCGTTTGTAGAAGCCCCAGCCGTGAATCCGAGCGTTTTACCTCCTTGGTATGGCTGCATTCCCATCCACTTTTAGCTTCCCTTCTCACTGATCCATCTTCATAAATGATTACATCCCCTGGAGTTGCATGTTTATTAATAACTTCATTTATTTCCACTTGTGTTTTCCTCTCTGCCCATTTTCAGCATATTCTTGTAAGGATTATGTGTCCTTTAGTGAGATTTTGGTGGGCTTCGATGCAAGTAACACATTCAGGTTCGGTTGAGATGTGGATCAGTACCTATGTTTAGTGGGTCTTCTGCTTCAGCCAGCCAGAGTTTGCCTCTTTTTATTCTCGATCCTTAGACCAAGTGAAGGTTGTTATGGAGTAGGTGGATGTATGAAGAATTTTTCACAAGGGGGGGGGGGGGCAGGAAAAACCACCAAAATAGCGATGGAAACACCAACAACAAAGTCATAATGATGCAGACAGACAGCAAAATAATGATAGGGCACACTGACATGAAGGTTTCACCAAACAGACCACGACAACTGAAGGGAGTAACAGGTGAGAACTGTTCATGCTACAGAGCACGTGCAGCGGAAATGACTGCAACATCAAATACCAACCAAGAAAACAAACCTCAGTACTCTGCATATTACAAAGAAAATAAAAGTAATATAGTGCAATATACAGTCAATATGCCTTTTTTTCCTTGTTTCATCTGGGATACTTTCCAAATAAAACAAGCATAAAGCAATATTAACAAATATATATGAAACATAAATCTGATGTAATTTATTGGGGGTGAACAATACAACATATACACCCTGGCCAGCCAGAGATAAAATTTCCTTGAACGTGTCAAGAGAAGGCAGAAGCTTGAGAACCCAAACATCAAAGGAAACTCAAGTGGAAAGAATGTGAAGAGAAAAACATTTTAACAGACTGTCCATGTGGCATAAAGGCAAAAAAAAAGGTAACAATGCCTGCACCAAATGGAAAAGCATAAACTGCTAGCATCATAAAACCACAGTACATAATGAATGCCCCCGTGTGGTACCCGGGATCTGCAAAGAATAGGACCACTGTACCCTACCATGCATGATCGTAAAAGGCGACTAAGGAGGGTTCAGCATAGGGCCAGCAACCCTATCTGGTAAAAAACTATCAGACTGCTACAGAAACAGAAGCAAGGGAAAAAGCAAATGCAGGTGGAAGGAGAAATGCGTATCAGGAAACTGAGCCCATGAAGGTTGTGGATGAAAGCCAGCCACTGGAAGTCCCCAGCCCGACTGCAGACCTCCTGGAACCTAAACAAAAGATGCAAATAGGCAGCTGGAATGTAAGAACACTAAACCAGACTGGAAAACTAGCACAAACCATCAAGGAAATGCACAGATACAAACTAGACATACTAGGAATACAAGAAGCAAGATGGACAGGACAAAGCAGAAGGAAATTAACAACACAGCACACAGAAGATACAATAATATGGTCAGGTAAAGAAGATCTTCATGAAGGAGGAGTAGCATTGATTATAACAAAAGAAGCATCAAGAGCATTGCTGAAATAGACCCCAATAAATGAGAGATTATTATATGCACGGTTCAACTCAAGATTCATGAAGCTGTCTATTATAGTTTGTTATGCACCAACAGAAACAGCTGAAGAGGAATTAAAAGAAGATTTTTACAACAGCCTCCAAGCCACAGTAGAAACAATACACAAGCATGATATGCTACTCATCTTGGGCGACTTCAATGCAAAAGTAGGTGAAGGAAATGAAGACAGAAGAAGAATCATGGAAAGAGAAGGAATCGGAGAAATAAATGAAAATGGAGAAAGACTGTGCAGTTTCTGTGAAGAAAACATGATGACCATCGGAGGGACAATTTTCCAACACAAAAACATCCATAAGGTGACTTGGAGGTCACCAGATAAAACCACAGAAAACCAAATCGATCACATACTAATAAACAACAAGTGGAAACGGTCACTCCAGAGGAGTGGAAAACTGGTCTTATAGTAAAACTACCAAAGAAGGGTGACCTCAGAGATTGCGGGAATTGGAGAGGCATTACCCTACTGCCACTCACTAGTAAAGTATTTTGCAGAATAATCATCAACAGAATTGTACCAATACTTGAGGAAAAACTTCGGAAAGAGCAGGCAGGATTTAGGAAAGGAAGATCATGCATAGACCATATATTTGTACTTAGACAAATATTAGAACAGGCAAATGAGTGACATAGCACAACATATGCATTATTCATAGATTTTGAGAAAGCCTTTGACAGTGTCAACAGAGATGCACTGTGGAAAATCCTAAGATGGCATGGCCTCCCCCATAAAATAGTTAATGTAATCAAAGCCCTATACGAGGGTTTTCAGTGCAAAGTTATCTGTGGAGAACATACCTCCAGCAGCTTTAGGGTACAAACAGGAGTGAAACAGGGATGTGTACTATCACCAACATTATTTATCTTGGCAGTAGACTGGTTAATGAAGGAGGCAACATCAGACAAACGCAGAGGATTACAATGGACCCTTAACACAGTGCTGGAGGACCTTGACTTTGCGGACGACATTTGTCTATTATCAAGCAGTCACAAAGATATGCAAGATAAAATAAACAAGTTAACCCAGAATGCAAACAACATAGGACTAAAGATCAACGTAGGAAAGACAAAATTAATGAAGCAAAATGTGAACAACAGAAATGTACTCAGAGTAGATAACAAGTTAGTGGAGGAGGTCAACGAATTTGTATACCTTGGCAGCAGAGTAGTAGAAAATGGAGACAGCACAGAGGACATCAACAGCAGACTTACTAGAGCAAACCAGGCTTTTGCAATGCTACAGAATATATGGAAATCAAATAAACTAAGCATAAATATGAAAATCAGGATATTTAAGAGTAATGTTCTAAGTGTACTACTCTATGGTAGTGAATGCTGGAAAATCATCAAAACCATAGAAAACAAGTTGAATTCTTTCCAGACTAAATGTTTACGTAGAATTAAAAAAATATTTTGGCCAAACACCATAAGAAATAACATCTTATTGGCAGAAATGCAGATGAAACCACTGACAACAATTATTGAGGAAAGACGCTGGCGATGGTTGGGACATGTGCTCAGAATGACTGACAACTCACTACCAAAAATAGCACTAAGATGGACACCACAGGGGAACAGAAGTAAGGGTAGACCAAAAGAGACATGGAGAAGAACAACAGAAAGGATGTTGAGCAATAGAGGGCTCACCTGGGCAAGAGCAGAAAAAAAGGCGAAAGACAGGCATTTGTGGAAAACCCTTGCGGAAGCCCCATGTGCCCTGGGCACTTAAGGTTCAGAGAGAGACATAATGAATGAATGAATGGATTTGTTATGCTACAAAAAATGTGGGATACTTTTAGCTTCCTTTTCATGCAGAATCCTCTCATAAAATATGAAAATAAATCTATACGCTGCTAGCTTTTCTGCAGCTCCTAAATCAATGGTTTCCAAACTGGGGGCCTCAGAATAACGTGTGGGGTTCTAAATAACAAGGCTTCTTCTCTTTCTTCAATCTCTCTGAAACTGTGAGCCTGTGCTCTTTGCGGGCGATGCAGAGAAGATGTTGAGGCACAGCATTGTGTCAGCTCAGGAGTGGGTCATGGCAGCTATTTTTTTTTTCAGTCTCTGAGCTCAGCTAAAAGGCAGGGGGGTGTGTAACACTTCTTTAGCAGACTACACCACTATGGGGATTATGGTGATCTCTGTTGCATCAGCCATGCTAGGTCTACTACTGGGGGTACCATATGAGAGGTGTTGATTGATTGATTGATCTTTATTTAAAACTGGTTAAGAATTGGGCATGCAGGCCCTTCTGACATTCTGCCCTTTATCATACTCTTCTTCTTCTTCGTTCGCTTCTACCACCATGACCGCCCCGTGATCCTCCTGAATTTACTCCTGTGATCCTTGATAGATCTCGTGGTCCCCGAAAGGACCACATGAGATCCATGAGAGGACCACAAGAGGTTTGGAGTATTGCAGAGCTTGAGCTTGTATTCTTGATGGGTCTCAGAAGCGGGAATGCATGACACTGGTTTTCGTTGCACCAGTTTAATCTAGAGTTGGACTTTCTCACTGGAAAACCTCAACGTGTTTTGGACATCAGTATATCCCCACTGGGTGAGAGGTGGTTGCCCATCCAGCCTAGAGTTGGGCTTTCTCACCGGAAAACCTCGGTGTGTTTTGGGATACCCATGTATCCCCGCTGGGTAAGAAGTGGTTGCCCATCCAGTCCAGCGTTGGACTTTTTCACTGGAAAACCTCAGCGTGATTAGGAGATGCATACATCCCCACTGGCTGAGAGGTGGTTGCCTATCTAGACTGCACTGGTCCAATGTCTCAGACTTCAGCATTTTATGGTCGTGGCGCCACCCTTCCTAGTTGTGACCAGGACAGAGCTTTTGTCCAGGAGGATGAATCCTCGCCACTAGTAAGTTTCACTCCTAGGTTGAGCCGGTTTAGGCATATTATCCCAGTATGGGCGTGTTTAGGATGTGACCGACCTCTAGAGCGGAGGTATCGTGACATGAGTAGCCATCAAGTTTCACCCGTGGTTTAAGCCGGTTTAGGCATATTTCACCAGTATGGGTATATATCGGACATGCCCGGCCTCTAGAGCAGAGGTGCCGTGGTATGAGTAGCTCTCACCGTGAGGCCATCAGACATACCGACTAACCTTCACTTTATCCTTTCTATCACCTTTTCACATCAGCGCAACCTCAATTTCTTTTTTGCATTTTCTTCATTGGCCGGGAGGAGTTTCACTCCACCCGCGGAATCCGAAGAATCTCGCCAGCAGTGTCTCCTTTATCATACAACTTTCACTCTGTTCCAGACACTCTACAAATATGGTGCTCATATAACAAACATAATTAACAATAAAGTAACTACATACACATAAAAATGACTACATACACATATAAATGACTAACTACATACACATATAAATGACTATCTACCAAATAAAAATTTCATTACTATTCTGAATAAACAATTAACTGAGTTTGGTGTCTGTAAGAGCAGTCTAAAATAACTTGTTAAATTTTACGATTCATGGGGGTCATGTAATCAACATCAAATAGATATTGGAAAAGTCTGTAGTTGTAGGAAGAAGTATAGTTTATATTTTTTTTTACAGGATGGGCGGGTATTCCAAAGATGAACAGCAGAATAAGTAAAGCTTTTCTTGTAAAGGTCAAGTCTAGGTTTTGGAAGACTTTTGTTCAAGCGTTGGCTGCACTTTAGGCTAAATTTAAACAGGTTCCATAGATAAGGCGGAGTATGCCATGAAAGAATTTGATGTATCAACTTTGCTTTGTTGAATAGGAACCTGTTCTTATGAGGCAGTATTTTAATACATTTGTGCTGGTTAATTTGTGCTTTATCTCTGTCACTAATAAGCTTTACTGCTCACTTTTGAAGTGAGTATAGTATCTTTGTATTTGACACTGGGCAACCATTCCAGGTTGTTGAGCAATAGTCTAAATGTGTTTGTATACGTGATATGTAGTATGTCTTCCTTGTGTCTTGATTGATGAAATGCTTAATTTTAGCTAACTGGTATACTTTTTTTCGAGATGAGTTCCAGGTCAGATGTTGTCAATAATAAGACCTAGTGTTTTGTGCTTGTTAATGTTTTCTATCTGTGATGTTTCTGTACAGAGCCGAAGTGTTGTTTTTGTCGCATTTGGTAGTTTCTGTCTTCTTGTTATGAGCATTGATTTTGTTTTATCAGTATTTATAATCGTGCCATTGTTGTTGCTCCATCTAAGTAGATTGTTTAACTCGACCTGAAGAGCTGATTCTAAGTTAATACAGTCATAGTCACTGGTGTAGACTGTGCAATCATCGGCAAAAAGGTCACAAGAAGAGTGTTTAATATGAAGTGGAAGTGATATAGATAGCAAAGAGTAATGGGCCTAGATTAGAACCTTGTGGAACACCAGTGTCAACTATAGCAGAATCTGATAGAGAATTGTTGAAGAATACTGCCTGTTGTCTGTTTGAAAGAAATTATGTAATTAATTTTATTAGATCAGGGTGCAGTCTATAAGTGTTTGTTTTTTTTTAACAAGAATATCATGGTCAATCATATCAAATGTCTTTTTTGAAGTTGACAATAGTCTGTTATCATTTATGTTTACTAACCAGTTTTCTGTCATTTTGGTGAGAGCTGTGTGGCAGCAATGATTAGGTCTAAAGCCCGACTGACTGTCTATGAGTAAATTATTGTAAATTGTCATAGAGTTATTCTGTGTATGTGTTTTTCGAGTGGTTTTGATAACGATAGTATGGATACTGGTCTGTAGTTTGTAAGAGTGTTGGATGAGCCAGATTTAAAGAGAGGATACACTTTTGCAGTTTTAAAAGCCTCAGGGAAATAACATTTTGCAATGCATTGATCATAAATGTATGTTAGTGTATGTGATGCAGCACAACATAAGATTTTATTGCTAATATCATCAAGCCCAGCTGTATTGTTGTTTTTTTTTTAAGGTTAAGAGATAACTGTGAACTTCACTGACTGTTAGGAATGGAATGTGTAACTGTTTAAGTTTAGTACATCTGTTATCCAGGAATGATTTAGTTCATGTGAGTCACATACAGAAGCTGGTACTGATGACTTAAGAATGTTGATTTCTTCTCTGAAATGAGTACTGATATGCGCGCTAGTGTATGCATGATGCATTTGGGACAGGGTCAGCTATGGTTCACTAACCCTGATGGTAATATATCAGCTACAGGTTGCTGACTGTGAAAACAGATGATATCTTCCCCCCCTCCACCAAAAGAAAATGTCTATGTTAATTTTACGTATTTACATCACAAAGAGCCCAAGCCTTTTTTATATCTTTTCAAAATAGTATTTAGTACCCTGACCCAGATTTATGAAGAAGCATGGCTGCCAACACCTATCAGCATGTGTCGGGGACCCCTGATATGACAAAAAGTTTAGAACCTTTTAACATTCTTCACTTTGCATAACTGAGGCTGCATGTGTAAAAGAATGACTCAGCAAAGAATTTGTCTCTCAGCATGACTTTTTCTTAAATGCTCTACTAAGCAGCCAAGAGACTGAAGTCATGTAAGCGGTCTAATCCCCTAAATATGAAACATGATCCCTGGGTCAGTTCTTAATATCATCATCATCATCATCACCCTGTGCCATCTCCATATGAAGAAGCTGGCTGCAGTAAATCACCTTTCTTGTTGTCTCTTTTTCTTGCAGTGCACCCAGACATGCTGTTTCCTATGTATCTCCTGATAGTGTGCACTCGGACATGCTGTTTCCTATGTATCTCCTGACAGCGTGCACCCGGACATGCTGTTTCCTATGTATCTCCTGACAGCGTGCACCCGGACATGCTGTTTCCTATGTATCTCCTGATAGCATGCACTCAGACATGCTGTTCTTATGTATCTCCTGATACTGTGCACCCGGACATGCTGTTTCCTATATATCTCCTGATAATGTGCACTCGGACATGCTGTTTCCTATGTATCTCCTGATAGTGTGCACTCGGACATGCTGTTTCCTATGTATCTCCTGATAGCGTGCACCTGGACATGCTGTTTCCTATGTATCTCCTGATAGCGTGCACCCAGACATGCTGTTTCCTATGTATCTCCTGATACAGTGCACCCAGACATGCTGTTTCCTATGTATCTCCTGATAGTGTGCACTCGGACATGCTGTTTCCTATTTATCTCCTGATACTGTGCATCCATCTATACCACTGTCTTCCTCTGTGCTTCCCTCTCCCCCAAAAGTGGTTTATTCAAGTAAAAATCTTCTATATACAGTCAGTCATGCATGTAGTAGCAGTTGTGGTACTATCAGCAGCAGCAGTACATGGTGTCTATAAATTAATCACCTGATAACTGTCCTCCCCTTAAAAAAAAAATGTGCATTGAAGTGTAATGGATTTTATCTGTAGTAACATCAGCATCACAAGTTTTTTTTCTGTGAGAATGGCAACACTCATACCATTATGACATACAACAAAACAGTAAAAATGGCAACCGTGTTAAAAAAAAAAAAAAGCAATGTGTGTCTTGTGGTTATGGTGAAACAAAATCTCCTGTAATTGTTAAGTGTTTTTTACAGGAAAGAATTAAAAAAGGATCCGGCTACTGAAAAACTGCCTAGGCGTTGGTTAAAACAATTTCAAGAAACAGTTTTTGTATTTTCAATACTTTGGTATATGATGAGGTGAATAATTTTTTTTTTTTTTAGTACAAGTGCACGTAATTCTATTGACTTACTTAAGAAGTTTCACCACTGCCGCTTCCACATTGAAGAGCTGGAATTTGCAACTAAGCAATAAACATGACTGAACTGGATTTGAGATTGTCAAGTGTAGTTGTAGAAGTAGTAGTAGCAGCAGCAGTAATATTAGTAATAGTAGTAGTAGCTGTAGTACTTGATGTAGTACTGGCATTAAATGTAGGGGGTGACAACAGTAGTAGTAGTAGCAGTAGTAGTAATAGTAGTAGTAGCTGTAGTACTTGATATAGTATTGCCATTAAATGTAGCTGGTGACAACAGTAGTAGTAATAGTAGTAGTAGCTGTAGTACTTGATATAGTATTGGCATTAAATGTAGCTGGTGACAACAGTAGTAGTAATAGTAGTAGTAGCTGTAGTACTTGATGTAGTGTTGGCATTAAATGTAGCTGGTGACAACAGTAGTAGTAGTAGTAGTAGCAGCAACAGTAATATTAGTAATAGTAGTAGTAGCTATTAGTAGCTGTAGTACTTGATGTAGTATTGGCATTAAATGTAGGTGGTGACAACAGTAGTAGTAGTAGCAGCAGCAGCAGTAATATTAGTAATAGTAGTAGAAGCTGTAGTACTTGATGTAATATTGGCATTAAATGTAGATGGTGACAACAGTAGTAGTGGTAGTAGCAGCAGCAGTAATATTAGTAATAATAGTAGTAGCTGTAGTACTTGATGTAGTATTGGCATTAAATGTAGGTGGTAACAACAGTAGTAGTAGTAGCAGCAGCAGCAGTAATATTAGTAATAGTAGTAGTAGCTATAGTATTTGATGTAGTATTGGCATTAAATGTAGGTGGTGACAACAGTAGTAGTGGTAGTAGCAGCAGCAGTAATATTAGTAATAGTAGTAGTAATAGTAGTAGTAGCTGTAGTATTTGATGTAGTATTGGCATTAAATGTAGCTGGTGACAACAGTAGTAGTAGTAGCAGCAGCAGCAGTAATATTAGTAATAGTAGTAGTAATAGTAGTAGTAGCTGTAGTACTTGATGTAGTATTGGCATTAAATGTAGGTGGTGACAATAGTAGTAGCAGCAGCAGCAGTAATATTAGTAATAGTAGTAGTAATAGTAGTAGTAGCTGTAGTACTTGATGTAGTATTGGCATTAAATGTAGGTGGTGACAACAGTAGTAGTAGCAGTAGTAGTAATATTAGTAATAGTAGTAGTAGCTATTAGTAGCTGTAGTACTTGATGTAGTATTGGCATTAAATGTAGCTGGTGACAACAGTAGTAGTAGCAGCAGCAGTAATATTAGTAATAGTAGTAGTAATAGTAGTAGTAGCTGTAGTACTTGATGTAGTATTGGCATTAAATGTAGCTGGTGACAACAGTAGTAGTAGTAGTAGTAGCAGCAACAGTAATATTAGTAATAGTAGTAGTAGCTGTAGTACTTGATGTAGTATTGGCATTAAATGTAGGTGGTGACAACAGTAGTATTAGTAACAGCAGCAGCAGTAATATTAGTAATAGTAGTAGTAATAGTAGTAGTAGCTGTAGTACTTCATGTAGTATTGGCATTAAATGTAGGTGGTGACAACAGTAGTAGTAGTAGTAATAGCAGCAGCAGTAATATTAGTAATAGTAGTAGTAATAGTAGTAGTAGCTGTAGTACTTGATGTAGTATTGGCATTAAATGTAGGTGGTGAAAACAGTAGTAGTAGTAGCAGCAGCAGTAATATTAGTAATACTAGTAGTAGTAGTAGCTGTAGTACTTGATGTAGTATTGGTATTAAATGTAGGTGGTGACAACAGTAGTAGTAGTAGTAGCAGCAGCAGTAATATTAGTAATAGTAGTAGTAGCTGTAGTACTTGATGTAGTATTGGTATTAAATGTAGGTGGTGACAACAGTAGTAGTAGTAGTAGTAGCAGCAGCAGTAATATTAGTAATAGTAATAGTAGCTGTAGTACTTGATGTAGTATTGGCATTAAATGTATGTGGTGACAACAGTAGTATTAGTAACAGCAGCAGCAGTAATATTAGTAATAGTAGTAGTAATAGTAGTAGTAGCTGTAGTACTTCATGTAGTATTGGCATTAAATGTAGGTGGTGACAACAGTAGTAGTAGTAGTAATAGCAGCAGCAGTAATATTAGTAATAGTAGTAGTAATAGTAGTAGTAGCTGTAGTACTTGATGTAGTATTGGCATTAAATGTAGGTGGTGAAAACAGTAGTAGTAGTAGCAGCAGCAGTAATATTAGTAATACTAGTAGTAGTAGTAGCTGTAGTACTTGATGTAGTATTGGTATTAAATGTAGGTGGTGACAACAGTAGTAGTAGTAGCAGCAGCAGCAGCAGCAGTAATATTAGTAATAGTAGTAGTAGTAGTAGCTGTAGTACTTGATGTAGTATTGGTATTAAATGTAGGTGGTGACAACAGTAGTAGTAGTAGCAGCAGTAGCAGCAGCAGTAATATTAGTAATACTAGTAGTAGTAGTAGCTGTAGTACTTGATGTAGTATTGGTATTAAATGTAGGTGGTGACAACAGTAGTAGTAGTAGCAGCAGCAGTAATATTAGTAATAGTAGTAGTAGCTGTAGTACTTAATGTAGTATTGGCATTAAATGTATGTGGTGACAACAGAAGTAGTAGTAGTAGCAGCAGCAGCAATAACATTAGAAATAGTAGTAGTAATAGTAGCAGTAGTAGTAGCAGCAGTAGTAGTAGCAACACTAGTAGAATCAGCAGCAGCAGTAATATTAGTAATAGTAGTAGTAGCAGCAGTAGTATTAGTAGCAGCAGCAGCAGTAATTTTAGTAACAGTAGTAGTAATAGTAGCAGTAGTAGTAGCAGCAGCAGCAGTAGTAGCAGCAGCAGCAGTAGTAGTAGTAGTAGTAGCAGCATTTGCTAAGCTTAGTTTCTGGATATTAGACGAAATTATTTTCACCCCGTCATGAAGTAACCACCAAATCAAAGCATGACAAGTCGTAAAATGATCACGCTAGACTAGCAAAACAAGCTCTCCGGACAACACGACGCTAACCCACGTATACAACACGGTAGCCAGAGATAACACACTTTCTACTCTCTTTTTTCAACTTACGAGTCTCCGATCCACTCGTGAAACTTTTCAATGCGTCCGTCCGACGTATCTGCAGAGAAATTGGGGAAAATATCGCCAAGATTGACCATGGTGATCGTTGAATCAAGTGAAACACAATATGTCCGTGTGCCGATCCGTTAGAAGCGCGGAGAACGTCTGCTACTTTCTGGTCCACCGGTCACAGTAACCTCTAAATATGTGGAATCGAATACGAGAAGTTGAAATGTCGATTACAGTTAAGATTTTTTTAGTGCGATTATTTAGCATTTTTCATCTTGTATCTTATATGCTTCCCGTGCCGTTAAACGTCACATAGGGCTCGCAAAGTAGTTCGCCAATTTTTCCTGTCTTCGGCGAGTCTTTCAACCTCGTCAAGGGATTTTATGCCTGTTAGTTTGGCCTCTCTTAACAGTATCCTTTGTCACTGTCCATTTTTCATGCCCTTTCATTTTTCGCGAGATAAATCTTATAATAGTAGTAGTGATGTTTCTAATCATTTCTATCCACAATTCCCTGTCTTTTGCGTTGATTTTGAGATCCGTCGGTGACTTTCTTTCTAGCCGTCTAGTAACCTCTCTCTCTCTCTCTCTCTCTCTCTCTCTCTCTTCCCTTACTTTTCCCAGTTGCTACAATGTGTTCCAATATTCCTCTTCTTAGAAAATGTCCTACAAATCTTGCTTGCCTGCTTCTGATCTTTGCTATAATTTGCCTTTTAACTCCAGCCTCTCTTAAGACTTCTTCATTGGTTTTCTTATCTGTCTATGGTACCTTCAACAGCCTTCTTGTGAATCACATCTCCATGGCCTTTATTTCTCGTTGTACTCTCTTATTCATAGACCATGCTTCACATCCATAAAACAAAATTGGCTCGATGTAACATTTAAGTACTCAGAATCTTGTTTCCTTTTATATGGATCTGTTGCACAAGATGCGTCTCATTGTCTGGAATGCTGACTTGGTCTGGCATGTCTGCTTTTTATTTCATTTTGACATTTCCAGTCAGTTATAATCGTTCCTAGTAGTGTTTGCTGTAGTACTAGTAGTTGTAGTAGTAGTAATAGTAGTGGCAGTTGTAATAGAAGTGTAGTAGTAGTCGTAGCAGTAGTACTGTCAGTAGTAAAGTAAGAGAACACGGTTTTGTAGGATTAGACCTGGGAAAAAAATAGTACACAAAGCGCTTTATTGAGACGTGAGAGAAAGAAAAATAACAAGAGAATTACTTGGGATTCGAACACGGACTCCGATAGGGCGTCTAGCCGCGAGAGAACAGCGTACTAACGAACTTCGCTATCTCGTACCTCCAAAGAAGGTGTTTGAAAGCGAAGTCATTAGTAAATGTTCAGGCGAAACGAGATCGTGACAACTGGAAAGAAACGATATCATGACACAGAAATTCCATAGCTTAGATTCGGTCTCTCTAGCAGGTATCAACTTTTAGAGAAACATACATACGATCTCCTGCCATGTCCGGTGCATACTTGATCAACAACAACAACAACAAACGAACGAATATTTATTACATGAAATTAGTTTCAGATATAGTTTCAGGAACAATTTTTTTTATAAATAGTAAACAACGAGGCTTTCATACGGTAAATAAAAGAACACATTTTTATAGGAAACTATACGTGAAACTAACTTCATGTGAAAAGTATTCGTTAGTTTGTTGTTTTTGTTCAAGTATGCACAAAAATGCCAGGAGACCGTGAGTATGTTTGTCCTACCGGAGTCCGTGGTTCGAATCCCAGGTAATTCTCTTGTGATTTTGTCTTTCCCTCACGTCTCACTAAAGTGTTTTGTCTACGATGTTTCCGATGTCTAATCCTACAAAACTATATTCTCTTACTCTACGAAAGCCTCGTTGTTTCCTTTTTTTTAAAAATAGTGTTAGTAGTAATGTTTATAGCAGTAGAAGTGATAGGAGTGATAGTAGTAATACAGTGATTGTAGTAACAGTAGTAGAAGCTGTACTAGCAGTAATAGTAGTACAAGTAGTTATAGCAGTAATAGTAACAGTAGTAGTGTTAGTAGTAGTAGTAGTAGTAGTAGTCGTAGTAGTGTTAGTAGTAGTAGTAGTAGTAGTAGTAGTAGTAGTAGTAGTAGTAGTTATAGTAGCAGTTGTAGTAGGAGTATACAAGTTATATCTTATATCCTTCCCATGCCGTTAAACGTCACATAGGGCTCGCAAAGTAGTTTGCCAATTTTTCCTGTCTTCGGCGAGTCTTTCAACCTCATCAAGGGATTTTATGCCTGTTAATTTGGCCTCTCTTAACAATGACCTCTTCAGAGTTTCACGCGGTCTGCCTCTTTTTCTTTGACCTGTTGTGCTCTACTTGATAGCTTGTTTTGGGATTCTCTGATCATTTCTTCTCATCAAGTGATCAACATATGTCCATCTCCTTTTCCTGATCACCCATGAGACTGGTTGTTGTTCATTCATCTGTCTTATCTCTGCATTATTCTTAAATTCGTTCCACTTGATGCTGAGTATTTTCCTTACCCATTTGTTTTCAAGAGTCTAATTTCTTGTCTGTTTCTTTAGTTGTTTTCCAGCTTTCGCATGCATAAATGCGGGTGGATATTACATTTGAACTGAATAATCTTAACTTGGTTTTTGTGCTTATAACTTTTGAATTCCATATGTTCTCAAGATTCTTGAAGATCGATGCTGCTTTTGCAATTCTGATTCTAACTTCCTTTCTAGGGTCACCATCCTGGGAGATGGTGAGTATGTAGGCAGTGAATATTACGATGCCATAAAAATTGGAGGTTATGAAATACCAGAGATTAGATATGCTGATAGCACAGTATTACTGACCACAACGCAAAAAGGAATGGAAAAACTAATTTTGCCAGTCCGAAAGAATAGTTAAGAGCAAAACCTCTATCTTAATGCGAATAAAACTAAATTCATGACAATTGACATCGCTTCGGGGTCCGGAAGATTTGGAATATTTCCCTAATTTTTAAGGGTGAACCAAGAGGGCTTCGAGGAGCTTGTAGTGATTGAAAACATAAGTGTGGTGGCGGGTGTGTTTTGGGGGAGGGGGAGAGGAGCTTTACACAGATTAAAAAATTCTCTTGAAGACCTTGGCTACAGTAACAACAAAAACTACTACTACTACTACTACTACTACAATTACTACTACTACTACAACAACAACTACTACTGTCTCAAAGACTACTACAAATGGCAATTACAGCTATAACTGTACCACTACTATCACTCCTACCACTCAGTCAATTGCATGTCCCCTGCGGAACTTTGCCTCCCTAACAGTTCTCCTGTAGGCCTCAGCGGTTGTGAGCAAGATGCCCTTCTGCTGATGCATCCATTCGCAGATCGTTAATGATGTTCTGTAGCCATCTTCGCCCTTTTATTCCTCTCTTTCTTTTTCCCATTCTGTACCCTTCCAAAGCTGTCTTCTCTAAATTCTCGTGACGTTTAATGTGTCCAAAATACTTACGTTTTCTCTGTTTAACCTTCTTTACTAGCCAACCTTCTTCAATATTAAGTTCTTGTAGTATGAAGTATGGATATATTTGTTCTTTTTTGTCCATGATATTTGAAGGACTCTTCTGTAGCATTTACATTCAAAGGCATTTATATGTTTCTAAGCTGTTTTGTTAAGTGTCCAGGCATATGCTGCGATTGGAAAGATCCATGCCCTTAAAAACTTTATTTTGGTAGTTCTGTCTGTTCATCTCCACAGTTGTTTTATTTTGTAAAGGGAGATAGATGTCCTCTTTTTAATTTCCTTCATTGTACTGTATCCACATTATTAGTTAGTAGTGATCCAAAATATTCAAAACCCTCCACTTCTTCCAGTTTTTTTTTCTCAATGATACATATTTCAGCTGCCTTGGCCCCTCCTTCCGTTACCCATCGTGGCTGGTAGTGGCAGTGGCTGTAGTAGTAGTAAAAGTAGTAGTAGTAGTTGTAGTAGTAGTAGTAGTTGTAGTAGTAGTAGTAGATTAGTAGTAGTAGTAGTAGTAGTCGTAGTAATAGTAGTATTAGTTGTAGTAGTAGAATAGTAGTAATAGTATGCTAGTATTAGTAGTACTAGTAGTAGTAGTAGTAGTAGTAGTAGTCGTAGTAATAGTAGTATTAGTTGTAGTAGTAGAATAGTAGTAATAGTATGCTAGTATTAGTAGTACTAGTAGTAGTAGTAGTAGTAGTAGTAGTAGTAGCAGCAGCAGCAGCAGTAGTAGTAGTAGTTATAGTAGTAGTAGCAGTATTAGTTGTTGTGATAGCAGCAGCAGCATCTGTCGCTACAGATTTGCTTCTTACTGTACCAAAGAAATATTCCCCCCCCCCCCCCCACGTTTGAAGATACCCTGACTCATACATAAAATGTAAGCGAAAGAAAGAATACTTCAAGCAAGACGGCGTCTCTCCCTAGAAGATAAATGCTTAAAGCTACGTGTAAGTTTCGCCTATTAAAATTTAAAAAAAAAAAACTCTTGCATACACACACAAAAATTGTATAACCAATGAAATTATAAAAATAAATAATCGACTACTGAATTTCCTTCTTCTTTTATATGAATTTTTGTTCCCTTTTCATGGGAAAAAAATATCACAGAAATATATTTTTGTGTTCATACGCCATGGCAGTGGTTTCGATCTTTTTTTTTCACCGCGACCCATAACCAGCAATTTGTGATCTGCAATCCATGAAAACAGTTTTATATATATATATATATATATATATATATATATATATATATATATATATATATATATAATGATCAGAGAATCCCAAAACAAGCTATCAAGTGGAACACAACAGGCCGAAAAAAAAGAGGCAGACCGCGTGAAACTCTGAAGAGGACATTATTAAGAGAGGCCAAATTAACAGGCATAAAATCCTTTGATGAGGTTGAAAGACTCGCCGAAGACAGGAAAAATTGGCGAACTACTTTGCGAGCCCTGTGTGACGTTTAACGGCACGGGAAGGATGTAAGATATAAGATATATATATACAAAATTATTAATAATTAACGTTAGTGAGTGTTGTTGTTGCTGTTTTAATATTTGGGTTTGAAAATAATGAAGTGAAATAGATCTTCTTTGAAATTATGTATTTTATACTGGGATAATATGCCTAAACCGGCTCAATCCAGGACCATTTTCTCCCGAACCTTCCTGAAATCCCCCCTCGGCTCTAATTCCTGAGGTTGAGAACCACTGTGCAATGGACGCGAGTGAGGTCAGTTCTGTTGTCTTGCCGGGTGGAAGGGGAGGGGAGTGCCTGACCTTTAAATGACATTCCATTTTTACTTTCATTTGCTGACAGCCGTGAGTGTCCAGTGATATCTGGTAATCGTCGATCTGCAGGCGTACATCCTACGTTTTGGGAAATTGTCTTTCCCAATGCTAGTTTTGTATTGGATTTTTTTTTTTTACCAAGATGCCAGTATTGTAATGGAGTCAGATAGAGATGTATCAGTCAGTCATTTGCATGTCCCTTGAAAAACTTTACCTCCCTAACAGCTCTCCTGTAGGCCTCTCGTTTGTGAGCAAGATGGCCTGCTGCTGGTGCATCAGTTTGCAGATTATCAACGACGTCTTGCAGTCTTCTTCGCCTTGGTCTTCTTCTCTTTCTTTTTCCATTATGTATCCTTCCAAGACGATTTTCTCTAAATTATCATGACGTTTAATGTGTCCAAAATATTTAAGTTTTCTATGTTTAATCCTCTTTACTAGCCAGCCTTCTTCAATATTAAGTTCTTGTAGTATAGATGTATTTGTTCTTTTGTGTGTGTGTGTCCATGATATTTGAAGAACTCTTCTATAGCATTTACACTCAAAGACATTTATGTGATTCTCAGCTGTTGTGTTAAGTGTCCAGGTCTCACAGGCATATGTTGCGAGGGGAAAGATATGTAATGTGAAGTTTAAAACAACAGGAGATACGAAAAGAAAAGTAACTATGATAGAAAAAAAACGACATACAACTCAACATGTCCGCAAAAAAGGGGGAAAAAAACTTTCTGCTATTTTATTTTTCCACGCCCACTTTCCTCACTCTTTTTTAAAAAATCTTTTTGTAAAACTGAAATGTAAACGACAATCATCTGAGATATTCTAACTTTCGCTGTTTATTTGTTGTAACTATCACTGTATACTGCTGTCACCTGAGTGAGACAAAACTGCTTCAGTTGAAGCTCTAATAACTGATACTGACTGCACACATTCGAAAAGTTCTTTCATTTATTGACACCAGGTTGTGCACAGCAATCTAATGTGCCTCACCATAGAAAGGGATTTCCCCCCCCCCCCACCTTTCAGGATGTATCAGAAACATGTCATTAACTAATACCCGTGACAGTATTAATCATTTCCCAATTCTTCCATTGTGGATGCTGCAGCGGAGAAAAGCTGAGAACTACTGTGGTTGGGTGTTTTTTTTTTTTCCCAGAGTAATCGAATTTCTCTGGTATCGTTCAGGACAACTTTTTAATTTCGTGTCGGTGCATTTTTTGTGTGTGTTAAACCAAACGAAGTGAGGCGGACAGAGTATATGTTTGTGTTTATTATCTTCAGGAATATTTAAAGTGGCTGGAGAATATGAGAACTAACGGGATATGCGAGTAGAGTTTGGATTGCGAGGGGATACCATAAATCAGAAATTGTCACCCTCTTGTGTTAATGATACTGTGAGTGTTTGGCGACCTGTGTTCGCGGATCACAAGTCATACGTGGCGCGTTACCATTGCTTTTTGCAATTTTGGTATTTTGCACCATCTGCTGAGAACAATCTGGGATTTGTGGCATTATGATATTACACATTGTTCACAATTTATATGTAATTGGAAGAGTGGCCCCTTGAACCACTGAACTTTGCCATTCTGGCGGAATGCAGGACAGGTAGCTCTACAATATTTTGGGGCTACCTTGTGTGTGTGTGTGTATGCTTGTATGTGTGTAAATAATAATAAAAAAAAGCCAAGGCAGCACAAGCACCCACAACTGAATCTGGACATGTATGTTCCGTGTGTGGCAAAACGTTTAGAGCTCGTATAAGGCTAGTTGGTCACGCACGAGCACACCTCTCCTTAGTTTGACTAAGATGAATCTGTGGTCATCATCGAAGACGATGGACGAACAACAACAACAACTGAGCTGATGGCCTGCATGAGGGATTGTGTACTCTGGAGAAGCATAATAGCCAACGCCAGTCGGTACGGCACCTGATGATGATGGTGTATTACTTTATTGATACACAGAGTGTGCAGCTAGAATCCTAACTGTAAGAGCCTAAATGATCGGTTGAAGATACAAGTGTTTTAAGACACAATAAATGTAGTTCGTGTGCTGTACTTTATGACATAAGGTTTTTGACCAAAGACAAGAGTTTAGTTGGGATTTAGGGGAAAGGGGACACCAGGATCAACGTGACAAGAAATATATAATCAACGATACTAAATCATTTATACGATTCTCTGACAATAGACAGCCCGTGTGGTTACCGGGGCCCAGATTAGGGGATAAAAGAATAGGACCACTGCCACTTTCCATGTAGGTCGTAAAGGCGACTAAGGAGGTTGGGGGATAGGTCAACGACCTATACCCTGTTGGAAAAAAAAAACTGGAGCGTTACAGAAATACGGAGAGGAAAACTAGAAAACTTTGTCTTGGAAAAGGAAGGGACTCTGATAACAGAGTGCATGACGTTATGCAGTCAAAGCTGAAAGGAAGCTGCAGAACCGACATCCCAACTGAGTACCAGGACACCTTTTACCATTGCATGTTGAAATGTTATGTCTAGGAAGTGAAGATGGATTGGCCACACTCTGAGGAAACCCCACACCAGCATAGCAAGACGAGCACTGACATGGAATCCACAAGGAAAACGAGGAAGACCTAGACTTACTTAGAAAAGAGAAATTATGACAGTGCACAGAGACAAGGGATACACATAAAAAGAAGCAGAGAATAATTCCAAGAACAGGGATGACTGGAGAGCCTTTATCCGTGACTATGCTCTCAATGGAGTGAAAGACAATGATGATTACAATAGACGAAAGAGAGGGGGGGGGGGAGGTAGGGAGAGTGTATATATATGAATCTTTGAGATCAATAAAGGGAACAATGATTCCTATCTAATTCCCCATCTTTTCCCTTTTCTTCTCTCAAACAAATGACTAAAAAAAAATAATTGAAAAAGCAATACGACTGTGCTAAATAAAATGACATGGTCGAATATTTAAGTTAGGTTGTTTGAATTGTTCTAGCAGGCACACTAGAACTGATAAAACAACGTAGAGAAATGAAGACGCAATGGAAAGTGACAAACAACAACAAAGAGGAATATACATTTTTAACTAAAGAAGTATGAAGAAACATGAGAAAAGACAAAAAAACAATACATACAAGATTGTTGTGAAAGAACAGAAGGACATCAGAAATGTGGAAGAGATATGAAATGTTTAAAGAAATGAAGACATTGACGAGAAATGTCACATCTAAGCTGAATGTAATTTGTGACAAGATGGGGAATATCTTGACAGAGACAGTGGAAATTCTAGAAAGATGGAAGGAATATATGAAATAACCGACTGGTGGAAGCAGAAATCAACAGTGTGAATTATTATTGGAGGAGAAAGAACCCGAACCGACAATACAAGAAGTTTTATGGGCAATAAAGAATCTGAAAAATGGTAAATCACCAGGATGTGATGAGATAACAGCTGAATTTATTAAAGCAGGAGGAAAGGCATGTGCAACATTCTATCATGCACTGTGTAAAAAGATATAGCATTCAGGTATTTGGCCAAAAGAATGAAAAAGAACTGTATTCATACCACTGCCAAAATAGGGTAACCTGAAATTATGCACAAACTACAGAACTGTTGCCCTGATTAGTCATGCCAGTAAAATTCTGTTAAAAATCTTAATGGGTAGACTTCGTAAGAAAATAGAAGAAGTCAATATGGTCCAAGATGGTTTCAGGCAAGAAAGAGGATCAAGAGATCATATATTCAATATAAGATTAATAATAGAGAAATGCAGAGAGTTTAATGTGCCTTTAAAGACTACTCAAAGGCATTTGATTGTGTACAACACCAGAAACTTTTGGAAATAATAGGAAAAAAATGAGATTTCCAACACATTTGATACAATTAACATCACTGCTGTATCTAGACCAACAAGCAGCAGTAAGAATAAATGGTGAAACAACAAGTTGGTTTGACATAAAACAAGGGGTCCGTCAGGGGTGTATATTGTCGCCTTACTTATTTAACTTGTATACTGTAAATATATTGAGGAATATTAGAGAAGATGTAGACAAAGAATCTTACAATGCCATAACAATTGGAGGTTATGAAATACCAGAGATTAGATATGCTGAGGACACAATATTACTGTCCACAACACAAAAAAGGAATGGAAAAATTAATTATGTCATTCTGTAAGAACAGCGAGGAGCAAAACCTCTGTCTTAATGTGAAGAAAACTAAATTGACGACAACTGACACAACAAACAAGGCAGCTGATATATGTATCAGTCAGGAAAAAACTGGAAGAAGTGGAGATTTTTTAATATCTTGGATCACTACTAACTAATAATGGGGATACAATGAGGGAAATTAAAAGGAGGACATCTATCGCTCTTCAGAAAGTAAAACAACTAAAGAATCTGTGGGGAGTAACAGACAGAACTACAAAAATAAGATTTTTAAGGGCATGCATCTTTCCCATCGCAACATATGCCTGTGAGACCTGGACTTAACAAAACAGCTGAGAAACACATAAATGCCTTTGAATATAAATGCTACAGAAGAGTTCTTCAAATATCATGTACACAAAAAGAACACATATATCCATACTACAAGAACTTCATGTAGAAGAAGGCTGGCTAGTAAAGAGGATTAAAGAGAGAAAACTTAAATATGACGTCATGACAATCTAGAGAAGACCGTCTTTGAAGGGTACATAATGGGAAAAAGAAAGAGAGGAAGACCAAGGCGAAGATGGCTGCAAGACATCGTTGATGATCTGCAAATGGATGCATCAGCAGCAGGCCATCTTGCTCACAACCCAGAGGCCTACAGGAGTGCTGTTAGGGTGGCAAAGTTCCACAAGGGACATGCAAATGAATGAATGAATGTTTGAATTTTAACGGCATGCACCTTTCCCATCGCAGCATATGCCTGTGGGACCTGGATACTTAACAAAACATCTGAGTAACACATAAATGCCTTTGAATGTAAATGCTACAGAAGTGTCCTTCAAATATCATGGGCATAAAAAAGAACAAATATATCCATACTTCAAGAACTTAATATTGAAGAAGGTTAGCTAGTAAATAGAAAACTTAAATGTTTTGGACATATCAAACGTCCTGAGAATTTTGAGAAGATAGTCTTGGGAGGTTACATAATGGGGAAAAGAAGACCAAGGCGAGTATGGCTGCAAGACATCGTTGATGGTCTGCGAATGGATGCATCAGCAGCAGGGCATCTTGCTTACAACAGAGAGGCATACAGGAGAGCTGTTAGGGAGCCAAAGTTCCGCAAGGGATATACACATTTCTGCAAATGACTGTTTGAATTAAAGTAATGCTGCATGAAGTGATAGCAAGAGATTTGCCGTCCTTATCTTTGACCTGTGCAATCTATTACGAACTGGCCCCTGCTGACTAACGAGACATCTTTAGTGACCTATTAAAAGAGTATCTTAACTGATTACCCTCACAGTAGATGCGTAGAGCCTTTATGTGCTCCAGGAGCATTCCAAACTTCCACATCTACGCTGCCAGATCTAGTCTCCAAGCCTACACATGAACCGGAAGATACAGGGGAATGAAAAAAAATCTGGATAAATCTTGGAAGAGTTTACCTTGACAACGGGTCTCCGGATTTAGCATGGCCTTGCAAGTGAAACCAGGAAAAAGAAATGACCGACACAGATGAAGAGCCTTGCGTAAACTGTAGGTGAAACTTTATGTCTTCTTCTTCTTCTTCTTCGTTCGCTTCTACCACCAAAATCGCACCGTGATCCTACTGAATTTACGCCTGTGGTCCTCGTTAGGTCCCGTGGTCTCCTGTGTGGTCCCCGAAAGGACCACACGAGATCCACGTGAGGACCACAAGGGGTTCAGAGTATCACAGGGCTTTAGCCTGTATTCTTGGTGGGTCTCGGAAGCGGGATTGCGTGACACCGTGGTTTTCATTGCACCAGTTTAGTCTAGGGTTGGACTTTCTCACCGGAAGACCTCGACGTGTTTAGGATATCAGTGCATCCCCGCTAGGTGAGAGGCGGTAGCCCACCCAGGCCAGAGTTGGACCTTCTCACCGGAAAACCTCGACGTGTTTTGAGATACCCGTGTATCACCGCCGGGTGAGAGGTGGCTGCCTATCCAGTCCAGAGCTGGACTTTCTCACCGGAAAACCTCAGCGTGATTAGGATACGCAAACATCCCCGCCGGGTGAGAGGTGGTTGCCTATCTAGACTGCCCTGGTCCAGTGTCTCCGACTTCAGCATTTTGCGGTCGTGGCCGCTACCCTTCCTAGTTGTGACCAGGATGGAGCTTTTGTCCAGGAGGACGAATCCTCGCCACTAGTGACTTCCACCCCTGGGTTGAGCCGGTTTAGGCATATTATCCCAGTATGGGCGTGTTTATGAAAGGCTTTACTTTGAACATCGAAAAGACAGAGACTATGGTTATATCTAAGAAACAGAATCCACCAGCATGTAGTATTAAATTAAACGGAACTATTCTAAAGCAGGTGCAGAAATTCAAATGCCTTGGAGCAGTAATATCTTCAGATGGGAAATGCAGAACAGAAATTAGGAACATAATAGGACAAGCAAAGACTGCATTTCAGAGAATGAGAAACATATTAGCTAACACATCTTTATCAATGAATGTTAGAAAACGAGTCCTAAAATGCTATATTGAACCTATCTTGTTATATGGAAGTGAATCATGGACAATAGGCAGGTCTGCACAAAAATCATTAGAAGCAGCAGAAATGTGGTTTATTAGAAGAATGTTGCGAATCCCCTGGACAGCAAAAACAACTAATGAAGAATGTATGAGAAGAGCTGGAGAGACAAAAAACCTTGTCAAAAAGATAAGAGAGAGACAATGTACTTTCATAGGACGTGCAGTGAAAAGAGGGGGCATTGAAAATATTATAACAACAGGAAAAATAGAAGGAAGAAGATCAAGAGGAAGACCAAGAGAAATGATACTGGACAGTCTGACGGGATGGTGTGAGAGGAGATCACCAACTGAACTGATGGCCTGCATGAAGGATCGGGTACTCTGGAGAAGCATAATAGCCAACGCCAGTCGGCACGGCACATGATGATGATGATGATGGGCGTGTTTGGGACGTGACCGACCTCTAGACCAGAGGTACTGTGACATGTATAGCCTTCAAGATTCACCCCTGGTGTGAGCCGGTTTAGGCAAAATTCACCAGTATGGGTGTATATCAGGCGTAACCGACCTCTAGAGCGGAGGTGGCATGACATGTCTAGCCATCAAGTTCCACCCCTAGTGTGTGCCGGTTTAGGCATATTTCACCAGTGTAGGTGTATTTCGGACGTGGCCGGCCTCTAGAGCAGAGGTGCCGTGGTATGTATAGCTCTCGTAGCGATACTACTGGACATACCGATTAAACTTCACTTTATCCTTTCCACCACCTTTCCCATCGGCGCCACACATCAACCTTTATTTCTTTTCCGCATTTCTTCCTTGACCGGGAGGAGCTTCACTCCACGCGCGGCATTTGAAGAGTCTCGCCAGCAGTGTCTTAACCTCTGGGACAAGTCGGTTCATGCATTTCACCCGACATGACTGCACTCAGGACGTGGCCGACCTCCAGACCAGAGATGCCGTGATTTGACTGTTTGCTTCGCTTTATCCTTTCTACCACCTTTTCCGCAGTGATGCTGCGCGGCAACCTCATTTGCACCTTTCTTCACTGGCCGGGAGGAGCACCACTCCACGCACGGCAACTGAAAAATCTCGCCAACAGCGACTTTATGTCGATTATAGGGCTTCCGAGAGAAATTTTGTAAGCTGATGCACAACTATCACTTCCCTTTACATATTTCAGCCCCCCCCCCCCCCGAACCCCTTTCACGTCCATATTTAAAACAGGTAAAACCATTAGGTTCCCTAAGTGATGCACCCGCTGCTCCCCTCCCACATGGCCAAGTTGTTTATACAGAAAGACAAGCTTATTATGGAAAGGAGCATATAAATTTAATTGAGTCAGAGTAGTTCTGATTGCTAAAAGTGAAGGGGGGTTACAGGCTCTTCTGGACATCGTGGTTCGTGAAAGTAAAAGTAAAGGTCTCAGCTTGAATAAAAAGAAGACTGAAGTGATGGTCATCTCAAAGAAAAGAATACCACCAAAATGTAGCATTACCATCGATGGCACAGAAATGAAACAAGTTGATAGATTCAAGTACTTAGGAACAATTATAACAGCTGATGGGAAATGTCACAACGAAATAAAAAGCAGACGTGCTCAGGCCAAGTCAGCATTCCAGAAAACGAGAAACATCTTGTGCAACAGATTCATGTCAATGGAAACAAGATTCCGAGTACTTAAATGTTACATCGAGCCAATATTGTTTTATGGGTGTGAAGCATGGTCTATGAATAAGAAAGTACAACGAGAAATAGAGGCCATGGAAATGTGATTTATAAGAAGGATGTTGAAAGTACCATGAACAACTAAGAAAACCAACGAAGAAGTCTTAAGAGAGGGTGGAGCTAAAAGGCAAATTACAGCAAAGATAAGAGGCAGACAAGCGAGATTTGTAGGACATTTTCTGAGAAGAGGAGGAAAATTGGAACACATTGTGGCAACTGGAAAAATTGAGGGAAGAAGAGACAGAGGAAGACACACACACAGAGAGAGAGAGAGAGAGAGAGAGAGAGAGAGAGAGAGAGAAAGAGAGAGAGAGAATGAATGAATGAATGAATGAATAATCTTTATTTTTCAAGGGTAAAGAATTGGGCACGCAGGCCCGTCTTACATTCTGCCCTTTGAGAGAGAGAGAGAGAGAGAGAGGTTACTGGATGGGCTATCAGGGTGGCTAGGATTAAAGTCACCGGCCGATCTCATAATCAAGTCTAAAGACAGGGAACTGTGGAGAGAAATGATCGCCTACGCCACGCGGCACGGCACTTGATTGATTGATATAGATAAAGGTAAAATTCCCGTTTCCATGCCATTAAAGCATGTTGGGGAATACGGTTTTTAGGTCTGTATTTTCCATGACCTTCGCCACATGAAAGTGTGATATGGTCAGTATCACGCCTGGCCGCTTTACCTTCCCAGATTTCTCTAGTACCAATCTTTAGAGGCTGGGTATTATAGGACATGTTGACTATTATTTATCAGTCTGAGAAAAGTCTATGTTTTTTTCTTTACAGGATCTTCTTATCTTATATCTTATATCCTTCCCGTGCCGTTAAACGTCACATAGGGCTCGCAAAGTAGTTCGCCAATTTTTCCTGTCTTCGGCGAGTCTTTCAACCTCATCAAAGGATTTTATGCCTGTTAATTTGGCCTCTCTTAATAATGTCCTCTTCAGAGTTTCACGCGGTCTGCCTCTTTTTCTTCGGCCTGTTGTGTTCCACTTGATAGCTTGTTTTGGGATTCTCTGATCATTTCTTCTCATCAAGTGACCAACATATGTCCATCTCCTTTTCCTGATCACCCATGAGACTGGTTGTTGTTCAGTCATCTGTCTTATCTCTGCATTGTTCTTGAATTCATTCCACTTGATGCCGAGTATTTTCTTTAGGCATTTGTTTTCAAAAGAGTCTAATTTCTTGTATATTTCTTTAGTTGTTTTCCAGCTTTCGCATGCATAAATGAGGGTGGATATTACATTTGAATTGAATAGTCTTAACTTGGTTTTTGTGCTTATAACTTTTGAATTCCACATGTTCTCAAGATTCTTGAAGATTGATGCTGCTTTTGCAATTCTGATCCTAACTTCCTTTCTAGTGTCACCATCGTGGTCTATGTAGCTGCCAAGGTATGCAAATTGATTGACTTCTTCAATATCTGTCCCTTCTATGTGTATTTTTCCAATTTGATTGATGGGAATTTTCATTATTTTTGTTTTGTCCTTGTTAATTTCAAGTCCTATTTTGCTAGCCAGTGAAGACAGGCTTTCTGTTTTTTCTTGCATGGAATTCACATTATTACTGATAAGAGTTATGTCATCAGCAAAATCAAGATCTTCTAGTTGGGTCCCATGTACCCAGTCAATACCTGTGTTACCTGTGCAGCATTTTTACAGGATCTGGCAACCCTATAAAAATGGCCACAATAATAACAATAATGGCTCTACTAGTAAAAGAAGACGATTTTGAAGTAGATAAATGTTAATAGTGGTGTGACAATAAATAACGTTTACTTGTACGCCAAAACATAAAAGCGTTGTGGAGTATATTAAAAATAAATATGCGAAATAAAGATAACACTGAATGTACGGGCACTGAAGACAACTCTTATAGTTCGTCTGACAACCGAAACGTGACTTCCAATTCTTTTGAATTGTATGTTTGTTTCATGTGAAGCGTTTAGGTGGCGGCTCTAAATAATATCATCGGGTAAGAATTAATGGTATTATTCAGTTCCAAGTCATTTATTTTGCGGATTGATTAGGCTGAACTATTTTACGTGTGGAAAAAAATGAGTTAATAGCGCGACTCGCAGAAATCTCACATGGGTTGGCATATTCCCCTACAAATTAATCTGAACGAATGATTAGCATGTCCCTTGTAAAATCATTGATTTTCTATATAGTGTGAAAGTTTTGGTCTGCAGCAGTTGTTAGCTTCAGATTTATATCAAGACGACGTACACAGTTGTTGAAATTGATGATAAAAATGATTTACATCGTTTGTGAGTGCTGTTTTAAGCGTACCTTCCCTTTTCCTTGTGATTTCCGATTTGTGATCCTCGCTTACCTGTGACCTATCCTCCGTACGCCTAATTTTGCCAGTCACAGCAGATCTGTAATTTGCTAGTATTCATTTTTATCACTGCAGGTGCATACATTCAGTCATTATATGTTGTGCCAACAAGTATAGACAGTTATTAGTCCTCCATTTTCCTGCTGTATCTCTGATCATTTCTGTTGCCTTTCTTTTCTAAAACCACCTAGTCAGCTTGTTAAAAGATATTTTTGTTGTTGTTGTTGACTATGTTCTCCTTTTTTTGTTTGAGATTTCCAGTGATTATCAGATTCTGTTAACTGCCTTATGATTTTGTTTCTTTATGATTTAAATTAATTTTATTGTTCTGTAACTTTTTTTTGAGAGCTTCATTCCCTCCCCCGATTGTCAGATGTATGTGTTGCATCTTTATGCAGAACCTTATCTATAATACTTCCAGTATCTTTTTTTAATCTGTATGTTTTTTTGTCCAAATCTTATATATTGGCTCTGTGATTAAACAGAGAAAACTTAAATATTTTGGACATATTAAATGTCATGAGAATTTAGAGAAGACCGTCTTGAAAGGGTACATACTGAGAAAAAGAAAGAGAGGAAGACCAAGGGGAAGATGAATGCAAGACATTGTTGATAATCTGTGAATGGATGCATCAGCAGCAGGACATCTTGCTTACAATCGAGAGGCCATCAGGAGAGCTGTTAGGGAGGCAAAATTCTGCAAGGGACATGCAAGTGAATGACTGACTGACTGTGTAGCATAACTGAAGAAGCACATGGAAAAGTATCACTCATTGGACATATAATGAAAAGGAGAGGGCTTTAAAACAACATAACAGCAGGAAAGATAAATGGGAAGAGAGGTAGGGGAAAGCCAAGAGAAAAAAAAAGAAATAACGGACAACCATAACACTATGGCACAATATAAGACCACCAAATAAGATGATGAAGAATATCAAGGACCTAGATCTATGGAGAAGCATGTCTGCCCACAGCCTACCAGTAAAACATTTTATGATGATGATAGTAATGATAATGATAATAGAAAATTGATTTCGTTAGTTATTTTTATTTCATAGACTGTTTTATATGAAGAGTAGGACATGTCTTGTCTTCTCTTCTGTTTCCCTGGAACTGTCAGCTGGTGTTCTGTGCAGCTGATCTGTGAAAGTGTTGAAGCACAGCATCATGTCAGCATGGTAGCAGTTGTGGCAGCTATGTTTTCAGTCCCTGAGTTCTGCTAAAAAGCAGGGGGCATGCATTACTTCTTTAGCAGACTTCACCACCATGGGGACTATGGCAATCCCTGCCCTGTTAGCCAGGCTAGGCCTGTTACTGGGAATACCAGCAGAGAGGTGGGACAGGGTCGTGGCCAGCTATGTTTAGATAACCCTGACACTTGCGAGTCAGTTAAGGGCCACTGATTTCAAAACAGACAGCGTCTTCGCCCGCAAACAACAGGACAAAAATATTGTAACCTTAATAAAACTTGAACAATAGATTGTCTTTTTTTGTTTTTTCTTATCATTTTCTAATCAGGAAACATCTCCCTTTAAAACTGTGAAAATGTCTGATTCAGACAATGAAGATCTTTTGATTGAGCAAGCAAAGAAAGATAATTCACATTTCAAGGCTCTTCTGAACTTGGTTCCACCACAGTACTACTTCACACAGGAAGAAAAGCTGGAGATATTAAGTGAGAACACAGGTGAATATGAGGTTCTTTAGTTCAGACTAGATTAATGGTTTTTTTTTTTCCTTTAACAAATTAGCAAACATTTGGAAATCTCTGACTCTCCATGTGAACCTGAAGCTCAGAATCTGTAAATCTGGTATGTGCTCCAATCTATTATATGCAGCCAAAACATGGAGAACCAATCAGAGAATTTAAAGCAGCAGCAAAATTTGGTGACATTGCCAAATTTGTAAATTTATGGGACTCAAGTTATGAAGCATACTAGTTGTAACCCATTGCATTATGATGGGAGACAAAGGTTAAACAAAATTTTTTTTTAAATTTAAACCCTTTTGGCATTGATGTACTAAGAGGAATATGATAACTATACTTTTCTGAGAATTTTAATAAGAAAGACATAAAACATAGTTAAATGATGTCTTTTAGCCTGCTTATTATTATTTTTTTTTCTCATTGTTATGCTGTCATCTCGTGTCATAATAAATTATGAGTCAGTCTTCATAAGAGTTTATTTACTCAGGTTGAGTGAGAACATTAAGGGTAACTTTGTGGTGTCTTTTATTATCTCCAGGAGAGTTGGGTGAAAAAGATGGAACTCCTGGAAGCAAGAAGAGGAAGAAAAATAAGAATCGCCAGAACCCATTTACAACCATGACAGTGACAGAAATTATAGAGATGAGACAGAAGGGAGGACTCGCTGGTATGTGCAGACTGGTTTGATGGAAAGAGCTTGTTATTCTGTGTGATATAAGTATATTATTAATATGAAATGGGTTCATTATTCTGTTTGATGTAAGCATATATTAATATGAAGGGGGCTTGTTATTCTGTTTGATGTAAGCATATATTAAGGTGAAGGGACTTGTTATTCAGTGTGATGTAAAAACACCTTAAAGTGAAGAGGCCAGTTGGTCAGTTTGATGTAAGATTACATGAAGGGTTAAAGGGCTTATTATTCATTTTCTTGTAAATTAAAATGATTTTCTGTCACCAAAACCACCCTGCATTGAATACCAGGACATGTGAACACTAGATTCAGTGGACATGCTGTCAGAGTGGCAAAGAGTGGAGCCACTACGCCACAGCCTTACATCCCCACTGGCATGAAAACAGACATATATCCAACAACTGCATGCAGCAGTGGATGAACTGCTGGACCAATAACTCAACTAGAAGATCCCTCTTTGGCATGCCTGGGAAAGCCCAGTTCCCAAGAGACAACATCAACAGCTTGTGTCGTAGAGACCAGTACAAAATCTTCAAGTTTCACACAGGCCACACCCAATGTTACCTCTTAGTGTTTGAGGTCTGTGTGCAGAATGTTCAGCTCATGTGCAAAAAATTATTGTGTGTGCAAAAGTGCGTAGTAATAACATATATACACACACACGCATGCACGAGTAAAGGTCTGTATATTTAATAACAGGATAGACCTGCTGTACGTTTCAGCAGTGGAAATTCATCTTCCTGTTTATTTTAATTACCCTCTATTCTCTGTGTGCTCACCTGTCTCGTCACGATTCTGCTACAGTACTACCAAAACTGCGTGATAAAAGACCGGTTGAAACATCCGATCTGAAAGTCATTTATCAACAAGGAAGAAACAGTAAAGTAAAAACATGCACCATCATTGTATTTTTCTTGATGGCAATTATAGCGCAGAGAAACATCTAGAAATTGGAAAATATAAGCAGCATTTTTTGTCTTTTTTTTGCACGGCTCCAAAAATTTTGTGCGTGGTATGATTTTTTTTCAATGCACAGCCACGCAGCTTAGAGGGAACAGTGGGCACACCACCTTCAATAGACGCTTACACAGAGTGATCGCTGACCACACACCATACTGCATGCACAGCAACAATCAAGAAGAAACTGTGGAACATCACCTACTGGGCTGCAGTAAATTGACAGATCTTCAGAAGAGCCTGATGCCAGCAAACTCCTCCATCACAAACATTCTGTACAGAGATATGTAACAATTGAGAAAGACCCATACATTCTGACACAAGATGAAAAAAAAGTACAAATTCATAAACCAGGGGATTGGAAAAATTGGGAGTCATCATTTTTTAGATTTAACCCCCCCCCCCCCCCCAAAAAAAAAAAAAAAAAAAAAAACAAAAAAAAACTATGGGTATATTTTTGTTATACTTGGTTTTGAAATAAAGCTTTGCCTGCCATTTTATGTTTAGTACAATGTTTAAGAGAGAATTTCTGAACTGAAATATTCTTTCTGTTTAAATGTTTAACTGGTTTATTTTTAATTCATTTTATTTTGATTATTTTGATTTTTTGGTTTATTTATTTTATTTTTGACTGTTTGCTGTTCACATTTTGTGATTTTTGCTTATGTATTTTTCACAGTTAATAATTATGAATTATGAGCTAGCAAGTTTAGAGAATGTAGAAAAAAGAACAAAAATGTTAGAGAAACAGAACTGAAGAAACTCTAAATTTTAGAAGAAAAGAGAATAACATGCTTATTGCGTGTACATCAGGTAATTATATTGTGCATTGTGATTTTTAATCTTTGGTCTCTTTATGAAGCTAGTATGTATGTGCTCTTTGTGTTTGTTTTATCAGGTCTCGGGAAATTGGGTATAAAACCCACAGCTGGGACATTAGGTAAGGAAAATTTAGTTTTGATTGGCCAGTAGAGTGTAAAGTTTGCCTTAATTGGCCAGTGGATGTAAAGTTTATCCTTATTGGCCATTAGAGTGTAAAGTTTGTCCTGATTGGCCAGTAGAGTGTGTGCTATTTGTCAGTTGTTGATAGGTTTTTTTTTTTTCTTCTGATCTGTTTGTTTTAATAACATTTCTCTAAAAATCACATTTTCTATGCTACCTGCAGTTGTCATTCACAGACTTGCCACTTTGAGTGGTTTAGGAAGAGTCAGAGTGTATTCCCTTGTAAGTGAACTTTTTCAGCTGGTGCTGTGGTGAAGATAATGTGGCATGGACATCATAAAGGTCCAAAGGATCCTTAATCCAAAAAAAAAAAAAAAAGAGAAAGATTTCATGTCTGATGGGGAGTGGGCTTAAGGGGGGATGGGGGGAGTTGTGTTAAGTGTTAAGTTTCTGTGGAGCACGCCTGAGAAATAAGCTGTACCATCTTGGAGGAGGGGAAGGAACTCATCGGTTCTTACATCTTTGGTCAGGTTGAGGTTATGCTGATCCAGTAGTTTTCAACCTTTTTGTCATCATATATCAGAATGCCAGTTTTTCTGCCTGTCCCTGCTTTGTTTTTTTTTGTTTTGCCCAAGATTTTCCGACTCAAAAGGCGTATTACAAATATAAGGCATGTAATATTTTAAGCCTGTCAGTCAGTGGCCTGATATCTCTTTTCTTTCACTCTCTTCTTCTCCTTCCTTTTCTCCCCCCCCCCCCCCAGTTTAAAATTTCTTTAGGGGGGTAGGGTGTGGGAGGTGGTGGTGATATTCCCATTTGGTTGAGGAACCCTGCTAATCTGCACCATACATGATACATGAACATTTTTTGTTATAAAAAAAATCACAGGTGCCATGTTTTTTTTTTTTAAATACTAGGATGTGATGACTGTTTGTGTTTAAAATTACAAATTCTTGGCTGCAGAACTGCAAGCTGTTGTTTTAGTTTTAATTTTTGTTTTTTTAAGATGCTATATATATATATGGCGTCTTTGTCAGTAGATACTAGGAAAAGAGTCTTGAAATGCTATATTGAGCCAGTATTACTGTATGGGAGCGAGTCATGATCGTTAAACAAAAAAAAAAAAAAGCCAAAAAAAAACAAGAGCATTAGAGGCGACTGAAATGTGGTTCCTACGAAGAATGTTAAGGTTCCACGTACAGTCAGAATAACAAATGAAGAATGCCTAAGGAAAGCCAGTGAGAAGGTAACCTTAATGTCACCATTATGAGGTGACAGTTTAAGTTCATTGGCCATATGAGGAGAAATTGAAAATATGACAACAGGGGGGGAAATGGGAGTCAGGAAAGAAAAGAGTTAGACCAAGAGAGAAAATCTTAGAAGGCTTGACAAACTGGCATCGGAGAAACACGACAGAACTGATGGAAAAGCATGAAAGGTCGTAAACTGGAGAGATGTGGGCTGCAACACCTCCAGGCATGGCACATGATGATGATGGTGTGTATGGCCAGGAGTAGAAAAAAAGGGGTTAAAGTAAACCAGTCAAAGATAAACCAATATGGTATTATGACACCAATAAGCACAGATAAAGAAGTTCAGTGTTTTGAAAAACACAGATGAAAGTTTTCACTAATTTAACTCTTTTGGTGGATCCTTGCCACATTTCTGCAGAGGAGAAGCACAAGGCCAAAAAACTGAGCCGTTCTTCCAAAAGACACAAAAATAAAGGCAAAGAATTAGAGAGGAGAAAAGGAAGACTTGATGACTTAAAAGAAAAGCTGAAGAAAAGCTTGGAAGAAATTAAAGGTATGTGAATAAGTTTGTGAATGTTGTTCTTTGCTTGAGTGGTTTGGGTGATGGTCTTCCTAGTGAGTTGTTTTCTTGTATTTGCTGTAGTTTTCTGTACAGTTTGTACTTGTACCTGTAACTGCGAGCTGGTGCTCTTTGCAGCTGATGCTGTAGAGGTGTTGAGGAACAGCATCATATCGGCGTGGGAGTGGGTTATGGCAGCTATTTTTTCAGTCCTGGAGTAAAGCTAAAAAGCAAGGGGGTGTGCAGTGCCTCTTTAGCAGGCTCCACCACCATGGGGACTATGGCGATCCCTGCCCCATTAGCCAGGCTAGGCCTGTTCCTAGGGGTAGCAGTGGAGAGGTGGGACAGGGTCTTGGTCAGCTATGGTTTGCTAACCCTGAGGCTAGCATATCAGCTATGGGTCGCTGATTGCCTCATCAGACATACGTCTTCACCCTTTCAATACAGTTAGGAACAGTGAGGTTTTGCCACAGCATCGTGAGAGTGCAGAATAGGTAAGATCTATCTTCTAAGATATATGAGATGAAACAAAGAATGGACCCACGACATAAATGGTCAGGGACATATTCTTTGGGGATGTAGAAGTCATGGACTAGTCTGTCCAGATGCACTCAGTGTCATGTCAGAAAATCTTTATACGTACAGCCATTCTACCATAAAACATTATTTATAATCTTTACTTCATACAGGGACTATTTCTAAATCTTTACCCAATAAAGGGGACTATTTCCTAATCTTTACCTCTTAAAGGGGACTATAGAGGTGAGGATTCGTCCTCCTGGACAAAAGCTCTGTCCTGGTCACAACTAGGAAGGGTAGCGGCCATGACCACAAAATGCTGAAGTCGGAGACACTGGACCGGTGCAATCTAGATAGGCAACCACCTCTCACCTGACGGGGATATATGCGTACTCTAACCATGCTGAGGTTTTCCGGTGAGAAAGTCCAATGCTGGACTAGATGAGCAACCACCTCTCACCCGGCGGGGATATACAGATATCCAAGCACGTCGAGGTTTTCCAGTGAGAAAGTCCAGCTCTAGATTAGACTGGTGCAGCGAAAACCACGGTGTCACACAATCCCGCTCCTGCGACCCACCGAGAATACAGCCCCAGGCCCCGCGATTCCCTGAACCTCATGTGGTCCTCTCGGGGATCTCTTGTGGCCCTCTTAGGGACCACAGGAGGACCACAGGACCAATCAAGGACCACAGGCGTAAATTCAATAGGATCATGGGGCAATCATGGTGGTAGAAGCGAACGAAGAAGAAGAAGAAAAAGAAAGGGGAATATCTTTACCTCTTAAAGGGGACTGCTTCCAGATCTTTACCTCACAGGACTGTTTCCAAAATGTTGCCTCATACAGGGACTATTTCCAACTCAGAGGGACTGTTTTCAAATATTTACCTCACAAATTGACTATTTCCAAATCTTTACTTCACAGAGGGACTATTTCCAAAACTTTGCCTCATACAGGGACTTTTCCAAATGTTTACCTCATGAAAGGAACTATTTTCAAATCTTTACTTCACAGAGGGACTATTTATAAAATTTTACTTCATAGAGGAACTATTTCGAAACCTTTTCCTCACAGAGGGGACTATTTTCAAATCCTTACCTCATCATTATCATTGCCTTTCACTCCCTTGAGAGCATTCTTACATTAATCTTACATCCTTCTCGTGGCGTTAAACGTTACATAGGGCTTGCATAGTTGTTTGCCAAGTTTTCATGTTCTCGGCAAGTCTTTCAACTTAATCAAGGGATGTTATGCCCATTAAACTGGTTTCTCTTAACAATGTCCTCTTTTTTTTCAGCCTGTTGTGCTCCACTTGATGGCTTGATTTGGTATTCTCTGATTGTTTCTTCTCATCACATGGCCTACATATGTCCATCTTCTTTTTTCTGATCACCCATGAGACAGGTTGTTGTTTGCTCATCTGTCTTATCTCTGCATTATTCTTGAATTCATTCCACTTTGTACCAAGTATTTTCCTTAGGCATTTGTTTTCAAAAGAGTCTAATTTCTTTAGTTGATTTCCAGCTTTCGCATGCATAAATGAGGGTGGATAATCCATTTGAATTGAATAATCTTAACTTGGTTTTTATGCTTATAATTTTTGGATTCCGTATGTTCTCTAGACTTGTGAAGGACAATGCTGCTTTTGCAGTTCTAATTGCCGTTTAGACATAATTTGTAGGTTCATAGATTCTTGTCCTACACTTTCCCAGACCTCCTCATTCCTGATCTTGTCCTGCCATTTATTGTTTAAAATTCTCCACAAGCACTAACACCATATCCCTATGTGCCTCTAAGACAGGATTACCTTTACCTGCCCTAAATGGTACCTGTTCTGCTTGGATTTTACATACTACAGACCTGCACGATATACGTAGACCTCAGACCCCAGGTATGGGCCCCAGGAGAGAAGCACGGAGGAGAGGCACCTGTGAAGACCTCCTGCCAACAGCAGGATTCATGGGGGCCGTTTGACTCCCTGTTTTAGAAAGCTGAACGCAGTAGAAGAAGTTGGTGTTTTTGCTTTGATTATAATGAGTGTTTTTCAGCATAGTGAAGTCATCTGAAGCTAAGACAGAATTACTTGAAGGTAGAACAAATGAAGACTTTGATATGGTTTCCTTTCATAGTACATAAATGTTATTGATTTACATCTGTGGTTAATATTATAATCACACTGCTTCTTTTACAGTGCAAAGAACCACAGGAAAGGATCTCACACCACAAGAGAGGAAGAAGCTGAAACTTAAAGAGAAGAAGCTGAGCACGAGGTTAAAGAGCACAAACAAAAATATCAAGGAACAGAAGGTAGCGCAGGCAGTTGAGAACTCAAAACCAGAACCCCAGGGCAAAGTCAAAAGTCAAAACGGAGATCTTCACAAGTCGGAGTTTGGCTTTTCCGTCATCTCCACAAGCAACAAAATACCGAGGTCTTCTGATTTACACGGACGGGATTATAAACGGCTTTTAGAAAAAGTTGAGAAGCGGAGGGAAAAGGTTGAGAACCTGAAAGAAAAGGACGCAGAGGCAGGTAAAAGATTGGAAGAAAAGTTTCAGTGGCAGGCTGCCCTGAGCAAGGCCCAGGGAGAAAAGGTTAAAGATGATCCAAATCTGTTAAAGAAGGCAGCAAAGAGAAAAGAGAAGATTAAAGAGAAGAAAAAGAAGAAGTGGGGCGACAGGGTCAAGACCGTGGATGATCAGAAACAGAAGCGGCAGCAGAAGAGACAGGCAAATATTGACAAGCGGAAAAGTGACAAGAAGGACAAGAAAAGGAAGAAGCTGATTAAAAAAGGAAGGATACTTCCAGGACTTTGATTAGGAAAGATTCAGAGCGTACTTGTACAAATCTGTGAGGGAGAGAGTGTTTGTGGACAAGTAAGTGCTTGAATGAGTGAAATTATATATAATGATGTATGTCAGTTTCACTGAAAGTGTTTTATTGTGAAGAAAAATAAACTGGAATGTCTTATGAAAATCCAGTAAAGTTATGAAGTCATTACCGGTAGATATTAAATCTTAGGTTGTTCCCCCACACATGAACGTTTTTTGTTATCATACGTCATGGCTGCCATGTTTTACTGGGAGAAGTCATGTGACGGGTATATTTTGCATTTATTGTAATTTAAAATTATGAATTCCTAACTATGAAGCAAAGCTGTGTTACTCATTCAGTCACTCATTTGTATGTCCCTTGCAGAACTTTGTCTGCCTAACAGCTCTCCTGTAGGCCTCTCGGTTGTAATCAAGATGCCCTGCTGCTGATGCATCCATCTTGCAGCCTTCTTCACCTTGGTCTTCCTCTCTTTCTTTTTCTCATTATGTACCCTTCCAAGACGGTCTGCTCTAAATTCTCATGCATTTAATCCTCTTTACTAGCCAAACTTCTTCAGTATTAAGTTCTTGTAGTATAGATATATTTGTTCTTTTTTGTGTTCATGATATTTGAAGAACTCTTCTGTAGCATTTACATTCAAAGAATGTCCATTCTACAAGAACTTAATATTGAAGAAGGTTGGCTAGTAAAGAGGATTAAACAAAGAAAACTTGAATATTTTGGACACATTAAATGTCATGATAATCTAGAGAAGACCGTCTTTGAAGGATACATAATGGGAAAAAAGAAAGAGAGGAAGATCAAGGTGAAGATGGCTGCAAGACATCGTTGATGATCTGCAAATGGATTCATCAGCAGCAGGCCATCTTGCTCACAACCGAGAGCCCTACAGGAGTGCTGTTAGGGAGGCAAAGTTCCACAAGGGACATGCAAATGACTGACTGATTTTATATTTTCTATTTTTTTCTTGTTTTTTTTTTTTTGGTTTTGTTTGGTATGTTTTTGTATGATTAAGGTGCAAACTGAAATGTTAACAAATGCGATTGTTAATTAATAAAACTGCTCCCACTTTTTAAGAAAATAGTTAATACGTAGGGAGGGAAAGTTAACAAGGGACGTGCTAGTGAATGGTCATGACTTTCATGTTTTTTTTTTCAGCACTGATCTTCATGCTGTGGCTCTCACATCCACTCACTAAGCCATTCATGTTCTACTGTAAGCCTTTCTCTGACGCCGCCCAAAGATCTTGGTCTAACCCAGATAAGGGAGACAAACTGCCCGCTCTCTGCTCATACTCAAATTTCGCCAGTTATTTCCCCTATCCGTGTTGATGCCGCGCTGTTTCATCTTCCATTGCACATGATCTGTTGTTACCGTCATGTCTTTACTGGGAGCATTCCCATGTTCTTCGGGGCCATAGTTTGTTGTAAGAATCCGTGTGTCGTTGGTCTTTGTTTGTTGAAGAAGAAACTGGTATAAGCAGGAAACAATGCCTAACAGAGGGAATCAACTGCACAACTTCCTATGAGGAAGTGTTCCTCCCTCTCCCAACCTTTCCACCCCAGACGGGCATACCAGTTCTCTATACTCCTGGAATCTCTAAGTGAAGAGTGTGAGGATCTGATTTGGGGGGGGAGGTGGGTGGGTGGGTTCTTCTATATATAAAAATCGAAAATTCAGATAGTAACATCCACTTACATAAATAAATAAATAGTAAAGCAAATAAGAAAACAAGGCAGTGAAGATCCACAGACACGACAAATATTTTGACAGAATGCCTTTGTCAGGTACAGTATAGAAATAAGCATAATTACAAAGCTCCAGAGAGTAAGTGAGAGTTATAAGCACAAAAAGCAAGCTAGGATTATTCAATTCAAATGTAATACCCGCTCTCATTTGTGCTGGAAAACAACTAAAGAAATAGACAACAAATTAGACTCTTTTGAAAACAAATGCCTAAGGAAAATACTCCGTATAAAGTGGAACGAATTCAGGAACAACGGAGAAATAAGACATATGAGAGAACAACAACTTGTCTCAGTGGTGATCAGGGAAAGGAGATAGACATATGTGGGCCATGTGCTGAGAAGAAACAGAGTATCCCAAAACAAGCTATCAAGTGGAACACAACAGGGCCGAAGAAAAAGAGGTCGACCACGAGAAACTCTAAAGTGGACATTGTTAAGAAAGGCCAAGGTCTCTCTCTCTCCCTCTCTCTGAACCTTAAGTGCCCAAGGGCACATGGGGCTTCCCTGTCCTTTGCCTTTTTTTTTCTGCTCTTGACCAGGCGAGCCCTCTATTGCTCAACATCCTTTCTGTTATTCTTCTCCATGCCAAACTAGTAGGCATAAAATCCGTTGATGAGGTTGGAAAGCTCGCTGAAAACAGGAAAACTTGGCGAAATACTGTGCGAGTCCTGTCTGGCGTTTAGCGGTACGCGTTGGATGTATGCGGAAGACTCTCTACATTAGAGAGGGGAACAACAACACAACTCCTTCAAGATCATCAGAGGAAGTACCCCCCCCCCCCTTCTTTCAGACAAGTGCTTCGGCCCTATTAAACTCCTGACACTAAGGGGGGGGGGGCCCTCTGGGTCATGACTCCCCGAGGTCTCGTGAGTTGTTGCTTTTTTTTTTTTTTCCATCCCGGAATTGAACCCGCAGTCTTTCACTTGGCACTTCACTTCGAAGTTGCATCTTAGTATTTACCTAATGAGAACCGGTATTGGTTGTGACAAACGAAGTTATTTAAGTTCTCAATGCAAGATGTAAGGGAGTAAACACGAACCCCCCCCCCCCCCCCCCCTTTCAAACTGAAAACAAAACTTATCAAACAAGATGTCTGTCCTTTACATAAATCAGTCTTCGGGATGGTGGCGTTTCACTGTATGATCGCATGCAGGACCTACCTTCCCCCCCCCCCTCACGAGAGCAACACGGCGGTGGAATACTCTCTGCCCCCTTCTCATTCCCTTAATTTGTTTTCATCCATTACAAGACCCAAGTTCCCAAGATTTCCAGCTGCATCCTTAAATAAGGAAACCCTTCCAGGCTTCGGAAGGATGCATCAGCTGGACTTGGCGACAAGCTCTGATACAACAGCAGCAGCTGTAGTAGTAGTAATGGTAGTAGTAGTAGTAGTAGTAGTAGTAGTAGTAGTAGTAGCAATAGCAGTAGTAGTAATAATAGTAGTGGTGGTAGTAGCAAAAGTAGTAGTAGCAGTAGTAATAGTAGAAGTAGTAGTAATAGTAGTAGAAGTAGTAGCGGTAGTAGTAGTAGTAGTAGAAGAAGAAGGGAAGAAGAAGAAGGGAAAAAAAGCTGTAGTACAAGTGGAAGTAGAAGTTGAAGAAGGAAAAAAAATACAAGCAGAACTACATAAAGGAGTAGAAGTAGAAATAAAAAAAAAAGGAAAAGAAGAATAAGAATATGAATAAGTAGAAGAATAAAAAGAAGTTAAATAAAAATTAGAAGCAGAATAAGAAGAAGAAGAATTAAAAATAAAAGAAGAAAGAAGTAGGAGGAGAAGAACAAGAAGAATTGAAAATAAAAGAAGAAGAAAGGAGGAGGAGAAGAAAATAAAAGAAGTAGGAGGAGGAGAAGAAAATAAAAGAAGTAGGAGGAAGAGAAGAAGAAAAAGAAGAATTACAAATAAAAGAAGTAGGAGGAGTAGAAGAAAAAGAAGAATTACAAATAAAAGAAGTAGGAGGAGTAGAAGAAAAAGAAGAATTACAAATAAAAGAAGACAAGTAGTAGGAAGAGAATGAATGAATCAATGATCTTTATTTTTAAAGAGTAAAGAATTGGGCATACAGGCCCGTCTTACACTCCGCCCTTCATCACTGCATCTTTCATTCTTCCCACACACTCGATTTAACACAAGTATACACATTACATTAGGAACAAAAACGTATCAAAAGAGTGTAAGATTAAACTATTACATTCAAAGTAAAAGAGAAGAAGTAATTAACCTAATAAAATGGCACTCACACACGCATACACGAACACACACAGACATACAAAAAACAAATATACTTTTTCACTACAGGTCATCTAACATGTTTTTTTAACGGACATTAAAATGTTTTCTAACAGTATCTAACAAGTTGCTTTTCGAACTATGTCATTTTAGTACTTGATGGTTGGCGAGTCATGTGTTGAGAGAGTGCTGGCTATTTTATGGAGGCATATAATTACAAGCAAGTAAATAATGAAACAGGTTTGAGTTAAAGGATGAAGTATTACTAATAGATTTTAAATGGAAGAGAAAAAAAAGAAGAGTTAAAAATAAAAGAAGAAGAGGAAAGAAGTAGGAGGAGGAGGAGGAGAAGAAAAAGAATTAAAAATAGAAGAAGAAGAAAGAAGTAGAAGGAGGAGGAGAAGAAAAAGAATTAAAAATAGAAGAAGTAGAAAGAAGTAGAAGGAGGAGGAGAAGAAAAAGAATTAAAAATAAAAGAAGAAGAAAGAAGTAGAAGGAGGAGGAGAAGAAAAAGAATTAAAAATAAAAGAAGAAGAAAGAAGTAGAAGGAGGAGGAGAAGAAAAAGAATTAAAAATAGAAGAAGTAGAGAGAAGTAGAAGGAGGAGGAGAAGAAAAAGAATTAAAAATAAAAGAAGAAGAAAGAAGTAGAAGGAGGAGGAGAAAAAGATGAATTAAAAATAAAAGCAGAAGAAGAAGAAGAAAGAAGTAGGAGGAGATGAAAAAGAAGAGTTACAAATAAAAGAAAGAAGTAGGAAGAAAAAATATACAAATAAAAGAAGAAAGAAGCAAGAGGAGGAGGAGAAGAAAAAGAAGAATTAAAAATAAAAGAAGAAGAAAGAAGTAGGAGAAAAGTTAAAAATAAAAGAAGAAGAAAGAAGTAGGAGGAGGAATAGGAGGAAAAGAAGAAAAATTAGAAATAAAAGAAGAAGAAAGAAGGAGGAGAAGAAGAAGAAGAAATAAAAGAAGTAGGAGGATGAGAAGAAGAAGAAGTAAAAATAAAAGAAGAAAATGAAAAAAAGAAGAAGCATTAAAAATAAAAGAAAAAAAGGAAAAACAGAGTAGAAAGTAGAAATAAAAGAAGAAAAGAAAGAAGAATACGAAAGAATAAGAAAGAAGAAAAAGAGGAAGTGGTGACTAATGTGATGTCTTGGGCGTAGACGAAAATTTGGTCTTGTCTGTTTTTCATGATTAAAGTGCGTTTGTCTGTCGATGACGGTATAGACTTCCTTTAGTTGTAGTTATCATATGAGATCTTATAAGAAGTTGCTGATTATGTGATTAGATATGCAGTGGGTTGATGATGAGCAGAGTGTGGAAAAGGGGTGTGTTCAAATCTTTACCACCTGAATAAAGTGCTCCCTCTGTAGCTTTTCCCTCTCTCTCTCTCTCTCTCTCTCTCTCTCTCTCGGCACACTCTCTGTCAGTCTGTTTTTATATCTGTGGCTTCTCTCTCTTTCTCTCTTCTTCTGTCTGTCTTTCTGTCTCCTTCTGTCTGTCTTTCTCTCAGTTCTTTCTCTCTGTGTCACACACGCTCTCTCTCTCTCTTCTTCTGTCTGTCTTTCTCTCCCATTCTGTCTGTCTTTCTGTCTCCTTCTGTCTGTCTTTCTCTCAGTTCTTTCTCCCTGTGTCACACACGCTGTCTCTCTCTCTTTCTCTTTTCTTCTGTCCTCTCAACAGTCTCTCTCTCTCTGTGCAAATGTAGACAGTTAAAAAAACTTCTTTCTTTCTTTCTTTCAGACGACACTAAACATTCACAACACTAACACTACTCTCTTAGAAAACACAGCTCACTCTTTCGCGCCCCTAGCGCGAAGAAGATCGCTACAGAAACTACACCACCCCTCCACCTCCCAATGTCTGGAGGAAGGAAAGTAGCAGTTGCAACTTTTAATTACCAACAAATAAAAAAAAAAAAGAGAGAGAGAGAGAGGTAGAGGCAAGGAAAATGTACGAGGCCTGGAAAGCTGGACCCCTAGCTAGACATTCATGTCGTGGCGCCAGTGGCTGGAGCTAAGGATCTACGTGGCTCTTTCTGCGACTGTAAATCAAGTCATGTCACAAGGGGAGACTAATTAAACACGCGGGGATGGTTAATGTCGACGAGTGCGCGAGCTAGGAGTGCTCGCTCTAGTTATTATCATCATCATCTTCGTCATCCCTTTTTTTTCTTCTTCTTCTTTTTTTTGGGCGGGGGGGGGGGGGGCAAATTTGTCTGATCTACAGCTTTCCTTCCTAATTAATATCATCCTCATTATCTTCTTCTTCTTCTTCCTTTTTTCAACTTCTTGTGCGTAATCTTACGTGGGTTGGGGGGGGGGGGGGGGGAGATAATTCTGCTAGATTAGTCAAGAGCAGCAGATATGAGCTGGTCAAGACCCTGATCTAGTCCCATGAAACATGTCCGTCACGGCAGAACTAATGAGCACATCTACATTTCTTGTTTTCTTTCTTGTTTTCTTTCTTTCTTTCTTTCTTTGTCGTCGTCATTAATTCAGACACTGACATCAATTTCTTTCACAAACGCCGGAGTTCGTCCCAGGTTGTCAGCAATGCCGTAGGTCTTCCCTTGTAGGGAGCGAAGGGGGGAGGGGAGTAAGTACGGGTTTCGAAGAACCCAGCAGACCAGTACTGGCCAAGACCCTGTCCGACGCGGTGCCACCCGGGAAAACCATGAAATATGATCGCCAAGACACACGTGCAATACAACTAACCGATGAGTGGGTATTGATTAATGTGGGAGCTCTTGTTGCTGGTCAGGGCGCTCAGAGATCTAACTTCAGGTGAAGCTGATCATAGGCTCAAATAAAGTGAACCGTTGTAGTCACAGAAATATCGGACGAGTTGCTCAACTTGTTGGCGCATCTGACAGGACATGCTATCATTTACACCTGGCACAGCACATTATGAGCACTTGGCCACGATGAACAGCCTCATGAGGGCTTGGAGTGGGGTTATTAAACTTTTATTCCACTGACACCTCCCCCCCCCTACCCCTACCCCCGACCACATTAAATGATCAACTCGAGCGTCGGGTTTGAAAGATCACTAAACCAGAAGCGTGCTTCTACAAAACTTACCAGGAATGGCGTTTTTTTCACCTTTGATGGAGTTTTGAACCAGATGAATGCTCTTATGAAAGCTGCGGAACATTATTGTTTTACTAAACGGTTGAGATGATGGATCCCGCTAATATTGGATATATATATATAATATATATATCGAGAGAGAGAGAGAGAGAGAGAGAGACAGACAGACAGACAGAGATAGAGTTTAACAGGGAGTGAGACAGAGAGATAGAGTTTAACAGGAAGTGAGATAGAGTTTGACTGGGAGAAGGACAGAGAGATAGGGTTTAACGAGAGATACAGAGCGATAGAATTTAACGGAGTGGTATAGAGTTTAAGATGGAGTGGGACAGAGAGATTAGAGTTTAACAGGAGGTGGGACAGAGAGATAGAGTTTGACAGGAGTAGGACAGAACCACAGAAAGAAACAAGGGTAGAAACTACCAGATGAAACACAAGCAAGAATTTGAGACAAATTAAACTGAACAGGAGAGCTTTAATAGGAAATTACACACATACACATACAAATACATAACAGTGCGGAAATTAACAAGAAAATATGAATTACATACCAATATTAAATGAGGAATCTTACTGTAACAACATTTCAGTGGGGCACAAAAATGTACACACCCACATGCAAGCTTTCCGTACTCATCAGATAATGATGATGATGAAATGTGGCTCACACATCTCCATCTCTTGTCCTGTGGTGAGTTTGTAGTGTGTAGAACAGCAAGATGTTTGGAAATTAATCACGTAATGAATCAGCAATACAACAAACAAGTCTAACAGGACCTCGGCCGTAATCACCATGGGACGTAACTCCGTCAGCGGTAAGTCAACACATAATATATACATGTAATACAGTCCAGTCCTGAACGATTCTATACACCGAGAAAACAACTATTATTATAAATCTTCGTACTTTTGCTAATATTGTATTAGGAAATGTCTGTGATAGACCAAAGTGAATATAACTGTGGTCGAGATATTTAATTTTAAATTCGTATCAAATTTCTATTAACTCTTTTATTCCAAAGCAACACTGGCAGTGCTGGTAGATTTTTACACACTTATATTAATCAATGCTGAGCGAGATAGTTAGGAAAAGTCTAAATAAAATGAAACGTTGCACGTTTCTAACCCAATCCACATTTTTAAACTACAGAAGTAACTTCATTCAGTTTCTTTGTACTAAAATTTCTCATTGAAACTCTATTCTGACAAAGCGTGAAAACTAATTCAAGATTGAAAGAGTTAATACTGATAGAAATAATTTCTTATACCTGCGTATTCGTAACTTTAGTTGAATATCTTTTTGTTTCAGCAGTTACTATTCGTGTTTGTATTCGTATTCGGCCACCCAAATTTTCGAATATATTTTTTTCTTGTCCTAAGTCTCCTTGGAACTGCGAGCTGGTGTTATTTGCAGCCGATGCTGAGAAGATGTTAGGGCACAGTATAGTGTCGGTTTGGGAGCGGGTTGCGGTTATTTTTTTTTTACTCCCTGATTGCAGCTAACAAGTAGGGAATGTGTAACATGTTTTTTTTTAATCAGATTCCACCACCACGAGGACTATGGCGATCCTTGCTTCGTTAGCCACACTAGGCGATACCAACAGGTGGGACAGGGTCTTGGTCAGCTATGGATCGCCAATCCTAAAGCTAGCATTTTAGTTATGGGTCGCTGACTGCCACAACGGACATTGTCTCCTATATAAACATATTTCATTTCATTTATTTGCATGTCCCTTGCGGAACTTTGCCTCCCTAACAGCACTCCTGTAGGCCTCTCGGTTGTGAGCAAGAAGGCCTGCTGCTGATGCATTCATGTCTTGCAGCCATCATCGCCTTGGTCTTCCTCTCTTTCTTTTTCCCATTATGTACCATTCCAAGACGGTTTTCTCTAACTTATCATAACGTTTAATGTGTAAAAATAATATTTAAATTTTCTCTCTTTAATCCTCTTTACTAGTCAGCCTTCTTCAATATTAAGTTCTTGTAGCATGGATATATTTGTTATTTTTTGTGTCCATGATATTTGAAGAACTCTTCTGTAGCATTTACATTCAAAGGGATTTATTTGTTTCTCAGCTGTTTTGTTAAGTGTCCAAGTCTCACAGGCATATGTTGCGATGGGAAAAATGCATGCCCTTAAAAATCTTATTTTTGTAGTTCTGTCTGTTCTTCTCCACCGATTCTTTAGTTATTTTACTTTCTGAAGAGCGATAGATGTCCTTTTAATTTCCCTCATTGTATCTCCATTATTAGTTAGCAGTGATCTAAGATATAAACATATATATTTATAAATATACACAGATATTTCAAAATGGCTAGAACCATAGCAGAAAAAAAAGACAGTTTCAAGAGGCTTAAATTTATGGAAAGAAAAGAAAGAAGAGAGAGAGAGAGAGAGAGAGAGAGAGTGCGCGACAGACAGACAGACAGAGAAAGGAAAGAGACGAAGCCGAGATAACGCATCTCTGCGTGTAGCAATAGAGGTCAGGAATACAGGAGAATGAGCGATGCCCTGTCAGTGAGCAGACCTCGCTCGACTTCATCAAAGTCTTGTCCAATAAGAATCAAGGAAGAGCTTTACCCAGAATCCTCATCTCCAGCCCCGGAACTCGCCCATGCTCGCCTGCTGGATGGGTCACAACGTAAAAGATCTGGCGCTATCCTGCGTAACGAACACCTCTGCTCACCTTCCACACGTGCGTAGAGTGTTCCATTTAATAGATAATCCATCAGCTCCTTAGATCTAAACAGTTCACATTTTCAAAAAAAGTTGAGAAAGTGTATTAATACACACTTTCTTACACCAGACACACATGAGCTCACTTGTGCATACATATACGTTATATATGCGATATTTATACATGTATATGTTTAATACATACATGATAGCCAAGCAACTCCTGCAGGGCTACGCCATATTTTAAAAAAAAAATGGCCGAGTCAGAACGTGGGAAAGGATGCTGGATCTATCCTCTGCAAGTTCATAAGCAAGATGAACCCACACGATGAATCATGTATGAGTAGTCTGAACAGGAAAAAAAAACAAACTAAACCGTTATTCAGGCGCCAACTCCAGTCAACCAGCCACAGGGACATCAACAGATCATCTTGTTCCGAGTAAGAACAGGGAACTGCAGACTACTGAGCCACCCGGCACCGACTCAAGGTCTCTCACATGGCCGTATGCCACCCCCCCCCCCCCCCCCCCCCCCCCCCCGTGGGGACAAGAGCACAAACCCCAGACCATGTTCCCCAAGAGTGTCCAGCGTTCACTGACCTACGGAGCCAGACCTGGCTTTAGAGAATGTTCCCCAAGAGTGTCCAGCGTTCCCTGACCTACGGAGCCAGACCTGGCTTTAGAGAATGTTCCCCAAGAGTGTCCAGCGTTCACTGACATACGGAGCCAGACCTGGCTTTAGAGAATGTTCCCCAAGAGTGTCCAGTGTTCCCTGACCTATTGAACCAGACCTGGCCACAGAGCATGTTCCCCAAGAGTGTCCAGCGTTCACTGACATACGGAGCCAGACCTGGCTTTAGAGAATGTTCCCCAAGAGTGTCCAGTGTTCCCTGACCTATTGAGCCAGACCTGGCCTCAGAACATGTTCCCCAAGAGTGTCCAGCGTTCCCTGACATACGGAGCCAGACCTGGCCTCAGAGCATGTTCCCCAAGAGTGTCCAGCGTTCCCTGACCTATTGAGCCAGACCTGGCCTCAGAGCATGTTCCCCAAGAGTGTCCAGCGTTCCTGACCTATTGAGCCAGACCTGGCCTCAGAGCATGTTCCCCAAGAGTGTCCAGCGTTCCTGACCTATTGAGCCAGACCTGGCCTCAGAGCATGTTCCCCAAGAGTGTCCAGCGTTCTCTGACCTATTGAGCCAGACCTGGCCTCAGAGCATGTTCCCCAAGAGTGTCCAGCGTCCAGCGTTCCCTGACATACGGAGCCAGACCTGGCCTCAGAGCATGTTCCCCAAGAGTGTCCAGCGTTCCTGACTACGGAGCCAGACCTGGCCTCAGAGCATGTTCCCCAAGAGTGTCCAGCGTTCTCTGACCTATTGAGCCAGACCTGGCCTCAGAGCATGTTCCCCAAGAGTGTCCAGCGTTCTCTGACCTATTGAGCCAGACCTGGCCTCAGAGCATGTTCCCCAAGAGTGTCAGCGTTCTCTGACCTATTGAGCCAGACCTGGCCTCAGAGCATGTTCCCCAAGAGTGTCCAGCGTTCTGACCTATTGAGCCAGACCTGGCCTCAGAGCATGTTCCCCAAGAGTGTCCAGCGTTCCCTGACATACGGAGCCAGACCTGGCCTCAGAGCATGTTCCCCAAGAGTGTCCAGCGTTCCTCTGACCTATTGAGCCAGACCTGGCCTCAGAGCATGTTCCCCAAGAGTGTCCAGCGTTCTCTGACCTATTGAGCCAGACCTGGCCTCAGAGCATGTTCCCCAAGAGTGTCCAGCGTTCTCTGACCTATTGAGCCAGACCTGGCCTCAGAGCATGTTCCCCAAGAGTGTCCAGCGTTCCCTGACATAAGCCAGACCTGGCCTCAGAGCATGTTCCCCAAGAGTGTCCAGCGTTCTCTGACCTATTGAGCCAGACCTGGCCTCAGAGCATGTTCCCCAAGAGTGTCCAGCGTTCTCTGACCTATTGAGCCAGACCTGGCCTCAGAGCATGGTCCCCAAGAGTGTCCAGCGTTCCCTGACCTATTGAGCCAGACCTGGCCTCAGAGGATGGACCTGAGGCACGGGGTGCCGGGAGGACCTGGAGGAAGCTATGGACCTCATCATGGCGGCCCGGCTTCCGATCTAGCATAACCTGGCTTTAGAAAAAAGAAGAAGAAGAAGAAGGGGGAGAAGAAGAAGAAGAAGAAGAAGAAGGAGGAGGAGAAGAAGAAGAAGGAGGAGGAGAAGGAGGGAGGGAGAGAAGGAGGAGAAGGAGTAGGAGGAGGAGGAGAAGAAGAAGAAGAAGGAGGAGGAGGAGGAGGAGAAGGAGGGGTAGAAGAAGAAGAAGGAGGCGGAGGAGGAGAAGGAGGAGGAAGAAGAAGAGGAAAACGTAGAAGAAGAAGGAAGAGGAAGAAGAAGGAGGAGAAGGAGTGATAGAAGAAGGAGGAGAAGGAGGAGGAAGAAGAAAAAGAAGAAATAGAAGAAGGAGGAGTAGACGGCTGGGAAAAAAACAAATACTACGCTAAGCCGCTGATTTTTTATCTCCTTTTCTGTTTGGCCATGGAGTCACACCTGGTTCTGGCTTGAGAACATGGACGACCTCCTATTTAAAATAAAGCAATAAATGGAACCTAAAACTTGCTAAGTTGTTGCTTTCTTGTCTTTTTCTTTTCTACTCGAGCCAGTCCATTTGTTATTTAATGAATCCCTAAAAATCCTTATCTGGACACCTTTGGGGGGAGTAAGGGGGTGGGGGGTGGCCTCTAGATTTAGAACCGCTGAGCTAAACAAACACATAAACAATATAGGTAAATAAACACAACCCAGACTACAGACAGTGGTTGTGAGACACAGAATACAGACAGTGGTTGTGAGACACAGAATACAGACAGTTGTTGTGAGACACAGACTACAGACAGTTGTTGTGAGACACAGAATACAGACAGTTGTTGTGAGACACAGGCTACAGACAGTTGTTGTGAGACACAGACTACAGACAGTTGTTTGGAGACACAGACTACAGACAGTGGTTTGGAGACACAGACTACAGACAGTTGTTGTGAGACACAGACTACAGACAGTTGTTGTGAGACACAGACTACAGACAGTTGTCGTGAGACACAGACTACAGACAGTTGTTGTGAGACACAAACTACAGACAGTGGTTGTAAGACAGACTACAGACAGTTGTTGTGAGACACAGACTACAGACAGTGGTTGTGAGACACAGACTACAGACAGTGGTTGTGAGACACAAACTACAGACAGTGGTTGTGAGACACAAACTACAGACAGTTGTTGTGAAACACAAACTGCAGACAGTGGTTGTGAGACACAAACTACAGACATTTGTTGTGAGACACAGACTACAGATAGTTGTGAGACGCAGACTACATATAATGGTTATGAGACACAGATTATAGACAGTGGTTATGAAATAAGCTACAGACATTGATTGTGAAATAGACTACAGACCCCAGATGCGAGAAAGAAATACTTGTAGATGAGAAGTTTCTACCTAAATCCTTTAAAAAAGAAATCTTACCAAAACTTCGATCATTCAGAATTTTGTCCGGAAAATCTATAATCCGGGAAGCAATTCCGTCTAATCGAGGGTCATCCGTACTATGAAGCTGAGTTATTATATTCTCTGAGATCTATCGCATCTAAGTGGACTCCCAGGCTCTTCTCTCACTTTCTCTTGTCCTGGGCATCCCAATGTCCATTCACCCGCCCTCTTACATCGTCTACAGAAGTAGACCTCTCTCTCTCTCTCTCTCTCAATGTTTACAGCCAGTCATAAAAACTCGCGCGTCCCAGATCTTATCCTCCCTGGGGCAGCTTATGCATGGCATGGCCTCAAGCCATTATGCCTCCTACAAAGGGAAGCAATCAGCAATCGGCGAGTGCGCGGATGCTTCTGAAATCTTACAGGACCCAAGAAATGAGCGGTGGCTTTTAATCAAAGTTTTGCTATCAGCCGAAACAACGTCCACGCTTTCTTGGTTATTCCCCTTTGAGAAGTCGAGAGTTGTTCATCTTCCTTTGTTGTACTCAACCTTTCTCATCCATACATGACAGCTGGTCTTATTATACTTTTGTAGATTGTTAGTTTTGGTGTTTAGGGACAGGATTTTTTGGATTTTAAAAGAAGGATGAGGAAGATGAACAATAATTGCAGATCTTTGAGAACAAGATCATAAGAAGAATCTTTGGGCACATAAAGGATACAAACAGTGGAGAATGGAGAGCTAGAAAGAAGACTGAACTTAACAGCTTATTTAAATCCCAGCGAATTTTAAATGTCTTGAAACTGAACAGACTTCGCTGGCAGGGTGATGTAGAACGAATAGAAGAGAACAGACAAGCGAAAATGATGTACGCACAAGAGATGAAGGAAACGAGACCAAGGGGTAGATCAAAAACAGAGATGAAAAGACAACATAGAAGAGGATATAAAAGAAATTGTTGTCACCAACTGGAGAGAAAAGACTAGGAATAGAGAGGAATGGAAGCGAACTTTATCTGCAGCAATGAGGTTTAATAGTTCGGAAAACTGAAGAAGAAGAAGTCGAGAGTTACATGTAGGATTCTGAGGGTGACTTTCCTTGTGTTGCTTATTTGCACAAACTGCTGACTTTTGCAGCAAATTGTCACGTTAATTCCTCGAAAGAGTTGCCGAAAATAGTTTTTACGTGTTACGTCAGTATCAGATGCCTTCCTGATCTGTTTTACATCGCAAGACGGATACCTTTCCGTGCATTATGTGGTCAGTTTTGTCTTCACATTTCTGTCTATGGAATAGTTTTTGGGTACACGTATATATATATATATATATATATATATATATATATATATATATATATATAACTAAACAGACGTTTCATCTTTCTTTATCATGTTTAGATTTTTCTTTTTCATCAGTCTTTCTTCTTCTTTTGTGTGTGTGTGTTGTTAACTCTTTTCCAAAGGGACTTCCTTCTTGAGTTTTTAACTCTTTTCTAGCGAACTTCCTTCTTCTTTTTGAGTTTTTAACTATTTTCTAGCGAACTTTCTTCTTCTTTTTGAGTTTTTAACTCTTTTCTAGCGAACTTCATTCTTCTTTTTGTCTTTTAACTCTTTTCCAGATGGCTTTCTTCTTCTTTGTGTGTTTTTAACGCTTTTTCCGGCGTACTTTAAAAATGGCAACGATGCTCTCTTAATGACATGGTCGATAAATTTTAATTTCAACAAATGTGTAGAAAGTACACTATGAAACATATCGGTATTAAAAGGTATACGTTTATAATAGGTAAAAGGTAAAGGTAATCCTGTCGTGCCTTAGAGGCACATAGGGATATGGTGTTGGTAAAGGTAATCCTGTCATGCCTTAGAGGCACATAGGGATATTCTGTTAGTGCCCATATTTTCCTTGACCTGTCAGCACACTAGAGGGTGATATGGTCAGTATCACGCCTGGCTGCCTTTCCTTCCCCAACTCCAGAAGAAGTCGGGTACCCATTTCTATAGCTGGGTGAAATAATATACGTTTATAATATAACACAGTTTTTCCTTTCGGTTAGTTTAGTTCATATCTTTTTTTAGAGATGTACCTAACACAGTGTTTCAAAATATATTTTAGATTATAGATTATATAGGAATGTTCGAATGTCAGTTTGGCCAAATACAAATACAAATAGTGGAAATTGAAGATCTAACTTAAAATATTCATGCACATGAATATATCATCATCATCATCATCATCATCATCATCATCATCGCCTTTCACTCCCTTGGAAACCACGGATAAAGACTCTCCAGTTGTCCCTCCCTGTTCTTTTATTTGTTCTCTGCTTCCTTCTGTGTGTGTGTGTGTATCCCTTGTCTCTGAGCACCGCCACAATTCCCCTTCCCCAAGTAGTCCTAGGTTCTGGTAAATGTCTATTTCCCTGGGGCTGTTATGGACAAGCTGAAGGGGGGTGGGGGGGGGGGTGATGGGCTGGAATGGAAGAACAACCCGTGCATCGACGGAACACAGGAACTAGGGGGCTGCATCAAGGCGAAGGAAGGATAAGCTCCCTTTGTGGACGGAACAAACGAACCACAATCAACGAGTGATAGGGACAGTTAGTATGCACGACTTAACACTGGTTACTGGAGCAGATATGGGAATGTCCTGATTGCGGTGATGCTACCTCTTAAGATCAGTCAGTAAATCAACCAACCAACCAACCAAGGCGATATATTCAGATACGTTTCAGTCACCCTTTGTTTTTTTTTGTTATATGATTTTACCCATCATTATATGACCACCAGCTGTAATTCTTTCTGTTGGTATTTTTTTTTGTTATATGATTTTACCCATCATTATATGACCACCAACTGTAATTCTTTCTGTTGGTAGTTTTTTTTTGTTATATGTTACCCATCATTATATGACAACCAACTGTAATTCTTTCTGTTGGTAGCTTTTTTTTGGTGTTATATGTTACTCATCATTATATGACCACCAACTGTAATTCTTTCTGTTGGTAGCTTTTTTTTGTTATATGTTACCCATCATTATATGACCACCAACTGTAATTCTTTCTGTTGGTAGTTTTTTTATTGTTATATGTTACCCATCACCATGTGACCATCGACTATAATTCTTTCTGTTGGTATTTTTTTTTTTTTTGTGATCCTTTTCTTGCGCTTTATCTAATTTTTCCCTCATCGTTTTGTTCTTTTCTTAGTCACCGTCCTGCTTTTTTTTTTTTAACTTCTCTGGGATTTTCGGTTTTCCTGCCTTGTTCTCTAAGAATATTCTAGAGCTTTCTATTCGACATTTCTTTTGTAAACTGTTGGGGGGTGGGGGGTGTGGTGGGTGAAGAGGACTGAATATTCGCCACATCCGTACTTTTAAAAAACTGTTTCGAAAATTAAGGAATAATAATAATAATAATAATTTTCGGAGTCATTTCTAGACGACCTCATTCCTCGAGTGTGCTTGGATAGACAGTTCCCAAACGCTTTTCTTTTTTTTTTTAATAGATAAGAGAAATGACGACAGCGGTAAAACTGGTTCTAGTAATGGAGGCAGATGGTGGCGTATGGTTCACATATAGATAAAAAGAGCGAGGAAAGCGGGGAGAGACAAGAATGGCAGAAAACAAGATGAGCATATACAAATGAAGAACATGCAACAATCCAATCTTTCGACTAAAGACCTTTTTTTTTTGTTTTTTTTTTAAAGGATCGCATACAGAAACCACACAAGAGATAAACACACATACACACACAAACACACAAATGTTACATTCAAGATAAACTGCCAACATCGTTGCTAAGAGTATAAATGATACACAAGCCTCTTTTATCCAACGATGGGAAACGCTACACACAGTGTCGCCATATGCCAGGAACAATAAAAGTCGAAGAAAACTCCTTCTTTCGGCAGTGATTGAGACGGAAAGGGGGAAACATAACAATAAATTTTGGCTTTTAATGGCTCAACAAATTAACTCGCGTCTTCACAGGGGTCCTGGCCAAGGTAGGGAAATCCCAGAAGCGCCTGATTTTAAATGGCGGGTCTTACTTTACGACATTCTGGAAACCATTCCGGGGATTCGCATACCTGAGGACAGCGAAAACACAGCGGAAGAGTAGAGGGGAGGAAAAATAGGAAGTAAAAGAGGATTAAAAATAGTTTGTTTCTGAGTTATAGAAGCGATGTGCTATTAAGCTGGAGCAGGAAAACAAAGCCGTTTGTTAACCATGTTTTCTTGTTTCCGCCCTTTGACCGACAATGGCTACACAATCCAGTTTTCTTGTATCAGTTTAATTTAGTGTTTATTACCCCCTTGTTTTTCTTCTGGTCTTTTCTGGCATGTAAACAACCGTGGACCCTCTTTCTGGCCTGTAAGCAACTGTAGACCCTCTTTCTGGCCTGTAAACAACCGTGGACCCTCTTTCTGGCCTGTAAACAACCGTGGACCCTCTTTCTGGCCTGTAAACAACCGTGGACCCTCTTTCTGGCCTGTAAACAACCGTGGACCCTCTTTCTGGCCTGTAAACAACCGTGGACCCTCTTTCTGGCCTGTAAACAACCGTGGACCCTCTTTCTGGCCTGTAAACAACCGTGGACCCTCTTTCTGGCCTGTAAACAACCGTGGGCCCTCTTTCTGGCCTGTAAACAACCGTGGACTCTCTTTCTGGCCTGTAAACAACTGTGGACCCTCTTTCTGGCCTGAGAACAGCTGCGGATCCTTTTTATGGCCTGAGAACAGCTGTGGGCCCTCTTTCTGGCTTGAGAACACCTGTGGACCCCCTTTCTGGCATGAGAACAGCTGCGGATCCTCTTGCCAGAGAACAGCTGTGGACCCTCTTTCTGGCTTGAGAACACTTGTTGATCCTCTTTCCGGCATGAGAACAGCTGTGGTACCCTCATTAAAAATAAAGCAATAAACAGAATACAGATAATGTTATGCTTTTTTAAAAATCAAGCCAGTCCATTTGCTAATCCTATAGACCCCTGCCAAAATCCCTCTCTAGACCCCCGGAGTCAATGGGCCCTGGTTAAGAACCACTGGTTTAATGAGCTTTCTTTGTGAATTATTTCGAGAATCTGGCATCCTTCTATATTTTGGCGTAAGGGAGACAGAGAGAGAGAGAGAGAGAGAGAAAGAGAGAGAGAGACAGAGGGAGAGAGTATGAGAAATATATATATATATATATATATATATATATATATATAGAGAGAGAGAGAGAGAGAGAGAGAGAGAAATTGAGAGAGAAACAGAGAGGGAGAGTGGATTGGGTGTTTTACACGCTGGTTCTTCAAGTAAGCCACCATAATCCACTTCTATTTCGACACAGTGTCGATGATGTTCCATCATCATCATCACCACCACCACCACTATCATCATCATCATCATCTATTTTCACCAATCATGTTCCACTTTAGACGAAGCAGAGCATGAGATCTTGCGCTCTTTCTTGACAGTTCTTCATCTCCTGGACATTGGATTCTTCCCTCTAAACCTCTTTTTTTTTTCTATTGATGTTTCCTGCCCCTGGCGCTTGCCTCTGACGTTTCTAGACAAGGTAACAAGAGACACCAACCAACGCCTCTTTTGATTTACAAATAAAGTGGTCGCAAGCAAGAGGAAATACCGAGCAGCGGTTTTCAAAGTTTTTTTTTTTGACGACGATACATTTGGAAAAGAACATTTCTTTTTCGGTACACATGTCCTTAGTGGTGAACTTTCGTAAAATTAATTGTAAATGTATCATGTTTCTCAGTTTACCATTTATTCAGAAGATTCAGATTCTATTACAGTATGGTTTATGGTCCGGATTATCATCATTGCATTCCGGATATGCTCATAGTGCGCAGAGATTCTCTCCTCAACATATCCATCAGTGTCCTGTGGCTGACAATGCCCGTTCTGTGTTGAATGAAAAGTCCTCTTGTGTGCTCAGAAGGTCTTTCGTTTGTGACCGTGTGCTCAGAAGGTCTTTCGTTTGTGACCGTGTGCTCAGAAGGTCTTTCGTTTGTGACCGTGTGCTCAGAAGGTCTTTCGTTTGTGACCGTGTGCTCAGAAGGTCTTTCGTTTGTGACCGTGTGCTCAGAAGGTCTTTCGTTTGTGACCATGTGCTCAGAAGGTCTTTCGTTTGTGACCGTGTGCTCAGAAGGTCTTTCGTTTGTGACCATGTGCTCAGAAGGTCTTTCGTTTGTGACCATGTGCTCAGAAGGTCTTTCGTTTGTGACCGTGTGCTCAGAAGGTCTTTCGTTTGTGACCATGTGCTCAGAAGGTCTTTCGTTTGTGACCATGCCAGTCTGTACACCCAGCTATCTCAGTTTATTGCAGCGATGTGGATTCTCTGCTCTCGAAGTCCTCCACTCCGCCTATCTCTCTCTCTGAGTCCATTAACAACATCAGCTCGATCCAGTGGTTGTCCATATGCGATGATGGCAGAGCCAGCCAACCTATCAGCTCTCTCATTTTTCTGGATCCCCGCATGTACAGGGACATATATGAGGGGGACTTTTTTTTTTCTATTAGTAAGTCGTGACGAATGAAACATTGGACAGAGATGTGATGTTTTGATACACAAGTTCCTTGATTTCAAAGTAGAAAGTTAGCTCGCTCTTAGACATAGATCTTCATTACTCATAGAGGAATATCGTACAGAGCCAGCAGTTATGTTACATAATTTTAGACTGATGAAAGTTTTTCCACAGATAATCATCATCATCATCATCATCATCATCATCATCATCATCATCATCATCATCATCATCATCATCATCATCATCATCACTGCCTTTCACTCCCTTGGGAGTATAGGTCAAGGATAAAGTCTCTCCAGTCATCCCTTTTCTTGGATTTGTTGTTCTCTGCTTCCCTCCATGTGGTATCCCTTGCGTGTGAGCACTTTCATAATTTCGCTTATCCAAACAGTTCTGGCCCTTCCTTGATTTCTGTTTCCTTGGGGGGTTCCATTTTAGTGCCTGCTTTGTACAAATATAAATGTACACATAAGAAAAATTCCCCGTAACTTAAACGCCATTATTTTTACTATATAATTTGATGGCACCCAATTTGTAAAACACTAATCTAGATAATTTTTTAAAATTTGCTGTTGCTCATCGCACTGCAAACTGATGCTCTTTGTTGTGATACTGTTGAAGTTTGTGCTTACTGGATGGGTGAGTGCATAACGAATGGTTGCTCGAAGACTTGGATCAAACCCCATAAAACAGCTTACACACAGGCTCCATAACTCTTGGGGAGGGACTGCAAAGCGAGCTTTACTCTATTAGCCAGCTTGAAGTAGCACATGAGCCTCTTACATGGAACGCCTAGAGGAGGTGGGATAACGTGTCCGATCCAGTTCTTGCTTGCAAAGATGGGCAGGGGACACTTGATGTCTCTATAGCAAAGTCATCCTTTGCCTGGCCCTTCTCAGACAAGAGACATAGCGATATAGACTCGACTGCAGGAACTTTTTGAGAAAAGGAAGTTTTAAAGCTAGGGAAGATTGCTTACAGTCCAGCGATAAGGGAAGATTACTTACAGTCCAGTGATAAGGGAAGAGTACTTACAGCGATAAGGGAAGATTACTTACAGTCCAGCGATAAGGGAAGATTACTTACAGTCCAGCGATAAGGGAAGATTACTTACAGTCCAGCGATACTAGAGGCAAGATTACTTATGGTCCAGCGATACTAGAGGGAAGATTACCAACAGTCCAGAGATACTAGAGGGAAGATTACTTACAGTCCAGCGATACTAGAGGGAAGATTACTTATAGTCCAGCGATACTAGAGGGAAGATTACTTACAGTCCAGCGATACTAGAGGGAAGATTACTAACAGTCCAGAGATACTAGAGGGAAGATTACTTACAGTCCAGCGATACTAGAGGGAAGATTACTTATAGTCCAGCGATACTAGAGGGAAGATTACTTACAGTCTAGCGATACTAGAGGGACGATTACTTACATTCCAGTGATATTAGAGGGAAGATTACTTATAGTCCAGTGATACTAGAGGGACGATTACTTATAGTCCAGCGATACTAGAGGGAAGATTACTTACAGTCCCGTGATACTAGAGGGAAGATTACTTATAGTCCAGCGATACTAGAGCCAAAATTACTTACAGTCCAGCGATAGTAGACTTAGCCAGTCCCAAATGTCTGTTCAGTGTTATCGCTTTTTCCTGTGTAAGACGTCAGAGAAGGAGGAACCAGAACGAGTCAAGACCCTACTTACTTGTGTTTTTATTTTAGATCTGCAGTTTAGCTTGAATACAGAACTCTTCTAATATTCTTTACGTGATGCAAAATAGACAGAAAATGTGAATAGACAGGGAGAAAACTAAGCGGGAAGGGAAAAAAAAACAAATAGACGTTAGTACATAGATAGATAGATAGATAGATAGATAGATAGATAGATAGATAGATAGATAGATAGATAGATAGATAGATAGATAGATAGATAGATAGATAATTTCCTCTGTCATTTGCAGTATGAAAGCTTTACTGCTTCCCCGAAAGAAAAAAAAGTGTTTTCTCAAACGATTTCTTCCAAATATAAATCTTTGTTTCAAACGCCAATTCAACATGGCGGCAGTTTCGGAAGAAAAGTATACACGGGGTGTCGCCACGTGTAATCACGGAGCATACATCTTGACGCTCGTTAGCGTGCTGAAGCAATGAAGGATGTTTCACCTTGCGATAATGGATAGATACTCTACACTAGCGGTCACAAGGGTTAATTAACTGTAAACCCTACCCTCAAGCCTTCCATTCCTTCTCCTCTTTTTTTTTTGGGGTCCTTAAAGTTGGGATGTTCTGTTTTACTGGCAGCAGGGTAAAGTCCAAAACTGGAAGAGTATTAACGAATCCAGAGAGGGAGAGAGCAAGAGAGAGAGAAAGCAAGACAGAGAGAGAGAGATAGAGAGAGCGAGCGAGACAGACAAAGCAAGACAGAGAGAGAGAGAGAGAGTAAGATAGAAAGAGCAAGACTGAGAGAGTGAGACAGAGAGAGCAGGAGAGAGAGCGAGACGAGGAGAGAGCAAGAGAGAGAGAGAGCGAAACAGTGAGAGAGAGCAAGAGAGTAAGAGGGAGCAAGACAGAGAATGAGACAGTGAGAGAGAGAGCAGGAGAGAAACAGATAGCAAAAGAGAGAGAGAGAAAGCGTAAGACAGAACGAGTAAGATAGAGAACCAGAGAAAGAGAGAGAGAGAATGAGTAAGACAGAACGAGTAAGATAGAGAACCAGAGAAAGACAGACAGAGAGTAAGAGAGAGTAAGACAGATAATAAGACAGAAGAGCAAGACAGAGAAGGTAAGGCAGAGAGAGAGAGAGAGCGAGACAGAGAATGCAAGAGAGAGAGAGAGACAGAGAGAGCGAGACAGAGAATGCAAGAGAGAGAGAGTGAGTGATCTTTATTTCACGCAGGCCCAATGAATGAATGGCAGAGAGCAAGTGGTGGTGAGGAAGGAGCAAGCTGCTGCTACAAGCATGTGGGGCCTGAACTATTGAAGAGGCTGAACTTTCTCTCTCTCTCTCTCTCTCTCTCTCTCTCTCTCTCTCTCATTCATTCAGTTTTCCGAGCCGTCCCGGCTCATTGCTGCAGAGAAGACTTAAGAGAGGACAAGTCTTCTCCTGCTAACTGTCCACTCCGAGGGCTCGTATGTCTTCTTCCAGATTGTCACTCCATCGTTGTCTCGGACTGTCTCCATTCCTCTCTCTCTCTCTCTCTGAATCAGAGGCAAAATTAAGGTAACTACTATAGTGCTGTAACGTACTGCTGGCACTAGGCCCTGCAGGGCACTCCACGGCCCTAAAGCGAATGAGGACAGGAGAACTGCGTAGAAATGTAAGGGCGGATATTTGATACATTATAAATTTTACAATATGTGCTAGGTGTAATCAGTCAAAAATGACGGGAGAGGAAATGAAAATATAATTTTTAACTAAAACTCGTTATGACTTTTCAGACATTTTTTTTTTCTGCCAGGTTGGAAATTTTGAACCTGATTTCCCCCCCCCCCCCTCTTTTTTTTTTTCTTCCCCTTGCCCCCGAGGGTCGCTAACTCTGACAAGAAAAAAAGTAAAATTAAAATAAAATTAAGATCCTCCGGGGGGTGCGGGTGGGGGGGGGGGAATGAGAAATTTCACTTCGATAGATTCCGTGTTGTGCTACAGAGTGAGTGATAATCGTCTTTTTTTAAAAATTGGAGTAAGGAAATAACGTTCTTACATCGTTGGTGCTCTTTGTGAATGTCTATCGATATTTGGCCGATGTTCGAACCTGTGTTTTGTCTGGGTTCATAGGCTCTGAACCTGACTTTGATGAATCTGTGACAAGGCGGGGCAAGAGATCATAGTAGCTTCATGTTCATTTTCTTATAGGAAATTCAAATTGTAACAAGATAGATAGATAGATAGATAGATAGATAGATAGATAGATAGATAGATAGATAGATAGATAGATAGATAGATAGATAGATAGATAGATAGATAGATAGATAGATAGATAGATAGATAGATAGAGAGCGTTGTTCGCTTTTGTAATCATTGGCCCTAGCTCACATGCTGGTGCCAGGGTTTGGCGAACCATTGCTGACCAAGACCCTGTTCCACCTCTCTGTTGGTACTCCCAGTAATATACCTAGCCTGGCTAAGGGAGCAAGGGATCGCTACAGTCTCCGTGGCGGTAGAGTCTGCTACAGAAGTATTTCACAACTCTTTACTTTTTAGCTGTAATAAAGGGGTGAAAAAATAGCTACAAATACGCACATAGCAAGACAAGCAAAGACATGGAACCCTCAAGGAAACAGAAAAACGAGGAAGACCTAGACTTACGTGGAGAAGAGGAATTATGACAGTGCTCAGAGACAAGGGATACACATGGAAGGAAGCAGAGAATAATTCCAAGAACAGGGATGACTGGAGAGCCTTTATCCTTGGCCTATACTCTCAAGGGAGTGAAAGGCGATGATGATGATGATGATGATAATGATAGTTATGATGATGATGATGATGGGGCAGACACGCTCAGATAACACTGAAACACATTCTAACCTGATGTACACATAAAACTCTAGGCTAACCAACAGCTTTTTGACCACAACAACAAGGTTTCTCATCCACATTCTGCACCAGTGTGAATGATGCTGTGCCTCAACATCTCCACATCATCTGCTGCATAGAACACCGGCTCACAGTTCCAGGGACGAAGAAGAAGAAAAAGAAGAAGATAAGAGACGAATTCGCTAAAAGATAACCATAGATACTTTCTGAGAGAAAGTTTAAGCCGGTGCTGTGTTATTTTCTACAGGTCCCTACCCCCCCCCCCAACAGATCCCCGCTCTCCCCCCCCTCCCCCAGGGCCCACACTTAAAACCATTCAGGCCTCGAAGCGATGGACTGGCTGGATCCTCTCCCCCGCCCACTCTCATAGGCTTGTAGCCTGTATGGATGCATCTCTCTCTCTCTCTCTCTGTGTCTTTACTGTCTTCTTGGCTGCCTCCAAATCTGTCTTTTACTATCTTCTTGGCTGCCTTCAAATCTGTCTTTTACTATCTTCTTGGCTCCATGTCTGTCTTTTACTATCTTCCTGGCTGTCTCCATGTCTGTCTTTCACTATCTTCTTGGCTGTCTCCATGTCTGTCTTTTACTATCTTCCTGGCTGTCTCCATGTCTGTCTTTTACTATCTTCTTGGCTGTCTCCATGTCTGTCTTTTACTATCTTTTTGGCTGCCTCTATGTCTGTCTTTTACTATCTTCTTGGGTGTCTCCATGTCTGTCTTTTACTATCTTCTTGGGTGTCTCCATGTCTGTCTTTTACTATCTTCTTGGCTGTCTCCATGTCTGTCTTTTTACTATCTTCTTGGCTGTCTCCATGTCTGTCTTTTTACTATCTTCTTGGCTGTCTCCATGTCTGTCTTTTTACTATCTTCTTGGCTGTCTCCATGTCTGTCTTTTTACTATCTTCGCGGTTGTCTCCATGTCTGTCTTTTACTATCTTCGTGGCTGTCTCCATGTCTGTCTTTTACTATCTTCTTGGCTGTCTCCATGTCTGTCTTTTACTATCTTCGTGGCTGTCTCCATGTCTGTCTTTTACTATCTTCTTGGCTGTCTCCATGTCTGTCTTTTACTATCTTCGTGGCTGTCTCCATGTCTGTCTTTTACTATCTTCTTGGCTGTCTCCATGTCTGTCTTTTACTATCTTCGTGGCTGTCTCCATGTCTGTCTTTTACTATCTTCTTGGCTGTCTCCATGTCTGTCTTTTACTATCTTCGTGGCTGTCTCCATGTCTGTCTTTTACTATCTTCTTGGTTGTCTCCATGTCTCTTTGTGTCGCCCCATGCTTGTTTTTCTCTGTAGAGTCTACATCAAGGCTGTTTGATGTATGCATTATCAAAATTATTTGAGAAGGCTGCTAAAGGAGACGATGCTCATAAACATATAAAACCTTCTGGTAACATAAGTAACAAGGCCTAGCCCATGGAGACAACCAGGCCACGTGGTGCTGGTGCCTATATTTTCCTTGACCTGCCATTGGATGATGTAGTCAGTCAGTATCACGCCCGGTCACCTTTCCTTCCCATTTCTACAGACAGGCGACTGGGACGCTGTAGCTACTACAGCTGGACTTGAACCTCTGATCTGCCCTGTCAGATGTGAGTACTATAACCGTTACACAAATCAGACACTAAATAACAGAAGAGCTAACTGAAAGTTTATCTGCCTCAAGGGAAATAAATCCGGAAGTTTTCTGATTATCCGCCCTTGAAAGTCTTTGTGGAAGGTTCTTTTTGCATAAAGCAGTTTTTCTTTGTAATGAATCTTATATGACAATACTACATTTAGTCATGTAGTAACACGTATTACTTTCATTACTACTTTCAAGACTTATAGGTATTTCTGGAAATGAAAGAAACAGATTGATCGGCCAGGTTCAAATGGACTTAGTTATATGATGCAGATGTTTCTGGGTCACGTGGTAGTTAGGGTGTAGAGTGAGGGTTTGGATCCCGTACGTCGCCTCTCAGTTGGTCAGCGTTCTTACGGGTGCTGCGAAGTTCGTGTACCGAGCTGTGATACTCACTCACTCACTCACTCACTCACTCACTCACTCACTCACTCACTCACTCACTCACTCACTCACTCACTCACTCACACAGAGGAGAGAGAGAGAGAGAGATGTGGAGCACTTACGGACTTGTCGGACGTGCAGTGATGGCAACCCTTCAGCAGTGTGGTCAATGTTGAGGAAATGAAAGTACGCCCAAAGCTGGGTCAATGAGCCGAGTGTAGTCTGTAACGATAAAACTGACATAAATATATATAAATGAGGGGTGGGGTGGGGTGGGAGGGATGGTGAAGACCCTGTCCGATTAGGCAATCAGCGATCCATAGCTGATATGCTAGCCTCGGGGTTAGCGAATCATAGCTGACCAAGACCCTGTCCAACCTCTTCGCTGGTATCCCCATTATCAGGCCTAGCATGGCTAACGGGGGCAGAGACAGCCATACTCCCTATGGTGGTGGAGTCTGCTAAAGAAGCACTGCACACCCCCTGATTTTTAGCTGTACTCCAGGTCTGAAAAAAATAGCTGCCATAACCCGCTTCCACGTCGATACGATGCTGTGCCCTCAACACCTTCACAGCATCGGCTGCAAAGAACACCAGCTCGCAGTTACAGAGAGATAGAAGACAAGACGAGACAAGAAAAAAATGAGGGCATAACTGTTATCAGTTTTTTTTCTAAACGCAGACATATGACAACCCCCCCCCCCCTCCAACCTTCCCAACCACCACTTTCCCGATTCGTCGTTCGTTTTTATTGCTTCGTTTTCCCCGTGGTTTTATATATATAACCATTTTCTTTTCACTCGACGCGTGGTTCGCTCTTTCGTCATGGTTTCGCCGCCGACTCCTCTCGCAGTTCCCATCATCATCATCATCATCATCATCGGTTCTAAGGACTGCAAATGCGCCTCAAACAGCCTCTGGCAGTCAAGTCCAGCTCCTGGCCTTCCCGTGGCAGAACTGTTTAAACTGACAGGAGAAGGGGCGAGGGCGAATATCTGGCGCCTGAAAACCAGTTACTTAGGGTAGATGAGTGGCACGTTTGGTAGCTCATCTGCCGCTGTTGGCGAGATTTTTCAGCTGCCGTGCGTGGAGCGGTGCTCTTCCCGGCCAATGAAGAAAGGTACAATTGAGGTTGCTGCGCAGCATCACTGCGGAAAAGGTGGTAGAAAGGATAAAGCGAAGCAAACAGTCAAATCATAGCACCTCTGGTCTGGAGGTCGGCCACGTCCTGAGTGCAGTCATGTCGGGTGAAATGCATGAACCGGCTTGTCTCAGAGGTTAAGACACTGCTGGCGAGACTCTTCAAATGCCGTGCGTGGAGTGAAGCTCCTCCCGGTTAAGGAAGTAAATGCGGAAAAGAAATAAAGGTTGCTGTGCGGAGCCGATGGGAAAAGGTGGTGGAAAGTGAAGTTTAACCTGGTATGTCCAGTAGTATCGCTACGAGAGCTATACCACGGCACCTCTGCTCTAGAGGCCGCCCACGTCCGAAATACACCTACACTGGTGAAATATGCCAAAACCGGCACACACCAGGGGTGGAACTTGATGGCTAGACATGTCATGCCACCTCCGCTCTAGAGGTCGGTAACGCCTGATAAACACCCATACTGGTGAATTTTGCCTAAACCGGCTCATACCAGGGGTGAATCTTGAAGGCTACGCATGGCACAGTACCTCTGCTCTAGAAGTCGGTCCTGTCCCAAACACGCCCATACTGGGAAATGCCTAAACCGGCTCAACCCAGGGGTAGAAGTCACTAGTGGCGAGGATTCGTCCTCCTGGACAAAAGCTCCATCCTGGTCACAACTAGGAAGGGTAGCGGCCACGACCGCAAAATGCTGAAGTCGGAGACACTGGACCAGGGAAGTCTAGATAGGCAACCACCTCTCACCCGGCGGGGATGTTTGCGTATCCTAATCACGCTGAGGTTTTCTGGTGAGAAAGTCCAACCCTGGACTGGATGGGCAACCACCTCTCACCCGGTGGTGATACACGGGTATCTCAAAACACGTCGAGGTTTTCCGGTGAGAAAGTCCAACTCTGGCCTGGGTGGGCTACCGCCTCTCACCCAGCGGGGATGCACTGATATCCTAAACACGTCGAGGTCTTCCGGTGAGAAAGTCCAACCCTAGACTAAACTGGTGCAATGAAAACCACGGTGTCACGCAATCCCGCTTCCGAGACCCACCAAGAATACAGGCTAAAGCACTGTGACACTCTGAATCTCTTGTGGTCCTTTCGTGGATCTCGTGTGGTCTATTTTGGACCACACAGGGGACCATGGGACCTAACGAGGACCACAGGCATGAATTCAGTAGGTTCACAGTGCGGTTTTTGGTGGTAGAAGTGAACGAAGAAGAAGAAGAAGATCATCATCATCATCATGATGCCGTAGCTGGCAAACGGACGCTTTTTAAGATTACAGAATCATTTCTTCCTTCTTCTCACGAATCCAAGCGGTTAAAGATATTCTTTTGCTCATTCTAATTCCGTAAGTCTGCATATTAACGTAGTGTAAAAGTTGATTGGTGCAAGTTAACAAGATATTAATGGGGAGGAATTTATATATGGAAAACTGACAAAGACCCCCAAACAATCCCCATTACTTGTACAACTGTACTTCTTGCCTTCTCTTGTGCTATCTCCCTGTAACTGCGAGCTGGCGTTCTGTGCAGCCTATGCTGTGAAGGTGTTGAAGTGCAGCATCGTATCGGTGTGAGAGCTGGTTATGGCAGCTATTTTTTCATTCCCGGAGTACAGCTAAAAAGCAGGGCGGAGGGGGTGTGCAATGCTTCTTTAGCAGACTCCACCACCACGGGGACTATCGCGATCCCTGCCCCGTCAGCCAGGCTAGACTTGTTTCTAGGGGGTACCAACGGGGAAATGGGACAGGGTCTTGGTCAGCTATGGTTCGCTAACCCTGACGCTAGCATATCAGCTATGGTTCGCTAACCCTGACGCTAGCATATCAGCTATGGTTCGCTAACCCTGAGGCTAGCATATCAGCTATGGGTCGCTGACTGCCTATCGGACAGCATCTTTACCTTCGTGGAAAATAGGCAAAGAGCCCTAAACAATCCCTATTACTTGTACAATTGTGCCTAGTGGAATATGTTCTTATCCCTCGGTATCTAACCCAAGTCCTCCATCCTTGGTCTGTTGTATGCTCAGTGTCATATAACACACATACAAATATAGCATGTGCAGTACGAATCAACGATAAGTCGATGATCGAGTAATTCATCATATTAATCAGAAGACCAAACGTCAGCAAGAACGCAACAACTGGTAATAACAACCAGCATAACAAATAAAAGTTAATCAGTGATATGGAAGATTAAATGATAAATGATTTCAGTGCGGATGATGATTTCAGGTCTCATATTGCGCAACAATGAACAATCAACTGGCCTGCAATATATCACAATAATAAAACGCATGGAACATATAATCTAGTAAATCACTGGATCCTTAAAAATAAGGCCTCTTCAAAGAATATAGGAGCAATTAGCGCTCAATCTTCTACTATTTTCTTCAACACCAATTTAAGATACCCTACAACAAGACAAGGAAAATCTCTCACGGCAAACGGCTGCACATGGCATAAATACATGATAATTCAATGTGAATGAAATGGCATATCAGCCACACACATATAATAATCGTTATGCATGAAACATGTGATAATCAATATGAATGAAAATCATGATAAAGGAGTGTGTATTAAAATGAACATATGAGATCATACATGTAGTAAAATTCAAAGCATGAAATGATTATCAAGTTGAAAGCATAAAGCATAGCATAAATCAAACACAATATATATATATATATATATATATATATATGAACCTTAAGTTCCCAGGGCACATGGGGCTTCCGCAAGGGTTTTCCACAAATTCCTGCCCTTTGTTTTTTTTTTCTGCTCTTGCCCATGTGAGCCCTCTATTGCTCAACATCCTCTCTGTTGTTCTTCTCCATGTCTCATTTGGTCTACCCTTACTTTTGTTCCCCTGTGGTGAATATATATATATATATATAATATATATATATATAATATATATATATATATATAGGGGAGTGAAGACGATGTTCATTGAGGCAATCAGCAACCCATAGCTGATATGCTAGCCTTAGGGTTAGCGACCCATAACTGACCACCTCTCCGTGGTACCCCCAGTAATAGGCCTAGCCTGGCTAACGGGGCAGGGATAGCCATAGTCCCCATGGTGGTGGGTGGAGTCTGCTAAAGAAGCATTGCACACCCCCTGCTTTCTAGTTGTACTCTGGGACTGAAAAAAGTAGCTGCCATAACCCGCTCCCACGCTGATACGATGCTGTGCCTCAAAATCTCTACAGCATCGGCTGCAATGATCAACAGCTCGCAGTTACAGGGAGTTCGTACAAGCACAATATATATATATATATATATATATATATATATATATATATAAATCACTAACAAATATATGCATACTACAAGAATTTAATATTGAAGAAAGCTGGATAGTAAAGAGGATTAAACAGGGAAAACTTAAATATTTTGAACATATTTAACGCCATGAGAATTTACAGAAGACCGTCTTGGACGGGTACATAATGGGAAAAAGAAAGAGAGGAAGACCAAGCCGAAGATGGCTGCAAGACATCGTTGATAATTTGCAAATAGATGCATCAGCAGCATGCCATCTTGCTCACAACCGAGAGGCCTACAGGAGAGCTGTTAGGGAGGCAAAGTTCCACAAGGGACATGCAAATGACTGATATATTACTACAACACTTTACAATTCAACAGCAGGCTTTTGTTCATATACGAGACACAGATTAGGCCAGTTGTCTTGTAGGGCTCTGAAACATGGAGCACTACAAGACAAGATGAAACACAAAGACTGAAAATAGAATGTTGAGAAGAATTTTTCAGAGATCCTGTATCACGAGAATTGATCATTAGAAATGACAAAGAAATCTCCACGCTATTTCAATCTCTTCACTACAGTTCTGAAAAACAACAGACTGAGATGGCTTGGACACTTGGAGAGGATTGGATGGACGAGAATAGACAGACAAAAGGGGCTTATACAGAAGTGATAAACGGAGACAGACCAAGAGGCAGACCATGATAAAGTGGTATAACAACCTAGAAGAAGACCTACAAGCCCTTGGAAAGGACATTTGGCAGATGAAGACTAAGAACAGAGAGGAATGAAGGGAAACAACTCTTGTCTGCACCAATGAGCTGCAATAACTCAGAAAGCTGAGGGAATTTTGACCTTTATAGTACGGCCATTTTCTAAACTTTAACCCTTTGTATCCAGATCTTGATTTTTCAGATGGCATAACTCTTATCAGTGACAATGTGCATTCGATGCAAGAAAAAAAAACATTGGCTAGCAAAATAGGACTTGACATTAACAAGGAAAAAAATCATGAATCTTCCCATTAATCATAAAGTAAAAATATACATCTCGACAGCTACATAGACCAGGATGGTGACACCAGAAAGAGGTTAGAATTAGAATTGCAAAAGCAGCATCGACCTTCAAGAATCTTGAAACCATATGACATTTAAATGTTATAAGCACAAAAACCAAGTTAGGATTATTCAGTTCAAATGTAATATGCACCCTCATTTATGCATGTGAAAGCTGGAAAACAACTAAGGAAACAGGCAAGAAGTTAGACTATTTTGAAAACAAATGGAAAAGGAAACTACTCAGTATAAAGTGGAACGAATTCAAGAACAACGCAGAGACAAGAATGGCAGATTAGCAACACCAGCCTGTCTCATGGGTGATCAGGAAAAGGAAATGTGACAGATATCGGTCACGTGATGAGAAGAAACGGTCAGAGAATCCCAAAACAAGCTGTCAAGTGGAACACAACAGGCCGAAGAAAAAGAGTATCGACCACGTGAAACTCTAAAGAGGACATTGTTAATAGAGGCCAGATTAGTTGGCATAAAATCCCTTGATGAGGTTGAAAAGCTCGCCGAAAACAGGAAAAAATGGGGAACTACCATGCGAGCCCTCTATGACGTTTAACGGCATGGGAAGGATGTAAGGAGATATAAGATATTAAATTAATTTACCTATTACTTTTCCATTGTTTCTTTACGCCATAAAGTATCTTTTGTTGAGCAATTAACATAGAAAGAAAGAAATAAAATTGTATAAAAATTGTCATGTTGTGTATTTTTTTTTTAAAGATGTAACTTACAAGTAGAAAGAAAAAAAAATGTAATTTTCTGAAAAAAAGGCCACGTGACTGGAAAGAAAAAAAATCCGCAGAGTGAAGAACAACGTTTCAGAGTGCTTACTCTTTACTGGTTATTGACAGAAGACTATTATACCTACTCCTTTGAGTACCATCAGGAATGATGTTTGTATTTAAGAAATACGAGTCTAAATGTGGAGTCTCCCACATGGCATTTCACTATAGGATTACAGGAAACCTTCTGGCTGTGTGGAGTAACAACATAGTGATGTAGATTTAATCCTTACACAAAGCTGTTAACGCAGAATGAGGATTATCTTTAAAGAGAAACGCACAAACATAGATGAAAATGAGAAATTTTGCTAAATCAGAACTCCAACAGGAAACACAGAAAGCGACAGACCTGGTAGGATTAAGTTAGCAGTTCCTTTTGGGATGTAAAGATTTCACATACACGCAGGCGCGCACGCACGTGTACATATAGGCTCGCGGGCACACACACACATATATGAAGAAAGGTAGTATCAAACAGGGACCTCTCCCGACTATCCTGGGCACCCAGGAGCTAAATGTGATGTCATACTGCCAGACAACTGAGTGAGAAGGTCAGTAGGTCACTTACCGTGCTTGCCCGAGTCCGTCGAAAGACTGAAACAAAAGATCGCCCCCCCCCCCCCACTATCTTGTTACAAACTATCATTATATCATTCGGCAGAATCACCCATCATTATATCATTAAGCAGGAGCAACTGTCAATAAATCATTCGGCAGGTGCAACAAGCTGTAGCAAGTAATATTACATCATTTACTCCAAGAATGAAAATGCATAATAATTATCAATACATAATTACTTAAGAACAAGGAACAACAAGATGGACCAACTATCATTACCTAATTTGACAGTAACTGCAAGACAGACCAAGTATCATTACATAATTTGACAAAGGGAGCACAATAAAACAACTATTATTACATTCATTCGAAAGCTACAGAATGTAACAACTATCATTATGTCATTCAATAAGAGCGGGATATAATGATTATCATTACCTCATTTAGTAAGAATCAGATATTGCAATTGTCAATGTGTCATTTGACAAGAACGAGATACAACAATTATCACTACATCATTTGATAAGAACAAGATACAACAATTATCACTACATCATTTGACAAGAACAAGATACAACAATTATCACTACATCATTTGACAAGAACAAGATACAACAATTATCACTACATCATTTGACAAGAACAAGATACAACAATTGTCGTTATATCATTTGATAAGAACAAGATACAACAATTGTCGTTATATCATTTGACAAGAACAACATACAACAATTATCATTACCTCATTTGACAAGAACAAGATACAACAATTATCACTACATCGTTTTGAGAAGAACATGATACAACACTTATCTCTACATCATTTGATAACAAGAAGATACAACAATTGTCACTACGTCATTTTGAGAAGAATAAGACACAACAATTATCGTTACCTAATTCGACAGTAAAAATATACAAATTTTGGTACAACATTTATCAATAACGAGATACAACAGTTATCATTACATCATTTGAGAAGAGTAATATATATTACAATTGTCATATAATATCTTTTTCATATAACAACAGGATGTGCTTTATATCATTGCACTAAAATACTCGATGTAACAACAATTATTGCATCTCTGCACAAAAGCAGCAAGATATATCGATTATAAAAGTAGCAAGATACAGCGACTATCATTACATCACTACTCAAGTGTAGCAAGACACACAGACTCTCATTACATCACTACACAAAAGTAGCATGCCATAGCGACTATCATTACACCGCTACACAAAAGTAGGAAGACACAGCGACTATCATTACACCACTACACAAATGTGGCAAGACATAACGACTATCATTACACCACTACACAAATGTGGCAAGACATAGCGACTATCACTACAACACCACACAACAGCAGCAAGAAACATCATCACACATCATTACTTCACACATTCAAAAACAACAACATGGCGTTTAAAATGGAGCTTTTGCTGGATAAACAGCAAAAAAGCTGAAACAGCAATGCTAAACTAGTTATCAAATAGAATTATGAACAGCGAAAACGAAAAAAAAAATAAGCGATAACAATAAACGACCACTAAATATACGCTAATTCTTTCAATCTTTATTTATTAAATCAAACTTCATTCGACCACTTTAACCCTTCATAAAATATAAAACCAAGAAATATTGAAAATAACTGTAAATTACTTCCAGTCTTTATTAACCTTCATTTATTACCAGGAACATTTACCAAAGAGTTAAGAATGCATATCAAATGCATGATAGTTTTATGCATTTTTGTTGTTGTTGTTGACAAATTCGCTTGATTTTATTATGTGTCATGTAAAAAACATATTCCCTTTAACATATACATTGTTAATATGGGAAGGATAAAGAACAGAATCATAGAAAAGGGCGGAGTTTAAAAGTAAAAAAAAAAGATTTAGAAGAGGGGTTATTTTCCAAGAACAATGTTGAAATATAGTTTCCAAACTGTCTGTCAATCACAAAGTAGAAACCACGCCCATCCCAGGCGTGAGAGCCTGTATCTCAGAATGCGTGTCTTAGGAAACATCTCCAGTTCCCCATTCTCCTGCAACACGATCTGGCGACGGCGGAAGGATCTCTGGTAAACGTGTGAGAGTTTGGTTTCTGTGGAATCGCTGCAGAAGCGGATGGATGCCAGGAAAGTGAATTTTTCGGTTGGCACAGAGATCGCTGGCTGTACTTATAACAAACAAAACCTGATGTAGATGTTAGTTATTGTTTGTCGTAGGAGGTCTTGCGTACGGGACGTAAGCTTAAGAGTATTAGGTGTAATTTTCCTAGGAATACTAACTTCGCGAAAACGTTTGCCGAAGCTTTTAGCCTCCTTGTGACAGCCTAGCACACGCCAGCGTTGGGAGTCTTAAAAGATTTCCGAAATCAAAACACCCAAGGGAGGATCTTTTCCCAGAAGTCATTTGAGGAGGCTCAGGAATAGAGATTTCAGACCGGAAAAGTCTTTAAAATTCAGGAGCAATTTGTTGAAAATAAATTCTCCGATAAACTCTAAAGACAGCACGTTGACTTGGAACTGTAGCGGATTCTAGGGACTTGTGTCTACGTTCGTGTTGCTGAAAGAAAGGTAGGTCTATGAACACTCTTCTTCTTCTTCTTCTTCTTCTTCGAGCCATTAAAGCTCATTGCTGTAGATAAAGTTCGCCTCCATTCCTTTCTATTCCTAATTTTCTCTCTCTAGTTGGAGACACCAATTTCCTGTATATCTTCTCTCCATCTCTGTCTTGGTCCACCCTTTGGTCTTGTTTCCTTCATCTCTTGTACATACATCATTTTTGTTTGCCTGTTCTCTTCCATTCTTTCTACATGGCCCAACCAGAGTAGCCTGTTCAATTTCAAGACGTTTATAATTCGTTGAGATTTACATAAGCTAAGTTCAGTGTTCTTTCTAACCCTCCATTCTACACTGTTGGTATCCTTTATGAACCGAAAGATTCTTCTTAGGATCTTATTCTCAAAGACCTTTAGTTGTTGTTCATCGTTCTTTGCTGTACTCACCGTGTCTGATCCACAAATGACAGCTGGTCTTATTACAGTTGTGTAGATTGTTATCTTGGTGTTTTATGACAAGATTTGTTTGTTATTATATTAGATACTGAGTGAAATCCAACATATAAGTAGTTCCTAAACTTTCTCATATGGCAGATTCTTCAGGTTAAAGATAATTCTCTTCTGCAATCTAACATTCCTCCAACTGGTATTAAATACAAATAAATAAATAAATACTGCGCGCAAATCTAATGTTCTACATAATTTTATACAGTGATTACCAAATTATATCGGGCTGTCCCACCAGTGCAGCCAGAGTCACGCCCCTGTCCTCAAATGTTTTGTTTGATGACGGCCCTCCTTTTCCTCTCACCACAAAGCGGGTGTCACTACATCACTACATCAGTGTAGCAAGGTATAGCAAGTATTATTACATCTCTACATCAAAGTAGCAAGGCATAGCGAGTATTATTACATCACTACATCAAAGTAGCAAGGTATAGCAAGTATTATTACATCACTATATCAAAGTAGCAAGGTATAACAAGTATTATTACATCACTACATAAAAGTAGCAAGGTATAACACGTATTATTACAGCACTACAAAATAGTAGCAAGGTCTAGCGAGTATTATTGCATCACTACATAAAAGTAGCAAGGTCTAGTGAATATTATTACATCATTACATAAAAGTAGCAAGGTCTAGCGAGTATTATTATATCATTACATAAAAGTAGCAAGGTCTAGCGAGTATTATTACATCATTACATAAAAGTAGCAAGGTCTAGCGAGTATTATTACATCATTACATAAAAGTAGCAAGGTCTAGCGAGTATTATTACATCATTACATAAAAGTAGCAAGGTCTAGCGAGTATTATTACATCATTACATAAAAGTAGCAAGGTCTAGCGAGTATTATTACATCATTACATAAAAGTAGCAAGGTCTAGCGAGTATTATTACACTACTACATCAAAGTAGCAAGGTCTAGAGAGTATTATTACATCACTACATAAAAGTAAATGTGATTCTCACTGTCCCTAGAAGAGCACTACTGCCTCCTTTGGCAATTTGATCTGAACGTAGCTAGGACAGTAGATCTTAACCTTTATTCTGGGCGTGGGCCATCTTTCTGGCCCAAGAACAGTTGTGGACCTCCTTATTAAAGATCAATAAGTGTAATCCAATTTATACCAACAATTTTTAACCAAACCTTAAAATCTTAAAGTACTGTTCGTGGACACTACCTCACTCCCAAAAAATTCTTATACGGACCCCACCGGGGTTTATAGACCCCAGGTTGAGGACCACTGACTTCCAAATGATCAGCGGATCCCAGGTATGTGACAATAAATTCCATTGTTTTAACAAAATAAAATTCTAGCATCAGAAAAGTCTCATTCCGTTAAAGTGTTAGAAATAAAAACGACGATTTCTTTACTAGGTGTGTTTGAAGAAAATGTAACTTAAAGTTTATTTCATGAAAGGCCTCTTTCATGGACCTAAGTGAAGACCTTTTTCATGTACCTAAGTGAAAGCTTCTTTCATGGACCTAATTGAAGACCTCTTTCATGGACCTAAGTGAAGACCTTTCATGGACCTAATTTAAGACCTTTCATGAACCTAATTTAAGACGTCTTTCGCGGATCTAACTGAAGACCTCTTTCATGGCCCTAGGTGAAGGCCTCTTTCTTGGACCTAAGTGAAGACATCTTTCACGGGGCTAAGTGAAGACTTCTTCATGGCCTTAAGTGAAGACCTCTTCTTGGGCTTAAGTAAAGATGTATTCATGGGCCTAAGTAAAGATGTATTCATGCCCCTAAGTAAAGATCTATTCATGGCCCCAAGTAAAGATCTATTTGTGGCCCTAAGTGAAGACTTAATGGACAAGTATGAAACTAGGTGGATTAGGTATGAGGCTAGGTGGACAGGTGTGACTCTAAGGGAGGGGGGGGGGTGAGGCCTCAGTCTTGTCATATACCCCCCCCCCCCTATCGACATGTCAGACAGACATTCAGACCCCATCCTGCAGCTCTGCCCCACCCCCACCCCAACACCAAGAAGCCCAAACCCAGCAGACAAACTTTGGGGGTGCAGAGAATGACCTCCGAAAAGACTGGACAACAAACAGAGATATCTGAGGTTAAGACCATAGAAGAAGATGAAGAAGAATAGGCTGGCTGCAACAACTCTTCATCTTGCTCTGTCTCTCGTTTGCACAGTTGGCCTGGCCAAGCTGAATCCAGTCTATCTCTTAATCTACCCAGTCCATCTCTTAATCTACCATCTCTTAATCTACTATCTCTTAATCTACCATCTCTTAATCTATCCAGTCTATCTCTTAATCTACCATATCTGAATCTACCATCTCTTAATCTATCCAGTCATCTCTTAATCTACCCAGTCCATCTCTTAATCTACCATATCTCTTAATCTACCCACTCATCTGTATGGTCGTCATCCTTCCTTTTCTCCTATATGAATTTGTTAAAAAAACATTTTTTGTATTATGTCCCTTGATATGACCTAAATATTTGTAAGTGTTTGGTACATAAAGAAGATAGAAGTACACCTGTTATAATAACAGTACTAAACAAATTTTTTTTAAAAGTTGCACTTTGACAAGGTGAATCCTTTAGTGCTCTTGTACATAACTGTATCCGCTAGATAGGGGTATTAGGAGCAAAAACTGTTATGTTTATACTTGATCATCATCATCATCATCATCAGGTGCCGTGCCTACTGGCGTTGGCTATTATGCTTCTCCAAGAGTACACGATCCTTCATGCAGGCCATCAGCTCATTATAGTTGATGGGAAGGAGTTTATAAAGACTGAAATCTCAAACAGATCCCATAATAAATTCTTTACCACAAACTATGAAACATGCGTAAGTAAAGGATGAGGGAATGGGGAGAGAGACTGACTGACTGACTGACTGATTGATTGATTGATTGATTGAATTTTATTTGCAAAGAGAAGAGAGAAGAATTGGGCAGGCAGCTCCGTCTGACATGCTGTCCTTTATAATGCAGCTCTCTCTCCTACTCCAGCCATGATACACCGGGCAGTACAAACATGCCGTACATAACAAACACGATGAAGACTGAAATAACAAAACCGAAATAACAAAAGTTGAAATGACAAGTCTGTTACGTTTTACTCTACCCCCTTCCCCACTTCCACCCCCTCCTCCCCCCCACACACACAATAGAGGAAATAACTAGACACATGTAACAAAGTAACTCCCCCAGTTTTGTTTTGTTACATTCATGAATATCTACCAAGCTATAGTTTAAGTAGATGAAGCTGGTATAAAATCATCTAATTTACCTACGGTGTTTGCAATAAGGCTCTAAAGTAATGTAAATAGATAGATAGATAGATAGATAGATAGACAGATAGATAGATAGACAGACAGATAAATAGATAGATAGATAGATAGATAGATAGATAGATAGATAGATAGATAGATAGATAGACAGACAGATAGACACGTAGGCCTGTCTAGCATTCTGTCCTATATCATACACCTTTCTCTCCATTCCAGGCACCTTACATCAAAGACTATTCAAATATACGATGCATGTAACAAACACAATCAAAACTGAACTAACAAAGCATCTACGTCTTACTCTTAACCGCGCGCGTTACGGGAGTAATTGCATACATGTAACACAGTTCTTCTCTCAGTCCCGCATATTATAGAACTATAAAGCAGTAAACAGAATTAAGTTTAAAGTCGTCTTTGTTACATTCATTTCTTGATAAAAGTTTAAAGTAGTATGGAAAATGTATGAGAGAATGAACAACGAACGAACGAACATACTTTATTTTCAAAGGGTTAAGAATTGGGCAGTTCTTAATATTAAGAAGTTCTTATTCTGTAATAGCCGGAGGTGGGGTGGAGGATAAGCTCTCCACTCCAATTAAATTTCTCCAAGGCGTGCGTCTCAAATAGCCTCTGACATTCCAAGTCCAGCTCCTGGCCTTCTCGTGGCGGAACTGTTTAAACTGACAGGAGAAGGGGCGAAAGGCGAGTATCTGGCGCCTGAAAACCAGACTCTTCGGGTAGATGAGACTCGTTAGTAGTCTTGGTTGGTAGCTCATCTAAGAGAAGGAAAACTCTAATTTCAAACCCCCTGCTGCCTTGTAGGGTAGGCTCTGGCCAGAGTCAAAGGCTAGTAGAGTAAAGCATAAACAAACCGGTGGAAGGCAAGGGGAAACCAACACTGTATATTCCCAAGAACAATCATGACAATCCACAATTCTTTGAATCATAACGACGTTAATGGGGGTTCCAGTGGAACCACCTCGTCCGGTAGGAACCATCATGTGCGACAGGTGATACCAGATCGTCATCCAACTACTGTACGCAAAGAAAACACAAGTAACATCACAGTAACTGCAACATGGAATATTAGAACATTAACAGAGCTTGGAAAACTGGAAAGCATCGAAGAAGAAATGAAAAGAATGGAAATTAACATCCTTGGTTTATGTGAAATGAGAGACTGGAGCAGGAAGCAGAGATCATAAAGACTTCAAAATAATATAAATTCAGGGGAAACCAGTGTAGAAATGGAGTTGGCATATTACTGGATAAGAAGACAGCAAGAACTGTGAAAGGCTTCTGGTGCATATCAGACAGAGTGTTAATGGTTAAATTACAGGGCCATCCAACAGACACAAATCTCATCCAAGTATACGCACCAACTTCACAAAGCTCTGATGATGAGATAAAAGAATTTTACGACAATCTGGACATGGCAATGAAACAGTGCAAACCATAGGAAGTAAACTTTGTGCTGGGTGATTTAAACGCGAAAGTAGGGACTGAACAAGACAATGAAGCTACTGGCAAGTATGGACTAGGTATCAGAAATACAAGAGGAGAGGTGTTGATTGAGTGGGGAGAAAAGAATAAAATGATAATAGGAAATATCTGGCTTCAACAACACCCAAGGCGACTGTGGACATGGAAAAGATCAAATAATAACATACGTAACCAGACAGATTACATTATGATCAACAGAAGATTCAGGAACTCACTAATATCCGTGAAAACAAGACCAAGCGCAGATTGCAACAGTGACCACATCCCAGTCGTAGTAAAAGTGAGAATCAGGCTAAGGAGGTTAAAAGTAGCCGCTAAAAACAAAGAACTAGATAGTGAGATGTTACGGAAAGATAAAGCAATATAAGAACAAAATAGGACCATAGTACATAATAGACATAATGCTTTAGAGAAGATTGAAACGATTGATGATCAGCAGAATATGCTTAAAGACTCTATTCAGCAAACATCTTTCGAAATCCTACCTCCAAATAAAAGACACGCTAAACAGGGGTGGATGACAGAAGAAATTTTGCAACTAATGGATCTGAGAAGAAGTCTTAAGGAAGATACAGATGAATATGACAAAATAAATAAAGAAATAAGACATAAATGTAATAAAGCTAAAGAAGAGTGGCTAAATAAAAAATGTAATGAAATAGAGACACACCATCATGAAAACGCAAGAGATACATACAAACAAATAAAGGAGTTAACAAACAAAAGGACATACCACAAGACTGGTTGCCTGAAGTGAAAGGAGGAGCATACAATAATGGACAGAGATGAAATAATGGCATAATGGTACGAATACATTAGAGAACTCTATGAGGACAATAGAGGCGAAATAGATATACGAAATAATAATGAAGGGCCTCCCATATTAAAAGCAGAAATGAAAGAAGCTATCAAACACATGAAGAACAACAAAGCACCAGGACCAGATAAAATCACCAAGGAAGAATTGGAAGCATTAGGAGAGCTTGGCATAGAAATAATTACCAGGTTGCTGAACGACATCTATAACAGTAACTATGTCCCATCAGATCTTTTGCAGTCAGTTTTCATTGCCCTACCATAGAAACAAGGTGCAGTTGAATGTGAAGACCATCGAACTATTAGTCTTATGAGCCATGTTACCAAAATCCTGCTTCGTATTGTCATGAGAAGAGTCAGGGGCAAAATAAAACCAGAAATCGCTTAAGAACAGCGAGGCTTCGTCGAAGAAAAAGGGAACGGTAATGCTATATATACTGAAAACATTGATGGAAAGATCAATAGAAGTAAAGACGGACCTATACTTATGCTTCATAGACTACTGTAAAGCATTCGATAAAGTGAGACAAATAGAAGTTCTAAGAATGCTGCAAGACATCAACATAGATGGGAAAGATGTGAAACTCGTCAAAAACATATATTGGCAACAATCAGCAGCAATGAAGGTTGAGAACCAAATAGGAGCATTCCAAGACATACCATCGGGAGTGATACAAAGATGTGTTCTATCTTCTGAGCTCTTCTTCTTGTACAGCGAAAACATAATGAGAAATATGGAGAGCTTGCCAAGAATATCAGTTGGCGGGTACAACCTTAACAACTTAAGATATGCAGACAACACAGTCCTGATTGCTAAAAGTGAAGGGGAGCTACATGCTCTTCTGGACATGGTTCGTGAAAGTAAAAGTAAAGATCTCAGCCTGAACAAAAAGAAGACTGAAGTGATGGTCATCTCAAAGAAAAGAATATCACCAAAATGTAACATTACCATCGATGGCACAGAACTGAAACAAATTGATAGATTCAAGTACTTAGGAACAGTTATAATAGCTGATGAGAAATGTCACAACGAAATAAAAAGCAGACGTGCTCAGGCCATGTCAGCATTCCAGAAAATAGAAACATCTTGTGCAACAGATCCATATCAATGGAAACAAGATTCCGAGTACTTAAATGTTACATCAAGTTAATTTTGTTTTATGGGTGTGAAGCATGGTCCATGAATAAGAGAGTACAGCGAAAAATGGAGGCCATGGAGATGTGGTTCATAAGAAGGGTGTTGAAGGTACCATGGACAGGCAAGAAAACCAACGAAGAAGTCTTAAGAGAGGTTGGAGTTAAAAAGCAAATTACTGCAAAGATCAGAGGCAGACAAGCGAGATTTATAGGACATATCCTGAGAAGAGGAAAACTGGAACACACTGTGGCAAGAGGAAAAATTGAGGGGAGAAGAGACAGAGGAAGACAGAGAGAGAGAAGTTACTGGATGGGCTATCAGTGTGGCTAGGAAGAAAGTCACCGGCGGATCTAATAATCAAGTCTAAAGACAGGGAGTTGTGGAGAGACATGATCGCCTACCCCACGCGGCATGACGATTGATTGATAAGAATTGGGCACACAGGCCCGTCTGACAATCTGCCCTTCATCATACAGCTTTCACTCATTCAAAATCATTCAGTTTTTGTTAATGAGAATAATAAGGAATAAAGAAACAATTAAATGATCACAAAATAAATAATAAAATAGAGAGAGTGAGAGAGAGAGAGAGGGAGAGAGATAATGAGACAGAAAGAGAGACACAGAGACAGAATGAGAGAGAGAGAGAAGACGAGAGATAATAAACAAACGGAGAGATGACAAGAGAGAGAAAGAGAAAAATAGAACAGGGAGAAAGAGAGACAGAAAGATTGAGAAACGAAGAGAGAAAGAGAGAGAGAGAGAGACAGAAAAGAGAGATAAAAAAGATAGAGAGAAAAGAGATAATGAGAAAAGAGAGAGAAAGCGAGAGAGAAAAATAAAGAGACAAAGAGAGACAAAGAAAAAAAATAGAGAGAGAGAGCGAAAAAAGAGAAAAATTTAGAGAGAGAGAGAGAGAGGGAGAGAGAGCATGAGAACAATACATATATTGGAGGGACAAAGTGAGCGGGGGAGTTATAAAAATTTCCCGATAACATGGGAACAGTCTGGTTCCGTGGTTCACGACGGAGAGAGATAAAAAAGATAAGAATAAGAAGAAGAATGCGTAGAGGAAAAAAAAAGAAACCCAAATTATGTTTGTCTGTATCCTGAGAGTTTCTATTTTGTACAGAACTACAAAAATCAGATTTTTAAAAGCATGCATCTTTCTCATCGCAACATATGCCCGTGAGACCTGGACACTTAACAAAACAGCTGAGAAACACATAAATCCCTTTGAATGTAAATGCTACAGAAGAGTTCTTCAAATATCACGGACACAGAAAAAGAACAAATATATCCATACTACAAGAACTTGATATTGAAGAAAGTTGGCTAGTAAGGAAGATTAAACAGAGGAAACTTAAATATTTTGGATGTATTAAACGTCATGAGAATTTAGAGAAGACCGTCTTGGAAGGGTATATAATGGGAAAAAGAAAGAGAGGAAGACCAAGGCGAAGATGGCTGCAAGACATCGTTGATGATGTGCGAATGAACGCATCAGCAGCAGGGCATCTTGCTCACAACCGAGAAGCCTACAGGTGAGCTGTTAGGGAGGCAACGTTCCGCAAGGGACGTGCAAATGACTGACTGAGTCCCATAACAAATGGTGTAGGTTGATGAAGCGTTAGAGGCCTCATTATGCTGGGTCATCAGCGTATGTGGTAGGGTGGCCAGTTCCTTTCCTTCCCAGATGATCTTTGGTACCCATTTTATGAGGCTGGATCGACTTCGGCGCCTTTTTGGTTTAAAAAAAAAAGGTCCCGCAGAGCTGGGGATTCGAATCCTGGACCATTCGGTTGCTAGACGAGTGCTCTAACCACTACGCTAGCCGGTCCCGCCTGTGTGTGTGTGTGTGTGCGCTTGTGTGTATGTAAGAGGTAATTGTTTAGAGACGGCTGGCGTCTTAATTCAGGCCGCATTTGGGACCGAAGCGGTCCAGCCGTAAATCGATTTGGCTGTAAATCGGCCGCTATAAGAGGTGGCCAAACAGCAAGTACAGCGCACTTACCATATCGTATTACAAGATGAATACACCTTTTTACCTTCACTTTATAATACTTTTATGTGTCATGGCGGATTACCTTGACCATTATGCTTCTCCATCTTGCGCGGTCCTTGGTGTTTCAGAATCAGTTCAGATGCTTTTCGTTTCTTTTTTCATGTCCACTTGGCCAGTCCACTGAGATGTTTTTTTCCCTCTCTCTTGGTCTTCCTCTGTTTCTTTTCCCTATGAATCTTCCAGTGATTGCTATGTCCTCCAAACTTCTGTCTTCTCGTGACGTGTCCAAGAAGTTGTGACTCTCTTTTTTTTTTTTCTTATCGTTTCAGCTAGATTTTCGTTGTTTGAGGTACTAAAAGAATCCAGATTAGGACAATACGAAGACAATACACACTAATTAATAACAAATTAATAACAAAATACGAATCACAACACAACACACCACATAAAGAATCATACTGTAATAGTGTTTCAGATGACATATAAAAATGTACATACACAGAAGAGGGCGACGGCGTTGTTTGCTTCGGCATCAGCGAGCCATAGCTGACATGCTTGGAGGGAGGGAGGGTCAGCTTTTGTGAACTATAGCCAACCAAGACCTTGTCGCACCTCTTTGTTGGTGCAATCCCTCCCCCCTACCAGTAACAGGGCTAACCTAGTTAACGGGGCAGAGATCACCATAGTCCCCAAGGTGGTGGAGTCTGCTATAAAAGTATTGCACACTCCTTGCTTTTTAACTGCTTTCAGGGACTGAAAAAAGGCCTGGCTGGGGGGGGGGAAGGAAGGGATCTTTATACTTCCCATGGTGGTGGAGCCTGGTAAGCAAACTCCCTGCTGTTTAGCTCCACTGAGGGAGTTGAAAAAATCAACCCTAAACTGCTCCACATTTCAACACGATGTTGTGTCTCAACACCTTCACGACGTCGGCTGTAAAGAAACACTAACTCGCACTTCCAGGGAGATTGAAGAACAAGAGAAGGAAAAAGAAGAAAAGTCTAGAAGAAAAATGTACACTTTTCAACGAGGAAAGTGCAAATCTATTCGACCTGCATATACTCGTAGTTCACAGACGAGAACTAATCAACAACCATTACATTCTTTTATCGCTTTGTCGATTCCTTTCGCTAGTCACGCGTGTAAACACTTGCGAGTGTGACTCTTCTGTACAAAATCAGGTCTATGTCGGCATTTTCTTAAAACACAAAATAAATGCTAAAGATAGTACATGAGCTGCTAATATATCATTGTACCAGGGATACTCCGGTGGCGGCCATGAGCCTTCTGCTTCATATGGTGAGTGTGAGGTCTAAACACAAGCAAGCTCAGGTAAAGGCATACGTCAGGGTTGTTGGCATGAGGGATCATCCTCTCCATAAGGAGTTGAGGTTAATAGAGGGAAGACGCATCAAACGGGGTAGATCCTGGACGGCTGAGGCGGAGGATACAATAAAGTCAATTTGCAATCTGGATGAGGTGCCTGAAGGTGATGACTGCTTGCGGGTACAGGGCCGAGCTATGCTAACAAAGGTTATTATACAGAAGAGCCGTGAATATCGAAACTGGGCACAAGGAACAGTTGAACTTTGGGTTCAAGATCTCATCCAGCATCACTTTGGGTCTTCCGACACGGTAATATATACAGGCGGCTCAGAGAGTCGTAACAGCAGAAGTGGTTGGGGTTTTGTTGCCTACCGAAATGGAAGAGTAGTGGCACAGGGCTCGGTAGTCTTTGAAGTCAGCACATCAAGCTTGCGAATGGGAATTGAGGCTGTGTCAGTAGCAGTGGAATGCTTAGTTGCTCATGATGTGGTTAATGGTGTCACTGTGACGAATTCACAGAGTATGCTTAGGAAGACTGAGAAGGATTTGCTTCACAAAGAATGGGTTCATCTGTTAAGCCAGTCAACTGTGACAAGCCTAACTTGGCTTTACTGTCCAGGGCATGCGGGAGTATTATGGCAGTGATGTGGCAGACAGACTTGCTGGACAGGCTAAAATAAACGGCAGACTGTCATCGGACAAGGGGGACATTGCTAAGGCTGTACTGGACAGACTGCGGGAAAATGAAGAGCAGGAATGGGAGAACAATGAAGAGACTGCTGGAGCTAGGACAAATTAAAGGTACTGGCAGGAACTCCGAACTGTGTGCCAGAAAACGTATTGTAAACAACCAACACTTGACAGGAACTATCAGCAAACAAACTCTTGGATGGATGCTGCGGCATGCGGGAGAGCATATATGGGTTGTCTCGAAAGCAGTGAAGCCGGAGTCTGAATTTTGAACTTTGAACTTTGCTAGTATTTATTATACGTTAGTAGAGCTACATAAGTTCGTTTTTGCCCGTTGGATTACATGTTAACGACAATTGAGAACCTCGCAGAGCTGAGCACGGAGAAAGCGTTCGATCACTTGACCAAATAATTTATTCTTGAAATGAGAAAATGTTCCAGTTCTAGACGAATAAACACGAATAAACAGAAACGAGACTAGGGGAGTGGACACTAAATAGATGTTTAAAAAGTAGTTGTAAGAAGGAACAGAAAACAAACGAGACTGTAGGAGTCGACGTTAAGCAGATGGTCGAAAAGTAATCATAGGAAGGAAAAGAAACGAGACTATGCTAACTGAAAAAAAAACACCAGACAATTATATTCTTACATTTGATATACACTGGGTTATGGAAAACTTGGTAACCCTGTGTCAGACATGCTCCTATAACCCAGGAAAGATAAGTTCCCAGAGCCACGGACAAACGTGCAAGAATTCCTACAGTATCCATAAAACAAAACGCGCAGAATGCACAGGGTAAAAGCGAACTTGCTATCACAGAAGAAAGGAAGAAAGATTGTTGTACGGTGTGGGGAGTTGGGGCTTGGGGGGGGGGGGCCAAGGGGAATAACCCAGCCACAACAGCATCCCGTTTGCCACAGTAAAATCTCAAGGATATTGTAAGGATATATCCCCATCGTCTCGGAGGCTCGGTTTCTCTCTCAAGGATAATCTTGAATGATAAGATAGAGAGACGTGTAAAAAAAAAATAGAGGAGACTGCACCAGCTGCTCACAGCAACAATGGGGAGGGTTGAAAGAGGAGGAGGGGAGGGTATTTCTCTCGACTATGCATTTGTGCATTCTCATAATCATGGGCGATCTATATATATATACATTTATATTGGCACTTTTTTTTCTCTAAGAAGACGGATTAGGAGCAGGTGGATGATGTTGCGTCTTGTAAGTTTGGGCAGTCTCCGTTTTGTCGAAGAGTCTCTTTTCTCGCAGGATTATTATCCAGATCTTGGATAAGTAGAATCCTCCATAGGAATAGTAGGCTTAAATATCCGGGTTGCAAGGGTTCAATATTCATGCGCGTGCGTCTTCTGTTTTTAAATTTGGCCCTCGTTTCCATCTTGAATGATGTTGCGGCCTTTCGCATGGTCGCTCGTTGTCTTTCGTTATTTTTATCGAAAAGAAAGCCAAACTCGCGGCTGATATGTTCCATACTCATGTACACACACATATACACACAAACGCACACAAACACGCCATCGCATACATGTGCATACACAAACATACACTTACGCAAACACACCAGCTCATACATGTACACACGCAAACACACGTTTATACAAACACACCAGCTCATACATGTACATACACAAACATACACTTATACAAACACACCAACTCATACACGTACACACGCAAACACACACTTATACAAACACACCAACTCTTGCATGTACACACGTAAACATACACTTATACAAACACACCAACTCATACACATACACACGCAAACATACACTTATACAAACACACCAACTCTTGCATGTACACACGTAAACATACATTTATACAAACATACCAACTCTTGCATGTACACACGTAAACATACACTTATACACACATACCAACTCTTGCATGTACACACGTAAACATACATTTATACAAACATACCAACTCTTGCATGTACACACGTAAACATACACTTATACAAACATACCAACTCTTGCATGTACATAAGCAAACATACACTTATACAAACACACCAGCTCATACATGTACATACACAAACATACACTTATACAAACACACCAACTCTTGCATGTACATAAGCAAACATACACTTATACAAACACACCAGCTCATACATGTACATACACAAACATACACTTATACAAACACACCAACTCATATATGTACATACATAAACATATACTTATACAAACACACAACTCATATATGTACATACACAAACACACACACCTGCACACAAACACACCCACCCACCTGCACACAAACACACACACACCTGCACATAAACATACACACCTGCACACAAACACACCAACCCACTCGCACATAAAACACAAGATATCTACAGCACACTAACGACGCTGTTACAGCGACCAGCAAACCAGAGCAGACCAAGAACCCTATCCCACCTCTCCATGGGCGCTCCCTAGTATCACATTCAAAAGATCCACAGCAGTTTCAATGCCTGGCTAACTAACTGGATATGTCAGATTGTGAACTCCACGTTGGTGGAGCCTGCAGAGAAGAAGTACTAAAAGAAGCACAAGAAATGCAGAGCTGGGGTGGGAACAATAATAAAGGTCGAGAAAGGAAACAGTGGCAAAGATAAATGACGAGAGAAAGAAAGCGAGGATCGATAGAGGGAAAGAAAAAGAAAAATACGAGATATGAGAGACACGCAATGGAGATCGAGAGAGAGCTAATTATAAAAGCGATGGAAACAATTCACTCCCGTATATATATAATATATCATATTGTCCTTTCTCTCTCTGTGCGAGTTGGCCGTTATATAGCATGTACGTCGTACGTTGCTGTATATCTTCCATAGTTTTATTAGTGTACTGTAACTCTATGTCTTACAGTTAATATGTCTGAGTAAAAAAATAACAAGTGTCCCGTATTTTAGCAACTACATGATGTTAAAAGCATAGGAAATAACATTCGTTATGAAAGTATTACCACTTCAGGCGCAGTACTTGTGCCCCGTATAACATGCAAACCTCGATATATTCGGTTTCCATAAGCGGGATTTTCGGTTATATTGATACCATATCACTAAATGTGCGCCTGATATACGAACAGTGTCGAAACATAGGAAAACTGTGGGTCGAATATCGAGGAATAGCGTATACAAACCATTACTCTCTCATTCGCCAAGTTTCTGTTGGACGACAATGAAAGACAAGTCTAACGTAACATCTTTTTCATAATTGTACTTCAAACTAAGTCGCTGTTTCCATGCCATTTAGGCAAATTGGGGATACGGTGTTAGTTAGGCCCGTATTTTCATGACCTTCGGCACATGAAAGTGTGATATGGTCGGTATCACGCCTGGTCGCAGTTACCTTCCCAGACTTCTCTGGTACCCATTTTTAGAGGGCGAGTGGACCCGGAGCCTGTGTCAATCAGATCTGCATGTCCCTTGAGGAACTTTGCCTTCCTAGCAGCTCTCCTGTAGGCCTTTCGGTTGTAAGCAAGATGCCCTGCTGCTGCTGCGTTCATTCGCAGATCATCAACGATGTCTTGCAGCTATCTTCGCCTTGGGTCTTCCTCTCTTTCTTTGTCTCATTATGTACCCTTCCAAGACGGTCTTTTCTAAATTCTCATGACGTTTAATATCTCCAAAATATTTAAGTTTCCTCTGTTTAATCTTATTTACTACCAGTCTTCTTGTAGTTCTTGTAGTATGGATATATTTATTCTTTTTTGTGTCCATGATATGTGAAGAACTCTTCTGTAGCATTTACATTCAAAGGCATTTATGTGTCTCAGCTGTTTTGTTAAGTGTCCAGGTCTCACAGGCATATGCTGCGATAGGAAAGATGCATGCTGTTAAAAATCTGATTTTTGTAGTTCTGTCTGTTCCTCTCCACAGCTTCTTTAGGTGTTATATTTTTTGAAGAGCGATAGGTGTCCTCCTTTTAATTTCCTTCATTGTATGTCCATTATTAGTAATGATCCAAGATATTCGAAACTCTCCACTTCCCCACTGATATATATTTCAGCTGCCTTGTTTGTTTTGTCACAACAAATATAAAGATCTTGGTGTGTACCAGAATTATTGTTTAGCTTCAAGTCCTAGCAGTGGAGATTTTTATCTCCACTGCTAGGACTTGAAGCTAAACAATAATTAATATTTTATAGAAGTTTACTTGCTCGTTATGTACAGGAGCATGTCTGAAACTAATTTCGGTAAAGAAAACAAAAGCAGATTTTTTGACATTTGGAAACTTTTGATTACGGATGTATATTTGAATGTAGAAAGAAGCATGGCAGCTCTCTGTAAACTAGAAAGCGCAGTTATCTGCTCTCTTAAATTTAATGAAGAGAAAAAAACTAAGACTGCAGCTGTTAAAAGCTCTTGACAGCTCTCTCTCTCTCTCTCTCTCTCACACACACACACAAGGTCCCTGTCAACAGGAGTAGGGTATCATGTCCTTCCACAACCCCTGATCCATTGTGCATCTAAACATCCCTGTCACTGAATATTTCCTATGCCAGGATGCCAAACTATCAAACATGATCCCCCCCCACCCCTCTGTCTCTGTCTCTCTCCCTCACTCCCTCTCTCTTTCTCTTTCTCTCCCCCCTCTCTCTCTTCTATCTTCGATCTACCCTGTTGTCATACTTGACAACTGTTTCTTCTGAAAAAAAGGCGTATCCTGTTTTTACTTGTTTTGTGTCTCATTTATTTAATACACGTTCTGTTTTTTTTGTTTTTGTTTTTAGTTGACTTCTTTTCATTATTCTTATTATCTTATCTATGTACGTAATTAAAACTTAAGTTTTAATTACGTACATAGATGAGAATATAAGTTTTAAATCTAATCTATGCACGTAATCAAAACTTACGTTCTTATCTATGTACGTAATTAAAACTTATGTTCTTATCTATGTACCGAATTAAAACTTATATTCTTATCTATGTACAGAATTAAAACTTATATTCTTATCTATGTACCGAATTAAAACTTATATTCTTATCTATGTACCGAATTAAAAATTATATTCTTATGTATGTACCGAATTAAAACTTATATTCTTATGTATGTACCGAATTAAAACTTATATTCTTATCTATGTACCGAATTAAAACTTATATTCTTATCTATGTACCGAATTAAAACTTATATTCTTATCTATGTACCGAATTAAAGCTTATATTCTTATCTATGTACCGAATTAAAACTTATTTCAAATGTCAAAATTAAAAATTAAAACATGAGAGAAATGTTTCAAAACAAGGTTGATTAGTTTGTTATTTACGCTGGGGGAGGGGGGGGGGGTTCCCAGCCTCGATATACGCAGTTTTGATATACGCGTTTTGCTCGTTTCACGAACTGACCACATTCTTTCTCATTGCCTGATGCATTGACGCCAGTCTCTCTCTCTCTCTCTCTCTCTCTCTCTCTCTCATTCAGCATTTCATATTTGGTCTTCCTCTCACCGTAGAGCTTCGTCTGTAGGAGGGCCGAAGTCTGACCACATCAAAAAGTTTTACATGTATATAGAAATCGCGCACATTATTTTGCTGTTGAACGCGTGGGAGAGATTTAATCGTGTGAAAGTTGGCATATAAAATGTAGAATCTTGGACTATCTGTTATTTTTTCACTCTACTTTAAAACAGTTTTTTTTTCTCATCCTCTCTCTGTCTCTCTGTCCCCTTCTCTCTCCCTCCCTCTCTGTTCCCCTCCCTCCCTCTCTCTCTCACTCTTCTCTCTCCGTCTCTCTTTCTCTCTTCTTCTTCTCTCTCTCCCTCTCTCTCTCTCTCAAGCCTCTTTGAAATAAAATTTATAGGGTTTTTTTTGGCAACTCTCGAAATAATATTCATGCATGGGACTTGAGAAGATTGAGAATATACAGAAAATGTGAAATTTGCTATAATATTCTTGTAGGGTATTGAGCAGACTGAGAATATACAGAAAATGTGAAATTTGCTATAATATTCTTGTAGGGTCTTGAGCAGACTGAGAATATACAGAAAATGTGAAATTTGCTATAATATTCTTGTAGGGTCTTGAGCAGACTGAGAATATACAGAAAATGTGAAATTTGCTATAATATTCTTGTAGGGTCTTGAGCAGACTGAGAATATACAGAAAATATGAAATTAGCTATAATATTCTTGTAGGGTCTTGAGCAGACTGAGAATATACAGAAAATATGAAATTAGCTATAATATTCTTGTAGGGTCTTGAGCAGACTGAGAATATACAGAAAATATGAAATTAGCTATAATATTCTTGTAGGGTCTTGAGCAGACTGAGAATATACAGAAAATATGAAATTAGCTATAATATTCTTGTAGGGTATTGAGCAGACAGAGAATATACAGAAAATGTGAAATTAGCTATAATATTCTTGTAGGGTATTGAGCAGACAGAGAATATACAGAAAATATGAAATTAGCTATAATATTCTTGTAGGGTATTGAGCAGACAGAGAATATACAGAAAATATGAAATTAGCTATAATTCTTGTAGGGTCTTGAGCAGACTGAGAATATACAGAAAATATGAAATTAGCTATAATATTCTTGTAGGGTATTGAGCAGACAGAGAATATACAGAAAATGTGAAATTAGCTATAATATTCTTGTAGGGTATTGAGCAGACAGAGAATATACAGAAAATATGAAATTAGCTATAATATTCTTGTAGGGTATTGAGCAGACAGAGAATATACAGAAAATATGAAATTAGCTATAATATTCTTGTAGGGTATTGAGCAGACAGAGAATATACAGAAAATGTGAAATTTGCTCCTTTTTTCCAGTCGAGGTGGAACGCCTGTGAAGATAGCAGTAAGAAAATCTAGAAATGTACATTTTCCTTTCTTTTCCCGTTATTACTGAGATTCAGGTTTGATTTAATTTGTGTAAAATTTCGTATTTTCTTTTCCCGTGATTTTATGACTGGTTGGGCTCTAGTTGTCTTTTTTTTTTAACCAAATGTTATAAATTTCATACCGAGAACAGGACATTAAAGAGGCAAGACACCATCCAGAAAACACAAACTGAACATTGGTTACAAAAGATCTATGTGGCGGCAGTAAGTAGCCACGGACAGAACAATGTATCGTCCACACGGACAGAACAACGTATCGTCCACACGGACAGAACAACGTATCGTCCACACGGACAGAACAATGTATCGTCCACGCGGACAGAACAACGTATCGTCCACGCGGACAGAACAACGTATCGTCCACACGGACAGAACAACGTATCGTCCACACGGACAGAACAACGTATCGTCCACACATACCAGCTATATAACTCAATCAGAAAAAGGATCTGGCCAGGCCTCCACTCCTCGCCTCCTCTCCCCCAACCCCCAGGTTTCCTACAGGAGAAGTTCTACGGTGACTGGGAAAACCAGAGAAGAATTGCCGGCATCTGAGAAAGAGAGAACGAAAGAACGAACGAACATACTTTGTTTTCAAAGGGTTAAGAATTGGGCACGCAGGCCCGAGATAGATAGATAGATAGATAGATAGATAGATAGATAGATAGATAGATAGATAGATAGATAGTCAGACAGACAGATAGACAAGCAAGCCGCAGGCAGGCAGACAGACAAGACAAGACAGGCAGGCAGGCAGGCAGGCCGAAAGACAAACAGACAGGCAGGCTGAAAGACAGACAAGCCGGCAGGCAGACAGACAGAAAAGCCGGCAGGCAGACAGACATATAGACAGACAGACAGACAGAGATACAGATAGATAGATAGATAGATAGATAGATAGATAGATAGATAGAGATAGATAGATAGATAGATAGATAGATAGATAGACTAACTGGCATCGAAGTCTGTATGAACAATGAAGAAGAATTACCACATATTATTAATAACATTGTACACAACTATATATTCTTGCATAATTATACCCATATTACCCAGTCACGCACGGTATAAAAAATATAAGCGCACCGAAAAATACCAACAACAAAAAATATTGCCCCATATTACTTGCAAAATTACCCTCGAATCTACATGTAATTCTTTCCCTCAGATATGACCAAAGATATTTAGAGAAATATCTTAGAGTTTTTACCCGAGTTTAAAAAGTTTTATTAATTTAGTCCTGACAAAGCTTGAAAGAAAGATGATGATGATGATGAGATATAAGCCGAAAATTCGAGTTATTAACCAGCAAAATAACTGACAAAATTAGAATACTGGTATTCGAAATAAAATTCTAAAGATACCCGAACACATTTTCTCCTGGATTGCCCAAAATTGGCACCTAATTAAAATTCTAAGCCATGTTTACGTTTTGCTTGAAAATTAAAACTAAACATGAACTTGTTAATTTAATTACTATCTTTTAGGTCAGGAAACCCTTAAAAATTATCAAAAGTGAAGAAAACCTGCATATATATATATTAAAATTTCGAACCAAAAAAAAATTGATCGGATTAGTTTCACATCCTTATTTTTAACTAGTTCATCTTCCTTACGCCTTACATCCTTCCCGTGCCGTTAGTCGTCACGTAGGGCTCGCAAGGTAGTTTGCCAAGTTTTCCTGTTCTCGGCGAGCTTTTCAACCTGATCAAGGGGATTTTATGCCTGCTAGTTTGGCCTCCCTTAACAATGTTCTCTTTAGAGTTTCTCGTGGTCGACCTCTTTTTCTTCGGCCTGTTGTGTTTCACTTGATAGCTTGTTTTGGGATTCTCTGACTGTTTCTTCTCATCACATGACCGACATATGTCGATTTCCTTTTTCTGATCAGCCACGAGACAGGTTTTTGTTTGCTCAATCAGAAAAAGGATCTGGCCAGGCCTCCACTCCTCGCCTCCTCTCCCCCAACCCCCAGGTTTCCTACAGGAGAAGTTCTACGGTGACTGGGAAAACCAGAGAAGAATTGCCGGCATCTGAGAAAGAGAGAACGAAAGAACGAACGAACATACTTTGTTTTCAAAGGGTTAAGAATTGGGCACGCAGGCCCGAGATAGATAGATAGATAGATAGATAGATAGATAGATAGATAGATAGATAGATAGATAGATAGTCAGACAGACAGATAGACAAGCAAGCCGCAGGCAGGCAGACAGACAAGACAAGACAGGCAGGCAGGCAGGCAGGCCGAAAGACAAACAGACAGGCAGGCTGAAAGACAGACAAGCCGGCAGGCAGACAGACAGAAAAGCCGGCAGGCAGACAGACATATAGACAGACAGACAGACAGAGATACAGATAGATAGATAGATAGATAGATAGATAGATAGATAGATATAGATAGATAGATGATAGATAGATAGTCAGACAGACAGATAGACAAGCAAGCCGCAGGCAGGCAGACAGACAAGACAAGACAGGCAGGCAGGCAGGCAGGCCGAAAGACAAACAGACAGGCAGGCTGAAAGACAGACAAGCCGGCAGGCAGACAGACAGAAAAGCCGGCAGGCAGACAGACATATAGACAGACAGACAGACAGAGATACAGATAGATAGATAGATAGATAGATAGATAGATAGATAGACTAACTGGCATCGAAGTCTGTATGAACAATGAAGAAGAATTACCACATATTATTAATAACATTGTACACAACTATATATTCTTGCATAATTATACCCATATTACCCAGTCACGCACGGTATAAAAAATATAAGCGCACCGAAAAATACCAACAACAAAAAATATTGCCCCATATTTACTTGCAAAATTACCCTCGAATCTACATGTAATTCTTTCCCTCAGATATGACCAAAGATATTTAGAGAAATATCTTAGAGTTTTTACCCGAGTTTAAAAAGTTTTATTAATTTAGTCCTGACAAAGCTTGAAAGAAAGATGATGATGATGATGAGATATAAGCCGAAAATTCGAGTTATTAACCAGCAAAATAACTGACAAAATTAGAATACTGGTATTCGAAATAAAATTCTAAAGATACCCGAACACATTTTCTCCTGGATTGCCCAAAATTGGCACCTAATTAAAATTCTAAGCCATGTTTACGTTTTGCTTGAAAATTAAAACTAAACATGAACTTGTTAATTTAATTACTATCTTTTAGGTCAGGAAACCCTTAAAAATTATCAAAAGTGAAGAAAACCTGCATATATATATATATTAAAATTTCGAACCAAAAAAAATTGATCGGATTAGTTTCACATCCTTATTTTTAACTAGTTCATCTTCCTTACGCCTTACATCCTTCCCGTGCCGTTAATCGTCACGTAGGGCTCGCAAGGTAGTTTGCCAAGTTTTCCTGTTCTCGGCGAGCTTTTCAACCTGATCAAGGGGATTTTATGCCTGCTAGTTTGGCCTCCCTTAACAATGTTCTCTTTAGAGTTTCTCGTGGTCGACCTCTTTTTCTTCGGCCTGTTGTGTTTCACTTGATAGCTTGTTTTGGGATTCTCTGACTGTTTCTTCTCATCACATGACCGACATATGTCGATTTCCTTTTTCTGATCAGCCACGAGACAGGTTTTTTTGTTTGCTCGTCTGTCTTATTTCTGCGTTGCTCTTGAATTCGTTCCACTTTACACTGAGTATTTCCCTTAGGTATTTGTTTTCGAAAGAGTCTAATTTGTTGTTTATTTCTGTGTTTTTCCAGTTTTCGCATACATAAATGAGGGCGGATTGAAGTGAATAATTTTAGCTTGGCTTTTGTGCTTATTACTTCTGAGTGCTATATGTTCTAAAAAATCTTGAAGACCAGTGCTGCTTTTGGAATTATAATTTTAACTTTCTTCCTGGTGTCACCATCATGGTCTATGTAGCTGCAAAGCTTTACACATTAGTTTACTTCTTCACTAGCTGTTCCTACTCTGTATATTTTTCCTTCTTGATTAATGGGAAGTTTCATTATTTTTGGATTTTCCTTGTTAATTTGAAGTCCTGTTTTGTTTGCCAGTAAAGACAGGGAATCTTGTTTTTTTTTCCTTGTATCAAATTCACATTGTCACTGATACGAGTTATCAGCAAAATCAAGATCTTCTAGTTGGGTCCCATGTACCCAGTCAATACCTGTGTTACCTGTACAGCATGTTTTCATTATGAAGTCTATGGCACTTCCAAAAAGCAATGGAGATAATGCACATCCTTGTTTCACGCCCGTTTCAGTCTGGAACCATTCGCTCATTCCTTCTTCTGTGTTGACAGCACAAACATATCCGTTGTAGAGATCTCTAATGACGTTGACAATTTTAGATGGTATTCCATATAGTCTTAAAACTATCCGCAGTGAATCTTTGTGTATACTATCACATTTTAAAAAATATTTTAAAAATCTTCTTCCTTGTTCCTTCGGTATTAAAAAAATCATATTCCTAGAAGTCGAATATTTGTATTGGTATTAGACTACCCAAAACTTCGAATATTTTTTTTTCCTTTAACTATTTAAACTAGCATTCGATACATCTCTAATAAGGATATCAATGAGTCGGTGAGAAGATAGGAAGTCGTTGTAGAGCCGTACCTACTCTTTCCACCATATGTCAGAATCTCATTCCCCTCCCTCTTCCTCTTTCCTCTCCTCCCCTTTCCTCCCCCTATCTCCCCCTTCTCCCCCTTCTCCCTTCTAAGATTATCTGACCTGAAAATATCTGCCATGACCAGCTCCCAGTCCCACACATCTCCACCGCATTGGGTGCGAAGATAACCAGCTGACAGCTCTAGGGAGACTGAAGAAGAGAACTTAAGGGATGCATTGGAAATAAAATGCAAATATTACGTATCTTAACAGTTTGTCAGTCTGTGGTCCCAGTTCCCTCTCCTCTGCACCCCCCCCCCCTAAACTTTAAATTTCCCAACTGGCCGAGAGTCCTTGATTTAACATAACTGTCTGGACCGACAGACTAGAGCTGGCCAAGGATCTATCCCACCCCTCAGTCGGTGCTCCCAGTAACTGGATGAAGACGTAGGGCCTCCCATTGTTTGTTTCTGAAAAGATTTGGGGAGGGAGGAGGGAGCGGGTGGGATAGAGAGAAAGAGAGATTAAGCTATTCTTGATACAGATTAGATGCCTCTGCCCCCAAACATCTTCACAGCATCGGCCGTTACGAACATCTTTCAAGCAGTTCCACGTTCTTACATCTTTCCCGTGCCGTTAAACGCTAAACTGGCTTCTCTTAACAATGTCCTGTTTAGAGTTTCACGTGGTCGACCTCTTTTCTTCGGCCTGTTGTGCTCCACTTGATAGCTTGTTTTGGTATTCTCTGGTTGTTTCTTCTCATCACATTGCCTAAATAAATCTATCTCTTTTTTATGATCACCCATGAGACAGGTTGTTGTTTGCTAATCTGTCTTATCTCTGCGCTGTTCTTAAATTCGTTCCACTTTATAACAAGTATTTTCTTTAGGCATTTGTTTTCAAAAGAGTCTAATTTCTTGGTTATTTCTTTAGTTGATTTCCAACTTTCGTATGTATAAATGAGGGTGGATATTACATTTGAATTGAATAATTTTAACTTCTTTTTTGTGCTTATAACTTTTGAATGGCATATGTTCTCAAGATTTTTGAAGAACCAAAGAAAAAAAAGGGAAGGGGGAGGGGGAGGAGGGATGCAACAACAAAAGCACCAGCTATTGTAGATCGAACCAGCATCAGGACTGACCAGTCAGTCCCGTACCACGTGACCACGGTGCTTCTAGCCACAAATTGCTGGCACTCGTTTAAGTCTAGCTAACACGGATTGCGATCACTCGTGATTCACAACGTGGCGGAGCCTACCAAGAAGCCGTCTTCCACGGATCCGCTTTGGGATTTCAATAAAGTCATTGTAAACCACGCTGTATTCCAAAAAGGATTCCTATGCCACATCATCATGGAATAATCCTGATGGATGTGTTGTGGAATTCCCATCAGATTCTGCAGCTGATAACAAACGCAGGCTCTGCCACGCTACATAAACATCTGGGGATACCGTGTTAAGCGACCATGATATCCTTGACCTGACAGCGCACTAGAGAGTGATGTGGGTCAGCATCATGCCTGGCCGTCTTTCCTTGTCCCAGTCCCAGGTGGAATCAGGGTATCCGTGTCTACAGCTGGGGTGACAGGGCTACCTCTGGCCGGGCTTAAAACCGTTGATCCGGACATGAGAGACAAAGTGCACTAACCGCTACGCTACTCATACGCCCTGTATTTTATAAACACTTCCTAAACATTCATGACAATTTTCGTTAATTTCTCTCTTTTGTTCCTCTTTTGTTTATTTTTAGCAGGTTTTGATGTTCCCTGACTTCATTTGGAGTAGTGAGTAGAAGCCAAGAATTTTATTTGAACATGCTTCAAAGACCTAATGACCCATGACCTTTTTGTTGACGTCTGACCTCGGCATGATCTTCTGTCAATCTCTGTCAATGAAAATATATAAAAGTCTACGCCAGGCGACCAGAAACTGAAAAACAAGCTACTGTAATTTCAGCGACGAACTCTCAGTCCAGCGAATTCTTATCATGAATAGTTTCGCGCTTTCGGCGACGCCCTCACACGAACACCACAACCTCCATCACGCCAGCAGCGGCATCGCCAACAGCAACAGCAGCAGCGGGCATCAGCATAACGGTTACTACTACCAGTTCCCGTCGAACTTCGACAAGTTTCACCAGGCTTATCAGCAAGCCAACCTGCTCTCTTACGGTAGCCGGCCAAGCTTCAGCGTGAGTCATCTTCTGGATCTGAAGCGAGATAACTCTAACGCCAACAATAGCATCATCAACAACAACAACAACAACAATAACAACAACAGCCTCAGCGACGAAGACGAGGAGGGCGACGAAAGCGACGAGAATATTGAGAGCAAGCCGTGTCTGCTCAACGCTGCTAACAACGGCAGCAGCATCGCTGCCAGCAGTCACGGCAACATGTTCTCAGCCGGCGCTGACGTTGGAAGCCACGTACCGCATGGACAGAGCGTCTCCCACAGCTTGATGCAGCACCTCCATCATCACCATCATCAAAACAGCATCGGCAGTAATAACTGCGGCAACACTAACAGCAGTTTCCAAGGTCAAGGATCCCAGTCCCCTCGGGAGCACTCGGGAGTTGCTGGTGGTTCATCTCCGAGTCCTCGCGGAGGAAAATCCCCTAACGGGTCTCCGACCATGTTGATATCACCTGATAAATTCATAGCTGGAGTCGGATCAGGTGAGGGAGGAAGCCACGATGATAACAACAACGGTAAGTTAACAGTGTTTATTTGTTAACATGTTTCTTTGTTAACGTGTTTCTTTGTGTTTTACTGAAAATTCTGGATATATCCACACCTGGATGTGCTCGCTTTCTTATGCTTAATTTTTTTTTATCTTATCTCCGCTGTGCACGGTTACATGCCGCAGGTAGCTTGGTTATCGACGTCCAATCCACCTGATGCAGCCTGATGTACTATCAAACCGTTTCTCTTCAAGATATTTTGTGCTGTCTCAATCCATCTCCTTCTTGGGCCTCCTCTTTATTTAATTTCTTGTATTTCTGGGGTGAGTTTCTTGTACTGCTGGGTGCCAAGATGGCCAAATTAACATACGAATCAGAAAGTTTCAGTTTTTAAACTGAAATGAACAAAATATTCCAGGGGAAATGAACTTCTGATTATGTGCAGCAAGAAGACAAAAATGTATAGTTGCTGCGATAACTGCACATCTTACGAAGGCCCGCTACGAGCTGAGACGAATAAATCATCACCCAGGCCCCTAAAATAAATTTATAAAGGGCCCCGATTCTTCGGACCTATATTGATTCAGAAAATTAATCTGTATTTGCAGAATTTTCTTTCTTTGATGCTGTCTCCCCCCCCCCCCCCTATCTTTATGGATCCCAATCTTTTCGGGCCAAGAGAGTGAAAAAAAATGTTACATCGCTTAATATATAATTTATTATCTTACACATGTCTTTCTTTCTTTCTTTCTTTCTTTCTTTCTTTCTTTCTTTCTTTCTTTCTTTCTTTCTTTAAATCTAAATTAGTTTAATCTAAAATATGGATTGATTGTTGTATCTATTATATTGCTGTTCTAAAAATGTGTTAGTTTATAATGAATGTTAGAATATAATACATTTTATTTCATGTAGTTGCATAAAGCAGAATGAGGAATGCATGGAAAGGAAGGGTTTATTAATTATTTACTTATTCATTTTTTTTCATGCATATTATGTTCAATAACAAATGCTGAATATCTGTGACTGAATGAAAGTTGTAAGATGAAGGACAGAATGGTAGAAGGGCCTGCGTGCTCAATTCCTAACTCTTCGAAGATAAATTCTTTCTTTCTTTCTTTCTTTCTTTCTTTCTTTCTTTCTTTCTTTTACACCCATAGCTTTTCATATGTATGTGTAAAAGAAAAAAAAAAGATCTACAAAACCACGAGATTTAACAGGAAATAACGAGAAACGAGAAATTACGAGATTTATCATATTTGTCGCCCCTGAGCTGGTTACTTTGGTTACAGTTTTGTCTATGTTTTTTGGTCTATTTTCTTCTACGGCTGCAGTTGCAGTGAAGCTGTTGCAGTGTTTAATTTGTCTCCAGAATACTGAAAGGCGAGCTGAAAGCTGGATCTTAAGGTATGTCTTTTACCTGGCCCAGCCCGCCGACATCTCAAGTGTCTTCTTCTACTTGGTCTTTTCATCCCTGCTCTCTGCTAGGTCCACGTTCATGCAGTGCTTATCTTGTCTCATTCAGGTAAAAAAAAAATTCGTTCATGGTTCTTGAAATGTGCCATAACTCATTCATGATTCTTTGAAAATTTGCCGTAGCTCATTCATGGTTCTTGAAAATCTCATGCTGTGTTTGAGAACTATTCATTTTATGTTCTAAGCCACTGTTTCTCAGACTGTTACGTCTTTCCCCCGCACCCCCCCCCCACCCCGCACCATGATTTTGATGTGGTTGTAATATCCTTAGATCAGTTATGGAAGGTCACAAGAAGTAAGATATCTAGACAGTGCCGGACTGACCACGACAACAGGCCCCCCCCCCCCCCCCCCCCCATAGGCTAAAACTAGTAAGGGGCCCCCGACTCATTACGACCTAAATAATCTTAAAAATATATAAATAAAAAATGTATAAAAAGATATAGAACTTCATAAAGCAGTGTATTTGCAGGGTATTCGCCTTAAATCTAGGGCTACTCTCCTTCAGGGATTCTAAGCTTAAGCCTGTTGAGCTTAATGGATACTCTGCACTGTATCTAGGCAAGAAAGACGCAAAGAAATTCTTCACATTTTGTTAAAATTTCCGCCATGTTAAAAAAAAAGGATAAAAATCTTACCATAAAAACATCGATTATAAAGAAAGTATTCCCGCTTTATGCTGTTTAGAGATGGTGGAGGTGATGTTGTTGGTGTCCCTGTAGAACTTGATGTTGTTGGTGTCCCTGTAGAACTTGATGTTGTTGGTGTCCCTGTAGAACTTGATGTTGTTGGTGTCCCTGTAGAACTTGATGGTGTTGGTGTCCCTGTAGAACTTGATGTTGTTGGTGTCCCTGTAGAACTTGATGTTGTTGGTGTCCCTGTAGAACTTGATGTTGTTGGTGTCCCTGTAGAACTTGATGTTGTTGGTGTCCCTGTAGAACTTGATGTTGTTGGTGTCCCTGTAGAACTTGATGTTGTTGGTGTCCCTGTAGAACTTGATGTTGTTGGTGTCCCTGTAGAACTTGATGTTGTTGGTGTCCCTGTAGAACTTGATGGTGTTGGTATCCTTGTAGGACGTGATGTCTCTGATATCCTTGAATAACGTCCTGCTGTTTGTATCCTTGTAGGACGTGATGTTGTTGGTATCCTTGTAGGACGTGTTGTTGGTATTGCTATAGGACGTGTTGTTGGTGGTATCCTTATAGAACGCGATGTTGTTGGTACTCTGTAGGACGTGATAGTGTTGCTATCTTTGTATAATGTGATGTTGCTATCTTTGTAGGACATGATATTGATATCGTTGTAGGACATGATGTTGCTGGTATCCTTGTAGAACGGGATATTGTTGGTATCCTTGTAGAACGTGATGTTGTTGATATTATTGTAGAACGTGATGTTGTTGGTAACCTTGAAGGACGTGATGTTGTTGATATCCTTGTAGGTCATGTGTTGTTTCATCCTTGTAGGATGTGACATTGTTCGTATCCTTGTAGGACGTGATGTTGTTGTCATTGTAGGATGTAATGTTATTGGTATCCTTGTAGGACGTGATGTTTTTTTCTTGTAAGACGTGATGTTGTTGGTATCCTTGCAGGTCGTGATGTGGCTAGTATCCTTGTAGAATGTGATGCTGTTGGTATCCTTGTAGAACATGGTTGTTTGGTATCCTTATAGGACATGATGTTGTTAGTATCCTTGTAGGACGTGATGTTGTTGGTATCCTTGTAGGACGTGATGTTGTTGGTAATCTTGTAGAACGTAATGTTGTTGCTATTCTTGTATAACGTTACGTTGTTGCTATCTTTGTGGGACGTGATGTTGTTGTTATCGTTGTAGGACATGATTTTGCTATTGTCCGTGTAGGATATGATGTTGTTTCATATTCTTGTAGGACATGATTTTGCTGTTGTCCGTGTAAGGTATGATGTTGTTTCGTATGCTTGTAGGACGTGATATTGTTGGCATCATTATAGGACGTGATGTTGTTGGTATCCTTGTAGGACGTGATGTTGTTGCTATCCTTGTAGGACGTGATAATGGTGGTATCCTTGTAGGACGTGATGTTATTGGTATTCTTGTAGTTGTGATGTTTCTGGTATCCTTGTATGACGTGTTGTTGTTGGTATCCTTGTAGGACGGGATATTGTTGGTATCCTCGTAGGACGTGATGCTGTTGGTATCTTTCTAGGATGTGATTTTGTTGATATCCTTCTAGGATGTTGGTATCCTTCTAGGATGTGATGGTGTTGGAATTCTTGTAGGATGTGATGTTGTTGATATTTCTGTAGGATGTGATGTTGTTGGTATCCTTGTAGGACATGATATTTTTGGTATTCTTGTACTTGTATAGAGGGTGATGTTGTTGGTATTCTTGTAGGACGTGATGTTGCTGGAATCCTTGTAGGACGTGATGTAGCTGGTATCCTTGTAGAATGTGATGTTGCTGGTATCCTTGTAGGATGTAGTGTTGCTAGTATCCTTGTAGGATGTGATGTTGTTAGTATCCTTCCCTTAACTCTTTCACTCCTGAATTATTTTCCATGTTCTGCCTGAATAAAATTTTATGAGAAATCTTGATAGAAAGAAACGAGAAGAAAGATATCCTATAATTTTAAAGAAAAAGATGGATCGGGTTGAGAATGTGATACTTTTTAATTTTATTCAGACTTCACCTAAATATCGTTCTGAGCATGGATTCGCATGGGTTTGTAAGATCTTCCAACTCTGCCAGTGTTGTTTTTTTTTAAATGAAAGAGTTAACAAATGGTACAATACAAGGAGATGTGGTCGGTACTAGACCTTGCCGAATGTCCTTTACCAAATCAAATTAGAACCAGGTACCCGCTTTCTAAACCCGGGTTGATCGCAGCACCTCGGAATCGAACGCTAATACTTCAAACAGCATGAAAAGCAAGAACATTAACTGCTTCACTACACATGCGCTTTCATTAAAAAGAAACTTCAGACAGTTCCCAGCAAGTCTTTTCAACAATATAATTTTAGATATTTAACCCTATCACATTTTAATCCTATCACAAAATATAACCCTATCGCAAAGCATAACCCTATCATAGTTTAACCCTATCACAGGGCATTGTATAAACCTATTGCAGGGTTATCTTTATTGTACTTCGTACAGATTCGTTAGCGCTCCAATCTTCCAGCTGTCATGGAGTTTCAGCATAGTGCGTGTACTCCGTGGCACCAGTGAAATCCCTGACCGAATGGAAGCTGTGATGTTCCTGGGCCACAATTTGTGACTTTCAATAAAACAGAGTTAAGTTTCTTCAGCTTTAAGTCACTGACTATGTCCTACGGAATCAGAGAAAAACTTAATGGCAAACAATGTCAGACATTTTTTAAATATGCAAGAGTTACATTATGTTTCACTTCACATTACATTTGGTTTATTTTCTGTTGCTTGGGGGCTTAATATTACATTTTTATTCTTTGTTTTCTGGGGGGGGGGTGGAGGGTTAATATTTCATTTTTATTTCTTTGTGGTTGGGGTTTAATATTACAATTTTATTTATTTGTTTCTGGGGGTTTAATATTACATTTTTATTTCTTCGTTCTTTGGTAGTCTAATATTACATTCTTATTTCTTTGTTGTTTAGCGGTTTAATATTACGTTTTTGTTTCCTTGGTGTTTGGTGGTTTAATATTCATTACATTTTGTTGTTGTTGTTTCTTGGTTAAATATTACATTTTTATTTATTTGTTGTTTGGGGGTTTAATATTACATTTTTATTTCTTTGTTTTCTGGTAGTTTTAATATTTCATTTTTATTTCCTTGTGTCAAGTTAAAAAAAAAATTACATTTTTATTTCTTTGTTGTCTGGTCATATATATATATTATATATATATATATATATAATATATATATATATATATATATATATATATATATCTGAATGTTTAATATTCCATTTTTTCTTTGTTGTCCCAGGTTTAACATTACATTTTTAATTCATCGTTATCTGGTGCTTTAATATTACATTTAAAAAAGAAATTCATTCTCGTCAGTTGTGTTAATATACGATTATATTCTTATTATTGTTTTAATATTACGTTTGTACTTAACGTTTTAAAAATAATATTACATTTAATAGTGCAGGTTTAAGTTTACACAATTACACGGGCACCCTCCACCTCACAAGGACCTGTCTGGTCACTGATACTATATGTCTGTGTATACGTTATATTCTATGTCTGTATACGTTAATTCTTAACAGTAGTTTCAATATTGCTGGTATTATTATATACTGTATGTGAAATGAATATACCAACTTTCTTTTACTGGATCTATAAAAATCTATAGCTGAAATGTACATGCAGAATGTTCACCTACAAAAGTTCTAATAGTACTGGGCACTACTTTAGACATCATCTGCAGATTAGACCTGGGCACCACTTTAGACATCATATGTAGATTAGACCTGGGCACCACTTTAGACATCATATGTAGATTAGACCTGGGCACCACTTTAGACATCATATGTAGATTAGACCTGTGCACTACTTTAGACATCATATGTAGATTAGACCTGGGCACTACTTTAGACATCATATGTAGATTAGACCTGGGCACTACTTTAGACATCATATGTAGATTAGACCTGGGCACTACTTTAGACATCATCTGCAGATTAGACCTGGGCACTACTTTAGACATCATATGTAGATTAGACTTGGGCACTACTTTAGACATCATCTGCAGATTAGACCTGGGCACTACTTTAGACATCGTATGTAGATTAGACCTGGGCACTACTTTAGACATCATATGTAGATTAGACCTGGGCACTACTTTAGACATCATATGTAGATTAGACCTGGGCACTACTTTAGACATCATCACGCATTCACTCTGTCATAAGAGTGGCATCTTTCAACACCTTTTTTTATGTCCTAAGTACTGGAACACGACGACTGTAACTTGGTTCTGAATTGTGCAAGCAGATAATCACTTTCTGTGGTAGTAAACTGGACTTTACAAGTAATATTTCTTCTCTCTATCTTCCCCTTTTCCACTGCCATTTACACTATGAGCTACCATCGCTTAAAAAGATGAAAGTAGGAAGCTCAGTATATAGGATATGAGTTCTCAAATCTCGGGTCCACAGTTCCAAAGCTCGAATACCAAACCTCGGCTCCGTAATTCCCAATCCTTGGGTCACCAGTTCCAAACCTCGAATACCAAACCTCGGCTACGCAATTCCCAAACCTCGGCTCCGCAGTTCCCAAACCTCGGCTCCGCAATTCTCAAACCTTGGGTCGCCAGTTCTCAAACCTTGGGTCCACAGTTCCAAACCTCGGGTCCACAGCTTAAAACATAGGGTCCCCAGATTCATGGTCGCCTGGAAAGATTCGTGATCAGTATTACTAAAAATATCTGAAGGTCTCTTTTTTTTTCCCCAATACCAAGAAAATGTATGGAGACGGCGACGAATTAGCCGTGGCTTTAGAGGTCTGTGAAATGAGAAAATATTGGCGAATTTTGGGTTGCAAAACTGGGAAATGGTTAAAAAAAAATGAGACCTATTACTGGTGCTAGCAGATTCTTTTCTTCTTCTGCCTTGCACGGTTCCAGCCTTGGGCATCTATACTTATAGTCCGGACAAATTATGAAGTCTTTTGGAGGTCATCCTATGCGCCCCAAAGTTTGTCTTCTAGTGTAGCTCCCAGAGCTAGCGTCAGGCTTTTTGGTAGATGGGGGGGGGGGGGGGGGGGGGGTGGAACAGAGCTGCAGGATGTGCCTTGGAATTCTGGATGCCTTATTTTGCACGTGGAGTCTGGGATGTTTTTTTTTTGTCGGGGGGGGGGGGGGATACATGTGTGCTCGAAATCCACAGTGACCTGTGCATAGTCTGAAGATGGTTTGTTCTTGACGTGAGAGTTGGGGCATCTGATCGTCAGATGATGGGTTGTGCTGGTCAATCCATAGCTTCTTGAACTGCTAATTAATTATTGTTTTCTTACAGGGTCTTGTTCTTGAACTTTCTTATCCTGTGGATCTTAATTTATGGATAACAATAATGGCTCTCTTTATTGTCATTACATTCCGCAGAAGGCTTTAAAGAGAAGGGGTTAGCTATTTCTGGAAGTTTTAAGAAATTTCACTCATAGAAAGAATGTGACCAGAATTTTTAGTAGAAAAAAAGGCACCAAAATGATATTCACTTTTCCAAGTCCCGTATCATAGCACATGTGTTTACTGTCTGCAATTTTGGCATGAAAGCTTATATATATATATATATCTTACATACTTCCCGTGCCGTTAAACGTCACATAGGGATCGCATAGTTGTCTGCCAAGTTTTCCTGTTTTCGGTGAGTTTCTCAACTTTATCAAGGGATGTTATGCCCACTAAACTGGCTTCTCTTAACAATGTCCGCTTTAGAGTTTCACATGGTCGACTTCTTTTTCTTCGGCCTGTTTTGTTCCACTTGACAAGCTTGTTTTGGTATTCTCTGATTGTTTCTTCTCATCACATGACCGACATATGTCCATCTTTTTTTTCTGATCACCCACCCATGAGACAGGTTGTTGTTTGTTGTTATCTCTGCGTTCCATTTTATAACAAGTATTTTCCCTAGGCATTTGTTTTCAAAAGAGTCTAATTTCTTGTCTATTTCTTTAGTTGATTTCCAGCTTTCGCATGCATAAATGACGGTGGATATTACACTTGAATTGAATAGTCTTAATTTGGTTTTTGTGCTTATAACTTTAGAATTCCGTATGTTCTCAAGATTTTTGAAGGACAATGCTGCTTTCGCAATTATAATTCTAACTTCCTTTCTGGTATCACCATCCTGGTCTAAATAGCTGCCAAGGTATGCAGATTGGTTTACTTCATCAACAGCTGTTCCTTCCAAGTATATTTTTCCTTTCTGATTAATGAGAAATTTCATAATTTTTGTTTTGTCTTTGTTAATTTCAAGATCTATTTTGCTAGCCAAGGAAGACAGGGAATCTGTTTTTTCCTGCATGGATTTCACATTGTCACTGATAAAAGTTATGTCATCTGCAAAATCAAGATCTTCTATTTGGATCCCATCTACCCAAATCAATGCTCTTCAAGTATTATTCTCAGAGTAAAGATCTGGGAGATACAGATTCTCTCTTTTCCATATCCTGCCTGTTCCTCTCTCATTGCAATATCCACTACATCCTTAATTCTATTCAGAATCACTTTACAAAACACCTTTGACACAACTGATAGTAAGGTTACACCTCTCCAGTTATTGCAGTCACAGAGGTTGCCTTTTTTTTTTGGGTATTTTAACAATGATTACTTTTTCCCATTTAGAAAGGACCTTTTCTTCTTTCCAAATTTTATTAAACAATCTCTCTAGTTGTCTCATGTTGTCACTGTTAATAGCTTTTAACATTTCGACTGTTATTTCATCTTCATCTGCAGTTTTGTTGTTAGCCATTAGATTCACTGCTGTTTCAATTTCATTCAGTGTAACTTCATCAAAGCTGGCATTTAGTTGTGAGACTTGTAAATACGTTTCAAGATTTATCACTTTTTTTGGGTGTGGTCGATTAAGTATTTTTTAGAAGTGTTCAGCCAGTCTTTGCTTTTGGTCTTTACTTGATGTTAATAGATTGTCTGTTTTGCTAAAGACTGGTCTTTCTCTGGAGGTAATAACACCTGTTAGCTTGTTCTATATGTTATATAGAGTTTTGCTGTCTTCTGTTTTTGCTGCATTTTCTATTTCTTTTGCCATATTGTCCATATATTCTCTTTTATCTCTTCTAGATGAACTTTTTACTTTATTGTCTAGTTCTTTGTATGGTGCTTTTGCCAAAACTGTCTTTACATTCAACATGGCTAATTTGTCTGTTCATCTTTCATGTATGTATTTCCATGTGTTTTCTGATATCCATGCTTTTCTACTTGTTGACTGCAGTCCAGCACTAGCTTTTGCTGCCATGATTATGGCTGTGCTGCATGAATTCCATCATTCATCTATGTCTGTCTCGTCTACCTCTTTGAGTGTTGCGAAATGTTTGGTAAGTTCCAGATTGAAATCACTGTTGGTATTTTCTTCTTGTAGGCTGTGACTGTTTATCTTTCTGAGTATTGATTTCTTGTGCTGGCTTTTCAGTTTAAGTCTTATCCTCCCTATACACAGGTTGTTATAGCATATTCTTAGTATTCTTATGAAATAAATTCTTATGAACTTTATAGTATATATATATATGTAGCGTAGCAAGCTAAAATGAGCAGCTTATTTAAATCCCAACGAATTATAAATGTCTTGAAAATGAACAGACTATGCTGGCTGGGGCATGCAGAAAGAATGGAAGAGAAGATACAAACGAAAATGATATATGCACCAGAGATTAAGGAAACAAGACCAAGGGGCAGAGCAAGACAGAGATGGAAAGACAACATAGAAGAGGATATAAAAGGAATTGGTGTCATCAACTTGAGAGAGAAGATGAGGAATAGAGAGTAATGGAGGCGAACTTTATCTGCAGCAAGGAGCCTTAAATGCTCGGAATGCTGCATAAAAAGATATATACTCGTATATATATATATATATATATATATACAGCGGTATATGTATAATTCGTTCTTTGACTCCGTTCACGAACCCAAATGTTCGCGTACCGAAACAAGTTGTCCCATTGAAATTAATGGAAATCCATTTAATCCGTTAGCCCGTTCCAGAAACAATGTTTTAAAAATTTTTTAATGGATTTATGTGCGGTAAAAATGTATAATATAAACTATACAGTATAACTTTACCTTTGTGGTTGATAGTTGCTGGCACAGGTAGATGGTAGAGGAGGAAGAGAAGGAAGACTACTCCTTCGAAGGAGAGTCCCATTCCATAATAACGTCCAGCAACTGTGTAGGTATTTCTGGTGGGTTTTTTTTTCTCTTGTTTGTATCATGGGAAATGGTTCTAATGCTGGCTCCGGTAGCTGGTGTTTTCAAAAGACAACGATCCGGAGACATTTGTCTTTTTATTTGCTGGATAATTTTTCGAAAATGGGACATGACATTGTCATTTAAAATGTCCACTGCTCTGCTGACCACAGTTTTGTTAGGGCGCATCTTTGTTCTTTAAGATCGTACAGATCGTAGATTTAGCCATGTCGTACTGCTTGGCGAGATCAGAAACATGAACACCATTCTCATGTTTAGTTATTATTTCCTTCTTCTTTTATACTGTAATACGCTTATGCTTCTTTACACCAATGTCACTAACACTTTTCACTTTCTTGGGAGCCATAATGAGGGTTAATTTAATGCAAAAAGCAAAAAAAAATGTATCAAGAACAACGCAACGACAAACAATGTTCACAGCACGCAAACCTGAGTACAATTGATGTTGTTCGCTAGCCGAGGCATTGTTCGCCGGTCGATTCAAAATTTGTTCGGAATTTTTTTCGTGACTAGAGGCGTTCGTGACCCGAGGTACCACTATATATTATACATATACTATATATATGTATTATATATATATATATATATATATATATATAAACGCGTCTGTAACAATGTACTCTCTAGTTTCGGTTCGTGTCCAACAATTTTGAAACCATATGCACATATGTTCTGAAAGAAACTTTTATGTGTAAATGTGGTCGTGCCTTGAAATTACAAAGTGTGATTTTAAATTCCAATTGAAAAGTATTAAACTTAAAAGAAATCAACAAACAAACTCATATAGCGCTGTAATATTTTTCTCAATTCTGCCATAGCACAGAGTGACATTAGGAAATTGAAAGTTTTGCGTGACATGTAAAAGTTCATGCGCGGCATGATTTTCTTGTGTGCGCAGTCGCGCTACCGCTCATCTTAGAGGGAACATTATTCTGTAGCAATCCTGTGATGATTTAATGTTACTCAGTAGCCAAATCAAGTCTTATTGTTAATACAGTTATTGATTTCTGTCTATTTCCCGTCATTTTTTTGCATATACAAAAAATTAATTGTAATAAATGTAGTATTCATTAATATAGTACTTTTTAAAAAATCTGAATACTTTTGGTGATTCATTTTTTCATATGGTTATTTCTCTTGATTTTGTGATTAGAATGAAATCATTTGAGAAAGGAGATATATATGTTATATTTCATTATATATTCCTTAAGAAGGTTTTCGTTTCCTTGTTGCCGAAATATTGAGTGTTTCTGTCATTTGCGTTTTCTCTTACTAATGTATATTTTATTGCTCATGTACTTTCATTTTTCTCATGTGTGCTTCTCTAATGCTACACAAAGCTGCTTTGTCAAGGTCTTAAAATTTGTCATTTCCTTTCCTACATGGATAATAACTTAACCTTCTATGCAGATGGTGGAAAGATACCCCCCTCTCCCCTCCCCCCCCCCCCCCCACCTACCCTTGATATCGATTCGTCTTTGGTCAAGATCTTTTGTCGTAAATTTTAACTCGCGGGTTACCGAACAATACCCACGACACACGAATATTGTTTATTGTCATTCATCGCTGACGCCATGTTGTTCCAGAAAATGCCAAAATTTCCACTTTCTGTGACAGTTTACGCTTACTTAAAATATAATGTATAGCAGTTAAATTTATTTTGTGAAGAAAAAAAAGTATCTTAAAAACTTGAGCGTCTTGATAGTTGTTGATCTTTGATGATAAATGCCGCTTGATTACCGAATTTGATTCTCTTCGAAGTTGCCCTGTCAACCTAACTATACGCATGAAGTAAGAGTAAAAATGAAAACGTATTGCCATGTCAACCAAACTATACGCATGAAGTAAGAGTAAAAAATAAAACACGTTTTTTAGATCTTGAAGGTGAAGGAGGGGGAAATAGTATTTGGTTTTCATTATTAAATTTATGCACTAAAAGGAAAAAAATAAACATTAATTATGGCGAGCATTAGCAGTGGATAATTAGTGGATATTAAGTGGATAATGTTGATCTGAAGTTGTCTAATCAGTAAATATGAATTTTTGCAATATAATCTCGTATCTAATATTAACGGGGCGAAAAGAGAGAGAGGTTTTAAAAACTAAGTTTATGTAATAATTTTTTAATAAGATTACCAGCTTGCTGGAGCTATTTTAGGTCAACAACATGAAGCAACATGGAGCAACATGGAGCAACATGGAACAACATGGAGCAACATGGAGCAACATGAAGCAACATGGAGCAACATGGAGCAACATGGAACAACATGGAACAACATGAAGCAACATGGCCGCGGATTGTTGTGGACCTTACAGGGGCGCAGTGGTCGCATTTCTGATCAGTTCTGAACATCATCATCCTGCGCCATCTGCCCACGGAAGGTGGCTGTAATGGTCCCCAGATTTGCTCTAAAATGTATAAACTAGGAAGAAAGTAGGAAGAGCTTTATTATTTAACGATAACAAACTTGTGACGTTTCGGCTCGAGCCTTTAATCAAACAAAAACAAACAGGACGAAGAATTAGAGAGAAGAGACAAGAACTGAGATAAGTTTTCATTCCTTTACTATTTTTCGTTCAGTTTTTCATTGATTGTTTTTTTTTTTCATTTTCTGTTATTTCGCTTAGATTAGTTTGATGTAATCTATACTTTGTCTCTTCTCTCTAGTGCTTTGTGTATAGTTGTATGACTATACGCTAATTATTTGTGTGTTCCCAGATTTGTTCCGCCCTTCATTTACACTATGCACTAGACCAAGCTTAGTTCAGGTATTTCTTTTTTTATGTTGTCCACCAATCAATATCTTTGTCGACCTCTTCCTCTTTTCCCTTCCAGTTTCCCCCCTGTCCTATTGTTTTCATTACTGCACAGGATCTAACATGGAAACCTGGCAGTCTTTTACTTGGTTATTAATCGAGTTTCTGGGCGTGAAGTCGCCTGTCCGATGAGGCAGTCAGCGACCCATAGCTGATATGCTAGCGTCAGGGCTAGGGAGCCACAGCTGACCAATTCCCTGTCCCATCTCTCCGAGGTACCCCTAATAACAGGCCTAGCCTGGCTAACGGGGCAAGGATCACCATAGTCCCCGTGGTGGTGGAGTCTGCTAAGGAAGCATTGCACATTGCCCTACTTTTTAGCTGTAGTCCGGGATTGAAAAAAATAGCTGCCATAACCCGGTTCCACGCCGATATGATGCCATGCCTCAACACCTCTACAGCATCGGCTGGAAAGAGCAACAGCTGGCAGTTACAGGGAGTTGGTACAAGTATATCAGGTTTCTCTGCGGGACTCTGTATTATAGTTTGAATAGTTTTATATTGTTTTTTTTAATAGAAAAGTAGTGGTTTGCAAGTAGGCAGACTTGATAGGACACAAACAGACAAACATAAGTCTTCGGTATCTATACTCTTTACGTAAAGGTTACTTGCATGGCGCCTTTCTTGAGAGAGAGAGAGAGAGGAGAGAGAGAGAGAGAAAACCTGCTAGAGGACTGAGTAGAAGTAAATGGAAGTGATGAATTGCCCCCCCCCCCCCATGCCAGTCTATTTTGATTTGTATAACATTCGTTTAGTTTCCTCTCCAGATAGTGCCTGGTTTTGTTTGTTCTGTATCCTCGTCCTTGTATTCGTTAAGTACACTTGAATAGCGGTTCTCAAGCTATGGTCGCCGGAGAATTATCAAGTTGTCTGCGGCTGTTTTCAATGTGGTAATAAGTGTCACTTACTGAATAATTAAAAACAAAACACCATTATGGGTTTATGGTTTTGTGATATTACATATTGGCCAACTGATCGGCGAAGTGGTTATGCACTACTATCTCAGGCCAAAGGTCCAGGGTTCGAACCCCCCCCTCCGCCCCCAGCGTCCCAGTAATCCAACTGTAGAAATGGGTACCTACATATAATATGTAGTTACTTACTTTAGTGAGTTCATGGATAAGAGCGAAACGCAAATGTTATATTTTATTTTATGTCTCTCAGCTTTCCAGTGTTAGTTATACTGGATATACGAGCAGAATATTTGTTAGAATGTCTGGAAAAGAGTGAAAGTTGTATGATAAAGGGCAGAATGTCAGACGGGCCTGCGTGCTCAATTCTCAAACCTTTGGAAATAAAGATCAATCAATCATTCAATCAATCAATCAGTCTAAGGAAGGAAAGGTGGACAGGCGTGATGCTGACCACATCATCCTCTAGTGTGCCGACAGGTGAATGAAAATATGACTATTAACATACATCCCAGGTGTCTTAATGGCACAACAGGATTTTACCTTTTTTCTGTATTACCCATAAGTTGTGGTCCACAACTTGTATGTTGTTGGAAAAGCGGTCCTTGGGTGTAACATATGTTGAGAACCACTGGACTGTAATAACCCTTTCCCTTACCATCCATGATTTGATGACTTGTTTAAGCCAGTCTCTTTTATCATTATCATCTGTTTGCGTGGGCGGAATAATAGTACCAGTCTGGGTCGAGTCTCCCGGATCTAATTTATTCCCAGATTCGGTACTTGGGCAGTGCACACTGGCTGACCTCATCAAAATGCCAGAACCTAATTCCTTAAACAAGTCTATTGCCTGCTGCGGAGTCGGCCCGTCACGGGGGATAGGATACTTTCTGGGGTTGATGAAGTCCAGGCATGCGCAGTCTCTGGTTCCGTAGATTTATTTCCCCTGTCGCTGGGCTAAAGTTTGGCGTATACATACTGTATATTTTTCCAGCTCGTATAAGGGAAGATAATTATTCTTTTTGAAAGAAATAACGATGTAAAGAAAGAATATACCTGCTTTTATACGCAAGGTGAATATTCTTATTTTATACAGAAGCTTTATAAAGATAGTGCGGTAAAGGTAAAATCCCTGTTTCCATACTATTAAGGGATATTGGGGATACGTTGTTAAGCCCGTAGTTCTAAGACCTTCGGCATATGAAGGTCTGATGTGGTCAGTGTCACGCTTGGCCGCATTTACCTTCCCAGAGTTTCTCTGGTATCCTTTTTTAGAGGCTGGGTCGACCCCGAGGCCTTTTTTTTTTGGTGTGGTGGTACCAGAAAAAAAAATCCCTATTGCTAGGACTTGAACCTGGCACTACAGGATTTCGGGCAGGGATTCAGAATGCGAAGTGAGGCGACTTAGTAACGAAGCGGTCAGTTTAGTGATCAGTTTAAGTGTTCTGTGACTTGCTCAACCTGTTTATGTTTTTAGAAGTGAAGACTGACCAGTTCCTGAAACTAGGTAAAAGAAACGGTCTCAAGGGTGATACTACCACCACTTCTTCACTCCCTCCACCCAAACACACACACACAAATCACACCTCACTTCATAACCCTCAAAGTTCCTTGCCATCCCTGCTTTGTTATACAGGTTCTCACGTCAGCCGTCTGGAATATGACCATTGTTCGCCTGTGTCATTTAATATATTGTCTCTTGTACCGCAGATCTGCAGCTATGTTTTTGATATTCGTTTACGCTTCTATTTATTTGTTTCATTTCTTATTCTAGACATCTGCTTTTTTATTTTATTCTATAAGACCCACATCAAACTTCATTTTCATATGTTGTTGCTTACAACCGAGAGTCCTACAGGAGAGCTGTCAGGGAAGCAAAGTTCCTCAAGTGACATGCAAATGACTGACAGAATGCTTGTAATGGACTGATGTCGAATGGCAGGGTTTGAAAGAAAAGAGATGAAGAGCAGCATATCAGACGGGCCTGTGGTGCCCAGTTCGTCATATTTTTGAAAACCAAAGTCTCTGTCTCTCTGTCTCTCTCTCTCTCTCTCTCTCTGAACCTTAAGTGCCCAGGGCACATGGGGCTTCCGCAAGGGTTTTCCACAAATGCCTGTCCTTCGCCTTTTTTTCTGCTCTTGCCCAGGTGAGCACTCTATTGCTCAACATCCTTTCTGTTGTTCTTCTCCATGTCTCTTTTGGTCTACCCTTACTTCTGCTCCCCTGTGGTGTCCATCTTAGTGCTATTTTTGGTAGTGAGTTGTCAGTCATTCGGAGCACATGTCCCAACCATCGCCAGCGTCTTTCCTCAATAATTGTTGTCAGTGGTTTCATCTGCATTTCTGCTAATAAGATGTTATTTCTTATGGTGTTTGGCCAAAATATTTGTCTAATTCTTCGTAAACATTTAGTCTGGAAAGAATTCAACTTGTTTTCTATGATTTTGGTGATTTTCCAGCATTCACTTCCATAGAGTAGAAAACCAAAGTGTGACTTAAAAAATGTGTTTGTTAACTCAATCATGACGCGTGCGGGTATCATTTTTTGTGCACATGTTCTTAGGTTTACTTCCGAGACCGTAATAATTTTTACACCTCCAAATAATGTCAACTCTTTCACTACAAAACAGCACTGGCGGTGTTGGTAGATCTTACACACCTTCGTGAATAAATACTCAAGGCCAGTATTTTAGGCAAGGTCTAAATAAAACGAGTAGTATCACATTTCTAACCGTAATTCATATCTCCGAATTACCCAGCAATGCCCCCTCCTGTTTCCCTTCTATCAAAGTTTCTCATCAAAATTTATTCTGCCAAAGGGATGGAAATTAATTCGTGAGTGAAAAGAGTTAATTGTTACACCTCTGTTAAGTTTCAAAACCACATTCATATTAATTGTTATACAACCCAACCCGTATTAATTTGCTACACTAGCATTCTTACTAATTGTCGCAGGCGTAATCGTATTGATTGTGTTAATTGTTAGCGTTGAAACCCCATAAGTTGTTACGCTTGCAGTCATATTACTTGTTGGGCACATAGTTATTTCAGTTGTTATCCCCGCAATCATAGTAACTGTTATGCTCGCAGTCATATTACTTGTTGGGCACATAGTTACATTAGTTGTTATCCCTTCAATCATAGTAACTGTTACACTTGTAGTCACCTTACATTTCTGATTTCTCATAATATGAGCTGTTATATCCTTGTTAAGTTTTAAAATCGCATTCATATTAATTGTTACGCCAGCAATCACATTAGTTGTTACGCCAGCAGTCACATTAGTTGTTATGCCAGCAGTCACATTAGTTGTTATGCCAGCAATCACATTAGTTGTTACGGCAGCAATCACATTAATTGATACGCGAGCAGCCACATTAGCTGTTACTCGAGCAGTCACATAATTTGTCACGGGAGCAACCACATTAACTGTTACGCCAACAATCACAATAGTTGTTACTCGAGCAGTCACATTAACTGTTACTACAGTCTGTAATAAACATTACTTATTAAAAAGGATTACTGATCGTTAACATCCAGTAACATTACATTTTTATATCTGTGTTTTAAAACTCCGTTCATATTATTTGTTACGAATCCTTAAACAGAGTTAATTGCTGCACTTCTTGTTATATTAACTGCCATATTTGAACATTTATCTAACATTTTAAATTATTGTTCCAATACTTTCTTGAATTTACTGGTTATATACTGGACTTTACGTGTAGATAGTTCTCTCCCTAGATCGTGTCCCTTATTTTCCATGAGTATAATCTTGTTTTTTTTAGCACAATTTTTTTAAAGACTTATTAGTTTCTTCATACGCTCGACCCGTTTAAATGTAGACTTGTTCTGCACAGTGATGCCCCGACTTACGACAGACCGTTTTACGGCCGTTCGCACTTACGGGCGAGTCCTGGAACCCCCCAACCCCATGAGATTTTTTTAAAAAATCTGAAATATTTAAAGTGTTGTGATCCATTTTGTGATTAATTTATAAACATTTGATGGCCTACATACATTATAAATTTACAACGAGACAAGAGGAGGAGATGAATAAGTCACGCTGCATCGTCATCATTTGCTGATTATAAAATGTATCCACATGGGTTTTATGTGCGCTAGTGTCCGTGTGTGTAATTTTTTAGTGCAAATGAAACGTTATTAGAGTAAGATACTTTATTTACGGATGCGAAGCACAGACACTTTAACAAATCACTAGAAAATAGAATAACAGCGTTTGACATGAAATGTTACAGAAGGACACTTAGAATATCATGGATATCAGGAAAATCCAGTAAAGAGATATTGATGGGATTAGGTCTCCCAGAAAACTGGCTCGTTAACACCATAAAAATTAGAAAGCTGAGATACTTCGGCCACATCGAGAGGCACAACAGCTTGGGGAGGCTGACAGTAGAAGAAGACATAGTGCCTGGGAAAAGAGAAAAGGGATGACCTCGCCGCAGATGGACTCAGAACATCAGGGAATGTGTCACTGCAAGACGCTGGTCAACTTCCGCAAGGCCGTAGCGCATTCAGGGAGGCTGTGACCATTCTGAAAAGGACGTGTCACATGAATAATTCATTATTTTGTAATTAATATCCACACAGCTACAGTGCTCATCTGCATTCTGTTAGTATTTGAAAGTGATGGTAAACAAGTCTGCTCATCATGTAGCGTGTTATAACAGTGAGCTGTGCTAGTATTTGAAAGTGATGGTAAACAAGTCTGCTCATCTTGTAACGTGTTATAACAGTGAGCTGTGCTAGTATTTGAAAGTGATGGTAAACAAGTCTGCTCATCTTGTAACGTGTTATAACAGTGAGCTGTGCTAGTATTTGAAAGTGATGGTAAACAAGTCTGCTCATCTTGTAACGTGTTATAACAGTGAGCTGTGCTAGTATTTGAAAGTGATGGTAAACAAGTCTGCTCATCTTGTAACGTGTTATAACAGTGAGCTGTGCTAGTATTTGAAAGTGATGGTAAACAAGTCTGCTCATCTTGTAATGTACTATAACAGTGAGCTGTGCTAGTATTTGAAAGTGATGGTGAACAAGTCTGCTCATCTTGTAACGTGTTTATAACAGTGAGCTGTGCTAGTATTTGAAAGTGATGGTAAACAAGTCTGCTCATCTTGTAATGTATTATAACAGTGAGCGGCGCTTAGCAACTGATCTCACCCCTATTACGGATGACATACAGGCTAAAGCGACGTACGGCCTAACCCGGGATAGAACTGTAAATACGGCCGTAATAGCTCTACTGTTATTTTCTTGAATTAGTTTTATTCCTTATTCGTTGATCTCATTTCCTGTACGGTAGATGTTGGCATCCAAGCTTCAGAAACCATCTGCCGGCACTTGGTATTTACGGGATGAATACAGTTAAATTTCGTTTACAGTGTCACTTGATTAGATGTTTGTTTTATTTCAGTTTCTGCCTTTCTTTTTGTCCGTCGAGTTTTCCAGTGGCTTAGAGGATCCTTTAACTTCTGTCTCTTGAAGACATTTGTAAAGAATTTTGTGGCTTTTTCGCTTTTAACTTGGATTTGTTGGTCTTGTTGTTGTTGTTGTTATTATTGTTGTTGTTGTTGTTATTGTTCTATGTTCTTGTTCTTATTATTGTTCTTGTTGTTGTTTTTGCTTTTGTTATTGTTGTTATTCTTGTTGTAATTACTATTGTTCTTGTTTTTGTTATTATTGTCATTGTTCTTATTGTTATTCTTGTTGTGATTATTATTGTTCTTGTTGTTGTTATTATTGTCATTGTTCTTATTGTTGTTATTCTTGTTGTGATTATTATTGTTAATGTTGTTGTTACTATTGTTATTGTTATTGTTCTTGTTATTGTTCTTGCTGGAGTTATTGTCCTTGGTGTTTTTAGTGTTGTTCTTGTTGTTGATCTTGTTGTTGTTGTTGTTTATTTTGCTGTTATTCTTGCTATTGTTCATATTGTTGCTGTTCTTGTTATTGTTTGTCTGAGGGGGGGGGTACTTCCTCTGATGATCTGAAGGAGTTGTGTTGTTATTCCGCTCTCTACGGTAGAGAGTTTCCTGCATATATGTGTTGTTCTTGTCGTTGTTATTTTTTTGTTGTTATTGTTCTTGTTGTTATTGTTATTAGTTTTTTGTTGTTGTTGCTATTGTTGTTATTGTTATTTTCTTGTCGTTCTTGTTACTGTTCTTATTGTTGCCGCTATTGTTGTTGTTCTTGTTGTTGTTATTGTTGTTGTTATTGTTGTTGTTATTATTATTGTTTTTCTTGGTGTTACTCAACTTTTCTCAGAAATGTTTCATTAAGTGTCTGTCTGCATATGGCTACTGTTAAGCTCGAAGTATGGGTTATTTTTGCAGTGTCCACAGCGCATGCCTTGACCTGATTTATGTGCTCACAGCCGCCAGACTCGTAACTTGTTCATATAAGAACATCAAGAATTGATATCTGTTTATGTTTAAAGTTTTTAATCTTAGTCATTTCTTCATAGAAATGAATGCATTTATATAATGCAAAGAAGGTTTTTTTCCCCCTTTCCGTTAAGATATTCTGGTGGTGTATGTGGGTCAAAATCCATGAGACATATGCACAACTTTAATGTAGTTCCGTGTCGATTAAAGGCTATAAGACATGCACAACTTCAATGTAGTTCCGTGTAGATTAAAGACTATGAGACACTCCCAACTGCAATGTATCTCCCTGTGGATTAAGGGCTACAATACACGCTCAACTGCAGCGTAGCTCCGTGTAGATTAAGGGCTAAACGACACACCCAACTGCAGTGTAGCTCCGTGTGGATTAAGGGCTACAATACACGCTCATCTGCAGTGTAGTTCCTCATGGATCAAATACCATGAGACAGACGCAACTTTAATGTAATTCAGTGTAGATCAAAGGTTCGGAGACACGCAGAGTCGCAGTTCGAAATATTGTAACACCCCGAGCCCAATTCTGAGGCTGTCTGTACACTACAGCCCTGAGCACATAGCTTCAGCCTCTTCTTCATTTGTTTTCAGGTCGCCCAGGACATATAGCCCTGAGCACATAGCTTCAGCCTCTTCTTCATTTGTTTTCAGGTCGCCCAGGACATATAGCCCTGAGCACATAGCTTCAGCCTCTTCTTCATTTGTTTTCAGGTCGCCCAGGACATATAGCCCTGAGCACATAGCTTCAGCCTCTTCTTCATTTGTTTTCAGGTCGCCCAGGACATATAGCCCTGAGCACATAGCTTCAGCCTCTTCTTCATTTGTTTTCAAGTCGCCCAGGACATATAGCCCTGAGCACATAGCTTCAGCCTCTTCTTCATTTGTTTTCAAGTCGCCCAGGACATATAGCCCTGAGCACATAGCTTCAGCCTCTTCTTCATTTGTTTTCAGGTCGCTCAGGACATATAGCCCTGAGCACATAGCTTCAGCCTCTTCTTCATTTGTTTTCAGGTCGCCCAGGACATATAGCCCTGTGCACATAGCTTCAGCCTCTTCTTCATTTGTTTTCAGGTCGCCCAGGACATATGATGATCTCTTCTCCTGAAGCCGTCTATTTTCTTCATCTAGTTTCTACCACGTTTGTGCTTTATCTCGTCCAGATCTCTCTTGTTACTTGCAAGGAGAGAGATGAAGTGACTACATCAGTGGTTCTCAACGAGGAGACAGACGGCTCTGCGGAGAGGTAAATCTGGAGTCTAAAGGGGAAGGATTTTAACCACCGTAAAGGAACGTATAATGGTTAAAATTCTTTATGGATGATGATGATTTAATATACAGGGAAGGATTCTGGGACAGCCTTAGCTGATCAGGGGGGACTGTGACCTGGGATTTTGAGATCTGCTGAATTAGAAGAGGAATATCATTGCCCTAAACGCTAGGGATACAAGTGATGTATTCCGCGGCCTTTTCGGTGAAGGTTACGGCGATAATGACGATGAAATGGGAATAATCTTGATTACTGTGGCTTATATATATATATATATATGAATTTGAACTCTCACAACAGCAGACTTACTAGAGCAAACCAGGCTTTTGCAATGCAGCAGAATATATGGAAATAAAAAAAACTAAGCATAAATATGAAAATCAGGATATTTAAGAGTAATGTTCTAAGTGTACTACTCTATGGAAGTGAATGCTGGAAAATCACCAAAACCATAGAAAACAAGTTGAATTCTTTCCAGACTAAATGTTTACGAAGAATTAGGAAAATATTTTGGCCAAACACCATAAGAAATAACATCTTATTGGCAGAAATGCAGATGAAGCCACTGTCAACAGTTATTGAGGAAAGACGCTGGCGATGGTTGGGACATGTGCTCCGAATGACTGACAACTCACTACCAAAAATAGCACTAAGGTGGACACCACAGGGGAGCAGAAGTAAGGGTAGACCAAAAGAGACATGGAGAAGAACAACAGAAAGGATGTTGAGCAATAGAGGGCTCACCTGGGCAAGAGCAGAAAAAAAGGTGAAGGACAGGCATTTGTGGAAAACCCTTGCGGAAGCCCCATGTGCCCTGGGCACTTAAGGTTCAGATATATATATATATATATAAAATGATTATATATTTTTAATCCAAACACAAATGCGAAGAAAATTAAATTGATGACAACTGACAAAACAAATAAGTCAGCTGAAATATATATCAATGAGGAAAAATTGGAAGAGGTGGAGAGTTTTGAATATTTTGGATCATTACTAACTAATAATGGAGATACAATGAGGGAAATTAAAAGGAGGACACCTGTCGCTCTCCAAAAAGTAAAACAACTAAAGAATCTGTGAAGAGGAGAGAAACAGACAAAACTACAAAATTAAGATTTTTAAGAGCATGCATTTTTCCCATCGCAACATATGCCTGTGAGACCTGGGCACTTAACAAAACAGCTGAGAAACACATAAATGCCTTTGAATGTAAATGCTATTGAAGAGTTCTTCAAATATCATGGACAAAAAAGAACAATTATATCCATACTACAAGAAATTAACATTGAAGAAGGCTGGCTAGTAAAGAAGACTAAACAGAGAAAACTTAAATATTTTGGACACATTAAACGTCATGAGAATTTAGGGAAGACCGTCTTGGAAGGATACATAAAAGAAAGAGAGAAAGAGAATTGCGAAGATGGCTGCAAGAGATCGTTGATAATCTGCAGATGAATGCATCAGCAGCAGGGCATCTTACTTACAATCGAGAGGCCTACAGGAGAGCTGTTAGGGACGCAAAGTTCCGCAAAGGACATGCAAATGACTAAAACAAAAGTGTTCTTGAATGACAGAATCTGAATGAAAGAGATAAAGGACAGAACATTATACGGTCAAGCATGTTCTAGTTCTTCACTCTTGGGTTTAAAGTTACGTTCGTTCGACCCAACCACAAAGTGGACATCTTTATTACTTCTGTTAACGTATCAGTCGACCGACCGACCCAACCATAAAGCGGACATCTTTATTACTTCTCTTAAACCGGGGGTTGAACCTCCATCAAAAGGGCGTTGGTTTGTGTAGTTCTACTGAGCTGCAAGATCTGCGTCTTTCAGACTCGACACATCCGAATTCAGCATGGCATATTTTTTTAGGACTGTGTTGGCCTCCCCCATTTGGGTTCCTATTCACTTGGCCCCGGGAATATAGTTTGCCAAAATTGGCACCACTTAGAAGTGAAATAAGGTTTGAGTGAACTGTGGTTCTCTAGTCCTGTCTTAAACCTCCAGCCATAGATCATTGACCGCTGTCCCATTCAGTTTGTGTAACAGATTCTTCGATCCATTGAGGAAGGCTTTTGATTAGTAATTATATACAACAACAACAACAATCACAACAACGTTATGTTTTTTGCTTGCTAAATTTATCTTATCTGTGGTAAAGGGACTGTTTTTGGTTGCTGAATATATCTTATCTGAACTAAAGACACTATTTGCTTGTTGAACATATCTTATCTGTGGTAAAGGGACTGTTTTTGGTTGCTGAATATATCTTATCTGAACTAAAGACACTATTTGCTTGTTGAACATATCTTATCTGTGGTAAAGGGACTGTTTTTGGTTGCTGAATATATCTTATCTGAACTAAAGAGACTGTATTTGCTTGTTGAACATATCTTATCTGTGGTAAAGGGACTGTTTTTGGTTGCTGAATATATCTTATCTGAATTAAAGAGATTGTATTTGCTTGTTGAATATATCTTATCTGGAGTAAAGTGACATATAACAAAAAAATCAAACTTATGTTTGTGTGTGTTCAATATATCTTATCTTTGGTAAAGGGAATGTTTTTGGTTGCTGAATATATCTTATCTGAGATAAAGGGACCGTTTTTGTTTTCTGAATATATCTTATCTGGGGTAAAGGGACGTATACAACAAGGGAAAAACTACCCACGGATGATCACAAAATGATTAAAACGAAAAAGGGACAAGTTGAAGTTCTAAAATAGTATAACATGGCTATTAATTATAATAATCCAGGAGGAACATTCAAGAACATTTACAGAATCGCTGAGAATATCATAGGGTTATCAACAAAAACACCACAGAATATTTCAAGAACGTCGAAGAGATTTCGAGAACATTGGGAGGGGGGGGGGGGGGGGGGAGGGGGAGTTTCAAGAACATCGCAGAAGTCTGAATAACATCGGGGAAAGAACAACAAGAAACTTCAATAATATCACATATCATTCAAAAACATCACCAGAACTACTCAGAACGTTTATTATGTTCTAACTCTTAATAACAGCACAGAATGTTTAAGAGTACCATAGAACTCTCAGTAACAGTGTATATATATATATATATATATATATATATATATATATATATATATATATATATAGTTCTATGGTACTCTTAAACATTCTGTGCTGTTATTAAGAGTTAGAACATAATAAACGTTCTGAGTAGTTCTGGTGATGTTTTTGAATGATATGTGATATTATTGAAGTTTCTCACAAAACTAGCGCTGGGACATGAAATCTTCTCTTGCTCACGCGTCGACTTAAGGGACCATATCTTGAACGTGCTTTCCAAAGCCCTGACGCGTAGTCTCGGATGTGTTAGGGTTAATGAGACAATGCTCTTCCCTGGTTAACGATAGGAAGGTAAAGAGGCCCACATTTTTACTACTCAGACAAACGTTGAAGATGGGGGCCCGCCGCTACCGCACTGGCTGATTCACAGTATATTTTATTTCTGATTAGCAGAGCCGTGGTTAGCCAGATGAGGCCCCCCCCCCCCCAGGAGTCACCTGCTATTCCTCCTCCCTCCCCCACCTCTTTCCAAGTCAATCTGTAAGCGGAGTGTTAAGAGCCCTCATGAATTTGAACTCTAAATAAGAGAAAAGAGGTGGAAAAGCGGGGCCTACGGGCTCCAGGGGTCCGCGCCCTTCCTCCGCCCACCCCCCCCCATCTGTCATCCCTGCCACTGAATCTAAAGTCCTTTCATATTTACCCAGACAGCCTGTCACGTGCACTCTCTCTCTCTCTCTCTCTCTCTCTCTCTCTTCTTATAATTATGCAAGTCTAAGCCTGACATTAAGTCTAAGCCTGACATTAAGTCTAAGCCTGACATTAAGTCTAAGCCTGATATTAAGTCTAAGCCTGACATTAAGTCTAAGCCTGACATTAAGTCTAAGCCTGACATTTCCCTTCTTGATTTTCTCCTGCGTAAACGAGAGCTTCATTATAAAGCAGGAATCCCAAGTCAGTCAGTCAGTCATTTGCATGTCCCTTGCAGAATTTTGCTTCCCAAACATCTCTCTTCTGTAGGCCTCTCGGTTGTGAGCAAGATGGTCTGCTGCTGATGCATCCATTTGTAGATCATCAACGATGTCTTGCAGCCATATTCGCCTTGGTCTCCCTCTCTTTCTTTTTTTTATCATATACCCTCCTATAACTTCTCATGATATTTAATGTTTCTAAAATATTTAAGTTTTCTCTCTTTAATCCTCTTTACTAGCCAGCCTTCTTCAATATTAAGTTCTTGTAGTATAGATATATTTTTTCTTTTCTGTGTCCATGATATTTGAGGAACTCTTCTGTAGCATTTACATTCAAAGGCATTTATGTGTTTCTCAGCTGTTTTGTTAAGTGTCCAGGTCTCACAGGCATATGTTGCGATGGGAAAGGTGCATGCCTTTAAAAATCTTATTTTTGTAGTTCTGTCTGTTCTTCTCCACAGCTTCTTTAGTTCTACTATTTTAAGATATGCCAAGACGACTCAAAAAATGTATAATAAGCACGGCCTTCATGATTAGTCTGGGAAACTGATCCCAGTTCTATATTTAGGCGATAAAGAAATTTTAAAAATTCAAATATCCAAAGCAAAAAAAAAAAAATCCCCGAAAGATGCAGTTTTAAAAAAATTACAAAAAGTTTAGAAAATGATAGTAGGAATCATCAATAAGATGATAGCAGACCACATACTGAATGAATGATCAATGTATGAGCAACAGAGAGGACAAATATAGCCAACGATAGCACTAGTCCGAAACAAACTGTATGGGGATGTCCAGACCCTTAGATGACGAGGAAGAAGAGAAGAAGAAGAAAGAAGAAGAGAAGAAGAAGAAGAAGAAGAGAAGAAGAAGAAGAAAGAAGAAGAAGAAGAAGAAGAAGAAGAAGAAGAGGAGGAGAAGAAGAAGACGGTTCTATATTTCATCGATATTCTCTTGATCTTTCGACCTTAGATTTCTTGCTTGGTAAAATCTCTCTCTCTCTCTCTCTCTCTCTCTCTCTCTCTCTCCACCCGTCTATCTTATTTATTTGGCTATCTGTGCCAGTAGTTACACATCCCCTTCGGCGAACCTGAGCAATTTCCTACCCCGTCTTTCGCTCCCATAATTTCCCCACCCCCCCACCCCCTTGTCTCTCGCGCGTGCCAACTTAGAAAATATTTATTTCCCCATAAATGCGAATATTTCCAGAACCTGGGACCCCGTAACAGTAGATTTATCTCCGTGTCCTGGAATAAGTTTCTGTTCCTAAATTATTCCAATCAGTTTTCCTGGCTGGTTTATGCATGTGGGATGAAGTCCACGTTCCCTGTATCTTCCTCTCTGGTCGGAGGTGAGGGTAGGCCTTCATAAAACGTGATAGCTGGGGGTCGTTTCTTCTCCGATTCTTGTTTTAAGCTTATCTTTAATAGCGTTTGCTTATCGGAGGCGAAAGGCGGTCACAGTAACTTGGGCCGCCCGATGACGGCAGAGCGGAAACTGGGAGAATATACTCCAGTCATCGCCCTCTTGGATAAACGGCTGTAGATGGAAACTTGCCCGGAAGTGCTAGGGCTACACCTGGTGTACTCATGACAGTTCGGCTTTTCACTAAATTCACGCTTAATTAAATGTGATAGTTAATTGTGATTCTCTCTCTCTCTCTCTCTCTCTCTCTCTCACTCTCTCTCTCTCTCATACACAACTTATGAAATTTGTATATCTCACTTTTGTGATTTACGTAGACATAAAGAAAGTCTTGTACGTATAATACAAGAATGTCCCATGAAAACTTTTGAAAATACAGTCTGTCAGTTCCTTGTCCAAAGTCTAAGAGTATATACTACAACAAGTTCCTTGTCCAAAGTCTAAGAGTATATACTACAACAAGTTCCTTGTCCAAAGTCTAAGAGTATATACTACAAAAAGTTCCTTGTCCAAAGTCTAAGAGTATATACTACAACAAATTTCTTGTAGTATAGATATATTTTTTCTTTTCTGTGTCCATGATATTTGAGGAACTCTTCTGTAGCATTTACATTCAAAGGCATTTATGTGTTTCTCAGCTGTTTTGTTAAGTGTCCAGGTCTCACAGGCATATGTTGCGATGGGAAAGGTGCATGCCTTTAAAAATCTTATTTTTGTAGTTCTGTCTGTTCTTCTCCACAGCTTCTTTAGTTCTACTATTTTAAGATATGCCAAGACGACTCAAAAAATGTACAATAAGCACGGCCTTCATGATTAGTCTGGGAAACTGATCCCAGTTCTATATTTAGGCGGTAAAGAAATTTTAAAAATTCAAATATCCAAAGCAAAAAAAAAAAAAAAATCCCTGAAAGATGCAGTTTTTAAAAAAATTACAAAAAGTTTAGAAAATGATAGTAGGAATCATCAATAAGATGATAGCAGACCACATACTGAATGAATGATCAATGTATGAGCAACAGAGAGGACAAATATAGCCAACGATAGCACTAGTCCGAAACAAACTGTATGGGGATGTCCAGACCCTTAGATGACGAGGAAGAAGAGAAGAAGAAGAAAGAAGAAGAGAAGAAGAAAGAAGAAGAGAAGAAGAAGAAGAAGAGGAGGAGAAGAAGAAGACGGTTCTATATTTCATCGATATTCTCTTGATCTTTCGACCTTAGATTTCTTGCTTGGTAAAATCTCTCTCTCTCTCTCTTTCTCTCTCTCTCTCTTCTCCACCCGTCTATCTTATTTATTTGGCTATCTGTGCCAGTAGTTACACATCCCCTTCGGCGAACCTGAGCAATTTCCTACCCCGTCTTTCGCTCCCATACTTTCCCCACCCCCCCCCCCCCCCCACCCCCTTGTCTCTCGCGCGTGCCAACTTAGAAAATATTTATTTCCCCATAAATGCGAATATTTCCAGAACCTGGGACCCCGTAACAGTAGATTTATCTCCGTGTCCTGGAATAAGTTTCTGTTCCTAAATTATTCCAATCAGTTTTCCTGGCTGGTTTATGCATGTGGGATGAAGTCCACGTTCCCTGTATCTTCCTCTCTGGTCGGAGGTGAGGGTAGGCCTTCATAAAACGTGATAGCTGGGGGTCGTTTCTTCTCCGATTCTTGTTTTAAGCTTATCTTTAATAGCGTTTGCTTATCGGAGGCGAAAGGCGGTCACAGTAACTTGGGCCGCCCGATGACGGCAGAGCGGAAACTGGGAGAATATACTCCAGTCATCGCCCTCTTGGATAAACGGCTGTAGATGGAAACTTGCCCGGAAGTGCTAGGGCTACACCTGGTGTACTCATGACAGTTCGGCTTTTCACTAAATTCACGCTTAATTAAATGTGATAGTTAATTGTGATTCTCTCTCTCTCTCTCACTCTCTCTCTCTCTCTCACTCTCTCTCTCTCTCATACACAACTTATGAAATTTGTATGTCTCACTTTTGTGATTTACGTAGACATAAAGAAGGTCTTGTACGTATAATACAAGAATGTCCCATGAAAACTTTTGAAAATACAGTCTGTCAGTTCCTTGTCCAATGTCTAAGAGTATATACTACAACAAGTTCCTTGTCCAAAGCCTAAGAGTATATACTACAACAAGTTCCTTGTCCAAAGCCTAAAAGTATATACTACAAAAAGTTCCTTGGCTAAAGTCTAAGAGCATATACTACAACTAAGAGTATAAACTACAAAAAGTTCCTTGTCCAAAGCCTAAGAGAGTATATACTACAACAAATTCCTTGTCCAAAGCCTAAAAGTATATACTACAAAAAGTTCCTCTAAGAGCATATACTTCAACTAAGAGTATAAACTACAAAAAGTTCCTTGTCCAAAGCCTAAGAGAGTATATACTACAAAAAGTTCCCTGTCCAAAGTCTAAGAGTATATACTACAAAAGTGCAATGTCCAAGATCTAGAAGATATGACACAAATATACTTTGTCCTGATTCTAGAACATATACTACAAAAAGCTCCTTGTCCAGACTCTAAAACATATACCACAAAAGTACCTTGCCCAGACTCTAAAACATATACCACAAAAGTACCTTGCCCAGACTCTAAAACACACACTGTAAAAGTACCGTGTCCAAACTCTAGAACACACACTACAAAAATACCTTGTCCAAAATCTAAAAAGTAATTTTTGCAGAATGTAAATCATATATTTCGAATCTACATTGTCCAGATTATATAAAACATATTATAAAAGTACTTTGTCCAGACTCTAAAACATATACTACAACAGACTGGAAACGTAATCAATGGATCTTCCTTAAAGCAATTACAAAGTAATATCTTTTCTATGCACATTTTCACAGCATTATAAAAGTCAAGAGACAAGTAAGCCTTTGTGTCCTGTTCTCATTTGGAAAACATAGTACACAAAAATTTAAACTTTCTCTTCTTTTTCCTATATTCTTCGTTCGTGTGTGATTTTTTTTTTATGAATAAGATGAAACTCAACAAAGTTGCAGCTGTATGCTTTGTTAACGAATAAAACTGTACTCAACTGCTTCAGAAAAGTCAAGCTATTTGTTAACACAGTTTCACTATAGTGGCTTTTATGCGTAATTTATGTATTAGGTTTATATATATATATATATATATATATATATATATATATACTTATTACCGAAAAGTTTGTGCTATTAGTTACAGAAAATTAACATCACTGCATGTTGGACAGGTCCATAAGTGTTCCAGTCTCCTTCTATGACGGAGAATCTCGGAAAGGTGCACGTATTCCGTAGCACCGGCGAGAACACTGACGAAATGGAGGTGGCGGGGGAGATTAGATTTTATACCGGAAGCCTGAGATTGGCCATTGCTTGTCTATCCCCTGGGTCATTCTCTCTCTACCCCCCCCCCCCCCCGTTACTAGAAAAAATGCACAGTCAAGAAGACGGGATAAGCCCAGGTAGTGGATTCTGGTAAGAAGCTTATTTCTTCAGTCCGTTTTCGGTATCTTCAAACCCGTTTTTATTAACCCACTTTTTCATCAGACACGGTGATCATGATCTGATGTCAGAATCCAGTAGAAAAGCACTTCACGGCTGCGAAGAGTTCGGGCAAGGAAGTTTGCACGTACTTGTCTGACTTTCAAAGATTTCTTACCTTCTTCCTTCTATTTCTGCTGCTCATGCCCATCTTTTTAAAAATCCCACTTATTTCTCTGCTTTTTTCATTATTGGCGGTGGCAATTTTATTTTCCAGCCCTTTCTATCCTTCCTTTCTAGTAGGCTTTGTTAGGTAGCTTGACTAGGCTTGCTTAACATGCAATCTTGTCCTCTCTGTGTTCTCTACTTTCTGAACCTTCCTCCATCAATCTCCTCCCCCCCCTCCTCCCCCGCCCCTCAGATATTGCCTTCTCACTCTTTTATCATCTGCGCCATCAGGGCGGCTTTGTTCGGGTCTCATATATCTGATGGTGGCAAGCTATGGCTATTTGTGGCATAACGCCATGTTTTTTACTATATGGTACCCTTTGTGATCATTTCTCAGCCAATCGTTGGCTTTCACTTCGTGTTATTCTACGTCTGTCTGGGGGGCATTTTGTTCCAAACTTCCTTATTGGGAGGAGGCCAAAAACCTAAGTCTATATTTTTCGTGTTTTTACCTGTCGTGTTGCTTTTGTATGTGATCCTTGAAAAAAGGCTTTTGCCGAAATATTGGATTGTTCGTTCTTAATTTGTATGTGCTCATCTTACCTTCTGCCATTCTTGTTTCTGCCCACTTTCCTCATTCTTTCTATCTTTTAATTTTGTAAAACTGAACCGTACGCCTCCATCTATTTTCATTAAAGATTTGTTAGAAATGTTTTGACGGCCCAGTTCTGTGTTACCGTTTTCAAAATCAACAGCTCACTTCAGAAAGAATTTAAAATCTACAGGAACGAAATAACTAACCAGTAAATTATATTACATTCTTGGGTCGCATAATTTATATAATCCTTTCACTCCCAACGGGACCATTCCAATGGGCATTTGATTGGACAATATCTCACACTATTTTAAAAAGTTAGTATTTTATCCTTTCTTAGATTTTAGAATGGTCAGAAGACTAAGGACCTCCAAAATTGTGGACCTTATGGAAGAGATCAGTGACTATGATTGTGAGACAGATACATCGTTTTCAGATGTTTAATTTTTGGTGATGAGAACCATTTTTGTCTTTGTTATACTACATTTATTGGGACACATACATTACATACTACATACACATTGTGACACATGATTTCGCTATAAAATACCTGCGGACGATATATCGCAATATATTCTGACACCTAAAAATAGTATCTAAAATTTGAAACTAGATTTTTTTTTATAATCGATGTCTCCTATTCTAAATACTGAGACGAATTAAGGGTAGACCAGAGGAGACATGGAGAGAAGAACAACAGAGAGGATGTTGAGTAATAGAAGGCTCACCTTGGCAAGAGCGGAAGAAAAGGCAAAGGACAGAAGGACAGGCGTTTGTGGAAAACATCTGCGGAAGCCCCATGTGTCTTGAGCACTTAAGGTTCAGAGAGAGAGAGAGAGAGAGAGAGAGAGAGAGAGAGAGATAATGAGACAGAAATTTGATGAAATTTATATAAAAAAATTTCTGGGTTGTGAAAGGGTTAAAGTCTTCGATACATTCTATGAGACAGGACGTTGTGTGTTCTGGACGTTGTGCGAGCTGTGTGTTATGCAAGTGGAATAATGTAGCGTGTTTGTATTGACTGTGTACCGTACCATTATACGCCCGGCACGGCAATCGCGCTGTTTACGTGAAGCATGAGGTAAACACGTGTTGTGTACAGGAAGTTGTTGAGTTGGCCACGTCCGGTTACGCCCCGTTCTTCCAGCGTTTTTTGTTATTTTTTTAACAAAAAACTTATAACATTATGGGATTTTTGACGTATATGTGGTCCGACGTTGTCCGAATGGACGCTATGCGGATCATTGATTGAACTTGCATTGCTTTTGTTTTTTAATCCCTTTCGGTCCCATTAGTTATATGCATATATATTTTTTTCTTCATATAAAAACGTGTACTTGTTTTGTTTTGTTTAATATACCTTTCAGGGGGCAAACAAGACGTCTGTGGTAGGGCTTCGATGATTTGCTCTATATAATAGGATATTTATTTTCCACCCTCCATCTCTCGCCTGGGCTGCGTCTTCCTCATGTTTCCTACAGTTTTTAGAGTGAGTGCTTTCTGTGGTGTACTGCCTGGCGATACTCGTGCAACGTGGATACATTATTTAACTTGCTTGCGGATGTAGTGTAAACTGGTGTTGGTTATTTGAGATAAAATAGGAATTTATAACATTTGAGGAGATAACATTACCTAACCGTAACGTTAGACACAAATTGCATTAAAAGTTGAGTTAAACACAGATAAGTTAACAGTTAGGTTTAAGCATAGATTACATTAATGGCTGAGTTCAACATAGATTACATTAATGGCTGAGTTCAACATAGATTACATTAATGGCTGAGTTCAACATAGATTACATTAATGGCTGAGTTCAACATAGATTACATTAATGGCTGAGTTCAACGTAGATTACATTAATGGCTGAGTTCAACATAGATTACATTAATGGCTGAGTTCAACATAGATGACGCAAAAGCTGAGTAAACGTAGACAACTGAAAAGTCAAGTTAAACATGGAATATATTAAAAGTTAAGCTAGACATAGATAGCCTAGAAGTTAAGTTAAATAAAGACAACTTAAAAAGTTAAGTTAAAAATGGATTACAGTATAAAGCTAAACTGAGCAGGGCAAACCACAGCGACTAAACAGGGCATTGCGGTCAGGCCTATCAGTCATTTGCATGTCCCTTGAGGAACTTTAGATCCTTAACAGCTCTCGTGTAGGCCTATCGTTTATGAGCAAGATGCCTTGCTTCTAATGCATCCATTCGTGGATCATCGACGATGTCTTGCAGCCATAATCTCCTTGGTCTTCCTCTTTTTCTTTTCCCCATTATGTACCCTTCTAAGACGACCGTCTCTAAATTATCATGACGTTTAATGTGTCCAAAATATTTAAGTTTTCTCTGTTTAATCCTCTTTACTAGCCAGCCTTCTTCAATATTAAGTTCTTGTAGTATGGATATATTTGTTCTTTTTTGTGTCCATGATATTTGAAGAACTCTTCTGTAGCATTTACATTCAAAGGCTTTTATGTGTTTCTCAGTTGTTTTGTTACTCCACACTTCACGTGCCCAAATTCTCCAGATTTTAGAACGTATCCTACGAAAGTACATTCTCTGTAGGGACTTAAGATCTTGAATCGTGTTCCAGAAAAAGGAGCCCCTGGATTAAAAAAAAATGTATTGTACATACAAAGAAATCTCATTGCTGATAATGAGATTCACGAGGAAAGAAAAACCCATTTCTTTTTTTGTTTGCTGAGCATATAACTCTGAAAGCAGAAGAAGAACACAGATTTGAATCCTTGATGTAATTTCAAAAGAATTTATTTTCAGAAGTATTTAAATGTTTTTTGTTTAAGTTCGTGACTCCTGTTGTAGTCTGGGAAGGGGGAATTTAAAGGTGTTTAACGAACTCAGGTTTACATTGTTGTTGAAGAACTGCTGAGATAACCTTCCATGGAAAGTAGGAGCAGGATGATGATATTGATAATGATAACGATGACTTCTCTACAGAGCAGAACTGGAAAATAAGTGAATAAATTAACAAACAAAAAAAGTCCTGGTATTTAGACTACTTAAAAAAAGGTTAAAAAAACCGTTCATTATTTAAAAAAAACTGACAGAGAAAACACAAAGGGCGTTCAAAACGTCAAGACAATTTGAAAATTACGGTGTAATCACAACGGAGATCAACTGACGCAATGGCTGATGGGTAGTTCGAACACGCACAGCGCAGAGCTCTGATTTTGTCTTAATGAAGCCACAGTCAAATAAATATGGATGCTCCGCTGCAGGATTGCCCCATCTGTTGAATAACGCGCCGTAGTGAGATTTCTTTGGGCAGAAGAACTGAAACCTGCCCTAGAATGTTACCTCATTACGGAAGTAAAAACAGCAAGGTTCCAGGAAATGTTTATGAACGGGTAGAAATATTGAGACCATATTCCTTTCTCTGAATGCTACGCTGTGCTATATTAAGTAGCTGTTACCGTAACTGTATTACCCAGACTCAGAAACGTAACATTGATATATACACCGTGTAACTATAAACTAACAACAACCCAGGCGAACATTAACAACACGAACATGCCCAGTCTAACATGAGTAGCAGTTCAACCATGATAACTGACAGATGGCACACTTAATATCGATTTCAATTAATTATCATAGAAGTCATGATTTGCAATAACAACGAAATGTTTTAATGGAAAACCAAGCATGTGTATAAATGGTTACAAAACGAACGTTTGCGAATGTAAAATGAGATGAAGAAAATCAATAATGTATACACACACAAAAAAACAAAACCAAACAAACCATCCAGGCGAGTTGTGATCGCCATATGATTCTACACTAGCACACTGAAACATTGAAAAACATACTGAACTCGATCATTCCGAAAACTCCTTGCAAAATCTTCCAACAGGAATCACATTTGTCCTAAAAAAGAACAACTACGTTTCGCAAAACACTACATAATACATTTTCAACATTTGTCCTTAAAATGAAAACCAAACTTACAAAATCCTACATAATGACTCAAGGAACACGACAAACCATCCAAGCCCAAAACAACAAAACGTCCTCTCTCTCTCTCTCTCTCTCTCTCACACACACACACACACACACACACACACACACCACACACACACACACACACACACACACACACACACACACATCTCAGGCATAAGTCTCCGTCCCGCGCAAAAGGAACACTAGACTCCGTGATCAAATGGCCAATGGAAAAAAAAACAAAACAAACCGGAGATATATCTTGCTGTGTGCTTGCAACAACTTTAGACCACAAATAACTGAGTTACATCCCCTGTTCTGTTACAATATTTAAAGCGGGTAAAAAGAAGTGTAACCGTCGAAGCTCGCTCCATCTGATAGTCTGTCAGTGTCGCCTACACAAGCTCTACTTCCAGTTTGATACACTGTTTGTGTTCCAACAACTTCACTTATCATCATCATCATCAGGTGCCGTGCCGACTGGCGTTGGCTATTATGCTTCTCCAGAGTACCCGATCCTTCATGCAGGCCATCAGTTCAGTTGGTGATCTCCTCTCACACCATCCCGTCAGACTGTCCAGTATCATTTCTCTTGGTCTTCCTCTTGATCTTCTTCCTTCTATTTTTCCTGTTGTTATAATATTTTCAATGCCCCCTCTTCTCATTGCATGTCCTATGAAAGTACATTGTCTCTCTCTTATCTTTCTGACAAGGTTTTTTGTCTCTCCAGCTCTTCTCATACATTCTTCATTAGTTATTTTTGCTGTCCAGGGGATTCGCAACATTCTTCTAATAAACCACATTTCTGCTGCTTCCAATGATTTTTGTGCAGACTTGCCTATTGTCCATGATTCACTTCCATATAACAAGATAGGTTCAATATAGCATTTTAGGACTCGTTTTCTAACATTCATTGATAAAGATGTGTTAGCTAATATGTTTCTCATTCTCTGAAATGCAGTCTTTGCTTGGCCTATTCTGTTCCTAATTTCTGTTCTGCATTTCCCATCTGAAGTTATTACTGCTCCAAGGTATTTGAATTTCTGCACTTGCTTTAGAATGGTTCCGTTTAATTTAATACTGCATGTTGGTGGATTCTGTTTCTTAGATATAACCATAGTCTCTGTCTTTTTGATGTTCAAAGTAAGGCCTTTCTGTTCACTTTCTTTGGCGACTTTATCCAAGAGATTTTGCAGGTCTTGTTGGTTCTCCGCTATCAGTACTGTGTCGTCAGCATACCGAAGGTTGTTAATATTGTATCCTCCAATTTTTATGCCTGGTTCTGTGATGATTGTTCTTAGAATATTCTCGCTGTACAGAGAAAAAAGGTCTGGAGATAGTACACATTCTTGTCGCACCCCTTGTTTTATAGGTTGGTATTTTCCAATTCTATTTTCAACTCGAACTGCTGCTTCTTGCTGCCAGTATAGATGTTTTACAATCCTCAGGTCTTTGCCGTCTATATTGATGTCTTCAAGCATTTTAATAATTTCACTATGTTTCACCTTGTCAAATGCCTTGGTGTAATCAATGAAGCATAAGTAGAGATCTTTCTGTACTTCTAAAGCTCTTTCTGTTAGTGTTCGTAAAGCATAAATGGCATTGTGTGTTCCCTTTCCTTCAACAAATCCAAACTGTTCATCTGCTATTTCCATTTTTATCTTTTTCCTTGTTCTTCTCATAATGATTCTCAGAAGTAGCTTCGTTATGTGACATGAGAGGCTGATAGTCCGGTGGTCGTCACATTCCTTTGCACCTGGTTTCTTTGGTAGTGCTATAAACGTGGATTTAATCAGGTCACTGGGAATATAACCACTGTTGTAAATATCATTCAGTAACTTGGTTATTATTTTTATTCCTGTCTCCTCTAGTGCCTCTATTGTTATATTATTCTATTGTTATATTATCAGGCCCAGTCGCTTTTCCTTTCTTCATGTGTTTGATGGCATCTATGATTTCATCTTCAAGTATTGGCGGTCCATCACAGTTTTCAGTATCTGGTGTTAATTCTGGTCTTTCTCCTCCATATAGCTCACCGATATACTCTGTCCACCTGTCCACAATGTCTTCTTTTCCTATTAACATTTTACCTTCTTTCGATTTCAGGCATCCTGTGGTATATTTACAACTTCACTGCAAAGGAAAAAAAGGTGTTTTCAGTTCCAGTGGAATACAATAATAACTATGAGTAAGTTCAACAATAATAAATATGAATAACTTCAACAATAATAACTATGAATAAATTCAACAATAATAACTATGAATAACTTCAACAATAATAACTATGAATAAGTTCAACAACAATAACTATGAATAAGTTCAACAACAATAACTATGAATAACTTCAACAATAATAATTATGAATAACTTCAACAATAATAACTATGTATAAATTCAACAATAATAACTATGACTAACTTCAACATTAATAACAATGAATAAGTTCACCAATAATAACTATGAATAACTTCAAGAAACTGCAGTTTTAATGAAGTACTGTACGTGTTTTTCTTTTTTTAAAAAAAATATTAAGGCGATAGAGAGAAGGAGAGTGAAATAGAGGAGAGCGAGAGAGAGAGAGAGAGAAAGGTGTGAGAGAGAGAGAGAGAAGCCAAAACAAAAATATCTCACTGGGCTGATCAAATATTAGGAAGAAATAAGAAAAGGATTTGAAGAAAACGGGAACACCAAGGATCTCACACGAAGTAGGAGCATGATCGTCAACGCTACCCTGCACGGCAAGTGAGGAAAGAAAAACCTATTTCTTTTGTTCTTTGCTTTAACGCAATGTCTGTCTCATGTCTTTCTGCTCTCTGCTTACTAAGATCCACCCTTCATATCTGATGTCTTCTTTTTATTTTACTTTTTTGTTTCGACTATCATTCTGAAATTATGATTAAGGTTTCCACCCCTATCATTCTGAAATTATGATTAAAGTTTCCAGCCCTATAATTCTGAAGTTATGATTAAAGTTTCCACCCCTATCATTCTGAAATTATGATTAAAGTTTCCAGCCCTATAATTCTGAAGTTATGATTAAAGTTTCCACCCCTATAATTCTGAAATTATGATTAAAGTTTCCGCACCTGTCATTCTGGAATTATAATTAAACCTGTCACCCCTGTCATGCTGAAATTATTAATAAATTTTCCATCCTATCATTCTGGAATTAATGATTAAACATGTCATCCCTATCATTCTGAAATTATGATTAAAGCTGTCACCTCTATCAAGGTGAAATTATGATTACATTTTCCACCCCTATTATTCTGGAATTATGATTAAACCTACCACCCCTATCATTCTGAAATTATAGTTAAACCTGTCACTCATCATCATCATCGCCTTTCACTCCCTTGAGAGTACAGGCCACGGATAAAGACTCTCCGGTCATCCCTGTTATTGGAATTAATTCTCTGCTTCCTTCCATGTGTATCCCATTGTCTCCGAGCACTGTCATAACCTCTGTTCTCCAAGTAAGTCTAGGTTCCTTCCCCTGTCCTTCTGAAATTATGATCACAGTTTTGTACCCCTATATCTCTCCCGTCATTAAACTTAACTCCTTACCACTCCCACCACCACCGACCCAGACAGGGGGAAAATACACCCATTCTCATTAAGAATATATACGCTTTTGATGGTTTCTCACAAACTCCCATTCCTACGCACAGCCCGCCATATTATGACTCGTAGACCAAACACGAGTGACCTGTGCTTCCTTTCATAAGCCCCTTGCAGGCAGTTCTCAACGTCTCTCTCTCTCTCTTTCTCTCTCTCTCTTCTCTCTCTCTCTCTCTCTCTCTCTCTCTCTCTCTCTCTTTTACCTGTTTAAACGCGTCTGGTATTTGTAGGCGAAGTGATGAAACTATATTACAGAGGAGAAAAATGTGAAGGAAGACCATAATGGGAATAGGAGCTATAGAGGCCAGTCGCGGAAGATTTTAATTGGACGAGAACGTGAATGAAGTTTTGTTAATGGGAAGATAAAATGAAAGAAGAATGCTAGCGAAGGAAGATGGTTACTAGGAAGAGAAGTTACACGGGCTAATGAAGGAAAAAACCTTACACGGGCTAATGAAGGAAGAAAGGTTACACGGGCTAATGAAGGAAGAAAAGTTACACTGGCTAATGAAGGAAGAAAAGTTACACTGGCTAATGAATGAAGAAAAGTTACACGGGCTAATGAAGGAAGAAAAGTTACACTGGCTAGTGAAGGAAGAAAAGTTACACGGGCTAATGAAGGAAGAAAAGTTACACTGGCTAATGAAGGAAGAAGTTACACGGGCTAATGAATGAAGAAAAGTTACATGGGCTGATGAAGGAAGATTGTTAATGTGAAGAGCGCGTACACCGTGCTAGTGAATGAAGACAGTTGAATGAGAAGAGAAGCCAGACAGTGCTGGTGAAGGAAGACTGTTAATGGAGAGAAAAATTACACAGATTGGTGAAGGAAGATTGTTAATGGGAAGAAAAATTACACAGATTAGTGAAGGAAGAATGTTAATGGATAGAAAAATTACACATATTGGTGAAGGAACATTATATATCCTACAAATTTAATGTGAAGAGAAGTTGGACTGGTTAGTGAAAAACGTTACACTTGGTAGTAAAGGAAGATTATTAATGAAAAGAGGCGTTACAAAGGCTAGTAAAGGAATAATATTAATGAAAAGAGACATTACAAAGGCTAGTAAAGGAAGATTATTAATGGAAAGAGACGTCACACAGGCTAATAAAGGAAGATTATTAATGAAAAGTGACGTTACAGACTGGTAAAGAAAGACTGTTAATGTGAAGTATTTACCTTCAATCTGTTGGGTAACATCAGGCTAAGAATTTTCAGTACAGCTGTGAAAATATTCTTATTATATTCTTCTTCTTCTGCTGCTTTTCTTCTTCTTCTTTTCTTCTTATTCTTCTTCCTCTCTTCTCCTCCTCCTCCTCCTCCTCCTTCTTCTTCTTCTTCTTCTTCCATCCCCTTGGAACTGATGTTCATCATTGCAGCTCCATACATGAGTTACAAAAAACAGTGAAATTTATCCAACAGACAGGACTGCAGATATAGACAGACAATGCGAACGAAGAAGAAGAAGAAGATCATTGCAGCTATGGGTTGAAGCTATTGAGGCAGAATAAAGATATAAATGTCGCTGCATTAAAGATAGAGAACACTGTTCCAAAGGGAATGGTGAGCGCACGAAATAGATTTACAAGAAGTGAGACTATAAGCATGAGCAGCATAGTAACAAATATTTGACTATTTAAAGAAAAGGTAAGAACAGCTTTATAGATTATATTGGGGAGACCAGTCTCAGAATAGGTGACCACATGCAGAAACATCTTTATGACATATCCCAGAAGGCTTAATTCTGAGCCAGTCTGTAATTATGTCAATGCCCCCCCCTCCCCCCAAACCATTTCTACAAGTTTGACTTCCAAGTGATAGCCATAAAAAAATCTCACTCTGAAGACAGAAGCTACACAAGGCTCGAAAATCACCTCATACAGGAATATAGGACTCCGGAACCACATGGATTGAATTCTGAATTTTTTTGCTATACATATCCTTCTTTTTTCTCCACAAGCATGTATCCTTTCTATTAAGTTTTCATCTACTCATTGCTCACCCTCAGCTGATACTTCAGACCCTTCATCTTACTATGTCAGGGACTCACTTCAATTATTCTGCCAACCTCAGCTTGACAACAGTTCATCTCTCCCTCTTTTATCCTCCTTTTTCCTACATTTTGTTTACTGCAGACAAATCAGGCTGATATCACAAACCACAAATCTTCGTATCAGTATTCACATTTCACAACACGCACCTTGTGAATCTTCCTCACACAAGACACAGGTAGTGTTTCTTCCCCCCCCCCCCCCCCCCATTCTTATGCATGTAAATTTAGACTTCTGTGTTGGATCATGCTAAATTAGAAGCCGAGTCGCCAGGATTGAAGTCCACAGTTGTCTCCAGGTCCTCGCGGCAGCCCCACAGCTTCTGTTTCAGGTCCACCCTCTGCGGCCAGGTCTAGCTTCGTAGGTCAGTGAACCCTGGACACTCTTGGAGCTCATGCTCTGGGGTTTGGGGTCCAGTCCCCACAGGGGCATGTGAGAGGTCTTGAGTCGGCGCAGGTGGCTCAGTAGGCTGCAGTGGCTTGGTCTTAATCGGAACAGGATGGTCTGTTGGTGTCTCTGTAGCTGATGAATTGGATCGGGACCAGGAGCACTGTCTATATTCAGCTTCCTTGTCCACCTCCTTCTATATATATATTTTTAAATTATGGTCTTAGCTTCTTTTGGAAGTGATTTGGTGGCTTTGTTTACTGCCACTTTTGGAGAGAGTGTCTTCTCTCTCATTCCCTGCTATACCGCATTGGGAAAGTATGCGGAGTAGGGCCACTTTTGTTGATGTTGAGAGGCTGTTTATTTCCGAGGTGATTCTTTGTAAGGATATTCTCCTTTCCAGGGGATTCTAGTGATTCTAGCAGTGATTTACAATCTATGAGGAAGGCTGTCTTCCTTGGTCTTTGTCTGTTGCCTTTTTTTTTTTTGTGAGAAATTTTAGAGCTTTTAAGTAGCGCCGTTGCTTCTACTCCGAAGCTGGGAGGGTATCTTGCCAGTTGGGGAAGGCATTTTTTGGCATTCGTTTCCGTCGCTGTACTTTACGGGACATCCTCCACGTCCTGTTTCCATTGCTTCCTCGGAGGGTGGGGCCCGTGTATATGTTGTACTTGTTGTCTGTCGTTTGTTACGATAGGGCTTTCATTTTTAGTTCGGTGTTGCTCGTCTTTTATGTATCTACGTGTATCCCTGGGGCCTCTGTACTGTCTGAGACGTTTTCTTCGAGGTAACTATTTTCCTCGTAGGATACCGATGGTTCCATGTCTTCTGGGGCCTCTTTGTGTCGGCTACGGAGATTTTTTTTTTTAGTGTTAACTTACTACTTCTTCTTTTTTTTTTGTTTTTAAATTTGAAAAAAAATGTTTAATATTTTTTTTAGCACAGATTTACTTTGGTGGCCATGTGTAGATGTATGTATGAATGTATGTAGTTTTATATGCTTGTACCGAAATCTATCTGTGTAAAGTAGAAATAAACGAAATCTGTTGAATCAACATTCCTTTCCACAGGCTAGAATAAACACAAACTGTTATGAAACAAGCACCGGCTATTTAAATTCACCTTCATTGCATGTAATGTGTTTGCATACGCTTATCTCCCTTCGCATTATTTTTATTGCGCTTGTTACCGCCCCTCCTTTCAGGGGGGCAGACTCCGGAATAAACTGACGACAGAGACTCCCCCTCTTTTTTTTCTCCCCTTCGCTGTCGTTGACGTTGGCGGCGCTGTTGTTGCTATGCCACGCTGTTGTTGTTAGATAAATTTTCCAAGGAAAAGTTTTCAGTCCCTGGTCGGCGACACTGATAAATGGCGCCTGATGGTGGCAGGAGAGGCCAGACCACAGCGTCTGCAGCGGCTGAAGAATGTCTAGTTTCCTTTAGCTGTACGACATAGGCTTCTTTAGAAGAAAGTACATACATTTTACAGGCATAAGAGATAGAGGTTAAGAGAATAAACAGATAATGGGAAGCTAAAGCGCCCCCCCCCCACTTACACAACCTCATTTGGAGCGATTTCAGTGCTCCTAAATGCTATTAATCTTTGCTATCATAATTACAATTAATTGCCGTGTTCAAGGGTTTTCAAACTTGCAGACAAGACTTAAAACGACGTTGCAGACTAGTTGAGTCTTTATAATCATTTGGTTTTTAAAAAAAATAAAGATCAGGGGTATCCAGCTTGGCAGGGTCCAAGGGCCACAATTGTATCCACGGGCCGAACAGTGGGCCCCACTGATTGTTGCCACATTCCGTGACATACTTCGGGGAATCTTTTTGTTGACTTAATCAGTTGAAGCCATCCATGATCGTTTCTTTCTTTCGCGGCATGAAAAGCTAGAACTCGTCGTTTCTTGGTTAACAGATTTAATTCTAACGAAACAAATTACATTTTCATAATAATAAAGTTAGATAGAGTTGTATGGGTGTAGTTTTACATAGTGGCAGAGAGAGTGAGTAAAGTGAGAAAAAACGAATAGAAAGTATGAGAATGTATAAATGAAAAACATACAACATCCGATATTTCGGCGCAAGCCTTTTTCGAGGATTACATGCACGACGAGACAAAAACAAATAATAACTAAACGAAGAACTTATCTTAATATGGCCTCCAGAAGTCAAACTTTATTATTTAAACCAGTTTTACTGCAGACGCCTCCCTTTTATCTGTCATTTTCATAATAAATTCGCGAGAAAGAAAAAGAAGAGTTCATAGAGCCGCCATTTCGACTCCTCTAGTTTAGATATATAGGATCGTAAGGCAGATAAAGGGTTAATTTCATATGGAAGAAAAGAAAGATTAAAACTAGTTACTTTTTTCGGAATAGATTATATAAATGTTTTCTTGCGGTTAGGAGATGGACTACAGTTAGGCTAAGTAGCCTAGGGAGCAGGCCTCTTAGGGGCATGGTGATGACTATTTGGGGTACGTTTTAACAAATTCTGGACCAGTCAGTCAGTCATTTGTACGTCCCAAAACACTCCGTTTCTTTCAATTTGTTCTCCTTGATATATATTTCTGCTGTCTTATTTGTTTTATCAGTTGTCAACAATGTAGTTTTCTTTGCATTAAGATAAAGGTTTTGCTTTTCAATTTTCTTACGGAATAACATAAATTTGTTTTTCCATTCCTTTTTTGTGTTCTGGGCAGTTTAATACTGTGTCATAATCATATCTAATCTCTGGTATTTCATAACCTCCAGTTGTTATGGCATCGTAATAATCTTTGTCTACATCTTCTCTCTCATTCCTCATTATATTTTCAGTATATAAGTTAAATAAGTAAGGCGACAATATGCATCCCTGACGGACCCCTTGCTTTATGTCAAACCAATTTGTTTCACTATTTATTCTTACTGCTGCCTGTTGTTCTAGATACAACTGTGAAATTAATTGTATCAAAAGTGTTGGAAATCTCATTTCTTTCCATTATTTTCCAAAGTTTCTGGTGTTGTACACAATAAATGCCTTTGAGTAGTCTATAAAAGATAAATACAGATTCTCTTTAAACTCTCTGCATTTTTCTATTAACAATCTTCTACTGAATATATGATCTCTTGTTCCTCTTCCTTGTCCAAAACCCGATTGGACCATATTGATTTCTCTTTCTATTTTCTTACAAAGTATATTCATTATGAATAGAATTTTACTTTCATGACTGATCAGAGCAACAGTTCTTTATGTCGCTACGCCAAAGAGCCCCAATTCTGAAGCAATCGCCATAATTGTTACGCATTGTTTTTCTCAAGACCTATGTGATCCATTTCTCTGTTTTTGTTTTCTCTTCGTGTAGGTATTTCCCACCTACCTTTCTGGTGGCTATTTTAGACTCTTCTCATTCCAGATTTCTTTTTATGCTTTTTACTTCTTCAACACTGTTGCTAGTCTACTATCAGCCTTTCTGTTTAATTTATCCACTTTGTGGACACGGGGGGTGGGGGGGGGGAATCACAAGGTAAAGGCAACATGACCTTTAAAACTGGTAACAATAAGCAAGTGAACGTAAGGGTTATATTTCATTTCTACAAAGGACCCATGCAGGTCAAGATATTTCCTGTATCGTTCCACAAGCTTCTCTTCTCCTTTCTTGGGGAAACGAAGTTCTTCTGCTCTCAAATCCAGGTCCGCCACCGCTTCCTTAGCCTCATTATCAGAGTTGAAACAGCGACCGCGTAGAGGCTCTTTAATTGGACCGAAGACCGGGAGTCAGATCAGGGCTAGAAGGGTGCATAGACCTTCAGGATGCAGCTGTTGCATCAGCTCCACCATTGCAGTCGCCGAATGGCGACGTGTATTGCCAGGATGGAGCAAGACTAATTTTTTAAAAATATTTGTCTGTCACACTTATTATTCCCACTTCTACCCAACAAAAATGCTCTTCCTAGAGTCAAATTTTTCTCGCTTTCGTTATGGGACAGTATCTTACGATGGATTTCAACACTTTTCCCACTCCCTCTTCCCAAATAAATATCAACCACTGGGAGTTATGTCAACAATGGCGCAATCCTGCAGCGAAGCGTCCATGTTTATTTGACCTTGTCTTCAGGAAGACAACGAGCATAGCGCTGCCCTGTGCGTGTTCGAACTGCCCATCTGCCACTGTGGACGTTTTATTATGTATCAAGTTGTTTCATCATCATCATCATCATCATCATCATCATCATCATCATCATCATCATGTGCCGTGCCGACTGGCGTTGGCTTTTATGCTTCTCCAGAGTACCCGATCCTTCATGCAGGCCATCAGCTCAGTTGGTGATCTCCTCTCACATCATCCCGTCAGACTGTGAAGTATCATTTCTCTTGGTCTTCCTCTTGATCTTCTTCCCTCTATTTTTCCTGTTGTTATAATATTTTCAATGCTCCCTCTTCTCATTGCATGTCCTATGAAAGTACATTGTCTCTCTCTTATCTTTTTGACAAAGTTTTTTTTTGTCTCTCCAGCTCTTCTCATACATTCTTCATTAGTTATTTTTTATGTCCAGGGAATTCGCAATATTCTTCTAATAAACCACATTTCTGCTGCTTCCAATGATTTTTGTGCAGACTTGCCTATTGTCCATGATTCACTTCCATATAACAAGATAGGTTCAATATAGCATTTTAGGACTCGTTTTCTAACATTCATTGATAAGGATAGATAATATGTTTCTCATTCTTTGTTTTAGCAGTGATACTTAAAAAATCTTTTCCCATGCAAAACAGTTACGGTATCCCTTTTGCGTTGGTAACCCATTCTAAGCTAATTTCACCTCAGATGAGATCTAATTAAGCCTTGCATATACTTCAAATTATAACTGTTTAAACAGCAAGTATTATCTGAATATAAATAAGAATCTACGGAAAAAGGACGACTTTAGCTCAGTTATGTCGCCATAGTTTATCAAAACAATAATAAAAACACAACTACAACAAACCACCAAAATGCAAGTTTTATTTTCCTTAAGCGCGTCTTCGAAGTACGTAGGCTCGAACAATGAAATCGAAAGATATGAGAATATTATTCTTCCATTATATGTTCGTGAAGCCCCGGTGGTATATATAAATATTGAAACTCTCATATCTGTCCCTGTTGTAGGTAAGCAAGCGAAAAGGAGACTAAGACTTTTACGACTGTTGTTGTCTCTTACTGGGTTTTTAATATGCAAATCCAGCTCTGGTAAGAGGCGGTCGATCATGGGAGGAGCTGTTTAGCTATATTATGTTCGGTAAAACTCGCAATAGCCAACTATCTGCTTTAAAACTATCTCCAGGTGATGCTACATACAAATTCTCTTTCTTTTAAGGTCCCTCTCGACAGGTGTAGGATACCATGTCCTTCCACAACCATCAATCCATTGTACACCTCAACAAACTTGCCACTGAGCAGTTCTTGTGATAAGATGGCAAACTATTTTAAACATCTTTTTTCTCTGTCTACCTATGTCTCTTTTACCTTCGATCTTCCCTGTTGCCTTTAAGTGGTCTATACCATCTCTCTCCTCCAAGCATGTCCACAAATTTGGATTGTCGTTTAATTATCGTTGCCCCTTGTTTCGTGTGTCTCTTTCAGAACCTCCACATTTTCAATTTTCTCGCTGTCTGTAGGTAGTACCTTAAGCATTCTTCTTAAGAACCATATTTCTGCTGATTCCAGGCATCTTTGCATCTCATTAGTGACAGTCCAGACCTATCAACCACAGAACAAGATTGGCCTAGTGCAACACTGTAGCACTCTCTTCCTGACTCTCATAAATAGTGATAGATTCAAACAATGGACAGCAGTCCAAAAATATATTAGTGCACACTAGCGCAGATTTATTCTCTATGTGGCTCGGTCTTTTGCCGGTTCTTTCCAGTCTTGATGGTAATACTAAAAAGAACAGACTTGTACCTCAGTGCTGGTATCTTTCTCTTCCTGGAAAAGAAGACCAGCTCTGTTTGGCCTCAGAGACACCACGTGGACAAGGGCCGAGTGCCCATATATTTCTTGACCTAATGGCACACTAGAGGGTGATGCAGTCAGCATTAAACTTGACCACCTTTTTTTTTCCTTCTGGGGCTCCAGACAAAGCGGTGGGCCCATTTCAGGATCTGGTCAACTGTGACGCTTCAACCTCGCCATAAGAGAAATGCACACTTACAACCACCCCACACAGCCGTACCCTTCTCTCCTGAAGTTCCCAATATAGTATTTATATGGAGGCGCATTTGTCATCCATTCTTGCATGCAAGCCCCAATAATATTAATAATAATAATAATCGTTAGCATCACCATAATCATCATTGTCTTTGTAACATACGTGTTTGCGATTGTAAAAGAGAATACAAAATGAGCGGCTCTTGCTGTACAACTCTTTCAAGTACGACCTATGAACGTATCAACTGATCATAAAATGACCGTGTGCGACGGAGAGAAAGGAGATGTATAAAAGAACACTTAGAACAGAGCATAACAAGAAAATTATAAGATTATATTAAACAATTTAACATTATAATGAGCTAGATCTAGAAAGGTAAAGGTAACCCTGTTATGCCCTGAGGTACATAGAGATATGGTGTTAGTGCCCATATTTTCCTTGACCTGTCAGCCCACACTAGAGGGTGATGTCGTCAGCATCAGGCCTGGCCACTTTTCCTTCCCCAACTCCAGAAGAAGTCGGGTACTCATTTCTACAGCTTGGTGACTGGGGTGCCTATGGTCGGATTTGAACCCCCGACTTTCACCATGAGAGACTAGTGCACTAAACACTTACCAAACTCTGACGCCATTTGTCTCTAAGGTTTGACCACAAACATTCCTTCAGTAAAATCTATCTATCTATCTATCTATCTATCTATCTATCTATCTATCTATCTATCTATCTATCTATCTATCTATCTATCTATCTATCTATCTATCTATCTATCTATCTATCTATCTATCTGTCTATCTGTCTATCTATCTATCTATCTATCTATCTATCTATCTATCTATCTATCTATCTATCTATCTATCTATCTATCTATTTTTTAGAACAACGAATAGCAGCCACAAATAGACTACCAATACCTCCAACCATAAAATTATAAATGAGTTCCAGAAAATTATATATGCTTCTCGGAAGCGCATAAATGCTTCTCACAAAAGTATAAATACTTTCGCCAACCTTTAGTGGGGGGGGGGGGGGGGGGGGGGCTAGTAACAAAGTTCAGGGGAGACAAAACATAAAAATACTTGGGCTAAATGATGAGATGATTAACTTTCATTGTCTTGACTTTGGATCCGAGCTTTCAGAATCCCCGAAAGAGGGGAATGAAATGATCTCAGTGACCTCCTCAAGTGAGAGCTCCCTCCCAGGAGAAGATAACCACAAACTCTTACCCTCGCATTAGCCCCCCACAGAGGAAACGGAAGTGACAAGTACAAAACCTTATGGGATATGACGAGTTTACTATCTTGCTTATCCCACAAAATGGCTATCACGTTTTGTCTCACGAGATGAGGGCCAAATATCGCTAAATCTCGCGAGATAATGTTTTCGCGAGACTTATGTCTCTGACAACCCCGGGGTTGTTTCTTATTACACGTCGGAGCCGAAATCGGTCAATGGTTGGACAATGAATTGAGGAGGCTGGGAAAAGCGCTGGTGAATATTTTGCTCCTTTTCCACAGAGCAGGAGATTCTGTTGAAGTAAATGATAAATAGAAGGAAGAAGATCCAGAGGAAGACCAAGAGAAATGATACTGGACAGTCTGACGGGATGGTGTGAGAGGAGATCACCAACTGAGCTGATGGCCTGCATGAAGGATCGTGTACTCTGGAAAAGCATAATAGCCAACGCCAGTCGGCACGGCACCTGATGATGATGATGACGCTGATGATGATGATGAAGATAATGATGAAGTAATGTCTGGTGCTACAAATGTAAGGAAAATATACTGAGCTATTTACGCGGTTATCCATTCTGAATTAATGCTCTGAGTACAATCCTATATTTGAATTAATGCTCTAAGTACAATCCTATATCTGAATTGATGCTCTTAGTACAATCTTATATTTGAATTAATGCTCTGAGTACAATCCTATATTTGAATTAATGCTCTGAGTACAATCCTATAATTGAATTAATGCTCTGAGTACAATCCTATATCTCAATTAATGCTCTCAGTAGAATGCTTGTTATACTTTATGGAGCATAAACCTGGACTGTGAACAAAAAGACGGAGAGAAAGATTAATGCAACGGAAAACTAGGTAACATAACATAGAGAATAAAGAGAACAAATGCACAAGTTTTAGAACAGCTCCAAGTGACATGTGAACGTCTGAAAGAAATAAAGACCAAGAAAACAAAAGAATATGGCCATATCAAAAGACATAACAACTTACTGAAGATCTTACTAGAAGGAAAAGTGGAAGAAAAAAAAAAGAGCAACGGAGAGGGGGTAGGCAGAGATGTAGATGGGAAGATAACCTACGAGAATGGACAGGACACGGCCTGGGTGAGCGCACCATCAAGGCGAGGGAGCGAGGGAACTGGAGATTCTTTACCGTCAACCTTCGGTCTGAAGAAGGCACATGATGATGATGATGATGATGATGATGTGCAGGAGTTACGTTAGTGTTCTTCAGTCTTTCTCCGCTTCCTGCTCCCCAAATCTGTATCATAGTCATTATTATTCCCCAACACTAGAGCTAGGGACCAGATTTTCCGTCCTGATGAGACAGGAAAACGCTGCTGATCGCTAGCCACACCACAACCTCTGAACAGTCACATTGCCCATGTTCAAAGTCCATGACTGGTGAACATTTGAAAACATCATCTCTGCTTCAACGCTAAACATACCATTAAACTGTACCTGGCTTTCATCCTGCGTGAAGAACTTTCCCCAATACCAGGTTTTCTCAACACACCATTCTGTGCTTTACACATTTTTAAACGTAAGATTACATAATTTTTACAAACATCATCTGAAAGTATATGTTCGTATGAAAGTTTTGTTTTTTTTTCTGCGTTTATCTGCGGCGAGATTTTATTTTTACAAAATGCTCACACACACTGAACCCGGCTGACTGTCCTCCATTAAAACTGAGCATCATCAGGCCGGTATTGTCCGCCATTAAAACTGAGCATCATCAGGCCGGTATTGTCCGCCATTAAAACTGAGCATCATCAGGCCGGTATTGTCCGCCATTAAAACTGAGCATCATTAGCCCACTGGCCTGATCAGTCTATAACTGATTTCGCTAGTTGCTTTTTTTTTTAACTAGACTTTTTATAATATAAACCGGTTACGGTAACTGAAGATCTCCAAAAGTATCGGCTTTTTTCTCTCGCTCTCTCTCTTTTTTTTTTTTTTAATAATCGGAAATAGCCGGTTAACGCCATTACCTCTGATGCTGACCACATAACCTCCTAGTTCTGATGCTGACCACATAACCTCCTAGTTCTGATGCTGACCACATAACCTCCTAGCTCTGATGCTGACCACATAACCTCCTAGTTCTGATGCTGACCACATAACCTCCTAGTTCTGATGCTGACCACATAACCTCCTAGTTCTGATGCTGACCACATAACCTCCTAGTGTGCCCATATTTCGAGGAAAATATGGTGTAAAACCTGTTTGGTGCACGTTTACATTTATGATTATTGGAAGGAAAATATTTTCTCAGGATGGTTACAGACCAACAATCCCTGGCGATGTACTACCGTACTCTAGGCCAATCTAGCACCCCCATTACGACCGCCAGCCCGGATTCTTCCGTCCTTGGTATATTGTATGCTAATTATGCATAGATCCTGAGCAATTAATCAATACACAATACATTGACACACAGTACAAATCACCAAGTCAGAAATTAAGGACACGGCATTTTAATCTCACTATACGCCACTATGCTTTTGAAAACAAATGCATAAGGAAAGTACTCGGCATCAAGTGGAACGAATTCAAGAACAAATCAAAGATAAGACAAATGACTGAACAACAACCAGTCTCATGGGTGATCAGGAAAAGGAGATGTTGGTCACGTGATGAGAAGAAACGATCAGAGAATTCCAAAACAAGCTATCAAGTGGAACACAACAGGCCGTAGAAAAAGAGGCAGACCGCGTGAAACTCTAAAGAGGACATTGTTAAGAGAGGCCAAATTAACAGGCATAAAACCCCTTGATGAAGAGGAAATGCTCCCCCGAAGACAGGAAAAATTGGCGAACTACCTTGCGAGCCCTATGTGACGTTTAACGGCACGGGAAGGATATAAGATATAAGATGAGATACGCCACTAAAACATATACTCAAGACGGAGTCTTTATAATGGTAATTAAGCACGGGGTCATATGATAATGACATCTCATGTTGCATTATTGAAAATCTGATGTACCTGGGGTCCCTGGCTCTCTTGCCCCTACACGTAGCCTACACTACGAATCTAATGTGCAGTTGCACTTATTCCACGCAGCTACCGCTTCCATGACACACCTCTATATAACCGCGTTGCTGCAGCACAAGATCAATCTACATGAAAGCATAATAACGAATCAAACATGTTGCCCATCCAATATAGCTATAAACGACACTGAAATCATGTCCATATTGATACAGAAACCTACATCACGGCATACTGCACAACTACATAATCTATACCACATGAGGTGGACACGGGAAGAATATCGCCAAAGATCACTATAATATACAGGAATTTACATCACATCCATAGACACAACTAAACAAGAAACCGCCCGGCCACTGCCTCTATCTACACGGATCCGAGCCAATGTTTCAGTATCTATATGTATATATCCTCCCGAAACCGACTACCAATTACTTGGACGATGACGCTTCGGTCAAAGTCGTACACTCCTCGATCTAAGCGTGCATCGTCCACAGTGGGTTCAAGCACCATATACCATACCCCATGACTGTCTCTAAAACTAACTTTATCTTACATCAAGATTCATGTCATATTTTGCTTCTACTGTAGTATTTCACATCTAAAAAATACCCGCTTATTCAAATTATTTATTTTTGTGAATCACCGAGATTTGGTATAAAGGAATTAAGTGACTGATATAGTCATAAGAACGAACAACAACAAATCTCATGTGTGATCAGAAACAGAGATGGACATATGTCGGTCACGTGATAAGAAGAAATAGTCAGAGAAGCGATCAAGTGGAACACAGCAGGCCAAAGAAAAAGAGGTCGACCACGTGAATCTCTAAAGAGGACATTGTTAAGAGAAGCCATTTTAGTGAGCATAAAATCCCTTGATGAAGCTGAAGGACTTGCCGAGAACAGGAAAACTTGGCGAACTACCATGCGAGCACTGTGTGGCGTTTAACGGCACGGGAAGGATGTAAGGTGTAAGATACTTATTCTTCTTCTTCTTCTTCTTCTTCTTCTTCGCCATTAAAGCTCATTGCTGCAGATAAAGTTCGCGTCCATTCATCTCTATTCCTAATCTTCTCTCTCCAGATGGTGACACCAATTTCTTTTAAATCCTCTTCTATGTTGCCTTTCTATCTCTGCCTTGGTCTACCCCTTGGTCTTGTTTCCCTCATCTCTTGTGCATACATCATTTTCGTTTGCCTGTTCTCTTCCATTTTTTCTACATGCCCCAGCCAGCGTAGTCTCTTCAGTTTCAAGACATTTATAATTCGTTGGGATTTAAATAAGCTGTTCTGTTCAGTGTTCTTTCTAGCTCTCCATTTTCCACTGCTGGTATCATTTATGGGCCAAAAGATTCTTCTTAGGATCTTGTTCTCAAAGATCTGCAACTGTTGTTCATCTTTCTTTGTTGTACTACACGTTTTTGATCCACACATGACGACTGGTCTTATTATAGTTTTGTAGATTGTTATTTTGCTGTTTTGGGACAGGATTTTGGATGTTAACAGGTGTTGTGCAGGGCGGAGTATATTTTATTCCCTATCTGTGCTCTACTTTTCATTTCTTCGCTTATTGTGTTGCTTCTGTTGAAGGTTGTGAAGATATTTCATATCTTAAAAAATACCCGCTTATTCAATTTCTTTATTTAGTTATTTTGTGAGTCACAGAGATCTGTTATAAAGGAATTATGTGATTGATATAGTCATTTGCAGGTGGGGGGGGGGGGGGAAGCGAAGACGCTGTAGGTATTTTTGGCTATCAGTGACTCATAGCCGACAAGCTGGCCCCAAGGTTGTGGAAATATAGCTGACCAAGACCCTAGTCCATCTTTCAGTTCGTACCCCTAGCAACAGACACAGCCTGGCTAACAGTGGCAGAGATCGCCATCACCCCCATGGTGGTGGAGTCTGCTAAAGAAGTATTGTACACTCCCCTTGGCTCCTTTCTCGGACTTTAAAAAACAAACTAGCTACCATAACCCGCTCCCACGCCGATACGATGCTGTGTCGCAACATCTTCACAGCATCGGCTGCAAAGAACACCTGCTGGCAGTTCCAGGGAGACGAGACAAGATCAGAAAACACCAGACAAGACTAGACAAGACTAAGCAAAACAAGATGCGATATAGTCATTATAGAGATTTGCGTTATGCCAGATATTCAAAGCTTCCTTTTACGTTGATAATAAAGCCGATCTAGTTTTAAAGATCAGCGACATTAACCTAGCATAAGATTTGCATTTTCGGGCAGCTTTTAATAAATTAAACAAAAAAGTCATTACCATCAACATTATTTTTTTTTCCTTTCCGTTATCGGGAATTTTGTGATTTTAATCCATCCGCTCATTTATTCGGAACAAAAAAAAATGCAGTAAATATAATCTTTTGAAACTTTATATGTACCTTTTCCACACCTGAAGACTGAAAATTAATGTTGAACACACAATTACCCTTGGAAGTGTAAAGGCCAGACATGATCAAGGTCATTGAACAAAAAGTTTCCGACTTAAGTAAAATGGATCGTGTGCATAGGTCGATTTTTTTTTTTTTTACGTAACTCTGAGCCATGTTTTTGTTATATGCCAATTGGTGGTATTTTACTTTAGAAGTGGATTTTTTACGGGTACAATTCTGTGGAGTTTGTTTGTTTGTTTTTGTTTTGAGCACATAGATTCCGTTGTCCGGATTTAAGTATGTCGGATCTACGTATGTCGGAGATGCGTAAGTCGGAACCTGTCTGCGAGATCATTTCAGGAAACGGTGTTCATTTGGTTTTCAGCGAAACCACCATTTCACAATAATTGTTACTTTTGAAACCCGTCTTATTTCTCGACATTTTTCCTTGCAGATGATTGTTTGAACATTTTTGTTGTAACAGCTGCAGGTTTCTAGTTTCCCATACATTTTTAACCTTTTCGCAGTGTTCGACTGAAGCACTTTTATCAAATAAAGCCATATTTATCTGGAAATGAAATACTTAGAAAACACTGCAGCAATTAAATCTTTGACTTAAAAAATAGCACTGCTTGGGCTGATAGATCTTTGCACGCCTATGCGAGAAATCAAAGCTCAGGGCGATATTTAGGCGAAAGTCTGCATGGAATGAACAGCAGCACATTTCTAAGCCAATTTATTTATTTATTTTAAATTTATAGATTAACTTCCTTCCATTTTCTTTCTACAAAAACTTCTCATCAGAATTTATTCTGACAAAGCATGGAAATTAATACACGGGTGAAAGAGCTCAAGAACATGCACAACTTTACTAAATAAGCTGTTTGATCATTTTCTATAAGTAATCAGACAGCTGAGAAACACATGATTGTATGCCTCTGAGTGTAAATGCTACAGAAGAGTCCTTCAAATATCATGGACACGAAAAAAAAAACAAATATATCCATATAAAAAGTATTTAATATTGAAGGAGGTTGGCTAGTAAAGAGGATTAAACAGAAAAAAAAAACTTAAATATTTTGGACACATTAAACGTCATAAGAATTTAGAGAAGACCGTCTTGGAAGGGTACATAATGGGAAAAAGAAAGAGAGAAAGACCAAGGCGAAGATGGCTGCAAGACATCGTTGATGATCTGCAAATGGGCGCATCAGCAGCAGGGCATCTTGCTTATAACCGAGAGGCCTACAGGAGAGCTGTTAGGGAGGCAAAGTTCCGCAAGGGACATGCAAATGAGTGACTGACTGACTGAATCAATCACTGCCGTTGCATCAGTCATTTAGTTAATCGCTCAGTACCCCAACAGACCCTTCTGCAGAGTATAAGCCGCAATCAAAGGAGTATAGTACTGTTCTACCCCAGATAACTGAAACAGCGATTGATGACACTGCGAATACAAGGGAATAATGTATGTTTTATCCGTGTGTCTTTGGACTTTTCATCATAACTGTGCCATACTCGTATAGTGGTATTTTGCCGTCGGCTCCGTGCCATACAGTGGTATTTTACCATTGGCTCAGTGCTGTATAGTGGTATTTTTCCTTCACCCAGTGCCATATAGTTTTTAATCGACGCAGTACCATATAGTTGTATTTTGCCACTGACACAAAGTGTCATATATTGATATTTTTCCACTGCCACAGTGCTATAGAGGTATTTTACCACCGTCCCAGTGCTATATAGAGGTATTTAGCAATCGTCCCAGTGCTATATAGATGTATTCTGCATTCATCCCAGTGCTATATAGAGGTATTCTGCATTCATCCCAGTGCTATATAGAGGTATTTTGCCGTCGTCCCAGTGTTATATAGAGGTATTTAGCAATCGTCCCAATGCTATATAGAGGTATTTAACAAACGTCCCAGTGCCATATAGAGGTATTTAGCAATCGTCCCAGTGCTATATAGAGGTATTTAACAAACGTCCCAGTGCTATATAGAGGCATTTAACAATCGTCCCAGTACTATATAGATGTATTTTACCACAGTCTCAGTGCTATATAGAGGTATTTAGCAATCGTCTCAGTGCTATATATAGAGGTATTTTGCAAGTGTTGTCCAACTGTTTCTGTGTTTAGAAAAATATTTGCTTATTCCTTTCTTTCAGCTCATGGGAGGATGATGTATGGTCGTTGAGTCTGCTCCTCTTTTTTATGCAATCTCTTTCCGTGAGCTCTTTTTTTTGCGATTTCCACATTCTCTAACTTCTTTCTTGTCATGAAATATGGAAATCATTTAAAGTACCCCCCTCCCCCCTTGATTTTCGTTTAGTTTGTGACTGTTTTGGCTGCATCGTTAAATAAAAAAAGAAGAAAAAAAAACAACGGAAACTAAGATAATGTAAAAGCGACAAACATTTCATCATCTTTCAAAACGGCGTTCTTTATATACGTTTCGTTTTCTCAACGTAAATAACTGCATGTTCTTTATTAAATGGGAAATTGTTTTGTTTTGTTTTTTTTTAATCTGGAATTTTAACACCACACAGAGAACAGAATTGTTATTTCGCTCAGAAAGTTACAGGTCGCTGTGCGTTGTAGTTCTCGGCCTTTTATGATTTCTGTTTCCCCTCAAACAGTCATTTGCATGTCCCTTGCACAACATTGCCTCCCTAACAGCTCTCCTGTAGGCCTCTCGGTTGTAAACAAGATGTCCTGCTGCTGACGTATTCATTTGCAGATTGTCAACGGTGTCTTGCAGCCATCTTCGCCTTGGTCTTCCTCTCTTTCTTTTTCCCATTATGTACCCATCCAAAGACGGTCTTCTCTAAATTCTCATGACATGTAATATGTCCAAAATATTTCAGTTTTCTCTGTTTAATCTTCCTTAGTAGTCAACGTTCTTCAATATTAAGTTTTAGTAGTATGGATATATTTGTTATTTTTTGTGTCCATGGTATTTGAAGAACTCTTCTGTAGCATTTACATTCAAAGGCATTTATGTGTTTCTCAGCTATTTTGTTAAGTGTCCAGGTCTCACAGGCATATGTTGCGATGGGAAAGATGCATGCTCTTAAAAATCATATTTTTTTTTTAGTTCTGAGCCTTCCATGATTTCTTTCTCCCTGGGGCTTCCATATGTTTGCCTGGCACGCAAAGATGTTGCTTCTCTTCAGCAGCAAGCAACACGTACACAAGTACGTATCGTACTCACCAACTCCGGCAGCAAAAAAGAATAGAAGGATCACTTCGTTAGAGATGAAATGTTATAGAAGAGCTTTCTGAATATCTTGGAAGAATCAGAAATAAAGGCATCGAAAACCCAAACGTGCACGAAAGGTGGAAGCACATCTCCAGTAAGAAAAGATGTCGTTGTTGTACTAAACGATGTTGTAGTTCTGAGAGAGAGAGAGAGAGAGAGAGAGAGAGAGAGAGAGAGAGAGAGAGAGAGAGCAATAATGCGGGACATGGTTTATGCGTGAAGATAAAGAAAAAAAAAGAGCTCCGAAAGAGAAAGAAGAAAGAGCTGCCGAGGAGATCTTGTACCCTGGATATCACTGAAACTCTAATCACTGCACTCACTGAAGCAGGCGTCTGGGTTAGAAAACAAGACTTTCCTGGATTTGATAGTAGGAGAACAACCCTTTTCGAAGTACATGGCACGTGATAGCCATTTTAGTAATACAAAGCAAGAAATAATAAAAATAATAATAAAAAATAATGAAGACACAACATGAAGGGATTCAGCAGTGCCCAGTGGGTTTGGATCTGGGACAGAAATGATGTGGCTTCTTACTGTTCTTCAGCTGCGCTCCGTGGTTCTGGTCTCTGGTCCCAGACGTCCATATTTATTGCTCAGATGCAGGCTTTTGTAGGTCATGCTTTGTGCCCCAAAGTTTCCAGTGTACCTCTCTGTGTCGGAGCAGGGTTCGGTCTTCTTATTGGAGAGGGCAGGGCTGGATTCGACCCTCTTGGCAGAGAGGGGACAGAGCAGGATTCGGCTTCTTGGTAGAATAGGCAGAATTGGGTTCACAATTTTTAGAGAAGAGGACAGAACTGGATTCACAATTTTTAGAGAACAGAACAGAACTGGGTTCACAATTTTTAGAGAAGAGGACAGAACTGGGTTCACAATTTTTAGAGAACGGGTCAGAATTGGGTTCACAATTTTTAGAGAAGAGGACAGAACTGGGTTCACAATTTTTAGAGAAGAGAACAGAATTGGGTTCACAATTTTTAGAGAAGAGGACAGAACTGGGTTCACAATTTTTATGGAAGAGGACAGAACTGGGTTCACAATTTTTAGACTAAAGAAGAGGACAAAACTGGGTTCACAATTTTTATGGAAGAGGACAGAACTGGGTTCACAATTTTTAGAGAAGAGGACAGAACTGGGTTCACAATTTTTAGAGAAGAGGACAGAACTGGGTTCACAATTTGTAGGGAAGAGGACAGAACTGGGTTCACAATTTTTAAAGAAGAAAGCAAACTAGGTTCGGGTTTCTGGGTAGAGGGATAAAACTGAATTCGGGCTTCTCTAGGTTGAGGGCGTAAAGTTGGATAGGACTTCTTGGTAGAGGGAAGAGAACTGGGTTTGGGCTTTTCTGGATAGAAGGGACAGAGATAGCGTTGGTCTTCTTGGTAGAAGGAACAGAACTGGGTTTGAACTTTTCTGGATAGAAGGGGCAAAGATAGCGTTGGGCTTCTTGGTAGAGGGGACATCTGGGTTTGGGCTTCTCTGGATAGAAGGGACAGAGATAACGTTGGGCTTCTTGGTAGAGGTACCAGAACTGGGTTTGGGCTTCTCTGAATAGAAGGGAACAGAACTGGGTTTGGGCTTATTGGTAGATGTAGCATACTGGGTTTGGGCTTCTTGGAACAGTCTGGGAACACCAGGAAACTGAAATACAAAAATACACGCAACAATTAGATATAAGACTAGAACCATAAACTAGAGATAACTGCAAACCTCATTCTAGCTAGAGATAACTGCAAACTTCTTCTAGCTGGAGATAACTGCAAACCTCATTCTAGCTGTAAGTAACTGAAAACCTCATTCTAGCTAGAGATAACTGCAAACTTCTTCTAGCTGGAGATAGCTGCAAACCTCATTCTAGCTGTAAATAATAGCAAACATCATTCTACCTGTAAATATCTGCAAACCTCCTTCTAGCTGTAAATAATCGCAAACCTCATTCTAGCTGTAAATAATTGCAAACCTCATTCTAGCTGTAAATAATTGCAAACCTCATTCTAGCTGTAAATAATTGCAAACCTCATTCTAGCTGTAAATAATTGCAAGCGTGCACCAGGTGAAAATCTCTGCTAAACTTTTTTTCTAGCTGGATTCAATTTCAGATCTTTTCTTGCCGAAACTTACTGCAAACCTCGCATTAGTTGGAAATAATTTAGGAACCTCGTATTAGCAATGTGTCCCCTTAAGTTTCTAGGACTCACGTGCAAAATTTTCAAACCGCGTGCACTTTATGTACAGTACTTTTAATTATGTTTCTTTTTTTGCGTGCAAATGTGCTTCGGCACGTCAAATTACAAAGTATAGTTTACATTTAGTTATAGAAAATATACTAAAATATCAAGGAATTTGGAAAAAACAGACTTATGTTACTTTAACATATTCTTCTTCGGCGCTACTACAGCACAGAGGGGCATCAGAAACTTGAAATAATGAACAAAAAAGTGTTTAGTTTAGTTTAATATAGTTTAGTTTAGTTTAGTATAGTTTAGTTTAATCAGTAGAGTATAGTTTAGTTTAGTATAGTTTAGTTAGTATAGGATAGTTCAATATAGTATAGTTTAGTTTAGTATAGTTTAGTCTAGTTTAGTTTAGTTTAGTTTAATTTAGTTTACTTTAGTTGCGCAGCATGATTTTCTTTTTATTGTGGCCGCACTCAAGACAAACAAGAACATCACATTAGCTGGATATGAGTGTGAACTTCATACTAATTGTATATAATTGTGAACCTCATAATAACTGTATATAACTGTACACCTCATACTAACTGTATGTATCTGTGAACCTAATACTAACTGTATATAACTGTGAACCTCTCACCAACAGTATATAATTGTGAACCTCATACTAACTGTATGTATCTGTGAACCTAATACTAACTGTATGTGTCTGTGAACCTAATACTAACTGTATATAATTGTGAACCTTACACTAATTGTATATAATTGCGACCGTCATACTAACTGGAGATAATTGTGAACCTCATACGAACTGGAGATAGTTGTGAACCTCATACTAACTGGAGATAACTGTGAACCTCAAACTAACTGGAGATAATTGTGAACCTCAAACTAACTGGAGGTAGCTGCTAACCTCACACTGACTGGAGGTAACTGCGAACCTCAGACTGGTTGGAGGTAACAACCAACTTCAGACTGGATGGAGGTAACCGCGAACCTCAGACTGTTTAGAGGTAACAACCAACTTCAGACCGGTTGGAGGCAGCTGCGGACCTCAGACTGGCTGGAGGTAACAACCAACTTCAGACTGGTTGGAGGTAAACCCATCTTAGTTACTAATGTTGTGTTCATATTTAACAACAGACGGCGAGGGAGGGGGGGGGAGATAACTAAAAGATGACGGCGACGACGATACGAGCAACAATGGCGATGGAGATGAAGAGAACTGATTTCCTCTCAGAACTATTAATTACTACATTCAAAGTGTTCTAGACCTTTCCTATCCGACATCCATTGCGAACAGTACACAGACGACAGCTGGCGCCTGAAGTTGGTAAAAATAGATTAGCTGTAGTGCCACGAAAAGCAGAATACAACTCAAACAGTTCCCATGAACCCTCTCTTTCTAGATTCTGGGATACGATAAGCCAATGGGAAAGCAGAATCATAAATCTCCTCAGGAAAATCTGGCTCTAAAATCTTGAGAGCAGAGAGGGGGGAAAAAAACTGGTATACTGTTTTCGAATTTATTTCTCTCTTCTTGCCAGTTGGCAATATGCCTGAAGGTAGGAATGAAAAAAAGCCAAAGCGGCAAATACCAGAATGATGTTCCGCAAGAGGAAGAGAAGTTCTTTCACAGTTTGAAAGAGATTGCTCGGCGTCACGGCTTCTCTGCTGTTTCGGAAATGCGGTTCCAGTTGACTGCATCTCTCAAGAACATTTAAGTGACACCAAAGGTCTAGGGCTGTACCTTATGTTCACCTCAGCTCCGCGCGGCACTCTGGCATTTCTGGTGGCTGGTAAATCGCATGAGACAGGGCGGTACGTTCTCAATAACTTTGCACTTTTTAATGTCCCGGAAGTGTCATATTCGATGAAGAAGTGTTTTTCACGACACGGAAGTGATAAATGGAGGTTTATTACTTTTCTATCCGAAAAGCGAAGCTTTTATTCCGTAAAGAATTATTTTTTGGACGTCACATTTAGAAAACAAAGTCCGGCACTTGCCACAAGGAATAATCTTTCACGACTGGCGGCTCGGATACCTGGATCAGCAGTCTCTTCATGTGATTAATTGCTCCGATATTTAACGAATGATGTTGGTTTATTTTTGCTGCAGGAACTCCGAGCGATGATTTTCAGCGGAAAGAAATGATTTCAGGTTTCAAAATGTGACTACACCTTTCTCGCTAATACGTTTACTGCGTGATTTAGTGATGGTTTGAGTGTGCGTGTGATGACATGCCGTAAGTGCTTGCAGCGACAGCGAAACTTGCAACAGCATCGAAACAAAAGCGCGCTTCAAAGTGGACTTTGCTTGCCACTCAGGAACAACCTCTATCTTAAAGAACAAGTCCAAGCATAAGCCCAGTTCGAGTATCGCACTTATATATTCCATGTTTAATCACTTTCTCAGCACTCGTGTAGTCAGACAGATAAGACCTCGCATACTTCCATACGTCCATTCTCTGGCTTCCACAAAGCTGTTCTTTCTCCAAAAGTCCCTCCAAAAAGCACTCTTGTGGTCAAGTTCAGTAGCTACTCTGTTACAAGACCAAATGACCAACTTTCACATCCTCACTTGCTTAAAACTGTGCTGTAGTAAGGTTTGAACAGCTACGACACACATAGTACTAATAGATTGCTAAAATAACTCAGCAGTTAATTCAACTATTGGAGTATTCCAAAAAATTTTTTTTGGAGGGCAGGATATTTCATGTGCTTACTTTATTGTTAAAAAATCCTTTATTGACTTTTGTTTGTTTGTTATGAATAATATGCTATTTGGGCGCACGAGCAGCGAAGTGGTTAATACACTCACGTCTCATCACGAAAGTCAATGATTTACCTATTTTCTAAAGACACCCAGTGGCGAAGCAGTTAGCGTATTAGTCTCTTATGACGAAGGTCAGTGGTTCGAATCTGGTCGGAGGCGCCCCAGTCACCCAGCTGTAGAAACGGGTACCTGGATCCTTCCATATCTAGGGAAGAAAAAAGAGGACAGGGCGTGATGCTGACCATCTCACCCTCTAGTGCCCCGACTGGTCAAAGAACATACGGGCGGCAATACTACAGCCCCTAAATGACTATATTGCAAAAATGGCTACTTTTATCTTAGGAGACGAAGATTTGTCATTCAGCGACCCATAGCTGACATGCTAGTGTCAGGGTTGGCGAATCATAGCTGACCAAGACCCTGCCTCACCTCTCCGTAGATATCCCCAGTAACAGGTCTAACCTGGCTAATAGGGTCAGGGAGCGTCATAGTCCCCATGGTGGTGGAGTCTGCAAAAGAAGTATTGCATACCCCCAGCTTTTTTAGCTGCACTCTGGGGATGAAAAAAAAGATGCCATAACATGCTTCCGGTCCGACATATTGCTGTGCCTCAACATCTCCGCAGCACAGGCAGCTCGCATTTCTAGGGAGATTTGACGAAAAGAAGAAGAAGAAGATAATTTTTGCACCGACTGGAAAATAAGTAAGTTTTACATTAAACAAGCACTGTCTATCCTACAGAACGTTAAAAAAGTGCCAAGTTATTGAGAACGTACCGCCATGTCTCTTGCAATTTACCAGCCACCAGAAATGTCAGAGAGGCCGCGCGGGCCTGAGGTGAACATACGGTACAGCTCTAGGCCTTTGGTGTCACTTAAATGTTCTTGAAAGATCCAGTCAAATGGAACCCCATTTTCGAAACAGCGGAAGAAGCTATGGCGCCGAGCAATCTTTTGTGTATGCGTGTGTTTTTTTTTTTTCCTTCTTACATGAGCTAGATACTGCATACTCTAAAACTATTCCAAATATTCCTCATGAGAACAATTATAGAACAATCACTAGATGGAACTCCTCGTTATACATAAACTTTGTGGGGACTTCCAGAAGATCTTCGATAGTATCCGTCATCCTTTCTTGTGAAAGATATTGGGCTATGGACTCCCTGAAGAAAATCATAGATATTATGACAGATGTATATGCGAACAACCAGAGCTGCGTGACACACATACATCCAGACAAGATTAAGATCATGAGAATGAATGGAAACAAATAAGGAAAAAATCTCAGCTGGGACAAGAGAAGTTGAAGAAATAGAACACTTTAAGTATCTTGGGAGCCTCATTTCAACAGACAGAAACGTTGAGAGCGAAGTATTCACAAGAATTGGACAGACATCTCAGGCTTTTAACAAATTAGCAAACATAATGGAAATCTCCCATTCTCCATACAGACCTCAAGCTCAGAATCCTACAAATCCAGTGTTCGCCCCATTTTAATATACACAGCCGAAACATGTAGAACCAGTCAGGAAAATAGTAAGAATACACTGGGCAGAGCTCGTGACTAAAGAGGAAAATACCCCCCCCCCCCCAAAAAAAAAAAGCAAGCATTGAGAACGTTACTAAAGAGATCAAAAGACGAAGATGGAAATGGCCGGCGGGCCACATACTACAAATATGAGGAACAAGTCGCCCCTATAACGCCTTGACTGAAACACCTCAAGGTAAAAAATAAAAAAAAGAGAGGCAGGCCATTGGGGACATGGAGATGAGAGAGAGAGAGAGAGAGAGAGAGAGAGAGAGAGAGGGGAAGAACTAAAGGAAGCCTGAAAGACATGTTCTGAGGTACTTGGACTTAATCAAGACAGGACTGGCTGGAGAACCTTTGTCAGTGCATTATGCTCCATTGGGAGTACAGGGGACTGATGATGATTCTACAAAAGACTGTTTCTATATTCATATTAAGAAGCCACTGAATCGATGGTCGGAACAATGAATCGTCGTAAAGTGGGATGACGTAAGGCGGGACATCAAGCAACGAGGACTATTTGTATGTAAATAGTATTATATTTAGCGGCATATGAGTGTGTATATGTATGTGTATGTGTGTGACTGAAGAAAATGAAGGGCGTGTATGCGCGTGAAATCAAACGAGAGTTGTTAATTACCATTGCTTTCATGGGTTCGTGATCTCAAACAAGATTTAGAACCGCTTCGTAAAACCACGTTTATTAAACATTATTACATTATTAAAACATTGATCTCTAATGCTCTCTATAGCATGAACAATGCACAAATAGTAAAACTAAATACTTATAGGACGACAACAACAAAAAAAAGTTTATAATAAAAAAAAAATGTTCGTTACAAGGATAAACTTAACACACTTGAAAAAAATAACAGAAAACAACGGTAAACTTTCCGTGAAAAGATAAACAAGCGTTTTTTTTTTTTCATACCCTGTCCAAAGACTTTTTTATTGTTTCATTCATTTTCCCGTACTTAACATATTTATTGGCCCTTTCTAAATATATATTAAGCATGCAAAATGCACAAAAACAATCAAAGTTCTTTGGGCAGAACATGAGAAAACCGTGTCTAGATCCTTTACTCTGTCGTGCTTACCGCACTGGTGTAGTGATAAAGGTTCTCGCCTGCCAGCCAGAAGTTCTCTGGTTCGAATTCGCAGTCGGGTGGAATATTTTTTCTAACCGACATGCTCTGGGATCAATCCAGCCTACATGGGGCCTCCATGGGTCCTCCTCCTCCTCCTCCTCCTCCTCCTTCTTCTTCTTCTTCTTCTTCTTCTTCTTCTTCGAGCTGGGTTCGGTGAAGATTTCGAGGCGCAGCATCTTGTCGTCGTGGGTGAGGGTTACGGCAGCTGTTTTTTTTTCAGTTTCCTGATAGGAGTTAAAAAGCAGGAGGCGCACAATACATCTTTAACAGACTCCACCACCATGGGGACTATGGCGATCCCTCCCCGTTAGCCAAGCTAGGCCTGTTACTCGGGGTATCAAGGAAGAAGGGGGACTTTGAGAGTTCTTTCTTAGGGGACAGGGTCTTGGTCAGCTGTGGTTTGCCAATTCTGACACTAGCATGTCAGCTCAGTCAGTATTTGCATGTCCCTTTGCGGAACTTTGCCTCCCTAACAGCTCTCCTGTAGGCCTCTCGGTTGTAAGCAAGATGCCCTGCTGCTGATGTGTCTATTCGCAGATTATCAACGATGTTTTGCAGCCATCTTCGCCTTGGTCTTCCTCTCTTTCTTTTTCCCATTATGTACCCTTCCAAGACTCATTCATTCATTTGCATGTCCCTTGCGGAACTTTGCCTCCCAAACAGCTCTCCTGTAGGCCTCTCGGTTGTGAGCAAGATGGCCTGCTGCTGATGCATCCAAGACTCTTCTCTAAATTATCATAACGTTTAATACATCCAAAATATCACAGTTTTCTCTGTTTAATCCTCTTTACTAGCCAACCTTCTTCAATATTAAGTTCTTGTAGTATGGATATATTTATTCTTTTTGTGTCCATGATATTTGAAGAAATCTTCTGTAGCATTTACATTCAAAGGCATTTATGTGTTTCTCAGCTGTTTTGTTAAGTGTCCAGGTCTCACAGGCATATGTTGCGATGGGAAAGATGCATGCTCTTAAAAATCTGATTTTTGTAGTCCTGTCTGTTCCTCTCCACAGCTTTGTTAGTTGTTTTATTTTTTAAGGAGCGACAGATGTCCTCCGTTTAACTTCCCTCCTTGTATCTCCATTATTAGTTAGTAATGATCCAAGATATTCAAAACTCTCCACCTCATGTCAGCTACATGTCGTTAATTTGACAAAACGGACAGCGTATCCGCCCCTCCCTCCCCTCTTAGGTTTAAAAAAGCAGGGAGGACAAGAACTGGTATCCCTGCCTCACATGCTTTAGGGGTCTAGAAATGTTAAATCATTAACGCTCAACACCTCTACGGCCATGCAAGTGCTCAGGGACTTAGATTTAGTCTGTCTTAGTGTCCAAGTCTGTTCCCTGTCTTAGTGTCCAAGTCTGTTCCCTGTCTTAGTCTCCAAGTCTGTTCCCTGTCTTAGTCTCCAAGTCTGTTCCCTGTCTTAGTCTCCAAGTCTGTTCCCTGTCTTAGTGTCCAAGTCGGTTCCCTGTCTTAGTCTCCAAGTCTGTTCACTGTCTTAGTGTCCAAGTCTGTTCCCTGTTCCCTGTCTTAGTGTCCAAGTCTGTTCCCTGTCTTAGTGTCCAAGTCTGTTCCCTGTCTTAGTCTCCAAGCCTGTTCCCTGTCTTAGTGTCCAAGTCTGTTCCCTGGGAGATTAGGCGTAAGGATGAGCTGTAGTTTCTCTTCCAGAAAAAAAGGCGGTGTAGAAATGCTAATGTTTTCAACTGGATTTGGCTGTTCAGTAAATGTGATATGGTGAAAGTTAAAACTTCTTGCAACCGAATCTGGAAGGATCTAATATACGAGGGGCGTTCAGAAAGTAATGCACCACACCGTTTTTTTTTCAGCTAATAATGAAGATAGAATTATGATATTTTGCACACTTCAAATATGGCATGTGCCGACTGCACCGCAAACGACCGAGTAATATAACTGCCCTAACCATTGAAATGGAGCGTGTAAGCAACTTTTCGATATAAGCAGCGAATTGTGATAGAATTTCTCGTTGCAGAGAAGGAAACTGATATGAACATTCACAAGCGTCTATGTGATGTGTATGGAAGTTTTGCAGTCGACTGGAGTACAGTCAGTCGCCGGGCTCAGAGAATCAAAGAATCAATAAGTGGAGATAAGGAGTTGCATGATCGGCAGCGCTGTGGACGTCCTGCCACAGCCACCAAGGCTTTCCATGATGTCCTGAGTCCATCTGCGGCAAGGTCGTCCCTTTTATCGTATGCTGGGTTCTATGGCTTCTACTATCATCCTCTCCAAGCTATTCTATCTCTTGATGTGGCCGAAGTATCTCAGCTTTATAGTTTTATGGTGTTAACGAGCCAGTTTTCTACGACACTTAATCCCATCAATATCTCTTTGATTTTCGTTATATCCATGATATTATAAGTGTCCTTCTGTAACATTTCATGTCAAACGCTGTTATTCTCTTTTCTAGATCCTTACCTTATATCCTTCCCGTGCCGTTAAACGTCACACAGGGCTCGCAAAGTAGTTCGCCAATTTTTCCTGTCTTCGGCGAGTCTTTCAACCTCATCAACGGATTTTATGCCTGTTAATTTGGCCTCTCTTAACAATATCCTCTTCAGAGTTTCACGCGGTCTGCCTCTTTTCCTTCGGCCTGTTGTGTTCCACTTGATAGCTTGCTTTAGGATTCTCTAATCATTTCTTCTCATCAAGTGACCAACATATGTTTAGATTACTGATTTTAAATACTTTATTAACTTCTTACAATTTATTGTCACTGGGTAAAAGTGAAGCTTAGCCAGTTAAATAAATAATGGATGCAGTGATAGTTGTGTGCCTTCTTGTGTGTGCGTGTGTTTCATACAATTAATGTGCGGCTGAGTGACACAGGTAGTTAGTTCACTAGTCTGTCATAGCGAAAGTTGGCGGATCGATTCCAGGCCGAAGGCACCCAGTCACCCAGGTCTACAAATGGGTACCTTACTTCTTCTGAAGCCAGGGAAGGAAAAGGTGGTCAGTCGTGATGATAATGACCACGCCGAGCTCGAGTATGATGACAGGTCATGAAAGGATTGACACTAGCTCCACCCCCACTAGGTGCCACCATGGCGTAACAAGGTTTCCTTTAATCAGAGGTCATCTTATTTTTGTGTTACTGTTTCTTAGACAGACAGACAGACAGACAGACAGATAGATAGATAGATAGATAGATAGATAGATAGATAGATAGATAGATATAGATAGATAGATAGATAGATAGATATTTCGAGAACTTACCTATTCATGTTCTGTGATGCTATCTGTAGAAATAGCAACATGCGAAGTGTGTTTGTCGTGTCTTCCGGCCATAAGTAAATAAATACATAAAATCACGTGGATTTAAAAAGAACACATACACATAATTTTATATTTCATAAACCCAAATGTAAAGAGCGTTGGAAAATTACATTACGAATTATCATATGACAGTTGTGAAGTTGTTAGTGTGACGACATAACATAATTTGGAATGTCAGCCCACTTACAAGATTGTCGCGTTGTCTTGTCTTGTCTTGTATCTCCCTGTAACTGCGAGCTGGTGTTCTTTGCTGCCGATGCTGTGAAGGTGTTGAGGGCACAGCATCGTATCGGCGTGGGAGCGGGTTATAGCAGCTACTTTTTTCAGTCCCGGAGTACAGCTAAAAAAAAGCAGGTGGGTGTGCAATGCTTCTTTAACAGACTCCACCACCATGGGGGACTTTGGCGATCCCTGCCACGTTAGCCAGGCTATGCCTGTTACTGGAGGTACCAACGGAGGGATTGGACAGGGTCTTAGTCAGCTATGGTTCGCTAGCCCTGACGCTGGCTTATCAGCTATGGGTCGCTGATTGCCTCATCGGACACCCCTCCCCCCCCCCTCCCGCAAAGATTGTCCCCTATGGCTTTTAACGTTCACTGTGTATACAATAAACTTTCATAACATCGTGTGCTGACATACTTGTAGATGCCAATCTGACGAAAGTCTGTAAACATTTGAGAGTTTTCTACCACATACCTTTCTTGGTCTGCGTGCTGTCGTCCTTATCTTTATCCTTCTCTCATTCCTCCTCCTCCTCATCATCATTCTCCTTTCCCGGTACACGTTCGATTATTTTGCCGTCGCCAATTTTGTGAGAGAGAGAGACAGAGAGAGAAAGAGAGCGACACAGAGACAGACAGAGTGATAGACAGAGAGAAAGAGAGAGAGGCAGAGAGACAGTGGTAAAGAGAGACAGAGAGAGTGGTACAGAGAGACAGAGACAAACAAAGAAAAAAAGAGAGATAGAGGAACAAAGAGAGACAGAGGCAAAGAGATAGAGGGACAAAGAGGGACAGAGACAGATAAACAAAGAGAGAAAGAGAGAGAGGGACAGTGACTGAGACGGACAGAGGGACATACACAGTGATAGACAGAGAGAGAAAGAGAGAGGCAGAGAGACACAGAGAGTGTTACAGAGAGACAAAAAGAGAGAGTGGTACAGAAAGAGGGAAAGAGAGAGACAGAGAGTATTACAGAGAGACAAAGAGAGAGAGTGGCACAGAGAGAGACAGACAGAGAATGAGAGGAATGTGGTACTAAATCCAAGATCCATTGTTGTGTTTTTATTTTGTTTTACTGTTTTGTTTTTTTTTAAAATTGAGTATTGTTTGAAATATACGTTCAAGAGCCGTGTGACCCACACGATTCGGGTGTACTTATTACAGTGTTTCCAGAATTCAAGCTCTCTGCATATTTTTCTCATCTCACAGGCATACATTTATGGTTTAAGTTTAGACCTTCGAAAGTGCCGTTGTTTTTTGGTATTGCCGATTAACCGGACACTGGGTAAGAGAGATTCTGCTGTAGATAGACAGAGATAAACAGACAGACAAAACAGAGAGAGAGAGAGAGAGAGAAAGAGAGATTGATTGATTGATTGATTGATTGATTGTTCTTTATTTCAAAAGGGTTAAGAATTGGGCACGCAGGCCCGTCTGACATTCTGAGAGAAAGAGAGAAAGAGAGAGAGAAAGAGAGAGAAAGAGAGAGAGAAAGAGAGAGAAAGAGAGAGAAAGAGAGAGAGAGAGAGACATGTAGGCAGACAGAACCTGGGCACACCAGTCCCATCTGAGACATGAAGTACATGACGAAGACCGATGGGAAACAAGCAAAAAAAAAACACAACTGATCTTGAGTTTTCTCCCCTTGTGACATACGGGAATCTCATTTTCTAGCTCACATTACGGTCCCCCGCACTAAACGTTTACCGAACGTAAATCGAGTGTAGCGAGCCATTCCACGCTCAGTCTTGGAAATCCAGTAAACAGCTCATTTTCAAACGATGTTCCCGGAAGAGTAAGATTTATCTTTCACCTGCTTAGCTCGTCGAAGACTGGATAATCGCCACGAGAAGAGAGAAGAACAAGGAAATATAGGAAATGAGTAGAAAGCATTGAAACATAAGAGCGATATCAGAGAACCACAATTCTTCACTTACTATTAATTGTTCCTCCATTTTTCTTTAAATTTCTAGTAATGTATTACTTTCTTTTATTTCTCTTACAAATTGCAGCTAGAAAGTGGCATTTTCTACTTTCGCGCCGACATATCCAGCCTCTGCATGGTTTATGTTTAGTACGGGTATTGCTGTACCCATTCGATCCCTGTTCGCTTGGCTAGACTAATGTTTCGTTGGAACGGGCGACGGCGAGGAGGTTGATCTTGGTCGGTTATGGCAGCCTTTCAGCTTTTGGATAACCTGGCCTTGACGCGCTGGAGCGCGTTCTCCAGAACTGCCCAGGCAGATGACAAACAGGCACACCAGAGGAGGTTGGGGGGGGGGGGGGGGGAGAAGGAAAGGAAAGTAGAAAGTATTGCAGCTTGAATCCAGAGATCGTTGCCGAACTCATCTGACAAGTCTCTCCAGTTAACATTTGCTACTTTGGGTGGCTGGATCTACATTTGTTTTGGCACAGAATCATCGTAGTGAACTATATTGTTACTATATTGTTATTCGTATTGTAGCTTGGTTTTTTTTTTCAGTCAAGTATTCAGTATGAGAAACGTGGACACTTAACAAATCACTAGAAATGAGAACAAAATCTTGTGAAATGAAATGTTATAGAAGGTGGCTTAAAACATCACCGACAGAAATAAAATCAACTAAAGAGAGATACTGGCGGGATTAGGTGTCGTAGAAAATTGGCTTGCAAGTAACCAGCAGAGCTAGAAAGTTGAGATAATTTGGCCACATCAAGAGACGTAAAAAGTTTGGAGAGGGCGATAAGAGAAGGAATAGTTCCCGACAAAAGGGAAAGGGGCGAACTCGCCGCAGGTGTACTCTAGACATCACAGAAAGAAGACATCACAGAAAGAAGACATCACAGAAAGAAGACATCACAGAAAGAATACATCACAGAAAGAAGACAACACAGAAAGAAGACATCACAGAAAGAAGACATCACAGAAAGTGATGCTTCAGTTGCCAGGCGCTGGTTAACTTTTGCAAAAACGCATTGCATTCAAGGGGGCAGAGAGAGGGACAGCGTTCTGGAAAGGTCACGTGATATGACACACATTCAGTAACCATCGGGGAGTGCTTTACGCAATCAGTAACACACGTGATTTTTGTCATTTTTGTATTTTGAGACTGTTTAGAGCACTGATACATGCTTACTATTCGGGTTGGAGGGAGGCCCATAGCAAGTTTATCTATGGTTCTGGTATAATATTATTATGTTGTGTTTTTTATAATATTACTGAGATATACGATGTTCTTTCTCTTTTTCTGTACTCTTGACTGTTCTTTTATATGGTTGTTAATTGACTATCTCTCACTGTTATTTTAGACTGTGGCCGCGACAACGTTTGATGTTCCTTTTGTTTACTTCAACATGTCAGGATGTCACTCCACTCAGTGTAATTCACAAAACTGAACTCTTAATACACTCATATGCATAACAAAACTCTGTATGGTTCGTTATTGTGTCAAATTTATATAGCTCACTTTAATACTCATCAACCGAAGGTCATGGGTTTCAGATTAAAGCAACAAAAATGATTTTTCACAGCTTTCTAAAATATCAAACTTGCATTTCACACTCTGTAGTACTAAAGTCACTTTCTGTCTCTTAGTATTTCTTCTGTCTGATCTAAAACTACTTCTCGTTCTTAAAGCTCTGTCTTATTAACCTCCTCCTACTAGTCTCTCTGTGTCTCTGTCTCTTCGCGTCCTATTTTCTTAATTTTACTGGCCCTCGGTTATCCTGCACTGTCGTTCGATGCTCGTCCATTAGTTCTTTGGTACGCGCCTCAATCGCTTCCAGAGTCAAATATTTCTAGTTGAATGAATTGTCTAGCGTGTCCACCTACTTGTCTCTGGCCAGTGTCCAGTGTGATGGTCTGTCACTAAGGATCTGGGAATCGTTTTTCTGATACCATGGGAGCTTTTTTTTTCTCCCACCTTTTCCATCTCGATGCTAATAGTAATAATAATAGTAATTGTCTCTTGTCTTGTCCTTCATCATTTACTGCTAGGTGTAGAGGTGAAGTGCGATTGTCTCCCAATGGCTCGCCTGTTGGCTCGTACACTGAGATGTTCAGGAGCTCTGCTATACCATCGGTCCATCGTTTGTATGGGCGGCCCCTTCCTCTGCCTTTGTGTGGTCTGTAAAACATTGCTCTCTGTGGTACACGTTCTGTTGGTAGTCGTGATACATGGCCGATCAGAAATCAGAGAAGCTATAGGACTGGCACCAAGGGGTAAAGCTGCAGGGCAAGATGAACTAATCAACTAACTACTTAAAGCAGCGAAGGAAGTAGGCGTAGCATGGCTACACAGACTATTCGGCCTAGTCTGGACCAAACAAGAAACACCACAAGACTGGAAGAATGACATAATCACCCCACTGTGGAAAAATAAAGTCAGCAAAAGAGATTGCACGCAATACAGAGCCATCTCCTTATTAACCCATACAGGAAAGAAGATATTTTGTAAAATTTTAGAGAAGAGATCAAGACCAATGATAGAGCCCCAGCTGAGTGAACTTCAACAAGGCTTTAGGAAAAGCAGAGGATGCACAGACGCAATATTTGCCCTCAGACAGTTGTCAGAGAAAGCGATCGAATATAATAACAGCCTTTACTTAGCTTTTGTTGACCAGGAGAAAAGCATTCGACAGAGTGGACAGGAACAAACTATGAGAAGTCCTAAAACAATATGGGGTTACCAATCATCTAATAAGGCTGTGTAAGAGTCTGTACAACAACGGAAGTGGCATCATCAGAGCAATAGGGGAGCATTCTGAACTCTTTATTATTAAATCTGATGTTCGGCAAGGTTGCAACTTATCACCGCTGCTATTTATAACATATATCGATAACATCTGTAGAGAAGCTGGGCTGATAAGGACAGCAAAAAAAAACAACAAAATGAAATAATAATAATAATAATAATTATAATGCAATACTTATAACTTACAAGGTACAATGCTACACTGGGTGATGGTTACACCGCCATTGTAAGAAAGTTGTTCCCAACAAAAATTAGAGAAATAGAAAAAAAAATCCTCCTATTTCTTGCTGACAAAGTCACGTGAACTGAACCCCCGGCTGATGCGAGTAAGCTGGAAACCCCCCGGCTGATGCGAGAAAGCTGGAAATCCCCGGCTGAGGCGAGAAAGCTGGAAACCCCCCAGCTGATGCGAGAAAGGTGGAAACCTCCCGGCGGATGTGAGAAAGCTGGAAACCCCCCGGCTGATGTGAGAAAGCTGGAAACCCCCCGGCTGATGTAAGAAAGCTGGAAAGCCCCTGACTGATGTGAGAAAGCTGGAAAGCCCCCGGCAGATGTGAGAAAGCTGGAAACCCCCCGGCTGATGTGAGAAAACTGGAAACCCCCGGTTGATGTGAGAAAGCTGGAAACCCCCCGGCTGATGTGAGAAAGCTGGACCCCCCCCCCCCCCCGCCTCTGAGGCGAGAGAGCTGGAAATCCCCCGGCTGAGGCTAGAAAGCTGGAAACCCCCCGGCTGATGTGAGAAAACTGGAACCCCCCCCCCCCCCCCCCCAGGCTGATGTGAGAAAGCTGGAACCTCCCCCCCCCCCCGGCTGAGGCGAGAGAGCTGGAAACCCCCAGGCTGATGTGAGAAAGCTGGAAACCCCCCGGCTGATGTGAGAAAGCTGGAAATCCCCCGGCTGATGTAAGAAAGCTGGAAAGCCCCTGACTGATGTGAGAAAGCTGGAAACCCCCCGGCAGATGTGAGAAAGCTGGAAACCCCCGGCTGAGGCGAGAAAACTGGACCCCCCCCCCCCCGGCTGATGTGAGAAAGCTGGAAACCCCCCGGCTGATGTGAGAAAGCTGGAAACCCCCCGGCTGATGTGAGAAAGCTGGAACCCCCCCCCCCCCCCCTCTGAGGCGAGAGAGCTGGAAATCCCCCGGCTGAGGCGAGAAAGCTGAAAAGCCCCCGGCTGATGTGAGAAAGCTGGAAACCCCCCGGCTGATGTGAGAAAGCTGGAACCCCCCCCCCCCCCCCCAGCTGAGCGAGAGAGCTGGAAACCTCCCGGCTGAGGCGAGAAAGCTGGAAACCCCCCAGCTGATGTGAGAAAGCTGGAAACCCCCCCCCCCCCCGGCTGATGTGAGAAAGCTGGAAACCCCCCGGCTGAGGCGAGAAAGCTGGAAACCCCCCTGCTGAGGCGAGAAAGCTGGAAACCCCCCGGCTGAGGCGAGAAAGCTGGAAACCCTCGGCTGATTCAAGAAAGCTGGAATCCCCTGGCTGATTCAAGAAAGCTGAAATCCTGTTCCTGATAACTTAAACACCGAAGTTAGCATGTTCTGTCAGAATATATTTCGATGAGGAATTCTGGGGGAGAGAGAGAGAGAGAGAGAAAGAGAGACAGAGACAGAGACAGAGAGAGAGAGAGAGAGAGAGAGAAACAGGAAGGAAGTTACTCTATAACTAAAAAATATAGGTTGGAGTTAGAAATATGATCTTTTATATTTTATTTAGGCTTTGCCTAAGACTTTAGCATTTGATTGATGTAGACGTACAAAATGTACCAAAATTGACAGTTATGTCAGATGCAGTGAAAGAGTTAAACCAAGATTATTTGATTATTATATTTATTCTGAGTGATGTGTTAAATATGTTCAAGATTACAAAATATGTTTCTGTTAAGTATTGAGTATACAGTGCCTGATTCTTTAAGAGTACTTTTATATTAATTTTCTTACTTTCTTTCTTTCTTTTCTTTCTTTCTTTTCTTCCTCTCTTTCTTTCTTTCTTTTCTTCCTTTCTTTTCTTTTTTTTCTTTCTTTTCTTTAGTTCCTTCCTTCCTCCTTTTCTTCCTTTCTTTTCTTCCTTTCTTTCTTTCCTTCTTCTTTCTTTCTTTCTTTCTTTCTTTCTCAACCTTTTAGACAAGGAGTCAAATCGCTTTCTTGATACCACTCAGTCTCGGTAAGAAGGGGCTTGTTTCTGAAATTATGTTTGGCTGAAGACTGATTTATCGAGCCTTGTAAGGCCCAGCTCAGAGTGCATTCAGCGCCATTGTGAGGCGAAGAAGAAGAAGAAGAAGAATTTGATTATAAATGACAACATGGTCAGCATATTATCTTGCTGCTTTCCTTGGGTGAGTTCACTTCTCCGTGCTTGAGCATGGGTTGGCTGGAACCACTCGCGCCGGAACCCAGCCACGGACCATCGGGACGTCTGGCAAATGTACTAACAACTTCACCACACTAGTTCTGGAGGGGTACCTCAAGAGTGCATGAGACTTGTCGGTGTTTACTTAAAATATTTTCAAAACATCGTGACAGAGTATTAAGTCACTCTAAAACTTTGTCATGGTTCATTGTACAGAAGAACGTATTTTGGTTGGCTGTATGGAAGAATTTCACGGTTGGTTGGTTGTATAGACGAACTTCATGGTTGCCCGTATAGAATAATTTCACGGTTGGTTGTTTGTATAGAAGAACTTCATGGTTGCCTGTATAGAAGAATTTCACGGTTGGTTGGTTGTATAGAAGAACTTCATGGTTGCCCGTATAAAAGAATTTCACGGTTAGTTGGTTGTATAGAAGAACTTCATGGTTGCCCATATAGAAGAATTTCAGGACTTGCAGTACTGAAGGATTTTATGACTTTATGTTTGCGTATATGGAAAAGTTTCATGACTGGCTGGAAAATTTTCACAGTTGACTGTATAGAAAAACATTTCACGGGTTGGCTACTTGGAAATCACAGTTTCATGGTTGGTTGCAAGTATAATGAAAGGAGGAGAGGGGATGGGGGAGGGGAGGAGGCATCACTCAGGGGGTGGCAGATAGCTTCCCCTATTTTAAGAAAGCCAGATAGTGGATGAAACCAGAGTTTCTACTGAATATGACAACTTGGGGGGGGGGGGGGGAGGAGGAGAGGGTTAATAGATTTACACTAGCTTACAAACTTCCTCTTGAACGCCATGGTTGAAAATTTCATAGCTCGATGTATAAACGAATTTTATGACTTTGCTATATAAAGCAATTTCATGGTTGGATACATTTAGAACAGTTTCACGATTGGCTATAAGGAAGAATTTCACGATTGGCTATATGGAGAAATTTCATGATTGGCTACATGGAAGAAGTTCATGATTGGCTGGCTGCTATATGGTAGAATTTCAAGATTGGCTATATGGAAGAATTTCATGATTTGCTATGCTGAAGAATTTCACAGCTATCCAGATCCACTGTGTGTTTATTAAATGTTGGAGTCGATGAAGTCTGGTATTACTGACTGAAAAGAATCATCATTCCCTTTTCTTTTTTTTCCAAGTCACATTCTTTCCAGTCACGAACACTTCCACGCTCAAAACGAACGCCCCACCCCTCCCCCTTACTCCACTGATCAGCTGACCAGAAGATGAACTTAAATCTTGGTTTGTTTATAAACCGAGTCACTTCACTGGTCAAGGTTCTGTGACACAAGACAGCGCTATACTCTTGCTGTATACTTCACTATACTCTTGCTGTATACTTCCCTATACTCTTGCTGTATACTTCACTATACTCTTGCTGTATACTTCCCTATACTCTTGCTGTATACTTCACTATACTCTTGCTGTATACTTCACTATACTATTGCTGTATACTTCACTATACTCTTGCTGTATACTTCACTATACTCTTGCTGTATACTTCACTATACTCTTGCTGTATACTTTTATACCTAAGATTCGGGGGGGGAAAGGGGGGGGGGTGTTGAAGACGACAATCAGCGACCCATAGCTGATATGCTAGCCTCAGGGTTAGCGAACCGTAGCTGATTAAGACCCTGTCCCACCTTTCCCTTGGTACCTCCAGTAACAGGCCCAGCCAGGCTAATGGGGTAGGGATCGCCATAGTCCCCGTGGTGGTGGATTCTGCTAAAGAAGTATTGCACACCCTCTGCTTTTTACATGTACTCCGAGACTGAAAAAAATATAGTCGCTATAACCCACTCCCACACCGATACGATGCTGCACCTCAACACCTTCACAGCATCGGCTGCAGAGAACAACAGCTCGCAGTTACAGGGAGATAGCACAAGACAAGACACGATGCCTAAGATTCCGTCTTGGGTCCCTTCCCATGTAACTTTTCATCAAACATTTCCTTCGTTCTGTAGTTTCACAAATACATCACAAAACTCATCTTGTCAATGTAGTTCTTCAGCGAGCCCTGACTTATACTACTTTGGTATACTGGGAATCTGTTGTTAAGTGTCCTCGACTGATTTACTCTATACCAGTGGTTCCCAAGTAACAAAAGTCCATGGACCCCCTGCTGTTTCAAAACCCAGGACATAGGCTCTCATACTTTGGAAAAAGTTTCATATTTGTATGGTGGATAAGTGCTTTAAATGCAAAATATTTTTTTAGACAATATGGGTAACCTTTAAAGAGTAAAATGTTACACTACACTAACAAAAAAAAAACAAAAAACAACCGGTACAAACTTGGTAAATTTTCTAAATGACAATAACATAGTTAAGAAAAAAAATAGACATTGATTAACATTCCTATTTGTTCTGACAAAAAAAAGGGGGGAGGAGGGGGTGGGAATCTTGAGTTTTTGTCACGGACGACCACCACCCCCCCCCCCATCCCCCCCCCCCCCCCACACACACACACGGCAGATTCCACGGACCAGCGGGGGTCCGCAGACCACCAGTTGGGAACCACTGCTCTATACCAATGTTTCTCAAACTTTATTAATTTTTTCTTATTATTCTTATTTTCTGACTACCACTCTTTTGTTTCCCAGACATTATCACCTGCACCCCCAAACACATTCCCCCCCCCCCCCCAACTAAAGTTCGCTCAGTTAGTTCCTTGCCGTTTCCTTTTTATTTACCACCCGATACCCTTCCGACCTTGACCTTTGGTACCGCACACATGGAGGGATCCACTACCGTATGTCTTGAAGCATATAAGGATGTGACGTTTACGTCCATATTTTCCGAAACCCTATCATCTGTGGCACATGAGAATGTGGTATTAGCGGTGTATCATCAGTTCTTCAGTGTCAGAAGAAACAAGGTTGATAGAGTCTGTTTATACTCTTGATCAATTCCATGTCGTTGACGCATATTCTTTCTATCTTTCTCTCTCAAGGTCCCTGCCAACAGGTACAGGATATCGTGTCCTTCTACAACCCTCGATCCCCTGTTGATCTCAACAGCCTTGTCGCTGATCATTTCCTGTGCCAGGATGCCCAACCATCAAACACCTTTTTTCTCTCTGTCTACCTTTATCTCTTCTACCATCCATCTTCAGGCCCTTCCCACACGCGCATATTGGGAATATGATATTAGTGTAAAGGATATATTTATTGAATTATCAGTGATGCGGAGTCAGTATCTCGCTTAACCTAGCTTCCCTTCACCAAGAACCAGGTACACAATTCCTCAGCAACTGAAACTCTCCGGCCACACTATAGTTCACAGCTGTGAATGAAGCAGACTATATACTTCGCTACCCATTTTACTCACTTGTTTTTTTTTTCCAAAGATTTTGTTTTTTAAATACCTATTCTCTACTATCATGAAGTGTGAAGTTGTGTACTTTAAGCTGATGGAGCCTGCTAAGATTCCCTTGTTGGGATGTAACTATCATTAACTCCTGTAAAGAAGGAGCACTACCGGCCATAATTGTTGTTGTTGTTGTTGCTGGTTGTTGTTGTCGTTGTTTTTGCCAGTGATCTTTGAATATTCTATTTTCTGCTGCTATTAGCTATGGATCTTTGCGTTTCTTAAGGTGGTGGAGCCACTCAAGTTTCACCTGTTCGGATCTAACTATCATTAGCAGTTGCAAGAAGAGTGAGCTTGTACTTAGTTCCGGGACTCCCGTATTTTATTTATTTTGTGTTATATTGTCCCAGTGTTCTTTGACTAATCTGTTTTATCTTACAATAGTAATTTAATATAAGTAAATAAAGTAAGTGAATAAACTGTTGTAAGTAAGTTAAATAATAAAGTAAGTTAATAAAGTGCTATAAGTAAGTTAAATAATAAAGTGAGTTAAAAAAGTGTTGTAAGTGAGTTAAATAATAAAGTAAGTTAATAAAGTGTTGTAAGTAAGTTAAATAGTAAAGTAAGTTAACAAAGTCTTGTAAGTAAGTTAAATAATAAAGTAAGTTAACAAAGTGTTGTAAGTAAGTTAAATAATAAAGTGAGTTAATACAGTGCTGTAAATTAAATAACTAGCAAGTTAGTGGAGGAGGTCAACGAATTTGTATATCTTGGCAGTCTTATCTTATATCCTTACCGTGCCGTTAAAAGTCACATAGGGCTCGCAAAGTAGTTCGCCAATTTTTCCTGTCTTCGGCGAGTCTTTCAACTTCATCAAAGAATTTTATGCCTGTTAATTTGGCCTCTCTTAACAACGTCCTCTTCAGAGTTTCACATGGTCTGCATCTTTTTCTTTAACCTGTTGTGTTCCACTTGATAGATTGTTTTATGATTCTCTGATCATTTCTTCTCATCAAGTGACCAACATATGTCCATCTCCTTTTCCTGATCACCCATGAGACTGGTTGTTGTTCAGTCATCTGTCTTATCTCTGCATTGTTCTTGAATTCGTATATCTTGGCAGTAGAGTAGTAGAAAATGGAGACAGCACAGAGGACATCAACAGCAGACTTACTAGAGCAAACCAGGCTTTTGCAGTGCTGCAGACTATATGGAAATCTAAAAAAAAAAAACTAAGCATGAATACGAAAATCAGGATATTTAAGAGTAATGTTCTAAGTGTACTACTCCATGAAAGTGAATGCTGGAAAATCACCAAAATCATAGAAAACAAGTTGAATTCTTTCCAGACTAAATATTTACGAAGAATTAGAAAAACATTTTGGCCAAACACCATAAGCAATAACATCTTGTTGGCAGAAATGCAGATGAAGCAACCGACAGCAATTATTGAGGAAAGAAGCTGGCGGTGGTTGGTACATGTGCTTCGAATGACTGACAACTCACTACCAAAAATAGCACTAAGATGGACACCACAGGGGAACAGAAGTAAGGGTAGACCAAAAGAGACATGGAGAAGAACAACAGAAAGGATGTTGAGCAATAGAGGGCTCACCTGGACAAGAGTAGAAAAAAAAAGGCAAAGGACAGGTATTTGTGGAAAACCCTTGCGGAAGCCCCATGTGCCCTGGGCACTTAAGGTTCAGAGAGAGAGAGAGAGAGAGAGAGAGAGAGAGAGAGAGAGAAGTTAAATAATAAAGTGAGTTGTAAGTAAGTTAATAAAGTAAGTAACATAAGTAATTAATAAATTAAATAAAGTAATAGAGTAAGTTAATAAAGTAAGTCAATAACGTAAGTTAATAAAGTAATAAAGTAAGTTAATAAAGTAATAACGTAAGTTAATAAAGTAATAAAGTAAGTTAATAAAGTAAGTTAATAAAGTAAGTCAATAACGTAAGTTAATAAAGTAATAAAGTAAGTTAATAAAAACGTAAGTTAATAAAGTAATAAAGCAAGTTAATAAAGTAATAAAGCAAGTTAATAAAGTAATAAAGTAAGTTAGTAAAGTAAATAAAGTAAGCTAATAAACTTCATGTCTTTTAAACTAGCGCAGGCTTTGATAAAGATGTTTACATCTCCGCCTCCCCGTTCATTTATCTTGTTGGCTGCATGGTCATAAAACTTGCCAGTGTAAAAATTGTCCTTCTACGTTTCCTTGAACGCCCCCCCCCCCACCCCCACCCCACCCCCAAAACACGTTCAATCACACATGCACACACACACACACACACAAGTAAAATTCAACCCCACATTTGATTTTATTCCCTTAAATATCTTGACTTCCCCAAAGTTGAAACTCTACTTAGTGTGGGAAAATCAGTTTACCACTTCCTTTTCCTTCCGTTTCCTTTCTTTTATCTTTTTTTTTTTAGATTCTATTTCTAATATATAACTTTTGATGAAAAAAAAATTTTTGCAAACTGTGTTTCTTCATCTTCCCAGAAGAATAAGTTTCCCTTTTTCCTCACATTTATCCTTCGTATGTCTGTTTCTCCAAAAATGACTGTTTTTTTTCCCAGATGTCTGTTAACTTCCTGTTACTGCCAACTCTCTTATCTTTTCTAAGGGAAATTGCCTGTGTTTATATGAACACCGTTCTTTAAACTTTGATTAATGTTCTTTTTTTTTTATTTTCCATGCTACCATTTTTATGGAAAATTCCGGCAGCGCGATTGCTTTCCTCATTTTTCATTGAACTTGATGAGATTAGGTAGTTCTTCTTCTTCTTCTTCTTCTTCACAAGAGTATGTTAAATTTTAAGTTCGTATTTTCTCGTGACCAAGATTGTATTCTTGAATTCTCTCTTTCTCTCTGTCTCTCTCTGTGCGTGATTGTGTATGTGCGTGTATCCCTTTGTCTCTTTCTGTATATCTCTATGTTTTTTTTCTCTCTCTCTCTGTCTCTCTATGTCTCTCTTTCTGTGTATCTCTATGTTTTCTCTCTCTGTCTCTCTGTTGTCTCTTTTTTCTGTATATCTCTATGTTTTTTCTCTCTCTCTGTCTGTTTCTCTGTTGTCTCTATTTCTGTATATCTCTAAATTTTTTTCTCACTCTCTGTTTCTCTGTTGTCTCTCTTTCTGTATATCTCTATGTTTTTTTCTCACTCTCTGTTTTACTGATGTTTCTCTTTCTGTATATCTCTGTTTTCTCTCTCTCTATCTCTCTCTGTCCTTCTGTTGTCTCTCTTTCTGTATATTTCTATGTTTTTTCTCTCTCTCTCTGTTGTCTCTCTTTCTGTATATTTCTATGTTTTTTCTCTCTCTCTGTCTCTCTGTTGTCTCTCTTTCTTTATATCTCTATGTTTTTTATCTCTCTCTATCTCTCTGTTGTCTCTCTTTCTTTATATCTCTATGTTTTTTCTTTCTCTCTGTCTCTCTGTTGTCTCTCTTTCTTTATATCTCTATGTTTTTTCTCTCTCTATCTCTCTGTTGTCTCTCTTTCTGTGTATCTTTCTGATTCTTTCTGTCTGTTTCCCCTCTTTTTCTGTTTATGAGTCTATTTTCATTTTTCACGTTCAAGAGAGTGTTTTAGCTTTCAGAATCTGTCTAGTTTGCCTTTCTATTCAAATACTCTCTCTCTCTCTCTGAACCTTAAGTGCCCAGGGCACATGGGGCTTCCGCAAGGGTTTTCCACAAATGCCTGTCTTTCGCCTTTTTTTCTGCTCTTGCCCAGGTGAGCCCTCTATTGCTCAACATCCTTTCTGTTGTTCTTCTCCATGTCTCTTTTGGTCTACCCTTACTTCTGTTCCCCTGTGGTGTCCATCTTAGTGCTATTTTTGGTAGTGAGTTGTCCGTCATTGGAGCACATGTCCCAACCATCGCCAGCGTCTTTCCTCAATAATTGTTGTCAGTGGTTTCATCTGCATTTCTGCTAATAAAATGTTATTTCTTATGGTGTTTGGCCAAAATATTTTTCTAATTCTTCGTAAACATTTAGTCTGGAAAGAATTCAACTTGTTTTCTATGGTTTTGGTGATTTTCCAGCATTCACTTCCATAGAGTAGTACACTTAGAACATTACTCTTAAATATCCTGATTTTCATATTTATGCTTAGTTTATTTGATTTCCATATAGTCTGCAGCACTGCAAAAGCCTGGTTTGCTCTAGTAAGTCTGCTGTTGATGTCCTCTGTGCTGTCTCCATTTTCTACTACTCTGCTGCCAAGGTATACAAATTCGTTGACCTCCTCCACTAACTTGTTATCTACTCTGAGTACATTTCTGTTGTTCACATTTTGCTTCATTAACTTTGTCTTTCCTACGTTGATCTTTAGTCCTATGTTGTTTGCATTCTGGGTTAACTTGTTTATTTTATCTTGCATATCTTTGTGACTGCTTGATAATAGACAAATGTCGTCCGCAAAGTCAAGGTCCTCCAGCACTGTGTCAAGGGTTATTCAAATACAGTAAAACAAAAACATGTTAGTTTCCTATATTTTTTTTTCCCTTAACATATGCCAAAAGATGCTAAAGCTTTATATGTCTAGTTTCCTATTTTTTTTTCCTTAGCACATGCCAAAAACATGCAAATACTGTATGTCTAGTTTCCTATTTTTTTCCCTTAACCTATGCCAAAACATGCTAAAACTATATGTCTAGTTTCCTTTTTTTTCTTAGCATATGCCAAAAACATGCAAATACTGTATGTCTAGTTTCCTATTTTTTTGTACCTAATATATGCGACAAACATTCGAATACTAGCTATCTTTTTTTCTTAACATATGCAAAAACATACTATCTTTTTCCAGTTTCACATTTTTTTTCTCTTAACATACAAGTATGACGAAAACATGTTATCTCAATGTCTAGTCTCTTATTGTCGACGTTTACTTCCCGAGCGTACCCGAATTTCTACTCTCTCTCTCTCTCTCTCTCTCTTTTATCAGCAAGAATCTACATTCTGGGATCTTAGTGCATCGCTCCCACTCTTCTACCCCTCCATTCCCCTCCCCCCCGGGGGCCCCTCCACCTGCCGAATGTAGTCTGCCACGCACGTTCTCGGAGACTCCAAGAGCCTCCAGAAGATTGAGCGAGAGAGAAATTAAGAGAAGTTAACAATGCTCAGTTACAATCTAGCCTCCCCCCTCCCCCCGGGTCTACTGTAATGCACGGAAGCCCGACTCTCCCCCCAAAGCCGCTAGACTGACAGTGACACCACCGGGCGATGACGTGACCGTTATTTGTCTGTCGTCGGTGACGTCTCCGCCCTCAGACACCAGGCGTCGGGAAACTTCACGGGGCCAGACATCACGTGACGGCATCACCCACCCCCACCCCCTCCCCGCTCTCTGTGGCACTCCGCGCGGCGGGCTTCCGCTTGTCTGCGCGCGCAGGTAGAGATTGGGATCTGAAACTCCAGGGGCAGAAATGTATCATAGCAGACGTCGAGGGTTGTCAAGTCTGCCTCTCTCAGTTTGACATCCCCCCGAGAGACATCGGAATCCTGGAAACAAGACAAATGAACAGATTCAGGCGAACGGGCAAGCGAAGAAAGGAAGTTTAGGACGGGGCACACGAAAACAAGATGTAGCTGGACAATAAACAACCCGAATTTATCAAATATGCCGCCAAAACTGAACATCAACACCACAATTTTAACAAATGTACGGTAACATAAACTTAACGTGGAACAACATAAATTTAACGAATGTACCGTCAAAACTGAACATGGAGCAACATAAATTTAACGAATGTACCGTCAAAATTGAACATGAAGCAACATAAATTTAACAAATGTAACGTCAGAACTGAACACGGAACAGTACAATTTTAAGAAACTCTACGTTAAAAACTGAACATGGAACAACATAAATTTAACAAATGTAACGTCAGAGCTGAACATGGAACAGTACAATTTTAATAAACGCCACGCTAAAAACTGAGCATGGAACAACATAAATTCAACAAATGCACGCTAAATCTGAATGTGGGACAACACGAGTTCAACAAATGTACATCCAAAAAAAAAAAAAAAGAACATCAGCACCATAAATTTAAGAAATGTACCGCTAAAACTGAACATGGAAACAGCACAAATGCTAACAAATATACTCTAAAACTGAACATGGAAACAGCACACTTTTAACAAATATACTCTAAAACTGAACATGGAAACAGCACAAATTTAACAAATATACTCTAAAACTGAACATGGAAACAGTACAAATTCAACAAATATACTCTAAAACTGAACATGGAAACAGGCACAAATTCAACAAATATACTCTAAAACTGAACATGGAAACACCACAAATTCAACAAATATACTCTAAAACTGAACATGGAAAAAGCACAAATTCAACAAATATACACTAAAACTGAACATGGAAACAGCACAAATTCAACAAATATACTCTAAAACTGAGCATGGAAACAGCACAAATTAAAAAATATACCCTAAAACTGAACATAGAAAGGGCACAAATTCAACAAATATGCGCTAAAACTGGACGTAGAACAGGAACTCAACAAATGTACCTCTAAAACTCCGTATCCGAATTCTTAACCACTTGCTGGAACAATTTACACGAATATGTGGAGGGAGAGGAAGATTTCAAATGTCTACCTGCATTTTAAAAAGATTCGGCACATTCCTGTTGTGCAATGTGTTGTTTATGCTTGAAATTTTACCTTTATCTGTTGGCAGATATCTTGTCGGGAAAATGATAATAGTGCAGAAATTTATGGAAGAATATAATATATATTTCAGCTTACGTTAACAGAAAATGATTTATGTTAACAGAAAATTATTTTTTTTTTTTGTCTACTGTTTCTTGGTTGTTTTTTTTTCTTTCTTTCTTTAAAATAAAGTTATTAAATTATGAGTTTTTGCTGTTTCTTGGTTGTTTTTTTTTTCTTTCTCTAAAATAAGGTTACGTTAGCTTCTGAGTTTCTGCTGTGTTTTTTTTTTTCTTTCTTTCTTTAAATGAAAGTTATGTTAAATTCTGAGTTTCTGCTGTTTCTTGGTTGTATTTTTTTCTTTAAAAAAAAGGTTATGTTAACGCGTCAGTTTCTGCTGTTTCTTGGTTGTGTTTTTTTTCTTTAAAAAAATGTTATGTTAACGTGTCAATTTCTGCTGTTTCTTGGTTGTTTTTTTTTGTTTGTTTGTTTGTATTTGTTTTTGTTTCTATCTTTAAAAAAAAAGTTATGATAACTTCTGAGTTTATACTATTTCTTGGTTGTTTGTTTTTTTTCTATCTGTAAAAAAAGTTATGTTAATTTCTGTTATATTCTTTGTTGTTTTTTTTTCTTTCTTTAAAAAAAGTTATGTTAACTTCTGCTTTTTCTTTGTTGTTGTTTTCTTTCTTTAGAAACGGTTATGTTAACTTTTGAGTTTCTGTTGCTTCTTGTTTTTTTTTTTTAAAATTTCTTTCCTTAAAAAAGGTTGCGTTAATTTCTAAGTTTCTACTGTTTCTTGGTTGTTTTTTTTATTTTATCTTTCTTTAAAAAAGGTTATGTTAACTTCTGAGTTTCTGTTGTTTCTTGATTGGTTTTTTAAAATCTTTAGAAAGGTTATGTTTCTTGACCAAGAATGTCTCAGTATTATTGAGTTCTCTCTCTGTCCCTCTCTCTCACATAACTCTCTACTCTATCTGTCTTCTCTCTCTCTCCTCTCTGTCTCTCTCCTTTCTTTCTACCTCCTCTCTCTCTCTCTTTCTCCTCTCTCCCCTCTGTCTCTACCTCTGTCTACCTCTTTCTTTGTCTTTCAGTCTCTGCCTGTCTCTCACTGTGCCTTATTTTCTATTTTTGTCTGTCTATCTTTCTCTCTCTGTGTCTAGAGGTATCTATCTCTATCTCTTCCTCTCCTTTAAAACAATGCGAGTCATAGACAGATAGAATAAAAGAACGTACGAAGGATCTTAAACAAAGATATTAAATCTTTGAAGAAAACGGATGTAATATGGGAGTTCGTAATCCTGAGAAGTCGGTATTGAAAAGGTCTGAAGTTGAAAGACTGAATATCTTTTTATAAGTTTTAGATAGGACGGAAGAGCATTCCAACGGTGAACAGCAGAGAAAGCAATGCTTTTCTCGTGCAGATGAATGGATGGATGGAATGGAATGGGATGGGATAGGATGGCAACAGAGGCCCCCTCTCCCATCGCGGTTTTAGAACCACTACGTTATGCAGACTAAATATTCCAGTTTACACGATTCACCTATAGCTCTATAGCTATTACCAAGGGTACATACTGGAAAGATATAGTTTTTGCCCGTAGCAGCGATTCTCAAGCTGTTTAAGAAAGCCCTGCTCATGAAGGCAGTATATCTCGTTCTCTTCCTTACACTCTGTGGCCGCTTGTTACTGATTTAAAAACATTCAGTATTTCTAGGACTAAACAGCGCATAACCTACATTTGCTAAGTGGGCCACTACCTGATCCTGTGCTAGCAGAGCAGTTAGGGAACAAGGCGAGGGATACTACCTGATCCCACGCTAGCAGAGCACAGTAAGGGAACCGCTAGACCACTATCTGATCCTATGCTAACAGAGCTCACTGAAGGAACCATATGAGGACCACCATCTGAACCTGTGCTAGAATAGTCCAGTTTGGGAACCGCTGGACCACTAAAGTGGTTCTTCAACTTCTTTCAGTTAACAATGCAAATTTCCGTCGCTGCTCACCTGCGTTGCTAATGCTGAACTCTCGTGTAAATAACCGTTGATTTATAGTACTTTATAATCTGCAGGACATTTGCTATACAGATGCTTCTCAAATTACGTTGGTTCAGCTTACGATATTTCGACTTAACGATGGTGCGAAAGGGATACGTATGAACTGTACTTTGAATTTTTTTTTTTTATCTTTTCCCGGATTAGCGGTGTGCGTTACTTTCTCCACACCCCCACCCCCACCCCACCCCCCCCCCATCTCTCTGTCTCTGTCTTTCTGTCTCTCTGTGTGTTTGTCTCTCTTTGTCTCTCTCTCTCTCTGTTTCTGTCTCAATTCCTGTCTGTCTGTCTCTCTCTGTCTCTCTCTCTCTGTCTCTCTGTCTCTCTGTCTCTCTCTCTCTGCTTATTAGTGACAAAGATCAAGTACAGACACTAATCAGCACAAACGTATCAAAAACTGCCTCTTGAGAACAGGTTCCTCTTCAACAAAGCCAAGTTCTTTCATCAAATTCTTTCACGGCATGCCCCGCCTTATCTATGGAACCTGTTTAAATTTAGCCCAAAGTGCAGCCAACGTTTGAACAACATATGTCTTCCAAAACCTAGACTTGATCTTTACAAGAAAAGCTTCACTTATTCTGCTGCTCATCTTTGGAATACCCTCCCATCCTGTATAAAAAAAAAAAAAAAATTCTGAACTATAATCCTACCTACAACTACAAACTTTTCCAGTATCTATTTGATGTTGACTACATGGCTCCATGAATTGTAAAACTTAAAAAGTTATTTTAGACTGCTCTTACAGACGCCGAACTCAGTTAATTGTTTATTCTGAACAGTAATGAAATTTTTGTGTGGTAGATACTCATTTATATGTGTATGTAGTTAGTCATTTTTAGTAATTTATATGTGTATGGAGTTAGTCATTTTTAGTAATTTATATGTGTATGGAGTTAGTCACTTTTATGTGTATGTAGTTAGTCATTTTTAGTCATTTATATGTGTATGCAGTTAGTCACTTTTATGTGTATGTAGTTACTTTATTGTTAATTATGTTTGTTATATGAGCAGCATATTTGTAGAATGCCTAGAACAGAGTGAAAGTTGTATGAGAAAGGGCAGAATGTCAGACGGGCCTGCGTGCTCAGTTCCTAGCCCTTTGGATATAAAGATCAATCAATCAATCAATGTGTCTCTCTCTGTGTCTCTGTCTGTCTGTCTCTCTCTCTCTCTTTGTGGTCAGCATTTTCAGTTTCATAAACAATTCTTCTCTCAATCGTTGTTTCCAAGCTGATCTTGCCTAACTTTAGGCTAATTTAATATAAGTGTTCTGGGCACCCTTAAGGCGGGTTAGGCTAAACTATGATGTTAGGCAATTTGGGTATATTATATGCATTTTCGACATTCGCTATTTTCGATTTATGATGGTTTCATCGTATTCTAAACTTATCGTAGTTAGAGAAACAGCTGTATTATAAAATCCATTGCAAAGGCATATATATATATATATATATATATATATATATATATATATATATATATATATATAAAGACGTAATAAATGAAAGCTTTTGATATTGAGATTTTCGTTATACGAACTCCTTGTTTTCAGTTGTGACCCTGCTTGAACACATAGGGAAAACTTTGGGATAAATATGCTCTTCATTTGTGTTACTTACATTTTTTAGGCTGAAGAAAATTTTTATTTAAAAAGCTAATTTTAGAAATAAGCAAAAGTGCTTTAATTTGAACATAAAAATGTACATTTCTTTTTTTATGTCAGAACTCGGCCGCATAACGCCTATTCTCTTGCAACTATCCGGTAAACCACGATACACTGAGAAATTCGGGTCTGAAGTGAAACTGTTCGAGAAACACTGTTCTAAAGCGTCACTTCTTGAGAGACACTGGTCTGAAGCGTCACTTCTTGAGAAACACTGGCCACAAGAGTCACCGTTTCAGAAATACTGATCTGAAGCGTCAGTATTTTTGAGAAACACTGGTCTAGAGCATCACTGTTTGAGAAACCTGATATCAAGCGCCTTTGTTTGAGAAACACTGGTCTAGAGCGCCACTGTTTGAGAAACACTGGTTAGAAGCGCCACTGTTTGAGAAAAACTCGTTTCAGCATTCATGTGAATTTATATTTTGTCTTTTCTCTATTTCTTCGTCCTGTATGTTTTTGTATGATTAAGGCTCACGCCGAAACGTCACAACTTTGTAATCGTTAAGTAGTAAAGCTGCTCCTACTTCTTTTTTTTTTTCCTAGTTTATACATTTTGGTTAGAAACGCCACTGTTTGGGAAACACTGGTTTGAAGAGTTACTGTTTGAGAAACACTGGTCTCAAGCGCCACTGTTTGAGAAAACCGATCTAAAGCGAATGAGTTTTAAAATCTTTAACATTAGACACTCCCAGGCGTGTTTTAACGCCCGGGTTGCGACCCGGCCTATGTCATCCCGACATAGCCTCCTAATAAATGATTTTTCCCTCCATCTCAAACTGGTGGGAACGTTTGCTGGAGATAATTGGGTCTGCCTTATTATCATTTGAACCAAGATTATCAACATCCAGGTAAGGGCTTACTTATATGTGCCATTTGGCTTGATGGAGGTATGTGAAAATAAATATGCTGGGAAATGCCTATAACTAGATAAGACGTACATTTACTGATGCTGGATTTGGCTGCGTATAGTGGACCGCATTTAATGAAGTTGGCCGCATTTAGTGATGCTAGATTTGGTTGCATATAGTGAGCATATTTAGTGATGCTAGATGTGGTTGCGTATAGTGGGCCGCATTTAGTGAAATGGATAGCATTTAGTGATGCTAGATTTGGTTGCGCATATCGGGTCTCTATTGGTGATGCTAGATTTGGATGCGTATAGCGGGGCGCTTTTGGTGGTGCTAAATTTGGTTACGTGTAGCGGGCGGCATTTATCACCTTATGTTAGTAGGCAGAGTTTGAATATTATGGATAGATCGTAGTGGTAGATTTGGCTGAAACGGAGGAGTGGTAAATTTTAGTGTATGAGGAGTTTAGTCGGTATGTCCAGTAGTCTCCCGACAAGAGCTACTCATACCACGGCACCTCTGCTCTAGAGGCTGGCCACGTCCTATATAAACTCATACTGGTGAAATATGCCTAAACCGGCTTAAACTAGGGGTGACACTTGATGACTACTCATGTCATGGTACCTGCGCTCTAGAGGTAGGACACGTCCTAAACGCGCCCATACTGGGATAATACACCTAAACCGGCTTAACTCCAGGGGTGAAACCTACTAGTGGCGAGGATTCGTCCGGATAGCGGCCAGGACCACAAAACGCTGAAGTCGGAGACACTGGACCAGTGCAGTCTAGATAGGCAACCAGCTCTCACCCGGCGGGGATGTATGCGTATCCTAATCACGCTGAGGTTTTTCGGTGAGAAAGTCCAACGCTGGACTAGATGAGCAACAACCTCTCACCCGGCGAGGATGTACGGATATCCCAAACACGTCGAGGTTTTCCGGTGAGAAAGTCCAATTATAGACTAAACTGGTGCAACGAAAACCACGGTGTCACGCAATCCCGCTCCTGCGATCCACCGAGAATACAGGCCCAAGCCCCGCGATAATCTGAACCTCACGTGGTCCTCACGGGGATCTCTTGTGACCCTCTCGGGGACCACAGAAGGACCACGGGACCAATCAAGGACCACATGTGTAAATTCAGTAGGATCACGGGGCGATCTTGGTGGTAGAAGCGAACGAAGAAGAAGAAGAAGTGTATGAGGATCAATGCCGGACCTAGACTTGGTGAGGTCTTAAGGTTATATAAAGCTTGTGAGGACTCCCCCCCCCCCATAAAAATAATAAAATAATATACTCTGTTAGGCCCCATGGATTGTCAGACCCTAAAGCTGTACTTTGATTAGCTTATGTCAATGCCATCATTTCTGAACACTGGATATGTCTGGAGATGTTCCTGCAGTTGCTCTTGGGAGATGTCTCAGTACAGATACAATATATTCTACAGCAGAAGAATCCTTATGGAGTGCAGGGCGACGGTAGCTAGGGCAAAGTATCACTAGTTTTAGACTGAGAGTCTAAGCAAGCATCAATTCAGTCGCGTTGAACACGTTAGAGCTTCTATAGAATCGAACCTCGTACTTCTGATGCAGAGCTTGTCCTCGACCCAGATTATCCCGGCCAGAACAATAGTTTTCCTACAGGTGGTGGAGCCTATTCAGAAGCTTTTTATATGCCAAGCCAAAATGGTATAGACATGTCTTCCTGGAGGAAACGGAGAGTGGTCAGAAGCTGCGACGAAAGTCATGATACCATTTTCTGATATTCCTGAAACAGTTCCACAAGAGATCTGGAACAGGCTTTGATGCCAGGACAGTAGAACTAGGTCGCGGTTTGACCCCGAAAGAGCAGAGCAGAGCATCGTGTCACCACAGTCTGGGACCTGAGACACACATGAGAACACATCAGAGACTAGTAGAGGAAGAAGAAGACGTTGGATATTGATACGAGACATCGCCCTGATCTGGCTGCATACGCCGGCATGGTGTAGGAATTGCATGAAAACCTTTGCTATCATCTGCTCTCGCTAACATCATCGGAAATCTCGTCCTCTTTATCATCAGGAATAAATATAACAGCAAAGGGCATCAGACACACTTCATCACAGCATCATCTGCCAGGAACTGCTACAGGGAATTTGTATTACGTCAGAAATTTGAGATTAAATATCATCCACCCACCACTATATAATAAATATCATCCACTCACCACCATATAATAAATATCATCCACCCTCCACTAGATAATAAATATCATCCACACACCACTATATAATAAATATCATCCACACACCACTATATAATAAATATCATCTACCCACCACCATATAATAAATATCATCCACACACCACTATATAATAAATATCATCTACCCACCACCATATAATAAATATCATCCACACACCACTATATAATAAATATCATCCACACACCACTATATAATAAATATCATCCACACACCACTATATAATAAATATCATCTACCCACCACCATATAATAAATATCATCCACCGATACCCCCCTCATAAATATCCATTGATCACCATATAATGAATATCATCCACCGACCACTATATAATAAATATCATCCACTGACACGCTCCCTCCTCATAAATATTATCCACTGATCACCATATAATAAATATCATCCACTGATCAAATATCATCCACTAGTCTCAATATAAAAAAATATAATTCACTGGCCACTATATAATACATATCATCCACTGACAATCCGCCATATAATAAATACCATCCACTGATCACAACATTATGAATATCATCCGCTGGTTCCCCCCCCCCCATTTTATAAATACCATCCACTGATCACCATATAATAATATCATCCAGTGACCTCCATATAATATCATTCACCGACCCCCCCCCCCCCCTATAATAAATATTATTCACTAACTTTCATGCAATAAATATCATCCACTCATCACCATATAATAAATATCATTCACGGACCTCCATATATTAAATATCATCCATTGACCACCATATAATAAATATCATCCACTCATCACCATATAATAAATATCATTCAACAAACTATCATATAATAAATGTCATCTACTGACCTTCTTCTTCTTCTTTCAAAACAACCAGGTTTGATGTTCCTTGTATCCGAAGCTATGAAGATATTGAGGCACATCTTCGTGTCGGTTTGGGAGTGGGTTAGGGCGGCTTTTATATATATTTTTTTTTCAATCCCAGAGTGAAGCTTAAAACCAGAGGGTGTGCAATGCTTCTTCAGTAGGCTCCACGGCCATAGGGATTATGGCGCTCCCTACCCCATTAGCACGGAAATCCATATAATGAGTATCATATTGAAATCAAGGACATTCCCTTACCATCACTTCTAGATGGTGGAAATGACTGGGATGTGATAGCGGACCTACCAGGAAGAAGAGAATACCCGACTGCCATCAAGAACACAGGAATGCGACCGGACATTTGTAGTGTACTCCATAGAAAAACAGGAACTAATAATGATCGAGCTGACGGTTCCGTACGAAACCAGAATAGAGGAGCAGCATCTATTCAGACGTGAGAAGTACAATGACCTGGTCAAGAAACTGAGGCTGGGGGCAGGAGTCAAGGCAAAAGTGTAGAGGGAGAGGATTCGTAGCAACATCAACATACGACCTATATTAGCAACTGGGCAATAAAGAGACAAGCAAGAGAAAGGGCATTGAAAAGCCTTTCAGAAACAGCAGAAAAGGGCCTCATGCTGGCTGTGGAGTATGCGAAACAAGCATTGAAAACATAAATAATTTCGTTTGTCACAACCAATACCAGTCCTCCGTAGCTAAATCAAAGTGCAGTGCCAGCTGGAAGATCATGGGTTCAATCCCGGGTCGAAAAAAAAAGCAACAACTCACAAGACCTCTGGGAGTCATGACCCAGAGGGGCCCACCCCCCCTTAGAGTGTCATGAGTTTAATAGGGCCGAAACACTTGTCTGAGGAGGGTTGTGGGGGGGGGGTACTTTCTCTGATGATCTGAAGGAGTTGTGTTGTTGTTCCGCTCTCTACAGTAAAGAGTTTCCTGCACACAATAGATCACCATGTAATAAACATCATCTAAAGAGCGCCTATAATGAATATCAGCCAAGAGTTCGTTCTACGTCCTTTCAAATTACATTTCCAAGCCTCCAGAAGATGATATTCCAGGAGCGGTAATTCACATGAGAAGGTACTCGAGGAAGGAGAGAAGACAAGGAAAAAATGAAAAGAAAAATACACACCAAATCCCCCCCTCCCCCTGCCCTGACCTGACTCCCCGGGTCGCCTACATGACATCTGAGAGAAGGACTGGAAAGAGGGGTGGGGGTGTATCTATACTGAGTAAGCCCCATCGAAGGAGGCAGAGATGGCTGAGAAGAGTTAGAACTGTATCCTTCGGGCCTGGGGGTTTTAAGGAGAGACCTTCGGCCCTACTGTTTCCCTTCTTGACATTCTGTGCTTGGATAGGGGGCCCGACATGGCTCCTAAAGGCTTTAGTAATAAAAGTGAATGAAAATAAAAGAAAAAAAAGAATGGTTTTTGTTTCTTAAACGGGGTATTAGGTCCCTTATTGGGCCACTTACTATTAGGCCCCTTACTATTGGGCCCCTTACTGGGCCACTTACTATTGGGCCCTTTATTGGGCCACTTACTATTGAGCCCCTTATTTGGTCACTTACTATTGGGCCCCTTATCAGAAACACGAAATTCACTCGCATATACATTACTAATAAGAACAGAGAGCCGAAAAACATTTTCTTATAAAGAATATAATAAACTTTCCAGTCGCTGTTTTCCCGTAGTTCTGGGAATTTGGAAATATGAAGCTGGCCTGGAATCATGTTCTAGTTCTGCTCGAGCACTGACAGTCCGGAAGTTGTTATTATCAAAGAAAACTGGATGGATGCCTGCTGGTGTGGCATATTTGATTGTCTAACAGAGAGAGAGAGAGAGAGAGAGAGAGAGAGAGAGAGAGAGAGAAAACACACACGAGGCACACACAGACAGAGAGAGAGACACATACAGACAGAGAGAGAGAGGCACACAGACACAGAGAGAGGTACACACACAGACACACAGGCAGAGAGAGGCACACACACAGACACACAGACAGAGAGAGACACACAGAGACAGAGAGACACACACGGAGGCAGAGAGAGACACACACGGAGACAGAGAGAGACACACACAGGGACAGAGAGAGACACACATACACAGAAGGAGAGAGAGAATTCATCAGACGTCATTTGTGTATGAGAGAGAGAGAGAGAAACATTTTTCGAGCTTGAGATTACAAGAAAGAGACAGAGAGATTGAAGAAAGAGAGAGAGAGAGAGAGAGAGAGAGAGAAAAAATTTTTCAAGCTTGAGATTGCAAGAAAAAAAGAGAGAGAGAGAGACAGATAAGAGTAATCAGAGGCTGAGATTGCACGAGAAAGAGAGAGAGAGAGAGAGAGAGAGAGAGAAAATAGTAATCAGACACCGAGATTGAAAGAGAGAGAGAGAGAGAGAGAGGTCATCAGATGTCGCTTGTGTAGAGAGAGAGAGAGAGAGAGAGCCAGAGAATAATCGGAGACTGAGATTGTGTGTGTGAGAGTGAGAGGTCATCAGAGAAAAAGACTAAGAGAGAGAGAGAGAAAGAGAGTCGGGTCATCAGAGAATGAGGTTACAAAAAAGAGAGAGAGTCGGGTCATCAGAGAATGAGGCTACAAGAAAGAGAGAGACTCGGGTCATCAGAGAATGAGGATACAAGAAAGTGGGAGAGTCGGGTTATCAGAGAATGAGGCCACAAGAAAGAGGGAGAGTCGGGTCATCAGAGAATGAGGCCACAAGAAAGAGAGAGAGTCGGGTCATCAGAGAATGAGGCCACAAGAAAGTGGGAGAGTCGGGTTATCAGAGAATGAGGCCACAAGAGAGAGAGAGTCGGGTCATCAGAGAATGAGGATATAAGAAAGAGAGAGTGGGGTGAAGGGGAGTATAAGAGAACGAGAGATATGTGTGTGTGTGTGGAGCCACCAGAATTCGAGACTGTGTGTGTGTATGAGAGAGAGAGAGAGTGAGAGAGAGAGAGAGAGAGAGTTGTGATCAAATTTAACCAGTTTCGCTATCGACCTCCTGACGTTAAGTAACCAGGACTGAATGCTAAAAAACTAGTCTTTGTCTCGTCACTTTTACCTTACTTTTTTTTTTACTACTTCCTACAAGAGTCATTGATCACCTCCACCAAGAAAATAAAGAGATGACCACGGCTTGACCAGCTGGGATGAACGGAGGAGAGACAAGAGACCCGTCTTCCGTATAAACATTTGATAGAAGGGGAAAGACGAAGAAACAGACCAAGTCAAAGATGGGAGAGACACCGTTGAAGAAGACGTATAAAAGCCTGGAGTAAAATAACTGAAGAGAGAAGCCAGGAGCAGAATTAAACTGGAGGATCATCATCATCATCATCATCATCATATCATCATCATCATGTGCCATGCCGACTGGCGTTGGCTACTATGTTTCTCCTCAGTACCCGATCATTCATGCAGCCCATCAGCTCAGTTCGTGATCTCCTCTCACACTATCTTGTCAGATTATCCAGTATCCTTTCTCTTGGTCTTCCCCTGGCTCTTCTTCCCTCTTATTTTTCCTGTTGTTGCTATATTTTCAATGCCCTCTCTTGTCATTGAACTCTGGATAAGCATACATTGTTCTTGGGAGCTGAGACAGTTGTTTCCCTTTGCCTTCTGTCGGTTTGTGTACAGACTCTTCGCAAGCCTTTGGACTCCCTGTCCGTAAGGCCGCGGGAGCTAGAGGTTCACTGAGCACATGAGGCACTTTATAGGAGTAACAGTGCCTCCTACTATCCCACCACACTTAACAAAACAGCTGAGAAACACATAAATGCCTTTGAATGTAAATGCTATGGAAAAGTCCTTCAAATATCATGGGCACAAAAGAGAACAAGTGTATCCATACTACAAGAACTTAATATTGAAGAAGGCTGGCTAGTAAAGAAGAATAAATAGAGAAAAACCTAAATATTTTGGACACATTAAATGTCATGAGAATTTAGAGAAGACCGTAGTGAAATGGTGCAGAATGGGAACAAGAAAGAGAGGAAGACCAAGGCGAAGATGGCTGCAAGACATCGTTGATGATCTGCGAATGAACGCATCAGGGGCAGGCCATCTTGCTCACAACCGAGAGGCCTACAGGAGAGGCTGTTAGGGAGGGAGAAGTTCCGCAAGGGACGTGCAAATGACTGACTGAGTATCCCACCTCTCCCATCTGAGCTTACCGTCAGTTCGTCCACGCCTCTTTATTTGGGCACACCCTTATTGACAGGGATCATCCATATCTGGAGGACATTCACCATCTGCCAGCTGTGACGCGCTGGGTTGGGGGATGGTCGTGCTAGCTTTACCGCCCCCCCCCCCACCCGAAAAAAAGAAGCAGATAGTACATAATTTGGACTAACTAAAACTGTAACCCATTTATCTGGAAGTGTTTGGATGTAATCTTATGTCTTACTGAAGTATAGCTTTAGAGCTTAATGCAGATAGACCTGAAGTTCAAACTTTTGAGCTCAGTAGACGGTTTGCCTTGAACACCTAGCCACACAGAAACAAACCTTAGCCCTCTCTGTTTGATAATATTCATCGTCATTGTTCTTCTTTTTTTTTTCATTTTCTTTTGTACTTGTATTTTGCTGATGTAAATCTTTCATCTTTAGGTCCTTACTCTTACAACGTTCATAAGTAAACTTTTTCTTGCTCATGACCTAAAACATCAATAATATCCGTTTGCTGTTCATGACCTAAAACATCAATAATATCCGTTTTATCTTCTTGTCCTAGAACATCAATAAAATCCGTTTCGTGCGGTGGTCCTGAAACATCAGTAATATCCTTTTGCTGTTCATGTCCTGAAACATCAGTAATATCCGTGTGCTGTTCATGTCCTAGAACATCAGTAATATCCGTATGCTGTTCATGTCCTAGAACATCAGTAATATCCGTTTGCTGTTCATGTCCTAGAACATCAGTAATATCCGTGTGCTGTTCATGTCCTAAAACATCAGTAATATCCTTTTGCTGTTCATGTCCTAGAACATCAGTAATATCCGTTTGCTGTTCATGTCCTAGAACATCAGTAATATCCGTGTGCTGTTCATGTCCTAAAACATCAGTAATATCCGTTTGCTGTTCATGTCCTAAAACATCAGTAATATCCTTTTGCTGTTCATGTCCTAAAACATCAGTAATATCCGTTTGCTGTTCATGTCCTAAAACATCAGTAATATCCTTTTGCTGTTCATGTCCTAAAACATCAGTAATATCCTTTTGCTGTTCATGTCCTAAAACATCAGTAATATCCTTTTGCTGTTCATGTCCTAGAACATCAGTAATATCCGTTTGCTGTTCATGTCCTAAACTCAGTTTCGTGTTCAGGTCCAAAAAACGTATGTACATACATTTTTATCTTTAGGTCCTAAAACATCATCCGTAAGTAAACTTTTAATCTTTAGGTCCTGGAACGTCTGTACGTAAATTTTATCTTTATGTCCTGGGAGTCTGTAAGTAAGCTTTTATCTTTGGGTCCCAAAACGTCTGTATGTGAACTTTTATCTTTAGGTAAACTTTTATATTTTCAAGTCCTGGAACGCCCATTCTTGGTCTTCAAATGTTTGCACAAACTGGGGATTTCTCTCAAAATACACAGCAGGACTTTAGACTTTCAGCATCTTCTGTAAGAGCTTTGGGGCATCTACCAACCTTCTAAAACTCACCAGTTTCATCGAGAGTTATGGGAATTTATTGCCGACTTCATAAGAAGGCCATCAGGCTTTCGTATGAGCTCCACGGGGGGGGGGGGGGGGGGGGGGAATGCCTAAGCTGGAATTAGGAGACTTAACTGCTTAACTGCGCTGTTTGATTTCCTTAAACCTGCATTCAAATGTTAATTAAATGCGAAAATGATGACAGATGTGTAACACCCCCACCCCACCTCTACACAGATGCTGTGGGCCAAAGCAGCTGTTGTAAGCATAAGAAAGTTTAAAAAAATTTCAAAGCCCCATAACATCAAATTCTGTTTTGACTGGGTATATTCCAAAACATACCCGATTTCGTTCTGACCCCCACCCCCCCCCCCCACCCCCAAACCGCCTCAACTTCACGTAAACATCCGTTTCGTCGTGTTTGATCATTGGATATAAATCGTTTACGGGAAACATTCAACGAAATTCCTCCATATCGCGTCGAAAGAGTTCTTCTTTTTTTTTTTAAAATTTAATTCCTGGCAAGAAATCCGATGCCTGTTTCCGGTTGGATTATATTTTTAAACTTTCTTTTAAAACATTTTTTTTTTTATCTAGGATTTATTGTGCAATAAATGCAAAATTTGAATATGAGGAATTTTTGTTTTACTTATTTCCTTTTTTTTCTTCTTCTTCTTCTTTCTTTGCTTTCCTGTGTTAGTGCTTCACTCGTCTTCTTGTTGTTGTTGCTGTTGTTGTTGCTGTTGTTGTTGTTGTTGTGTTGTTGTTGTTGTTAGTGTTTTTTTTTCTTTTCTACATGAGTGTTTTTTCTGCTTTTTTTTTCTTTTCTACATTAGTGTTTTTTTTTCTTCTTTTTTTTCTACATTCGTGTTTTTTTCAGCTTCTTTTTTTTCTTTTCTACATTAGTGTTTTTTTCTTTTTCTTTTTTCTTTTCTACATTAGTGTTTTTTTTCTTTTTCTTTTTTCTTTTCTACATTAGTGTTTTTTTCTTTTTCTTTTCTACATTAGTGTCTTTTTCTTTTTTCTTTTCTACATTAGTGTTTTTTCTTCTTTTTTTCTACATTAGTGTTTTTTTTCTTTTTTTCTACATTAGTGTTTTTTTTCTGCTTCTTCTTTTTCTTTTCTACATTAGTGTTTTTTTTCTTCTTTTTCTTTTTTACATTAGTATTTTTCTTCTTTTTGTTACATTAGTGTTTTTTCTTCTTCTTTTTCTTTTCTGCATTAGTGTTTTATTCTTTTTCTTCTTTTTTCTTTTCAACATTAGTGTGCTTTTATTCTTTTTTTACATTAGTGTTTTTTTTCTTTATTTTCTTTTCTACATTAGTGTTTTTTTTCTTCTTTTTTTAACATTAGTGTTTTTTTCTTCTTTTTCTTTTCTACATTAGTGTTTTTTTTTCTTCTTTTTCTTTTTTACATTAGTGTTTTTTTCTTCTACTTCTTTTTTTTCTACATTAGTGTTTTTTTTCTTTTTTACACTAGTGTTTTTTTTCTTCTACTTTTTTCCTAAATAGTGTTTTTTTTCTTTTTCTTCTTCTTTTTCTTTTCTACATGAGTATTTCATTTTACATCTGTCTAGTGTCATCTTTATAATATTTTCTTCCCTATTTCTCCAGTATTAAAAGACAATCTAGCTATTTCTTCCTGCTACACGCTTTTATCTATTCTCTTTCTCTATATCCAGGATATTAATAAAACGAGCATTATATTTCTTACAGTTACTGTTTTGCTCATTCTTCCTCTACTCCCGCAGACTTGTGAAACAAATAGATATATTTCTTATTGTTTCTTGCTTCATTATATTCTGTGGATTCATCTGTTCATTAAGCATTTATTTTCCCAATTTCCAAAAATGAATTTATGTTTACTGTATATTGTTGTTCTTCTTTCTTTTTGTTTATTGTGCAATTGTTGTTGTCTTTCTTCTTGTTTAGTTTATTGTACTCTGTTGCTCTTCTTTCTTCTTGTTTATTGGTCACTGTTGCTCTTCTTTCTTCTTGTTTATTGCTCACTGTTGCTCTTCTTTCTTCTTGTTTAATGTACGCTATTGCTCTTCATTCTTATTTATTGTACGCTGTTGCTGTTCTTTCTTCTTGTTTATTGTACACCTTTGCTCTTTTTTTTTTTACTGTCCACTGTTATTCTTCTTTCTTGTTTGTTGTTCACTGTTGTTCCTATTTCTTTTTTATTGTACAATGTTGCTTTTCTATCATGTTTATTGTACAATGTTGCTCTTCTATCATGTTTATTGTGCACTGTTGCTCTTCTTTCTTTTTTATTGTACAATGTTGCTCTTCTATCATGTTTATTGTGCACTGTTGCTCTTCTTTCTTGTTTATTGCACAGTGTTGCTCTTCTTGTTTGTTGTTCACTGTTGGTCTTCTTTCTTTTTTATTATTCACTGTTGCTCTTCTTGTTTGTTGTTCACTGTTGGTCTTCTTTCTTTTTTATTATTCACTGTTGCTCTTCTTTCTTCATGTTTATTGCTCACTGTTGCTCTTCTCTCTTATTGTTTATTGTTCCCTGTTTCTATTTCTTCTTTTTGTTCATTGCTCACTGTTGCTATTTCCTCTTCCTGTTTATTGTTCACTGTTGCTCTTTTTTCTTCTCGTTTATCGTGTATTGTTTTCTTTCTTCTTATTATCAAATTCTACGTTGACTGGTATGGAGGTAATATGTACATGTTGTACTGTCTTACTGAGGGTTATAAATTATATCCACTTCTCACGGTCCACTGCCAGAATTTGTATGATGTTTAGTCCATCTCGGTCGCGTGTAGTTGTTCGTCAGGCTGTCCTGGGTCAAGCCTATCTATCTTTCAGAATATCTGTATCTAAAAAGAAATGGGATACAATGGACATTGTGGAACCAATTGAAAGATTTTGACTTCGCAGATGACGTTGTACTTCTAGTACACAGCCACACACAAATGTAAGAGAAACTTCAGATCTTAAGCAAGAATTCAGCTAAACTGGGACTATATATTAACAGACAAAAAAATATTGAAAAGTAATAGCGCAAGCAATAGCCTCATGGTAATAGAAGGAGTGCCAACTGAGGAAGCAGAGAGTTTCACATATTTAGGCAGCATAGAGGATAAATACTGGAAGAACAGAAAAGGATGTTAAATCTAGAATAACCAAGGCCAGGACAGCATTTATCCAACTTAACAAAATGTGGTCATCTAAGAACATCAAAACAAGAACCAAACTTAGGCTTTTCAATACAAACGTAAACACTGTCCTGCTATATGGTTCAGAGACATGGGTTATGACCAAGACAATACAACAGAGGATACAAACATTCATGACCTACTGCATTAAATGGCAGGACAAGATCAGGAATGAGGAGGTCTGGGAAAGGGCAGGACAAGAACCTATGAAGCTACAAATCATGTCTAGGAAGTGGAAGTGGATTGGCCACACTCTGAGGAAACTCGACACCATCATAGCAAGACAGGCACTGACATGGAATCCTCAAGGAAATAGAAAACGAGGAAGACCTAGACTTACTTGGAGAAGAGAAATTATGACAGTGCTCAGAGACAAGGGATACACATGGAAGGAAGTAGAGAATAAATCCAAGAACAGGGATGACTGGAGTGGCTTTATCTGTGGCCTATGCTTCAAGGGAGTGAATGATGATGATGATGTCTGTTATCTGGTAATTCTTGCAACAGCATTCAAGAATCTCTTACTTCTTAGAAGGTCCCATAATTCCTGTCTGTCGTGCTGGTTTTAAGTTTCCTCTTCCGGTTTCTAAACCTTGTGATTGTTACTTGTTACTGGAATCCAAGATGTCTGACCAACAAGACCAAGACCGAAGCGATAAAGCCGGGAGCAAATTTTTTTTGTCTAATTCCGCAATGTGTCCCAGAAAACAACGCAAGCTTTTTTGTTATAAGGGGATATGGTGTTAGTATCCCATATTTTACGTGACCAGTGATGTGGCCAGCATCACTCTTGGGTGGACTTTCCAGCGCCCGGCGGCCATTTCTACAGCCTGGTTAATTTTGGTGCCTACGCAGAGGACTTGAACCAACCATCCCCGCGTGGGAGGCAAGTACACTAACCGCTACGCCCACTCAGGCTCCAAATAGGAAACAGGCTGTTTATTAGATATAGGTCGTAGGTTATTTACTGCCTTGTTTCCATTGGCGATGAGATCTGGCAGGGGCGCGCAATCGCTGGAAACTAAAGAAATTAGTTACAGAACATTGTTTGTTCACTCCTGTTACCTGTATGTAAAGATCTCCACCACAGCTCCGGCTGAAAGACTCGTTACTTGAAAATCTTCAGCCAAAGTTTTGTATTCAAGTCCTTCTCGGCAAGTCTCAAGTCGCAAGTCGAGTTCGAGTCTCCACACTTCGTCTATTCCAAGCAGAGCTTTCTAAATGACGTAAGTCGAAGTATTGTCCATAACTCGAGAACTGTGTTTAAATTCTTCATGACAAGTCTTAGGTCACTACTTTCAAGACGCAGTCCGAGTACGAGCCTCTACACTTTATCTCGCCAGTCGTGTCCAAGTGGAGACTGCTGAATGAGTTACTCTGATCCTAGTTGCTACTGATCTTATCTCGACTCAAGTCGCGTCTTGAAAGCGGCTCAAGTATATAACTCCAGTTATCACGTATTCTAGTCATTCAAGTGAATACCTCCAGGTCTCGAATCGAGTCGAGTAGTTACTGTTCACATTTCGAATCGAGTCTTCCAAGTTACTCGAGTTCTGGTCGATCAACAAGAATTACAACCCTATAAGCGATCATCATCATCATCATCATCTACAATTTGCAGACAGTCTTCTTACAGGAGAAACCTGAAGTTTGATCACCTGTTTTCCTTTGGTCTGTCGGGCCGACTGTCATAAGCTTTATTCTCGTTGGAGCTGTCCGCTACCTAATCTGCTTCCGCCACAAAACTTGCCCCGGGTCCCTGAGAACACGTCGTCCCGGCGGAGGAATTTCCTTCCAGAGGTCTGACACTTCCGCCCTGAATAGTGCCAACCAAATAGCGCGGGGCTGGTACACGAGAGAACCTGTCAGCCCCCATTCTGTGTCACGTGACACGAGAGCAAGAATGCCGGGACTCCAATCAACCAAGGCTCGTGAGCTATATATACGTGTATATATCATGATATACGCTTTTTTCCCCCTATACGTTGCGTTGTTCGCAAGCTGGTTCTGGTATGCCGTTAATATACACACGAACACATACACATGCATACAGAATGGTCTCTCCTGCACCTCGTATCAGCGGCCATTTGATTCCAAGCTCCTTATACGCGGATGCTTGAAACCGCGAATAATACCGAACCCTATATAACATACGTTTTCACGTAAAATTATCCACATTCAAAATATGAAATAAAACAAATAAAAAAACAGACCGCAGTACTGTAATTATGAAATAAGGAGAGAGAGAGAGAGTGACTGATTGACTGACTGACTGATTGATCTTTATTTCCAAAAGGGTTAAGAATTGGGCAGGTAGGGCCGTCAGACATTCTGCCCTTTATCACACAACTTTCTCTCTGTTCCACACATGCTACAAATATGCTGTTCATGTAACAAACATAATTAACAATAAAGTAACTACATACGCATGAAATTACTAACAACATACAGATATAAATGACTGACTACATAAACAGATAAATGACTACCTACATACATATATAAATGACTGTCTACCAAACAAAAATTTCATTACTATTCGGAATAATGAGTTCGGTGTTTGTAAGAGCAGTCTAAAATAACTTTTTTACGATTCGTGGAGGCATGTAGTTGACATCAAATATATATTGGAAAAGTTTCAGAGAGAGGGAGAGAGAGAGAGTGAGAGTGTGAGAGAGAATAAGAGAGAGTAAGAGAGAAGGAGAGAGTGAGAGTGAGAGAGAGAGAGAGAGAACTACTATTACTACCACTACAACTACTTCTACTAGTAAATCTCTCTTCGAGAGAGACAAGATAATGACATCAATAATTAATACCCCATTCATGAGGACACTCATTCATGAGGATAATCGTAAAACATTCGAAAATGTGACTTCCTGTTTCTCTCCGCAGACAGCGATGAAGGAAAGAAGAGCGACAGCGAGAGCAAAAGAAAGAGGAAGCAGAGAAGAAACAGGACCACTTTCAACAGCACGCAGCTGGCGGCCCTGGAGCGGGTCTTTGAGAGAACGCATTACCCGGACGCTTTCGTCAGGGAGGAGTTGGCACGAAGAGTGAGCCTAAGCGAAGCCAGAGTCCAGGTATGTCTGACCCAGTTTGTTTTTTTCCTTCTGAACTTATTATTATTATTATTATTATTATGACCGATCGAAACAGCTGAGATCAAGTTCTCTGCGAACATCTGTACACTTGTTCTTGTACAGTCTCCCTGTGACTGAGGGCTGGTGTTCTTTGCAGCCGATGTTGTGAAGGTGTTGAGGCAAAACATCGTATCGGCTTGGGAGCGGGTTATCTTATATCTTATATCCTTCCCGTGCCGTTAGACGTCACACAGGGCTCGCAAAGTAGTTCGCCAATTTTTCCTGTTTTCTGCGAGTCTTTGAACCTCATCAAAGGATTTTATGCCTGTTAATTTGGCCTCTCTTAACAATGTCCTCTTCGGAGTTTCACGCGGTCTGCCTCTTTTTTCTTTGGCCTGTTGTGTTCCACTTGATAGCTTGTTTCGGGATTCTCTGATCATTTCTTCTCATCAAGTGACCAACATATGTCCATCTCCTTTTCCTGATCACCTATGAGACTGGTTGTTGTTCAGTCATCTGTCTTATCTCTGCATTGTTCTTGAATTCGTTCCACTTGATGCCGAGTATTTTCCTTAGGCATTTGTTTTCAAAAGAGTCTAATTTCTTTTCTATTTCTTTAGTGGGTTATATCAGCTTTTTTTTCAGTTCCGAGTACAGCTAAAAAGCAGGGGATATACAATGCTTCTTTAGCAGACCCCACCACCATGGAGGCTATGGCGATCCCAGGCTAGATCTGTTACCAAGGGTACCAACTGAGAGGTGGGGCAGGGTCTTGGTCGGCTATGGTTCTCTAATCCGGAGGCTAGTATATCAGATATGGGTCGCTGATTGCCTCATCGGACACTGTCTTCACTCCCGAAACTTATTGTAAGTAAACCCTCGATTTAAGGGACACCTATATAACGGACACCAATACGGGACAATAATAGATCTTAAGCACTGCATCGTATCTCTGTCTGGCAGTTAGTAGCCTATAGCGGCATGCTAGTGTCGGAGCTGGCGAACCATAGCTGACCAAGACCCTGCTGTTCCGCTTCTCCGTTGGCTTCTCCCAGTAACAGGCATAGCGTGGCTGACGGGGCGGGGATGTCCTCTTACGGCAGTGGAGTCTTGTAAGAAGTATTGCACACCCTTTTTTTTGTAGCTCTATTTATGCGCTGAAAGAAATAGCCAGCATAACCTGCTTCCAATCCAGCACGATCCTGTGCCCATAAACGTCACCGCATCGGATAGGAAGAACACCAACTCGAGGTTCCAGGCAGAAGAAGAAGAAGAAATCTCACTTGTTTGAGGCAGCGTGGAGTAGGCTCCCTTTGTTTCTATCTCAAGCTATCTTGAGGTCAGGTTTTATACAGAGTGTTTCTATCTCAATCTGTCTCAAGCTATCCTGAAGTCAGGTTTTATACAGACTGTTTCTATCTCAATCTGTCTCAAGCTATCTTGAGGTCAGGTTTTATACAGAGTGTTTCTATCTCAATCTGTCTCAAGCTATCCTGAGTTCAGGTTTTATACAGAGTGTTTCTATCTCAATCTGTCTCAAGCTATCCTGAGGTCAGGTTTTATACAGAGTGTTTCTATCTCAATCTATCTCAAGCTATCCTGAGGTCAGGTTTTATACAGACTGTTTCTATCTCAATCTATCTCAAGCTATCCTGAGGTCAGGTGTATACAGACTGTTTCTATCTCAGTCTATCTCAAGCTATCGTGAGATAAGGTTGTACACAGTATTTCCGTGATTTCTCGAATGTGACATTATTTATTCAATATTTACGCAATCCTTACACATCATCATACAATCTCGTGGTAGAAGGAGTTAAAAGAAAACGCAGGAGCTTAAAATGTCAGGCAGAAATCAGAGCTAAGGCGATAGACTTCGTAAGAAAATAGAAGAAGTCAATATGATCCAAGCTGGTTTTAGGGAAGGAAGAGGATCAAGAGATCATATATGCAATATAAGATTAATAATAGAGAAATGCAGAGAGTTTAATGTGAATCTATATTTATCTTTTATAGACTACTCAAAGGCATTTGATTGTGTACAACACCAGAAACTCTGGGAAATAATGGGGAAAAAAAAGGATTTCCAACTCATTTGATACAATTAACATCACTGCTGTATCTAGACCAACAAGCAGCAGTAAGAATAAATGGTGAAACAACAACTTGGTTTGACATAAAACAAAGGGTCCGTCAGGGGTGCATATTGTCACCCTACTTATTTAACTTGCATACTGAAAATATAATGAGGAATGTTAGAGAAGATGTAGACAAAGAATATTACGATGCCATAACAATCGGAGGTTATGAAATACCAGAGATTAGATATGCTGATGACACAGTATTACTGTCCATAACACAAAAAGGAGTAGAAACACTAATTTTGTCAGTCCGTAAGAACAGCGAAGAGCAAAACCTCTATCTTAATGCGAAGAAAACTAAAATGATGACAAATCAGTAACCTACGTTGCTCTGGTTGGCCCAGTGGTTAGGTGCTCGGTCTACTAATGGAGTGGTGCCAGTTTTAAGTCCAAGCACTAGGGGGGATTTTTTTTTCTGGTATACCAAGAAGGCACCCGGGCTCCACCCAGCATTTAAAAATGGCTACAAGAGAAATCCTGGAAGGTAAACTCGACCAGGCGTGATACTGACCACATCAGACTTTCATGGGCCGAAGGTCTTGGAAAATACGGGCCTAACACAATATCCCCAATATCATTTAATGGCGTGGAAACGAGGATTTTACCTTGACCTTATCAACAATCTAAATTTAGCGCTATAGACCGAGTTCGTGCTGTGTTTTTTTTTCCCCATTATTTATTACCTTTCTCTTTAGTATGGTTTTCCCTATTGTGTTACTTGATATGATCGAAATATTTTAACTGAATGAATGTCACGTTTTTTTTCATGTTTTTCTCACGTTCAGTCGATTCTTTGCCTTTTCTTTTGTTCACGAAATTTCTCCCATTCTTCGGTATACCCACGTTTGAAAGGCCACGAGAAGAGAAAGTTTGTTTGTTTGGTAAAATTTCGATAACAAGGGAAGCAATAATTAGTGGCTTAATGACCTTCCATCCCTTTTCATAGTAATGTCCCCTAGCACACATTTTTCAAATCGCTACACTTTAGATGCATCAAAATTAGAGTTTCAGATTTAGGACGCTACGAATTTGGAACAGGAAATGAGGAGGAAGATTAGGAGGAGGAGAAGGACGAGGGGTGGGGGGAGGGGAGAAGGGTAGGAATTAAGAGAAAATGAACACACCTAAAACAAGAAATCAAAACATTGTAATAGCTCCTTGTAGCAGGGTTATTCAGTGTAGGGAACAGGTTATTATAATTATTCATAGTAAAGAAATAGAAAAGAAATTAGACTCTTTTGAAAACAAATGCCTAAGGAAAATACTCGGCATCAAGTGGAATGAATTCAAGAACAATGCAGAGATAAGACAGATGACTGAACAACAACCAGTCTCACGGGTGATCAGGAAAAGGAGATGGACATATGTTGGCCACTTGATGAGAAGAAATGATCAGAGAATCCCAAAACAAGCTATCAAGTGGAACACAACAGGCCGAAGAAAAAGGGGCAGACCGCGTGAAACTCTGAAGAGAACATTATTAAGAGAGGCCAAGTTAACAGGCATAAAATCCTTTGTTGAGGTTGAAAGACTCGCCGAAGACAGGAAAAATTGGCGAACTACTTTGCGAGCCCTATGTGACGTCTAACGGCACGGGAAGGATATAAGATAAGATAAGATAGTAGGGAACAGGTTATTATAATTTTTGCACTGTAGGGAATTGCTTATTATAATTACTGACTGCATGGAATGGGTTGTTATAATTATTCATTGTACGGAATGGATTATTATAATTATTCATTCTAGGGAATGGGTTAATATTATTATTCATTGTAGGGAATTGTTTATTATATTTATTGACTGTAGGGAATGGGTTGTTATAATTATTCACTGTAGGAATGGGTTAATGTAATTGATGACTGTAGGGAATGGGTTGTTAAAATTATTCATTGTAGGCAATGAGGTAATATAATTTTTTACTTTAAGAGATAGATTATTAAAATTTTTGGTTGTAGAAAACAGGTTATTAGAATTATTGACTGTAACAAACAGGTTATTTAAATTATTGACTGTAGGGAATGGGTTATTTGAATTATTAACTGTAGCGAATTGGTTAATAGAATTATTAGCTCTCAGGAAAAGATTATTAGAATTATGTGCTGCCGTGAATGGGTTATTAGAATTATTAACTGTAGTGAATGGGTTATTAGAATTATTCACTGTATGGAATGGGTTATTAGAATTATTCACTGTAGGGAAAGGGTTATTATAATTATTGACTATATTCAGGAAGTGATAAACATGAACGAGGAGTAGGAATAATATTTGACGAACAAACGGGAAGGACAATTGTAGGATATTTAAATATCTCAGACCGAGTCCTGCTAGCCCAACTGAAAGGACAACCAATAAACATAAATATTATACAAGTGTACGCTCCAACATCTGAAAGTTCTGAAGAAGATGTACAGTTATTCTATAATGACATAGAGACAGCACTAAAACACACAAAGTCACATGAAGTTACCATAGTCATGGGAGATTTTAATGCCAAAGTTGGTAAAGGAAGAACTTCGGACATCGTTGATGACTATGGACTGGGGGAGAGGAATGACAGAGGTTATAAATTAATTGAATGGGCAAGAATACATAGCATGGTTGTAGGAAACACCTGGTTTAAACAACATCCTCGAAGACTGGCAACGTGGTGCAGCCCAGACAAAAAGACTTTTAACCAGATAGACTACATAAACAAACGATTCCGTAATGCATTACTGACAACAAAAACCATGCCAGGAGCTGACTGCAATAGTGACCATGACCCACTCTGTGGAAAAATTAGAATAAAGCTAAAGAAAGCAAGCAGAAAAGTGAGAAACATCAAACTGAATACAGAACTCCTTAAAAATGACCAAGAACTGCGAGAACAATACAAAGTTATTATTACAAATAGATACAATGCAGTATCAAAGATAAATAGTATAGATGAACAGTGGGAAATATTAAGAGATTCTATCCACCAAACTGTTAAGGAGATAATACCACCAAAAAAAGAAGCCCCTAAAAATAAATGATGACAGACGACATCTTAGGACTGATGGACAAGTGGAGGAGGAGTAAAAATAACGAGGAAAAATATAACAAGATAAATAAAGAAATAAGACGCAAATGCAGAGAAGCAAAAGAAGTGTGGTTAAATGAACAGTGCAGATAGATAGAGGACTCTCATATTAAAGACAGCAAAAACATGCACAAACGAATTAATGAACTCACAGGCAGGAAAACAAAATATACTACAGGATGCCTGAAATCGAAAGAAGGTAAAATGATGGGAAAGGAAGACATTGTGGACAGAGTATATCGGTGAGCTATATGGAGAAGAAAGACCAGAATTAACACCAGATACTGAAAACTGTGATGGACCGCCAATACTTGAAGATGAAATCATAGATGCCATCAAACACATGAAGAAAGGAAAAGCAACTGGGCCTGATAATATAGCAATAGAAGAAATAGAGGCACTAGAGGAGACAGGAATAAAAATAATAACCAAGTTACTTAATGACATTTACAACAGTGGTTATATTCCCAGTGACCTGATGAAATCCACGTTTATAGCACTACCAAAGAAACCAGGTGCAAAGGAATATGATGACCACCAGACTATCAGCCTCTCATGTCACATAACGAAGCTACTTCTGAGAATCATTATGAGAAGAACAAGGAAAAAGATAAAAATGGAAATAGCAGATGAACAGTTTGGATTTGTTGAAGGAAAGGGAACACACAATGCCATTTATGCTTTATGAACACTAACAGAAAGAGCTTTAGAAGTACAGAAATATCTCTACTTATGCTTCATTGATTACACCAAGGCATTCGACAAGGTGAAACATAATGAAATTATTAAAATGCTTGAAGACATCAATATAGATGGCAAAGACCTGAGGATTGTAAAACATCTATACTGGCAGCAAGAAGCAGCAATTCGAGTTGAAAATAGAACTGGAAAATATCAACCTATAAAACAAGGGGTGCGACAAGGATGTGTACTATCTCCAGACCTTTTTTCTCTGTACAGCGAGAATATTCTAAGAACGATCATCACAGAACCAGGCATAAAAATTGGAGGATACAATATTAACCACCTTCGGTATGCTGACGACACATTACTGATAGCTGAGAACCAACAAGACCTGCAAAATCTCTTGGATAAAATCGCCAAAGAAAGTGAACAGAAAGGCCTTACTTTGAACATCAGAAAGACAGAGACTATGGTTATATCTAGGAAACAGAATCCACCAACATACAGTATAAAATTAAACGGAACTATTCTAAAGCAGGTCCAGAAATTCAAATACCTTGGAGCAGTAATAACTTCAGATGGGAAATGCACAACAGAAATTAGGAACAGAATAGGCCAAGCAAAGACTGCATTTCAGAGAATGAGAAACATATTAGCCAACACAACCTTATCAATGAATGTTAGAAAACGAGTCCTAAAATGCTATATTGAACCTATCTTGTTATATGGAAGTGAATCATGGATAATAGGCAAGTCTGCACAAAAATCATTGGAAGCAACAGAAATGTGGTTTATTAGAAGAATGTTGCGAATCCCCTGGACAGCAAAAATAACTAATGAAGAATATATGAGAAGAGCTGGAGAGACAAAAAACCTTGTCAAAAAGATAAGAGAGAGACAATGTACTTTCATAGGACATGCAATGAGAAGAGGGGGCATAGAAAATATTATAACAACAGGAAAAATAGAAGGAAGAAGATCAAGAGGAAGACCAAGAGAAATGATACTGGACAGTCTGACGGGATGGTGTGAGAGGAGATCACCAACTGACCTGATGGCCTGCATGAAGGATCGTGTACTCTGGAGAAGCATAATAGCCAACGCCAGTCGGCACGGCACCTGATGATGATAATGATAGAGAATGGGCTAATATAATTATTGACTGTAAGGGATGCATTACTAAAATTGTTGGATGCAGGAAACGGTTGTCAGAATTATTGACTGTAGGGAATGGGTTGTTAGAGTTCTTAACTGTAGAGAAAGGGTTTTCAGAATTATTAACTGTAGGGAATGGGTTATTAGAATTATTAACTGTAGGGAATGGGTTATTAAAATTATTAACTGCAGGGAATGGGTTATTATGATTATTAGCTGTCAGGGGTACATATTGTCGCCTTACTTATTTAACTTGCATACTGAAAATATAATGAGGAATGTTAGAGAAGATGTTAGACAAAGAATATTACGATGCCATAACAGTTGGAGGTTATGAAATACCAGAGATTAGATATGCTGATGACACAGTATTACTGTCCACAACACAAAAAAGAATGGAAAAACTAATTATGTCCGTCCGTAAGAACAGCGAAGAGCAAAACCTCCTTAATGCGAAGAAAACTAAATTGGTGACAACTGACAAAACAAATAAGGCAGCTGAAATATGTACCACTGAGGTAAAACTGGAAGAAGTGGAGAGTTTTGAATATCTTGGATCACTGCTAAGTAATAATGGAGATACAATGAGCGAAATTAAAAGGAGGACATCTATCGCTCTTCAGAAAGTAAAACAACTAAATAATCTGTAGAGAGGAACAGACAGAACTACAAAAATAAGATTTTTAAGGGCATGCATCTTTCCCATCGCAACATATGCCTATGAGACCAGGACACTTAACAAAACAGCTGAGAACACATAAATGCCTTTAAATGTAAATGCTACAGAAGAGTTCTTCAAATATCGTGGACACAAAAAAAAAAAAAATATATCCACACTACAAGAACTTAATATTGAAGAAGGCTGGCTAGTAAAGAGGATTAAAGAGAGAAAACTTAAATATTTTGGACACATTAAACGTCATGATAATCTAGATAAGACCGTCTTGGAAAGGTACATAATGGGAAAAAGAAAGAGAAGAAGACCAAGGCGAAGATGGCTGCAAGACATCGTTGATAATCTGAAAATGGATGTATCAGCAGCAGGCCATCTTGCTCACAACCCAGATGTCTACAGGAGAGTTGTTAGGGAGGCAAGTTCCACAAGGGACATGCAAATGACTGACTGAGTGGTTATATGTATGAACCAGTAGTGGTAGCAGTTAACCAGGTAAGGCCTGTTACTATTGGCACCAACGGAGAGGTGGGATAGGGTCTTGATTAGCTATAGGTCAGCAACCCAAAAATATGGCATGTAAAACTATGGGTTGCTGACTGTCAGAAAAAAAAACAAAAAACATAGCGTCTTCACATTCCCCAACCCCAACCCCAACCCCTCCCAACCAGCCCCAGGTACCTAAGATATTAGAATCGTCTTGATCCTTTCTCGTACATTCGGTCTCAATACGAAATGATGATGTACCTCAACATCTTCACCACATTGGCTGTAGAGAACGCAAACTCGCAGCTCCAGAGAGATAGTAATAGTAGTAGTAGTAGTAGTAATAGTAGTAGTAGTGGTACTAATAGTAGTGGTTGGTAATGGTAGTAGTAGTGGTAGAAGTAGTAGTATTGGTAGTAGTAATAGTAGTAGTATTAACTGTAGTGGTAATAGTGGTACTAGTAGTAGTGATTGGTAGTAGTGGTATTAGTAGTAGTGGTGGTAGTAGTGGTAGAGATAGTAGTTGTTGTAGTAGTAATAGTAGTAATAGTGGTACTAGTAGTAGTGGTTGGTAGTATTAGTAGTAGTAATAGCAGTAGTAGTAGTAGTAGTAGTAGTAATAGTAGTAGTAGTAGTAGTAGTTGTAGTAATAGTATTAGTAGTAGTTGTTGTAATAGTGGTACTAGAAGTAGTGCTTTGTAGTAGTAGTATTAATAGTAGTAGCGGTAATAGTGGTAGTGGTAGTAGCAGCAGTCGTAGTGGTAGTAATAGTAGTAGTAATAGTAATGATGGTAGTAGTAGTACTAGTAGTAATAGTAATCGTAGTAGTAGTAGTAGTAGTAGTAGTAGTAGTAGTAGTAGTAGTAGTAGTTAGTAATAATTTTTGCTGATATATCTTCTCTCTTTTTTTCTCTTCAATCCCAAACGACATTCAGGTGTGGTTCCAGAACCGTAGAGCCAAATTCAGAAGGAATGAACGAAACCTGATGGCGCAAAGACAATCTATTTATGGGCGGAGCAACGTAGAGGGAACTCCCATCGAGCAGCCAATCACACCTCGAGCCCCGCCCATGTCCACGGAGTACCTTTCCTGGGCGGGGACAACAGGATACAGCGGCCCATCCCCGGCAGCGTCGTCCGGGTCAAGTTGTGCCCTCGCTTCGCCTCATTCACTCTCATCGTCAACAGCCGTCGGTTCGAGTCTGGCGTGCCTCAGGCTCAAAGCTCACGAGTACAACTCAACTATCCAGCCCTCGCCGTACCTGCACCAGCAGCTGCCCCAATGATGGAGACGAGAAACGTTCTCGCTTTTAGTTTTGTGAAATCCAAAACCCGCTATTAAACAGTGGCGTAACTAGGGTAAGGGAGATAGGTGGGTGCGCGTGCTCGTGCCGTTTAACTCGGGGAAGGAATTGGGGGTGGGGTGGGTGTGGTTTGGGGAGTGGGGGAATATGTTTACGGCTAAAGGTATATTTTAAAAATGTCCGATTTTGATTCATGTGAACGTTTAGCACCGAGCATTTCCTAAAGTGGCGTCCCATCTTTTTTTTGCACAATTTGCACTGGGATCCATTAAACCTTAGTTACGCCTCTGTTCGTAAGTAACAGCTGCCGAGTAGCTGTTTTTTGCCAGCTTTAATTTAATTGACTGATATATTCTGATCTTGTACCTTAATGTGCCTATATGTCTATAATATTAGAGTATTTACAAGAGTACCACTATCGGCGGACTAACCAACACTCGGGGCCCTTATGCTAAACTTAACATGGGGCCCAGACCCATCCAACTATACCCTTCATTTCTGGATGTAAACTTCAAGAAGCAATAGTCTGCATTTTCAGATGGTTTTTTTTTATGTTTGACGCTGGGCCCCGTTCTCTTCTGGACCCCTAGAATTAAGTCTCTTCTGCCTAATGGACAATCCGCCACTGAATACCATGGTATTCCTTAAATTAATGTGAATACAGGAAGTAAGAGCCAGCATGAAGATATTTTTTTTGTGTGGTGATTTTAGACAACTGAAAGAAGTTAAAATTTCTTTATGTGAATTCATGAAGATAAATCTGTAAATCTAATTATATAAGAATTTCTATGTTATACAGTGCTTTTGTACTTGTGTTTGCGTACTTTGTAAACTTCGTCAAACAATGAAGTGCCAAGAATTAACCCAAGTATTTTATGACGTAATTATACTTTGCGTACACACTTCCGAGAATAGAAATACAAGGGTCTCTCTCAACTGCCGCGTTTCAAGTAGGATTGCCAGTTCTGATTAGATTTGAAAATACAGAGAGACTGTGGTATTCCTACTTTCTTGAGACGTAAGAAATGACAGTACAAATTCTGATTTTCATTTCTTTCCCCGTCATATTTTGCCAGGATAAAGCTCACAACATTATTTTCATTTACATGACCAAGGCTTACAGTGATGTATGTAAAGATGATAAATGGCTGTTGAATAACTGATTTGCAAGTAAGCAGTTATATATAAAGCGGACTCCCGATTATACTTTTTCTCATGCCGCGTAAAGTTAACTCGCGTTAATTTCTTCCATAACCTAATGTTAAAACATCAATCATCTCAGTTCTGCGTGTGCGTATTTGTACTTAGTTTGACTGCTGTTAAATATTTGTTTCAGATGTTTTCATACAAAGATTTCCTTGCGACCCCAATAGTTCTTTTCACTTCAGTTACCATAATCTCTTATCATTTAAAAGGCTTTACAATAAACAGTTTTACCAATAGACAGACACTGTGGAACTGTTAACGCTCACCTTTCCAAGACAGTGGAACTGTTAACGCTAACCTGTCCAAGACAGTTGAACAGTTAACGCTAACCTGTCCAAGACAGTGGAACTGTTAAAGCTAACCTGTCCAAGACAGTGGAACTGTTAACGCTAACCTGTCCAAGACAGTGGAACTGTTAAAGCTAACCTGTCCAAGACAGTGGAACTGTTAACGCTAACCTGTCCAAGACAGTTGAACAGTTAACGCTAACCTGTCCAAGACAGTGGAACTGTTAACGCTAGCCTGTCCAAGACAGTGGAACTGTTAACGCTAACCTGTCCAAAACAGTGGGAACTGTTAACGCTAGCCTGTCCAAGACAGTGGAACTGTTAACGTTAACCTGTCCAAGACGGTGGAACTGATAACGCTAACGGGTCCAAGACAGTGGAACTGTTAACGCTAACCTGTTCCCAAGACAGTGGAACTGTTAAAGCTAACCTGTCCAAGACAGTGGAACTGTTAACGCTAACCTGTCCCCAAGACAGTGGAACTGTTAACGCTAACCTGTCCAAGACAGTGGAACTGTTAACGTTAACCTGTCCCCAAGACGGTGGAACTGATAACGCTAACGTGTCCAAGACAGTGGAACTTTTAACGCTAACCTGTCCAAGACAGTGGAACTGTTAACGCTAACCTGTCCAAGACAGTGGAACTGTTAACGCTAACCTGCTCAAGACAGTGGAACTTTTAACGCTAACCTGTCCAAGACAGTGGAACTGATAACGCTAACCTGTCCCCAAGGCAGTGGAACTGTTAACGCTAACCTGTCCAAGACAGTGGAAATGTTAACGCTAACCTGTCCAAGACAGTGGAAATGTTAACGCTAACCTGTCCAAGACAGTGGAGCTGCTAACGCTAACCTGCCCAAGACCTATAACACATAAAATAACGATGTTTTTTTTTCTTGTTAAAGCTTATGTGCTAATTTTAAAAGTCTGATGGCGTTGAGAGAATTTTAATTTAACATGTGCTTTCTGTCAAATTTTTTGTGTGAGATTTCTGACTTTCCGCTTTAGTTCATTAATATTGTATATTTCTGTGGTATAGTTTGTGTTTTGTTGCTTTCTGTTTTTAAAAGTGTTATAAGTTTAATTTTTAATGTGGTTTTTGTGTAACAGTAAGCGAGGGGGGAGAGAGAGAGAGAGAGAGAGAGAGAGAGAGAGAGAGAGAGAGAGAGAGAGGAGGAAATTTTCTCCTTTTTTTTTGTTTTTGCTGTAAATTCAGCAAAAATTGTTCCTACCCCTACTTTTATCATTGTAGCTTTTATAGTGTTATGTAGCATCTTTACTTTATTTTCTTATACCATTTAAAAATTATCAGGTTGCTTTTTTTATACTTCTTACAGGAACTAGCATAAACAAAGAGAGACAGAAGTTTAACATTAATAATAAGACGCTGACATTCTGTTATTAACAAATTCGTTTTCTGTTATTGAAAACACTGATATTCTGTTAGTAAGGCGCTGATATTCTATTATTAATTGTATATTATTCCATTAGTAAAACGGTGAAACTTTATCGGCAAAAGCACTGTTATTCTATTTAAAGACTGATTTTTTTAGCAAGACGCTGATATTCTATTACTGACGCACAATTTCAGGTGGTAATGGCACCCGTCTTTCCGTTAATAACGCGCTGAAATTCTGTCTGTAAGAGCTGATAGCTTATAATAAGCGCGCTATTATTCCGTTATCACAGCACTGATAGTCTGTTAGTAATGTGCTGTTATTCTACTGGTATGGCCAACTGATATTCTGTCAGTAAAGAAGTACTCATCTTTACGAGGGGTGTTCAGAAAGTAATGCACCACATCGTTTTTCTCAGGAGCTGTTTATTTAAAAAGCATGAAATTTATGCACATTATACACGAATATGTCATGTAAACATCGGTATTATTCAGCATAAGACCCATCAACTTGTACAACCTTACGCCAGCGCGAAACAAGTGGATGTATTCCTAGCCCGTACCAGATTTTCTCTTGATTGTGTAGTCATTTCTTCGCTGCATGAATCACTCCTTTGTCATCTTCAAATCTTATCCCTCGAAATGCATCCTTAAGTGGACCAAACAGATGGAAATCAGGTACAGGTACAGGTAATCCTGTCATGCCTTAGAGGCACATAGGGATATGGTGTTAGTGCCCATATATTCCTTGGCCTGTCAGCACACTAGAGGGTGATATGGTCAGTATCACGCCTGGCCGCCTTTCCTTCCCCAACTCCAGAATAAGTCGGGTACCCATTTCTACAGCTGGGTGACTGGTGAGCCTCTGGCCGGATTCGAACCCCAGGCCTTCGCCATGAGAGACCAGTGCACTAACCACTTCGCCACCCAGACCAAATCGAGAGTATAGGGTGGATGGAGTAGTACAGTCTAACCCAATTTGGTGATTGCTTCCCGTGTTGCCAGACTTGTGTGAGGGCGCGCATTGTCGTGAAGGAGAAGCAGGTGTGCTGGATTCTTATGCGGCGAACTCTGCGAAAATGTCGATTGAGTTTTTTTTCAGTGTCTAAGCTTGTGAATTAATTGTCTTTCCTCTTGGCATAACATCCTCAAGAATCACGCCTTTAATGTCCCAAAAGACAGTGATCATGACCTTTCCAGCTGAAGGAGTTGTCTTGAATTTCTTTCTTCATGGTGATTGCGGATGATACCATTCCATTGACTGTCTTTTTGTCTCAAATTCAAAATGATGTGCCCAGGTTTCGTCACCTGTTACGATCTTAGCCAAAACGTTTGCTCTTTCAACATTGAAACGCTCCAACAATTCAGAAGAAATTGCTTTCCTTTGCAATTGATGATCATTTGTGAGGCTTCGAGGAGTCCATCTAGTGCAAACCTTAGAAAATTCGAGAGCTTTTATAACTGCATTTGCACTACCGTTGCTGACTGACAGCTTTAAGGCCAGTTGTTGAGTAGTGATACGCCTATCAGTAAGAATAATGCCCTCAGCCCATTTCAACATTTCTGCCTTGGTGGCTGTGGCAGGACGTCCACAGCGCTGCCGATTATGCAACTCCTTATCTCCACTTATTGATTCTCTGAACACAGCGACTGACTGTACTCCTGTCGACTGCAAAACTTCCATACACATAACATAGACGCTTGTGAATGTTCACAATAGTTTCCTTCTCTGCAACGAGAAATTCTATCACAATTCGCTGCTTATACCGCAGGTTGTTAACACGCCCCATTTCAACGGTTAGGGCAGCCATATTCTTTGGCCGGTTGCGGTGCAATTTGGTTCACAGAATCAGCACATGCCATATTTAAAGCGTGCCAAATTTCATGCTTCTATCTTCGTTATTAGCTGGAAAAAAAAACACGATGTGGTGCATTACATCATGAGCGCTACTCTTAGCAATATGGTATAGAAACAACTTAGAAGATTCCGAAGTAAAGATCCTTGCTAGTCAGCTATCATATATATCAACCGAGATTTTAAGTGACATCGGAAAGGCAAATTAAGGGCATAATGTGAATCCCCCCCCCCCCTCCTTTTTTGCAGTTTAAAATATTAATAGGCGCTGCTTAAAAAGAGTCTCTGTTTTACTAGGGATAAAAACAGCCTATGTTCTACTGGGAGTAAAAACAGCCTAATTTCTACAGGGGGTAAAAACAGCATCCCTTATACTAGGGTATAAAAACAGTCTCCGTTCTACTAAAGTATAAAAACAGCCTCTATTCTAGGATATAAAAACAATCTCCGTTCTACTCAGATATAAAATAGTACTAGGATACCAGAGCCTTGCTAATAGAATATCAACTGCTTACTAATAGAATACTAATGTTTTACTATAGAATTTCAGCATTTTACTAATTGAATATTAATGTTTTATTAATAGAATACAAACTCCTACTAATGGGATACTTGTGTTTTATTAAAATAATATCAGCACCTTATTTATAGAAAAGTAGTGCCTTAATAATCGAATTTCAGTGCCTTAATAATAGAAAACTAGTGCCTTAATAGAATTTCATCGCCGTATTTATACAATATCTAAGCCGTATTAATAGAAAACTAGTGCCTTAATAATAGAATTTCAGCCCCTTATTTATAGAATATCAACACCTTATTAATAGAATATCAGCGTATTAATAGAAAACTAGTGCCTTAATAATAGAACTTCAGCGCCTTATTTATAGAATATCAACACCTTATTAATAGAAAACTAGTGCCTTAATAATATAACTTCAGCACCTTATTAATAGAAAACTAGTGCCTTAATAATCGAACTTCCACGCCTTAGTAATAGAATATCAGTGCCATAGTAATAGAATATCAGAGCCTTAGAATATCAGCACCCTAGTAGCACAATATCATTGCTTTACTCCTATGTAAAAAGAAATGTGCTACATACTTGTGTAGCCACTACAGTAACCATACTTTACTGTTGTATAACTGCTGCAGTAACTATACAATTATCGTATATTATGTTCGGATATAGTGTCTGGCCCTGCTGCTATGAAGTATAGTATTTTGTCATTTGGAATATGCTTGTATGCGCGTATGTTAGGACAGAATTGGGTTTTTATCGCTTTCTGAGATAAAAGTAAATGTTTTCACAAACGCCAGTTCTCCATGCTCTCCGTAGCTCTTAATAGTATATATTTACCACAATGCTAAATACACAGCTGGCTAACAACTTGATGGTATTTTCTGTGTATACAACTTTAAGTTTACGTTTATTTAGGTATGTACGGTTTACTTTTAATGGATACTGCCAAAGCCAAGTGCAGCTGTAACGATACCAGGTACCTAAATACATCCCACCCACTAGAGAGCTTTAAAAGTGATCTGTAAAAAGTTTTGTTTTGTTTTTTTTTTAAACACTAACGTACTTTCAAAGTATTTGATCAACAGCATCGTTGACTGTAGATTGACCTGGAGCAATTATGAGAGTCGTAGAATAAGTTACGGCGCACCATATGTATCACATTTTATAAAAAAAATTTTGTAATACTTTTTAGTGCAGAAACTTGGAACTTAAATAAGACAACAGAAAGGAAAACTAAGCCCTGAAAATGTGGATATATAGAAGAACAGGATGTGCCCCTTGGACAGAAAGGAAAACAAATAAAGAAGTACTAAGTGAAAAGAGAAATATTGAAAATCATTTTTTTTAAAAGATACTTTTGGGCTTGTTAAGAGGCATAATACTAAAGATCCTTCTAGAGGGGACGATGGAAGGAAAGAGAACAAGAGGACGACAGCGACATAGATGGATGGACAACATCAAGAGTAGATGGGTAGACAACATCAAGAGTAGATGGGTGGACAACATCAAGAGTAGATGGGTGGACAACATCAAGAGTAGATGGGTGGACAACATCAAGAGTAGATGGGTAGACAACATCAAGAGTAGATGGGTGGACAACATCAAGAGTAGATGGGTGGACAACATCAAGAGTAGATGGGCGGACAACAACAAGAGTAGATGGGTGGACGACATCAAGAGTAGATGGGTGGACAACATCAAGAGTAGATGGGTGGACAGAGGGCACTACGAAGGCAAGAAACGGAGAAGACAGAAGACTCATTGCAGCCAGTCTTCTGTTGGCGGGTTGGGGGGGGGGGGGGTAGAGAAGAACGGCACGTGATGATGATGATTACTTTCTGACTATAAAAAGGAGCTACTTTTAAAATTATGAATCACGTGATAATATTTCCTCGTGAGTTTCCTGGTCAGGGCGGGATTAAGTTCGTTTCTTTAAGAAAAGTTTGCTTTTTTTCAACTGTGTAATTCAGATCTTACTTCCTAATCAGTGGCGGCACCAACAGGGTTGGCTGTCACCCAGTGCGGTGACTCTCTGATATGTCAACCCCACTCGCCCTCTCCTCATCTCCCACTCTTGTGGACCACCTCCTGTATCAGACCACACAGAAACCTTACTTGTAAATCGTAATTTCTGTATATTAATGAATGTAAATTGCTTACATGTATTATTCCATATGAAAATACTATATGAATTCTTACAAGAGAATTGTTCTGTGAGCATCTCTTGCACTGTTAGTTACAACATTATTCATGGCAACATAATCAGAGATTACCATTTCGTTCTTAGAAAAGTTAACTTCACAAACATTCATTATGACAATATTGTAGCTGAGGCAGTTCTTCTTCTTCTTCTTCTTCTTCTTCTTCTTGAGCCATTAAGAGTCATTTCTGCAGATTGAGTTCACCTTCATTCCTCTCTATTCCTAATCTTCTCCCTCCAGTTGGTGACACCAATTTCCTTTATATCCTTTTTCTATGTTGTCTTTCCATCACTGTCTTGGTCTACCCTTTGGTCTTGTTTCCTCCATCTCTTGTGCAATACATCATTTTCGTTTGTCTGTTCTCTTCCATTCTTTCTACATGCCCCAGCCAGCGTAGTCTGTTCATATTCAAGACATTTATAATTCTGGGTGATTTAAATAACCCCTTCAGTTCAGTGTTCTTTCTAGTTCTCCACTTTCCACTGTTGGTATCATTTGTAGGTCCAAAGATTCTTCTTAGGATCTTGTACTCAAAGAGCTGCAGTTGTTCATCTTTCTTTGTTGTACTCCATGTTTCTGATCCATACATGACGGCTGGTCTTATTATAGTATTGTAGATTGTTATTTTGGTGTTTTGGGACAGAATTTTGGATTTTAACAGGTGTTGCAAGGCGAGGTATTTTTTATATCCTTACTTTACTTTTAATTTCCTCACTTACTATGATGCAGCTGTTGAAGGTTGTGCCTTCGATATAAAACACCCAAAGTGTAATCACATATATTAAAAATATAACATCTTACATCCTTCCCGTGCCGTTAAACTTCACATAGGGCCCGCATGGTAGTTCGCCAAGATGTCCTGTCTTCGGTGAGTTTTTCAATCTCACCAAGGGATGATATGCCCACTGAATTGGCTTCTCTTAACAATGTCCTCTTTACAGTTTCACGTGGTCGACCTCTTTTTCTTAGGCCTATTGTGTTCCATTTGATAGCTTGTTTGGGGATTATCTGATTGTTTCTTCTCATCACATGACCGACATATGTCCATCTTCTTTTTCTGATCAACCATGAGACAGGTTGTTGTTTGCTCATCTGTCTGATCTCTGAGTTGTTCTTGAATTCATTCCACTTTATACTGAGTATTTTCCTTAGGCATTTGTTTTCGAAAGAGTCTAATTTCTCGTCTATTTGTTTTCCAGCTTTCACAAAAAATATATATTATATTATATATTATATTTATATTATATAAGACGAAAGAACGGAAAAGAACTGTATTCATACCACTGCCAAAAAGGATAATCTGAAATTATGCACAAACTCCAGAAATGTTGTCCTGATTAGTTATGCCAGTAAAATTCTGTTAAAAATCATAATGGATAGACTTCGTAAGAAAAAAGAAGTCAACATGATCCAAGCTAGTTTCAGGCAAGGAAGAGGATAAAGAGATCATATATTCAATATAAGATTAATAATAGAGAAATGCAGAGAGTTTAATGTGAATCTATATTTATTTTTTATAGACTACTCAAAGGCATTTGATTGTGGACACCACTATAAACTTTGGGAAATAATGGAAAAAAATGAGATTTCCAACACATTTGATACAATTAACATCACTGCTGTATCTAGACCAACAAGCAGCAGTAAGAATAAATGGTGAAACAACAACTTGGTTTGACATAAAACAAGGGGTCCGTCAGGGGTGCATATTGTTGCCTTACTTATTTAACTTGCATACTGAAAATATAATGAGGAATGTTAGGGAAGATATAGACAAAGAATATTACGATGCCATAACAATTGGAGGTTATGAAATACCAGAGATTAGATATGATGATGACACAGTATTAGTGTCCACAACACAAAAAGGAATGGAAAAATTAATTATTTCAGTCCGTGAGAACAGCGAAGAGCAAAACCTCTATCTTAATGCGAAGAAAAGTAAATTGATGACAACTGACAAAACAAACAAGGCAGCTGATATATGTATCAATGAGGAAAAACTGGAAGAAGTGGAGAGTTTTGAATATATTGGATTACTGTTAACTTATAATGGAGATACAATGAGGGAAATTAAAAGGAGGACATCTATCACTCTTCAGAAAGTAAAGAACTAACGAATCTGTAGAGAGGAACAGATAGAATCACAAAAATAAGATTTCGAAGAGCATGCATTTTTCCCATCGAAAAATATGCCTATGAGACCTGGACACTTAACAAAACAGCTGAGAAACACATAAATGCCTTTGAATGTAAATGCTACAGAAGAGTCCTTCAAATATCATGGACACAAAAAATAACAAATATATCTATACTACAAGAACGTAATATTGAAGAAGGCTGGCTAGTAAAGAGGATTAAAGAGAGAAAACTTAAATATTTTGGACACATTAAACGTCATGATAATCTAGAGAAGACCGTCTTGGAAGGGTACATAATGGGAAAAAGAAAGAGAGGAAGACCAAGGCGAAGATGGCCGCAAGACATCGTTGATGATCTGCAAATGGATGCATCAGCAGCAGGGCATCTTGTTCACAACCGAGAGGCCTACAGGAGTGGTGTTAGGGAGGCAAAGTTCCGCAAGGGACATGCAAATGAATGAATGAATTAATTTTATATAAGATATTATATAATACACACACAAATATATATATATATATATATATATATAAATATAATATCTTATATTTATATTATATATTATAATAATAATATACAACAACTAAATGAGAGTTATTTTCTCTGCTTTGGTAGTGAACCTGATAGTAACTGACGACCAGGGCCCTACCTGGCCCTCCACGCTGATACAGCATTAGAATTATAGATTCATCTTAGTCACATAGGCCTCGCATGGTAGTTTGACATGTTTTCCTGTGTTCGGCGGATTTCATGCATACTCATCTGGCCTCTCTTAACAAAGTCCTCTTTTAGATTTTCACGTGGTCGACCTCCTTTTTCTTTGGCCTATTGTATATCTTGTTTGGAGATTCTCTGTTTCTTCTCATCAGTTGAGCGACATGTGTCCATCTCCTTTTTTTTGTGTGACCACCCATGAGACAGGTTGTTGTTCACTCATCTGTCTTATCTCTGCGTTGTTCCTGAATTCGTTCCACTTTATCCCGAGTATTTTCCTTAGGCATTTGTTTTCAAAAGAGTCAAATTTGTTGCATATTTCTGTAGTTGTTTTCCAGCTTTCACATGCATAAATTTATGTCCAGCTGTTAAATTATGACATAAATTGACAAACTAACTGTTTACGAAACAAATTGGCCACATTAACTGGATAAACTGAGGACGTGAACTGGATAAACTGGGGACGTGAACTGGATAAACTGGGGACGTGAACTGGATAAAATGGGGACGTGAGCTGGATAAACTGGGCTAGGAACAGAATTTTGATCTGAGAATAACTAGTTAATGCGATGCATAGGATCATACATTTATAAAGGTTTTATTTCTTTACTTAGTTTTTGTATACAAATATTTCTGATTACTGTTAAACGCTGAACCGCAACAGATACTATAAACATGTTGTATTGAACTTTGTATCCATTTTTAGTTGTACTTGTATAAAGTATATAAATATATATGTATAGTCTCATTCTTTCTATCTATCTTTCTTTTTTCTTTAAATTTTTGGTTTGTTGAAAGTTGTGGAAAATAATCCTCAGCCCATTTACCCAGTGGAGATAAATTTCTGTCTCCGCGGCCCCTTTTTCTGAGCGCAGTAATATCACATAAAATGTACATATTTGTACAAAATGTAGTCCATACCGTTTTTTTTTGTACGTTTCTTTTATAATTCATTTATCATTATTTTTATGTCTAAAGGATGAAATAAGTGTATTGTGAAACATTCTGTAATACTTGTGCATTCACTTTAATCCTGTTTTTTTAAAATCATTTTTTTGCTTCAGTTCTTACCTTTATTCAAAGTGCCTGCTGAGGATAAATTTGCTTTATTTTCCCAAAATCATTGAGTTAATAAAAGATATATGAAAATAAAAGTAAAAGTTTTTTTTCTTTATGGGTTGTATTCTGTTTTTTTAAAATAATAAATATTATTTGTAGATATAAATATTATTGTGTAGAGATTATTGCATAGTATCTATCTATCTATCTATCTATCTATCTATCTATCTATCTATCTATCTATCTATCTATCTATCTATCTATCTATCTATCTATCTATCTATCTATCTATCTATCTGTCTATCTGTCTGTCTGTCTGTCTGTCTGTCTGTCTGTCTGTCTGTCTGTCTGTCTGTCTGTCTTCTTCTTCGTTCGCACTGTCTGTCTATATCTGCAGTCCTGTCTCTTGGATAAATTTCACTGTTTTTTGTAACTCATGTATGGAACCGTAGAGCTTATCTTCTTTAGTGGTTTCACTGGGCCAGTAATTATTTCTCAGTGTCTCGTAGTTGATGCAGTTCTGGAGGATATGTTCCACAGTTTGGGGCACCTGGGCACATGTACATAGATTAGTAGTACCAACCTTAAACTTTGTATACATATGACTTCGGAGTCGGCTGTGTCCTGTTCGGAGACGGAAGATGGTGACTTGTTCCTTTCTGTTTAGCATGTGTGTCTGTGTCTGTCTGTCTGTCTCTGTCTATCTATCTATCTATCTATCTATCTATCTATCTATCTATCTATCTATCTATCTATCTATCTATCTATCTATCTATCTATCTATCTATCTATCTATCTATCTATCTATCTATCTATCTATCTATCTATCTATCTATCTATCTATCTATCTATCTATCTATCTATCTATAACAAATTGAATTCTTTCCAGACTAAATGTTTATGAAGAATTAGAAAAAATATTTTGGCTAAACACCATAAGAAATAACATCTTGTTGGCAGAGATGAAGCCACTGACAACAATTATTGAGGAAAGACGCTGGCGATGGTTGGGACATGTGCTCCAAATGACTGACAACTCACTACCAAAAATAGCACTAAAATGGACACCACAGGGGAGCAGAAGTAAAGGTAGACCAAAAGAGACATGGAGAAGAACAACAGAAAGAATGTTGAGCAATAGAGGGCTCACCTGGGCAAGAGCAGAAAAAAAGGCAAAGGACAGGACTTTTGGAAAACCCTTGCGGAAGCCCCATGTGCCCTGGGCACTTAAGGTTCATATATATATAGAGAGAGAGAAAGAGAGAGAGGAGAGTCGCGGTGGTGTAGCGGTTAGTGTACTCACCTGCCGAACAGAAGATGCCTGGTTCAATTTAGCACTCGAGTGGAATTTTTTTTCAGGCCGACAGGCACTGAGGTCAACCCAGTCTCAAGAAATGGGTACCTGGAGTTTCCCTAGAAAAACAAAGGCAACGAGGCAAGCTACTGGCATCCCAAGCTCAGATTCTGTATTGGCCTAGAAATGTTAAGGCACTAATAACAAAGACCCTGTCCTAGCACTTTTTCTTCTTGTTGCTGAAATGTTATAAAATCTAGTGAAGTGACGTGAGTTGGAGGTGATTGTCCGTGAAGTGAAATAACGAAATGGTGAGCTTTTACAAAACATGAGATGATAGTGATTCGTATAATGGGTACTTCTGAATTTAACATTTGACAACGGGGGGGGGGGGGGGGGGAGTTACATAAATTTCATGACTCTCACTCTCACCCTCTCTCTTACTTTCTCTATCACTCTCTCTCACCCTATCTCTCTGATTTTCTCTCGCTCATTCTCACTATCTCTCTCTGTCTCTATCTCACTCCTCTCTTACCCTCTCTCTCTCACCCCCTCTCTCATTTTCTCTCTCTTACCCTTTCTCTCACTTTCTCTCTCACTCTCTCTCACCCTCTCTCTCACCCCCTCTCTCTCTTTCTCTCTCTCACCCTCTCTCTCACTTTCTCTCTCACTCTCTCTCACCCACTCTCTCTCTCACCCTCTCTCTCACTTTCTCTATCACTCTCTCTCACCTCTCTCACCCTATCTCTCTGATTTTCTCTCGCTCATTCTCACCATCTCTCTCTGTCTCTATCTCACTCCTCTCTTACCCTCTCTCTCTCACCCCCTCTCTCATTTTCTCTCTCTTACCCTTTCTCTCACTTTCTCTCTCACTCTCTCTCACCCTCTCTCTCACCCCCTCTCTCTCTTTCTCTCTCTCACCCTCTCTCACTTTCTCTCTCACTCTCTCTCACCCACTCTCTCTCTCACCCTCTCTCTCACTTTCTCTATCACTCTCTCTCACCTCTCTCACCCTATCTCTCTGATTTTCTCTCGCTCATTCTCACCATCTCTCTCTGTCTCTATCTCACTCCTCTCTTACCCTCTCTCTCACCCCCTCTCTCATTTTCTTTCTCTCACCCTTTCTCTCACTTTCTCTCTCACTTTCTCTCTCACTCTCTCTCACCCTCTCTCTCTCTCTCTCTCTCACCCCCTCTCTCTCTCTTTCTCTCTCACCCTCTCTCTCACTTTCTCTCTCACTCTCTCTCACCCCTCTCTCTCTCACCCCCCTCTCTCTCTCTTTCTCTCTCTCACTTTCTCTCTCACTCCTCTCTCACCCTCTCTCTCTCACCCCCTCTCTCACTTCTCTCTCTCTCTCACTTTCTCTCTCCCTCTCTCTCCCTCTCTTTCTCGCCTCTTTCTTTTTTTAAATTTTATTTTCAAAAACCAGTACATGACAGCCTCATACATAAATGTGACATAATAATTTGATCAGACAATTTGTTATGAAGATGAAGGTGGTCTGCCATGAATTTTACAATGCCATGATAGGAGTGTTGGTGAAGACACAATGTAACAATGGTTGTTTTCTAAGTATATTTTACACAGAAAAAGTTGATAAGACAAAGACTGGTTGTAGCCTGGGACGGTTGCCGTTTCTAAGGTGACAACCCTGAGAGGATTGTGCAAGCTGACCTGGAAGTTGAGTGATAGGTGTGGCTTCTATTGCTAGCGTTGGGACTGAGATTAGAAGAAGATTAGATAGTAAACACTTCTTTCACTTACGTGAGGGATTTTCTGGGAGGGAAGTTTACTCAAGTCTGTATCTACATCACGCAGTTGTAGTCTTCTCACATCAAACAGCAAACATCACAACTAAATACTAATTTGAAATCCATATAAATTTTTGTTGGAAGATGTACAAAAAAAATTATTTTGTAAAAGACATGGCCTTATTTCTGCATAACCAAACAAGATACCCTGTCCCACATCTGCGTTCATATCTCCAGTAACAGGCTTTGGCTGGCTAACGGAACTGCCATAGTCGCCCATTGTGGTGGAGTCTGCTTTAAAAAAAAAAGTATTTCCTCTTTTAGCTCACATTCAGGGTCTGCAAAAAAATAGCTAACAAGACCCGCTCCCATACCGATACGACGTTGTGCCCCAATATCTTCGACGCAGTGACTGCAAAGAACATTAGCTCACAGATTTGGGAAGACTGAAGAACTATATACCAATCTGCAAGTTACTGCCCTTTGATAATTGCGTTTACCAGTTAGAATTGCCGTGAATGAGAGCCTAAATAACAGCTAATGGAGCGAATCTTACAGGAAAGATATATGGGTATAGAATTGCTTAGGTAACTATTCCTGTTGCTGGAATGATCCGAAGTGTTCCAGCCATCCAACCACAGAAGTGGGTACTCACTTGACTCCAGAATGAGCTACGTATCCATTAATTTCTCTCTTGTAAAAGTCTATTTTATTTTCTTGTTCATATAAACTTCATTAACAATTTTAAAAAAACATTTTTTGTTATATGTTACCAGAACGGATTACCATACTTCATTTTAATCAAAATGGTCGACAATAATTTATATTACCAAACTCGTATTATCTGAACGTGTAAAAGTTGCCGACGCAGTTCACAAAATAAACACACACAAAAAAACAGGGAAACTGGTTGGTGAACATAATCTTAATTGGGAGTGAATAGTTTTACAGCTTGTGAATATCCAGATGTAAGAGAAGAGTGAGATATTGTGGACTTGCTGGCGATCGTAAATATGGCCATAAACTCCCGTGAACAAGTCGAGCTGTGGTTCAGGCGTTTCCTGGGGCAGACTCCAGCAAGAAGTTAGGTTTGGTTAGAAAAATAGAAAACTGCTTTCGCGGGCATCTGCCACTGCGTCACAGAATCACTGCGTCATTGGTTTTATGTTTTAATTATAGGATTATTGGGTCAGATGTTTTGTATTTTTTATGGGATCAATTGGGCAGAAGTTTTTGAATTTTAAGGAATCATTGCGTCATAGGTTTTGGGACTGAAGGGATCATTGCGTCATAGGTTGTGGTTCTGAAATGAATAATTGCGTCACAGGTTTTTAGATCTGAAAGGAATCAATGCGTCATAGGTTTTGGATCTGAAAGGTTTATTGTGTCATCAGTTTTCAAGCATAAATGGAAACGCAGAATTATTGACAAAATATATGTTTGTGAAGATCTGGTGAATCTTTATGTGCTTTCGGATCTGGAGTGAGCAGCAGTCGATGAATTCTTTAGTTACAGACTTGTCAGCTAGTGCCACTACCAAGGGAACTACACAGATGTTACTACATGACATGGAAAAGAAGATTTTAAGCCCAGGGCAATGTAAAAATTATCTATGTGTATCTATACATCCCAAAGGTGAGTACAGAGCCCCTCTGAGGTCTGCTTTCTAAACGGCTCACCTCTTGGCTCTGGTATTACAGCCCGTGCTACAGAATCAGAAGATTCATATACCTGGAGTTTAATATCTTATATGTGAAAAGAGGGAGTCAAGAGAGTTTAATATCTTTTATGTGAAAGGAGGAAGTGAAGAAAGTGTAATATCTTTTATGTGAAAGGAGGGAGTGAAGAAAGTGTAATATCTTATAAGTGAAAGGAGGGAGTGAAGAGAGTGTAATATCTTTTATGTGAAAGGAGGGAGTGAAGACGCTGCCAGATTTGGCAATCAGCGACCTATAGCTGACATTCTAGCTTCAGGGCTAGGGAACACTGACTGGTCAAGATCCTGTTCCACCTCTCAGCTGGTAGTACCAATAACGGACCAATAGGGCAGGGATCTGCATAGTTCACATTGTGTTGGAGTCTGCACACCCCCCCCCTAATTTGCTCCGCTCTAGGGCTGAAAAAAAAACAGCTGCCCTAATCTGCTCCCAATCCGACACGATGTTGTACTTCCACATTCTCATCGCATTGCCTGTCAAGAACACCAGCTCTCTGTTCTATGGAGATTGAAGAAGAAGAAGATAAATGTAAAGACTGAAGACTCAAATTGTGTGAGACAGAGGTCAGCTACCTATAGTTGATTGCTTGCGTTAGGGTTGGTGAACCATAGCCGGTCAAGACCCTCGTCTATTTCCCTAGTGGTGCTCCTGAAAACAGTCTTAAGTCCGACCAGGTGATTGGGGGCAGCAATGGACATGCGAACCCCCTAAAATAGCGGAGAGCAAAGTCGGTTGTGTTGGGCCGGAAGGCGCTCATCTGTGACACGTTACACTGCAACCAACGCCCTGTTGAGGGGGGGGGGGAGGGTGACGAATCAGAAGATGTGAGAAAGAAATGCTACATCAGAGAACTTCGGACATCTATCATTGCTCGTCACAGTTCTTGATCTTCTAAAAGAAATAGCTGGACAGGTTCCCATGTTTTGTTCTGTACATCTTTAAATCACCGTAAACCAAGTTTTTCCTAAAGTGATATGTCATACACTCTAAGAACGTGGACAAGTGCAAGGCCTCTCAAACATACAACTTATTCAAGAGCTGTCACAGAGCGCAGCTCCAAAAGAAACAAATGAACACCAACAGCTTAAATTATAGGGACCAGTAGAGATACCAAGATGCAAGTTACTTCCCTTTACATGTGTTAGCGCAAGAAGCAGAGCCTTCAATAAGCACGTACAGAGACTGATCGTTCACAATGCACGTACTGTGACAGACAGAGAAGAGCACTGTGAAACAATCACATCATGATCTGCAGTCCATTGAAAGATCTTCGAACAACCCCCCCCCCCCCCCCACCTTTTCCGCTTCCCTCAGACTCCTCTATCATCCATGTTGTGCAAAAGACACGGAAAATATTGGGGGCAGGGCAGGGCCTACACATTCCATTACATGTCCACAAGTTTAAAACGAGTGAAAATTCGTAAATCGGAGATCGGAAAAGCCAAAATGTCTATCATAGATAAAACAACTTCGAACACTGAAATGCATGTATTTACCAACAGACAAATAGATACAGAAAGAGGCAGCAAAGACTTTCATGTGTAATGTGCATTCAGTTTCGCACCACAGTTAAAAATATGTTCTTCTGCCTTGCTGCCTATCTGTCTGTCTATCTGTCTGCCTGCCATATATATCTCATCATCTGTCTGACCATCTGGCAAGTATTCTAGCACTTAACTCATAAAAGAAGAAGAAGAAATGCTGATCTGTTTGTCCCACACTACAAAAATTAGTTCATAGCAACCTTTAGTTTCTTCAAACCTTTTATTCAGGAAATGTGTTACTTAACAGGCTCCACCATCTCCAGTGAAATTTTGTACCCTTTCTTGTTGCTGTTTTTTGATAATAGCTCTTTGAAATTTGAAGACTGAAAAAAAACGGATTTCTGCTGATTTAATATGGGACATATTGAAAATATCTGAAGATTAGATTATGTTAAAATACACCCTGTCAGATGCTTTTGATTTCACAGGTTAATTACAAAAATCTTTTTACAGTGGCTGATCTGTGACAAACATGTCAGGGTCTTTGCCTTTGATCTTTACCCTCATTGCTTTAGGAGCAGTGGTTCAGGGGCACAGCATTGAGAAGGTGAGTAAGAAGTACACCATGTTTATGTTTTTTCCTGGGGTAATACTGACCACGTCAGACTTTCATGTGCTGAGAGTCTTGGAAGTACAGGCCCAACTCCACATCCCCAATATGCCTTAATGGTATGGAAACGGAGATTTTACACTTTTTAAAAAAATGTTCTTTTGTGCTGTTTGCCGGGAAATGTAAGTTATACATAAGTCACGCCCTGTATCTTGCTTAGCAGCAAACAAAATGCGAGTTATATAACTGTCACGATTTGTCTTCTGTTTAGTAACCAACAAAATGTGAGTTACACAAATGTCATGATTTGTCTTCTGTTTAGTAGGCAACAAAATGTGAGTTATATAACTGTCACGATTTGTCTTCTGTTTAGTAGGCAACAAACTGTGAGTTACACAAATGTCATGATTTGTTTTATATTTAGTAATCAACAAAATGTGAGTTACACAAATGTCGTGATTTGTCTTCTGTTTAGTAGCCAACAAAATGTCATAATTTGTCTTCGGTTTTATATCCGATGAATCATGGTGTTTGTGCACTTTTTTTTTCCTCTTTCTTTCTTAAAATATGAAAGCGGTAATTGTAAAAGTTCTCACAATCTATGACGCCACAGCAGCTTACCAAATAATGAGAACCGCTGGTACATTTTCCAGGCATATCTCTGATCTACGACTCTTTATATATCGTCTAGAATTTTAATATGGCTTCTGGGTTTTGAAGGCAGCTCAGAAAATTTGAAGCTAGCTCATAGAATTCTAAGGTAGGTCATAGAATTTGATGAAAAGTCATGGAATTTGATGGACGGTCATATAATATGACCATCATCAGTGTACTGGGCCGATTATCCTTCAACTGATTTCGCTGGTTGCATTTTGCTCCATCCATCCACCCCTTCTTTACCTCTATCTGGGACTAGGTCATCAACAATGCGCTCTTTAATTATCTCTGTCCTGGGCGGTTTCTTCTATCCGTTTTCATGTGTAGTCAAACTTTCTGATCTCTGGTTTGAAACTCCTTCTGGTGTTCCTATGTCTCTTTCTTGTTTTCTCTTATACTGGGGATTCCATATGAGAACCAGTCTGGTTATATTAGTGGTAGGCTTTCGAAGTGTATGTCCTATTCATTTCCACCTTCTTTTCATTATCGTTTCTTTCACGTTGGGTTGATTTGTTTTCTGCCTTAGCTCTTCACTGCTGATGTTATCTGGGCATCTATTCTGAAGGATCTTCCTTAGGCAATTGTTAACAAAGGTTTGCAGTCTCTTGGTACTTTTGGCTGATACTGTGCATGTTTCTGATCCACACAACAAGACTGATTTGACATTTGTGTTGAATAGTCTTAGTTTTGTTGTTAAGGATATTCCCTTGTCCTTTCATATGTTTCTCAGTTGTAGAAATGCAACTCTAGCCTGTCCAATTCTTGCTGTAATATCTGCTTCTGTACCACCCTCTAAAAAATTCTTAGAATAAGCACAACCAATACAAATCCAATCACCTTAGAAGGCAAGAAATTAGAAGAAGTAGACACATCACACATCTCAGCAACGTTATAGAAGAAGTAGACACATTCACATACCTCGGCAAAGTTATAGAAGAAGTAGATACATTCACGTATCTCGACAATGTTGTGGAAGAAGTAGATATATTCACATATCTCGGCAACGTTGTAGAAGAAGTAGATATATTCACATATCTCGGCAACGTTGTAGAAGAAGTAGACATATTCACATATCTCGGCAACGTTGTAGAAGAAGTAGACATATTCACATATCTCGGCAACGTTGTAGAAGAAGTAGACATATTCACATATCTCGGCAACGTTGTAGAAGTTGTAGAAGAAGTAGACATATTCACATATCTCAGCAACGTCATAGAAGAAGTAGATACATTCACACATCTCGGCAACGTTATAGAAGAAGTAGACACATTTATATATCTCGGCAACGTTATAGAAGAAGTAGACACATTCACATATCTCGGCAACGTTATAGAAGAAATAGACATTCACATATCTCGGCAACGTTATAGAAGAAATAGACATTCACATATCTCGGCAACGTTATAGAAGAAGTAGACATATTCACATATCTCAGCAACTTTATAGAAGAAGTAGACACATTCACATATCTCGGCAACGTTATAGATAGAGAGTGTGGTACAGAAGATTTTAACTAGATTTGTGATAATACAAGCCGGTCACGGTAATCTACGGCCTCTAAAAATTCTCTGTTTTTCTCTTTTTTTTTAATCCGTAATTTACCGGTAATTGCCGACTAGCTCGATCACTGACATATGCATCCATATATATTCTGTTCTCAACAGGACAATTTTATCCCGGAGTCACATTTGGACAGTGATGAAGACAAAATGAAGCTGGAGACCACATGGCGTGATTCTGGCGTTTTGGAACTGCCCAAGTTGCCTGAAGAGGGAGACGGCATATGGCAAGATACTGACTTTCGGAAACTGCCCAAGTTGCCTGAAGAGGGAGACGACGTATGGCAAGATCCTGACTTTCGGGAACTGCCCAAGTTGCCTGAAGAGGGAGACGGCATATGGCAAGATCCTGGCTTTCGGAAACTGCCCAAGTTGCCTGAAGAGGGAGACGACGTATGGCAAGATCCTGACTTTCGGGAACTGCCCAAGTTGCCTGAAGAGGGAGACGGCATATGGCAAGATCCTGACTTTCGGAAGCTGCCCAAGTTGCCTGAAGAGGGAGACGACGTATGGCAAGATCCTGACTTTCGGGAACTGCCCAAGTTGCCTGAAGAGGGAGACGGCATATGGCAAGATCCTGGCTTTCGGAAACTGCCCAAGTCGCCTGAAGAGGGAGACGATGTATGGCAAGATCCTGGCTTTCGGGAACTGCCCAAGTTGCCTGAAGAGGGAGACGACGTATGGCAAGATCCTGGCTTTCGGAAACTGCCCACGTTGTCTGAAGAGGGAAAAAAGATAGATCTTACTTTTGGATTACCAGCGAACGTGCGACCCCTGAAACCCCTTTGGGTCCAGGGAACAGACGCGGCCTTTGGAAAACAACCGATTTCGACGGAAGCTGACAACGCCGAGGGCGAGGAACACCTGGTGGAACAGCTGCGGCCCGAATGGCGTCGGGGAACGGATGCTGCCTTTGGAAAACAACCAGACATCCCAGAAGAACTGGAGACATTCTGGAGTCAAGAAGTTGACAGAGCCTTCGGAAAGCACACAGAAGATGTTGCAGATAACTCGGACAGTGAGATATTCAGGCAGAAGAGAATTGATGCTTAAAGCGAAGGTGGCTCATTGAAAAGCAAAGACGTGAAGGCCTGCTTCCGATCTAGCAAAGATGTACAAACAAACAAAAATGAATCATTAACTCTTTCCTCTACTTCGCCGAAGCTTTCCAGGTAGAAACTAATCACTGCTTTTCAAGCATATGACAACATTATTCTAGACAAAGAGCATATAAAATATTTTCAAATAGAAAGCTAATTTACACTCTGAAGAGAAATAATTCAGTCTTTTAAAAAAGTTAAAATAAATACCACAAGGTAGCCACATTGCCAGGAAGATGGAAAAAATTAACAGCAAAGCGAAATTAAAAAGCCAAAGAAGATGCAGGAAAATTATTTTTTTTTACAGCATTTCTTTAATTTAAAGAAAAATAAGAACGGAACTCCCGTTAACGTGTCAGTAGATGATCTATTTCTTTGAAATGAAAATGAAGTCTTGTCTTGCCAGCGTTTTGGAGATATTTGTCACTCACAGAATTTGAATGGAAGATTCTTATATTTATATGACATATTTATAATATGACAAACAGGCAAATGGGAAGGGTTACTTTTAAAACTTTTTTGTTTTTTTTTTTTGAGGAAGGTAAAAATTCAACATTATAATTGACGTAACATATTATGAACAACAGCGGATTTGCTAAGGTTTCATTAAAACTGAAGTACAATTTATTCGTACAGTTTGGAGAAGTAATAGAAAATAAACATTGTAGTATTCTGAAGGCGTATCTGATGTACATTCTGAAATAAAATATTTGACCAGCACAGAAATTTTCCTGAAATGTTATTTCTTCTTTCATGTTCATTCATTACATTTTGTTTACGAGTGAAACAAGAACAGAGAATTGTATGGTTCGACCTGGTGAAAACAAATCATAAACTTTTAGACATTTTAGCACTTTTTTACAGTAATTATTTATGATTTTTTTCCCGAGGTCTCACAATACAGTTCTATGTTGTGTTACTTTTGCGCACGAAAGCTTCGTATGGACATTTTTACGAATGAAATCACCTTGTGCATTCCTTATATAACGAACAAAACGAGGACCAGAAAAAATATTTTTTTTTTGGGGTCTCTTCTCTAGTCCTAAGTTTATGTTGTTACTAAAACTCTTATATCTCTCTTCGAGAGCCATCTAAAAAAAATATTCCCCCCTCCCGAAAAGCAACACCCCCCCCCCTCTTGAACCCAATATTATTTTCCATTTACCTTCTCTCTCTCTCTCTCTCTCTCTCTCTCTCTCCTCTCTCTCTCTCTCTCTCATCCGGTGCAAGAATCACACTCCCATTGCTCGAATCAGGGGAAATCAGCTCAGTCGTCTTAGGTAGTAATATTTTTTTTCTGAAAAGAAAGGAAAACAACCCAGAAAATTCTAATACTGTTATATAATGGCTATAATGTAAGTGCCGATATTTTCTCTCACCTAATGACACATAAGATGTGTTATCATCATCCCTGGCCGCCTTTCTTTCTCAATCTTAAGAATGAGCCGATCACATATTTCTAGAGGGGAGTTACTGGAGCGCCCCCCCCCCCCCCGCTGGACTCGAACCACTGACCTCTGCTAGGAGATGAACGCGTTAATCACTAAGCCACTCAAACTCACCACATCCCCCCACCCATGTTTCCCTATATTACATCTTTCAACACAATATTACCTGTCTTGTTAGGGTCTTCATTTTGTAATTAAGACATACATGACGCAGTTTTAAGCTCTTAATTAAACACACAGCGTGTCATGTGCTCATGCTGGGCAAACAACGGTCACGGGGGAACAAGATGCTTTACATTCCTGGTAGAAAATGCGGCCTGCAGCGGGTCATATCCAGAGGCAGACGCCATCAGCATCGTTGAAACATCATTTGTAGTATTTGTGAGCGATATTTTAAAAGTATCAACTGGTTTTAGCTTCCAGTTGCTTTGATCTTGTTATGTTTCATACGTACTTAATGTAAAAGTTGAATGAAAATGAGCAATGGGTTAACATTGACATAGACTGACGAACAACATAAACAGATTGACAGAAATAAATACATTTGACCTTGTGCAGTGTGAAGACTAGGGACAGATAATGCTAAAAGTACACCCGACCTTCCTTCTACAGATAAGCACAAGATGGTGATGCCCCCACATCTACTATCTTGTTCAGTTTAATCTCGTAAATATTGACACGTTTTATCAGAGTCAGGCACCGCGTTAAGTAAATTTGAACGAGTGTCTGACGCGACATACAGTCATGTGGCACTTGAAGCTTAACAGGCTTATAGGTGTCATTTACTCAGGTCAACGGTTTCAGTGGAGTAGGATTGCCGGAGAATGGGCAGAAGAGACGGCTTCCTAAGACGTCTTTGATCTCGCTCTCTCGCCCTCTTAAAGTGACCCCCCAATACTTAAACCCAATCTGTCCGCGCCATAATTGTTTTAGACTCCAGAAGACATCTTGGTAAACCTTCACTCTCTAAAGACAAGTAATAACCCACAAGCCAGACCCAAGGAAAAGAGTGTAAATGGGAAACTCTAGGGTAGGCTTGAGGAACTCCTACTGACAATGGGACTCATGGAGGCAACCCGCCTCCTTGTTGAAGAGATGTGTATATTAAACTGAACAAAGAAGAAGAAGAAGTTAAAGAAACAACTTACCTTTCTCGGCAGTCGCAGCAGTTATACACAATGATAACAAAATGCTTCTCAACTTTCTTTGATCCTACCAGACCTCCACAAACCAGAAAGGACAACGCCCTGGAAGGAAGCTACAATACCTGTCTTCTCAATAGGCCTCACCACTACTATTAAAACAAACAAAAAATCGTAGCCTTCTCTGGCACTACGTATTCACTGAGTAAACCACTGATGCCAGTTAGGGTCTTGACCAGTTGTAACGTTTTCACTCCCAAATAACGTAGAGCTTAGTATGCACAGGTAGGGGAGACAAACAGAGGGCCAATTAAACCGAGTCTCAAATGAGCAGCAACTTCAGCCAAGGCTGAACAAAGAATGTGTTTCAACAGCTTCTTATTTCTGTGCACTGTAGCAAACACATAATGGATACTAGCTGCGTCGTAGCTGTTCGGGCCTTACACGTTCAAGCAAGCCACTATGCTGAACACTGGGTCGTCTGGTCATGTGGCAGAGGTGTTAAGAGAACCGCTGGGCTTTTAGAGAGAGAGACCAGCTGTGTGAAAGCTAGAAGATGAACGTATTGAAGTCTGCGAGGTCTTTATCTGTCTAAACTAGCGCCGAGAACATGATTAAACATGGAGAATATACGTGAGTTTATGAGGAATATTTTGGCCAAACATCGTCAGAAATAGCTTCTTGTTGGCAGAAAATGCAGATGAAGCCGCTGACAGCAATTATTGAGGAAAGACGCTGGCGATGGTTGGGACATGTGCTCCGAATGACTGACAACTCACTACCAAAAATAGCACTAAGATGGACACCACAGGGGAGCAGAAGTAATGGTAGATCAAAGGAGACATGGAGAAGAACAACAGAGAGGATGTTAAGCAATAGGTGGCTCACTTGGGCAAGAGCGGAAAAAAAGGCAAAGGACAGGCGTTTGTGGAAAATTCTTGCAGAAGTCCCATGTGACATAGATAGAGACAGAAAGGCAGACAGATATGCAGACAGATAATCTGACAGTCAGACGGATAGATAGAGAGACAAACAGACAGACAGACAGACAGACAGACAGACAGACAGATAGATAGATAGATAGATAGATAGATAGATAGATAGATAGATAGATAGATAGACAGACAAAACGATTAATGTACACAGGAATATAAAACATACACTAGTTCACATATAAGCTAGAACATACGCACATGTCAAGGTCTCTACGAACAACACTTAACACGCGGCATTCAACTTTGAAGTACCAAATGTCCACATTTTTATGGAAACAAATATCTTACACAAAATTATATCAGTCCGAAATGTACAAATAGTTATAGAAATTTAATGAAATATTTTCCCTACATTAACTACAGTAAACAAATGCCACTGCTCAAGCAGTACTGTAGTCCTGTTATCAGGTCTACATGTCTAATTGACTTCAGTTCAGCGGTTCCTATACAGGGAGAATAATGACCTCATTTTCACGTGGGTGGTTATTAATTTGAAGGAAACATTCAAATTAAAAATGTTCTTAATGAAGGAATTACAATGCCTTATTTAAGACGTGAAGCTGGGGGGGGGGACGCTGTCCAGTTTGGCAATAGTGAGGACGCTGTCCAGTTTGGCAATAATGAGGACGCTGTCCAGTTTGGCAATAATGAGGACGCTGTCCAGTTTGGCAATAGTGAGGACGCAGTCCAGTTTGACAATAGTGAGGACGCAGTCCAGTTTGACAATAGTGAGGACGCAGTCCAGTTTGACAATAGTGAGGACGCAGTCCAGTTTGACAATAGTGAGGACGCAGTCCAGTTTGACAATAGGGAGGACGCAGTCCAGTTTGGCAGTAGTGAGGACGCTTTCCAGCTTGGCACTAGTGAGGACGCTGTCCAGTTTGGCCATCAGAGACCCAAAGCTGACGTCCCGGTGTTTGGGTTGGCGAACCATGGCTGACCAAGACCCTGTCCCATCTCTCAGTTAGTACCGCGAGCGACAGGTCTAGCCTGGCTAACAGGGCAGAGATCGCTACAGTTCCCATGGTAGTGGAGTCTGGTAAAGAAGTATTACATATCCCCTAGTTTTTAGTTCACTCAGGGACTGAAAAAAGGTCCGCCATAACCAGCTCCGTAACCGACACCATGCTGTGCCTCAATACTTTCACAACTTTCCAGGGAGACTGATTGATTGATTGATTGATTGATCTTTATTTCCAAAGGGTTAGGGATTGGTCGCGCAGGCCCATCTAACATTCTTCCCTTTATCAAACAGCTTTCTCTCCGTTCCAGACATTCTGCATATATAGAAGACAGAACAAGAGAGACAGAAGACAAGACAAGAGAGACAGACAAGACAAGGCAAGAGAGACAGAAGACAAGACAAGAGAGATAGAAGACAAGAGAGACAGAAGACAAGACAAGAAGACAAGGCAAAAAGAAGACAAGACTAGAGTTAGAAGACAAGACAGAGACAGAAAACAAGACAAGAGAGGCAAAAGACAAGACAAAGAGAGACAGAAGACAAGACAAGAGAACCAGAAGACAAGTCACAGACAGAAGACAGACACAGAAGAGCAGACAAGAGAGACACAAGACAAGACAATTTCTAAGACGTGTAATACAGAGACGGGCAAAAATTCTTAGTGCCTGTTCCATGAAAACTGATAACCTTCCAGGATTCTTTCTAGGACTCTCATGCATAAAATAGTCACTTACATCTTAAGATTTCCTATATGATTTTTATTTAAGCAACAATCGAAACCAATGGAAAGGACAAGACACTCCTATACCTTCTTGACTTGGACACCTCAAGGGAAAAGAAAGAGGGACAGTCCAATGGGGACATGAAGACGCATATTACAGGAAGAAATAAAGGAAGCGGGAAAGACATGGTTTGAGGTGTCCCGGCTTGCTCAAGACATAATTGGCTGGAGAACCTTTGTTGATGGCTTATGCTCCACTGGGAGTACAGGTGCTGATAATGATGAACAATCAAAACAGATGACTTTTGAACCACATGTTCAATAATGTTGTGACTTAAAAGAAGTGAAGAAAAAAACCCCCGCATGTCTACAAGAACTTGTACATAGAACATTTTGTTCTATCTTGGATTCAACCGGTGGTTTTAGTTATATACCAATCAAAACCACTGAAAAGTTTGTATATTTGGTTCCTTGATGTTCTTGTGCTTTCATACAGATCCCATGTGTGTTCTGATTAGACTCTTTTCTGCTATTGTGTCATATCTATTTCTATAACACTGTGTCGTATCTATTTCTATAACACTGTGTCATATCTATTTCTATAACACTGCGGCATATCTACTTCTATGACACTGTGTCATGTGTCATATCTACTTCTATAACACTGCGTCATGTCTACTTCTATAACACTGTGTCCTATCTACTTAATAGAAGTAGATACGACACAGTGTTGTAGAAGTAGATATGACACAATGTTATAGAAGTAGATATGGCGCAATGTTATAGAAATAGATATGACACAATGGCAGAAGAGAGTCTAATCAGAACACACATGGGATCTGCGTCATATCTACTTCCATAACACTGCATCATATCTATTTCTATAACACTGCGTCATATCTACTTCTATAACACTGCGTCGTATGTACTTTTACACCACTGTGTCATATTTACCTCTATATCACTGTATCATATCTACTTCTATAACACTGCGTCATATGTACTTCTACAACACTGCGTCATATCTACTTCTATAACACTGCGTCCTTCCAGAATGTCGTCCCGTCTCAGTATCTGCCTGAAAGTAATGCTGTCTTGAAGAAGTTGATCAACATCTCGCAGTGTTACAGGCTTTCCATGATGTCTTGAGGCCAGTTTCCTTTTTTCTGCAAAAGCTGGAAAACAACTAAAGAAACAGACAACAAATTAGACTCTTTGGAAAACAAATGCCTAAAGGAAATACTCGATATAAAGTGGAGCGAACTCAAGAAAACGGAGATATAAGGCAGATGAGCAAACAACAACCTGTCTCATGGGTGATCAGAAAAAGAAGATGGACATATATCACGTGGTGAGAACAGTCAGAGAATCACAAAACAAGCTATCAAGTGGAACACAACAGACCAAAGAAAAAGAGGTCGACCACGTGAAACTCTAAAGAGGACACTGTTAAAGGAGGCCAAAATAGTAGGCATAAATTCCCTTGACGAGGTTGAAAAACTCACCGAAAACAGGAAAACTTGCCGAACTACCATGCGAGCCCTATGTGAATGTTAACGGCACGGGAAGGATGTAAGATGTAAGATGCCTTCTACTATCAACCTCTCCAAACCATCATGTCTCTTAATGTAGCCGAAATATCTCATCCTTCTAATTTTGATAGTGCTCACGAGCCAGTTATCTGCGACACCCAATCCGGTCAGTATCTCTTTATTTGATATTTTCTTTCTGTCCATGATAGTGCCCTCCTGTAACATTTCATCCCAAACATTGTTATTCTCTTTTCAAGTGCTTTGTTACGTGTCCATGTTTCCTATCTGTACTTTGGCTCTGGAAATATGTAAGCTCCTAGAAAACATGGCTCTGTTTTTCTTGTTCTCTGCTACTACTCGTGTTATGTTTTATTTATCTGATGCTGGTAAAACGATAACTCCTCCAACTCTGTAATTATTATTTGTTTCTCATTTTTCACACACTCCACAGTATTATCATCGAAAGTGCGGTAATGAAAATCATCATCATCACTGGACAGAATTAAATCCTCTATCAAGTAAAAATCGAAACAAAAACGAGAAAAAAAAACGGTGACAAATCTCCACTATTTTCATCAGTTCCCAGCACGATTCCTTAAACAGTGTGTCTCCCAGGGTCGGATCTTACTGTTCTCCTGGGAGGGCTCAAGTTAATTTTCAGTTGCTCTGCCATTTTTCTGCCGCTGAGTCTCTTTCATTCGTCAAATACAAATAGATTGCGGAGGTGACGTAAACTCTACTGCTGCGCTCCTTAGTGGGAACATGTTCAGACTGATTTAAATAATCTTCTGACTTTATCTTGTTTTTAGATCGGCACCATCAAGTGAATCTGTTTTTCCTCTTTCTGGTCTCTGGTGTCTTCTTACCAGTGTGCCTAGTGATGTTTCTTACCAGTGTGTCTATTGGTGTTTCTTACCAGTGTGTCTATTGGTGTTTCTTACCAGTGTGTCTATTGGTGTTTCTCACCAGTGTGTCTATTGGTGTTTCTTACCAGTGTGTCTATTGATGTTTCTTACCAGTGTGTCTATTGATGTTTCTTACCAGTGTGTCTAGTGATGTTTCTTACCAGTGTGTCTATTGGTGTTTCTTACCAGTGTGTCTATTGATGTTTCTTACCAGTGTGTCTATTGGTGTTTCTTACCAGTGTGTCTATTGATGTTTCTTACCAGTGTGTCTATTGGTGTTTCTTACCAGTGTGTCTATTGACGTTTCTTACCAGTGTGTCTATTGATGTTTCTTACCAGTGTGTCTAATGATGTTTCTTACCAGTGTGTCTATTGATGTTTCTTACCAGTGTTTCTATTGGTGTTTCTTACCAGTGTGTCTAGTGATGTTTATATCCATGTCTTTTTTCAGGGTTGTCTTTTCTCCATTCTCCTTTCTACCTCCCTCCTTTTCCCTCCCTCCCTCTTCCCTTCTCCTTCTTTCCTTTCTAGTACAGTAATAATGCTTGTCTTGTTATAGTCTTCTTGTTGCTGTCTGTCTGTCAAGATTTTCTACAGCGTCCCCCAGAATACTTCTTGACTACTTCCTGTCCCACTGTCTATTTCGTTTAGAGAGTTCTATTATTCTATGTTAACTGTTTTGTGTTTAGGAAAGTTCTCTCTCTCTCTCTCTTTCTCTCCTCCTCCTCCTCCTCCTCCTCCACATTCTGAGATTCTATGACAATTATGTAGGTAGGAAGGGCCATCATCCATGCACTCCAGGCTCATCCATAGAAGCCCTGATCTTCTCCTCCATTCTTTGCAGGTTGACCATCCGCTGGAGCTTTTGATGAATCCTTCATTTTTCTCACAATCTCAAAGTCTCACCCCCAACTCCTTAATTCTAGACAACGTCGTCGACTCACATTTGTCAGTCAAGTTCTTCGCTCTGCCCAGCTTCTCGTACAGAACTGATGATGTCTGCTTGACCCATTGCCTGCCCTACCTCCATGCAATACTTTAATATAAATTAGAATCTCGCCGGCCTCTAGTCTTGACCTCTGGTAATGATTATCTTAAATACCTGCCCCGGCCATTGATGTCTGATGTTCTTTAAGATGCCAACGTCTCGCCAGTCCTTTAATCTCCTGTACGTAACTAAATGAAACCTTGACCCAGATAACACGCTTTAAAGAACCCCATATACGATCTACAGTTTGGCGCTGAAAATGAATGACTATTCAGATCATAATGAGAGATAACCAGCTGTAATATGATGATGAAAGATCCTATTGTGATCATGTAAATGTACAAGACAATAACTAACGGAAAGTTATCAATACTCAGTACTTTTCACAATAACAAGTAAGTTATCACTGGATCCAGATGTCTAGAACCCAAGTTACTGTCGCAGAGAAATATTCTGAACGAGGAAGTGGAAGTAGGACACAGCAGCAGTGACATACATAGTGTTCAGTTCTGATTGCTGGGGAACATATTATTCACTTATGGAGCTGACTGCGAGAGAAGGGATGCTCATATGGTCTCGATTGTTTGGGAATAAATACTAATATGGTGTCGCCTGTTTGGGAATAAATTCTCATATGGTGTCGACTGTTTGCGATAATGTTATCTTATATTTTGTCGACTGTTTGGGGATAAATGTTCATACGATGCTGATTCTAAAGGCACAAGATTCTCTTATGGTGTTGATTGTGAGTGTGGGAGGGGGGGGGTAGGGGGTAGACACTTAGTCACGTGGTGATGTTTCCTTTTTTTTAGAGGACGGGGTGGGATGGATTCTTATAGTGCTGTGGTGACAGGGATAATAACAGATGCTGTGGTGACAGGAAAAATAACAGATGCTGTGGTGACAGGGATAATAACAGATGCTGTGGTGACAGGAAAAATAACAGATGCTGTGGTGAAGTAGAAAATAACAGATGCTGTGGTGACAGGAAAAATAACAGATGCTGTGGTGACAGGAAAAATAACAGATGCTGTAGTGACAGGAAAAATAACAGATGCTGTAGTGACAGGGATAATAACAGATGCTGTGGTGACAGGAAAAATAACAGATGCTGTGGTGAAGTAGAACATAACAGATGCTGTGGTGACAGGGAAAATAACAGATGCTGTGGTGAAGTAGAAAATAACAGATGCTGTGGTGAAGTAGAAAATAACAGATGCTGTGGTGAAGTAAAAATAACAGATGCTATGGTGACAGGGAAAACAACAGATACTGTGGTGAAGTAGAAAATAACAGATGCTGTGGTGCCCGAAGAGAACAGGTCACGGAGGAAACAAAAACAGGTTACAAAGAAACGAATTCTATAGAAGAATGAAACAGAGACTGATCGAAAGATACTACACTACACTACAATACACTACACTGCACTGCACTACACTGTACCACACTACTCTACACTACACTACATTATAGTGCACTACACTACACTAAACTACACTACACTACGCCATACCATACCATATCATACAATAATATACTATACTATAGCATACCATACTATACTACACCATACCATACCATACCATACCATACCATACCATACCATACAATACCATATCATACAATACCATACCATGCATACAATGCTGTACTATACTATACTATACTATACTATGCTATGCTATACTATATGAAATATTATGTAAAAAAGGAGTGGTGATAATGTTTATGTCATAAACATGCGCACTCACATGTAATCATACATACATACATACATACATACATACATACTTATATAAAATAATTAACGTAAAAACCGTACAAAACATGTTCAGGAAGGTAAGTGTCAAGATAACACAGGTATTTGTTACCTGGTTTTATTTTAATTAGCGACTCTCTCTCTCTCTCTCTTTCTCTCTCTCTCTCTTTCTCTCTCTCTCTCTCTTTCTCTCTCTTTCTCTCTCTCTTTCTCTCTCTCTCTCTCTCTTTCTCTCTCTCTCTCTTTCTCTCTCTTTCTCTCTCTTTCTCTCTCTCTTTCTCTCTCTCTCTCTTTCTCTCTCTCTTTCTCTCTCTCTCTCGTGACTGTCCCCACCTGTAATTAATAACCCAGGTAACACGTCACTCCCTCATTCTTACGTCATCCGACCTTCATTTCCTTCACAATATACAAGGCTCCACCTACCTTGCTTTTTCACCCCTTCGATATAAATTTTGAAATATCAAGGTGCAGTAGCTTAACTTGTAGTAACAGTTTACACTGACAGAAATGTGAAAGAAATGGTATTCAGAAATGGAGATTTTTTTTGTGTGTAACTGGTTGTCCTGCTGTAGTGTGTGAATACAATTTTTTTCTGTAATTAGCCTGCACGCTTTGTTGCAATCTACATAAAGTCTTACAAGTTTTCTGCGTCATTCTCTTGATAAGCTTTGAACAGAAGCCAATATTACAAATTAAAAGTCGTGTTAATTCCAAAACCTCGGTCAGGTGTCCTATCAACTACATCAATGCGTTTTTTCCGATTTGGCTACCTGTCAATATTTCCGCCTGATGAAGCACATGACGAGGACCTCTTGAAATCGGATATCTGCGAGAACACTAGCTTATAAGATGTGCGATTCTGGGCAAAAGATTTCATTTTAGGGTCATGGACGGGTGTTGAAAATTCTGTGTAGTTTTAAAAGAAGAATTGGATACGTCTACAATTAGATCGATTTGAACTGCATGTTTTATCCACCTGGCACATCCTACATAAAGCAGTCTGTAAAGAGGGCGCTGGTAGGGACACTGGCATTGGCAGACTGGGGTATATTTTAGAGACTTATCATATACAGTGGCCTGCTGGTCTACCGTAGGTGTATTTATGAGAGACCGCATTGGCTAAATAAATTCTACGGCGTTCTTTCAAAATTTCAATACATTTTAACAGTAACAGCAAGCGTCAGTTATTTTTTTTTTGGCAACATGCCAGATTTAGAGGGAAGACGCACTAGTTCTGACTCGGAAAATTCTCCAGTTTCTGGGGAGGAAGAAGTCAGAAGGGAAGATCAGGCTAACGACCGTGCCAGTAGAAAGGAAAAACAGGTAAGATTTTGCTGGCCTTTTTTTCCACAAATTTTTCTAATTCATCACAACTTTTTTTTTTTTTTGGGGGGGGGGGGAGAAGAGGGGCGGTTGTAGTTGAAGGTACTGTAAGGATTCCATGTGGTTGGGACTTGATGTTCTTGTCCTGGATTCTGTGATGGAGAACTTCGACAGTGGGGGGGGGGGTCATATCAGATAGAGAGGATGTTGAGGTGGCTTTCTTCCTGACCCTCACTCTGAGAGCTCCAAAGAATCAAGCTTCTCATGTAGAAGAACTATCTCAGGGAAGCTGTCCACCACATGGAAGATATCCTTCATACGGAAGCTGTCCATCATAAGAAAACTGTCCACCACAGGAAAGCTATTGGAAAGATATCAATTATATCGAAGCTGTCACCACAGGAAATATATCCATCGTAGGAAAGCTGTCCACATTAGGAAGGTTGTCTGTCATGAGGGAACTGTCTACCACACTGGATCTGTCCAATAACAGAAGAACTATCCGCCACAGGGAATCTGTCCACTGCTGGGAAATTATCCAGTGTTGAGGATCTGTCCACAATAAAAAAACCTTGTCCAACACAGGGAAACTATCCACTATAGGGAATTTGTCCACAGTGAGAAAGTTGTCCACCGCCGGGAAACTATTCAATATAGAGAATCTGTCCATTATAAGAAAACTGCCCAGCATTAGGAAACTAGCAGTTGCCTGCAGCACATATCATCCATTTACAAGGACATTGGATAGTCCATCCTATGATCTTCTTTATATATTCTCCTCAGGTTTTTCCCTGCTGCGCTAATTTTGAAAAATGACCATCAAATAACCCAGACCTCCGATAAAAAAAATGATTTGTAAAACTCAATGGAAAAAAAACCCCCAAAGAAAACAGTAGAAGCTGGGAGAACAAGTGACACCGGACCACAGCACAAAAGAAGAAGCGTGACCATCAATGTCAAAACGACGTGGCACTTCATTCAAGAAAAAAGACACCCGATAAACAGCAAGAAAATGAGAGAGAAAAAAGCTTTATTTACAAAGAAAACTACGCGCTTTGTCAAAACTGTCTTGGTTGCTTTGGGCGCATAAGGAACACAAATGTCAGCTGAGTAGAAATCATAACTTCTTAGATTTGAAGGAGTGTTGGGGAAATAGACTTTGACCGGCGCCACAAAGTGCGTGCTGTACGGGCAATGCCGATTCCAACACAAGAAGGAAGAGCTAGGCCAACTATTAAACATCGGCAGGCGCACACTCTCAGCGGATATTGGAACGGAAGGCGGAACGCGTATGGGAATGCCCGGAGTGCAGAGACTGCCAGTCTCTGATTACAGATTACAGATTATAGATTACTGATTACAGATTACAGATTGGGGAAATTATAAAAAAACAGAGATGAGATGATTTGTACGAAACAGTACTGGAGAGAATGTAAAACATGACACAAATTTGGGAGAAGAACTGGCGAAGGACCGCGCCAGAAGCCGGTAACTCTGCGGATTAAAAATAATCTATAGCAATATTGATGGAGAAATTGTCTTCGTACTGCAGTGTCTCTTTCCTCCACGCTGGCTTTTTCCGTCTTCAAGCTTTGGCCATCATTTTTCTCCTTAAACTACGCAGTTCTTTCATTCAGAGTAGCTCTCCATTAGTCTGGTTCCTCGCCAGATCTTTCTAACTCTCCTGGCCAACGGGAAAAAAAATCACCTCCCATGGTCGTTTTCAATCCTCCTTTTCAGCAGAACTCAGGTTTGTTGAAGGAAGGGGCCCCAGCCTGTGATTCACTTCAGGGCCCTGAAAGTTTTAATGGGGGAGGGGGGCCGGAAGGTTTCCTCTGTGTTAAGATGGGCCCAGAGTTTATGAAAACAGAATAGATAATCAATAGAGTAAGCCTGGAAGGGTGGGGGAATGAGAGGATGAATTGTCTGATAACTTTCATAACGTGTAAGCAACGAGGAAGATAAGACAACTCCAGTATTAATTTCATATTGATTGCTTCCCTTCTCTTACACCGCGGACTCCACGAAAGAAATCAGAGGCGGCACCGAGCGAAGATGGCCATGCCAAAGTGAAAGACGACGAGCCGGACATATCTTGCGGCATTGGCAGCCTTCGCACCAGCATCTTTGGAAGACGCTTCGCCAATCTGTACGTGTTTGCCATCTGCTTCGCCCTGTCCAACTTCTTCACTTCCATGGTCCAGCAAGTGTTTACCATTCAGGTTGGTCACGTGGACGCTATTTTTAACCTGCATAGTTCGAGGATTAGCCAATGAACGATCTTTTGGGAGAGTAGAATACTGTCTGGGATGTTGGTTGGGGAGGGGAGGAGTTTAGAGTGAAATAAACGGGTTGGGGAAGTGTTCAAGAAGGAGAGTTAGAGCCACATAAGGGTGGGGGGGGGGGGGAGAATTTAAGTGGAGATAAATGAACTGAGGAAATTTAAAATGAGTTTGGGTATTTTTTGTGAAATGCATGGGCAGAGAGGATTAGAGGAGCATAAAAAGGTGGGGTGTAGAGTAGAACAAATGGGTTTTGGGGAGGGGGGCAAGAGTGAGATAAATGAGTTAAGGGAAAGAGTAAATTAAATGAGTTTGGGTAAAAATGAGATACGTTGGTTGGAGGTAAAAAGTGAGAAAAAAAATGATTTGGAGGTAAAAGTGAAATAAATTATGTTGATTCAAAAGTGAGATAAATTAGTTGGAGGTTAAAAAAAAGTCAGATAAATGGGTTTGAATGTTTAGAGTCAGATAAATGGGTTTGGATGTTTAGAGTCAGATAAATGGGTGCGGATGTTAGAGTCAGATAAATGGATCTGAATGTTAGAGTCAGACAAATGGGTTTGAATGTTTAGAGTCAGATAAATGGGTTTGGATGTTAGAGTCAGCTAAATGGGTTTGGATGTTAGAGAGTCAGATAAATGGTTCTGAATGTTAGAGTTAGATAAATGGGTTTGAATATTAGAGTTAGATAAATGGGTTTGGATATTAGAGTCAGATATATGGGTTTGAAAGTTAAAGTCAGATAGATGGATTTGGATGTTAGAGTCAGATAAATGGGTTTGGATGTTAGAGTCATATATGAACGAGATAAATGAGTTGGCAACCAGCACAGAAAACATGACATTTACAAGTATGTTTACATGTATTTATTCTCATACTTCAACTCAGTCGTCAGTACTGTGACAAAAGGCAGGTCCTTAGACGTGGTCAAACATTAGAACCGCTGGGGAAAAAAAAAGTTATATGAATTTAAACAACCATTATTGTTCCAATCCACAGCTAACATCTTTGGAACGACAGTTCAATATTGACAACGCCAGGGCAGGACTTTTCGAAACGGCTTCCAAAGCTGGCTTCATCAGTACAGTTCTGTTTGCAGGACATTTCGCGAAGGTAATGGAGCACCATTAGGGCAAGATGTTTTCCATGTTTTTGTTGCCCCTGTAGTCATTGCTCGAAGCAGCGTTGAAAAAAGGTATAGCTTTATAAACCTGCGGAAGAGAGATAATCCATGAAATAAAGCTTACCCTCGGATTGGTAATTGTTACCTCCCATCGGTAGCCGCCTTACTGAAACTGCCGTATAGTATATTACTGCATTGTTCTGTTCAAGTACAGAAGGTTATAAATCGAGGAATACTAATAATAATTAACTCTTTTACAACCAGGCCAAGAATCCCAGCCCAAAACATAAACAAATGTATAATAAACACAGCCGCCATGTGAACTGAAGCGATGATTTGACTTAAGTTATAAGCATTTCAGCATTTTAATCTCGAAAAATTTGCACTAAACCATGTAGGAAAAAGGTAAAACCCCCTTTTCATGCCTAATATTAAGGCACACTGTGGATACGGTGTTAGGCCCCGTATTTCCAACACCATCGGCACATGAAAGTGTGATGTGGTCAGTATCATGCCTGACCGCATTTACCTGTCCATATTTCTCTGGTGATCATTTTTAGAGGATGGGTGGACCTTAGGGCCTTTTTGGTGTGGTGGTACCAGGAAAAAGAAACAACAAACGCTTCTGTGATATGAACTCGGTGCCACTGGATTAAGCAGACCGAGCGCCTAACCATTCAACCATCAGGCCGTCAGAACCATATAGAAATAGTTACTTTATGTGTATCTCTATTTTTTTTTTGCTTAACAGTTTTCGTAATCTAAAGTAGCGAAAGAGTTAACCTGGTCGCGAATGCAAATTTACCGGTCAAAGACAGCAGAATGATTATTTATTGGAGGTTACTTTGCACGAACAGGAACTAAATAAGTACATTCGAACTAAATTCTGTTGAATGATTACATGACTCTGTGCTGTAAGATTGTAATCATTGTACCGGCTGTGCTGAAAGATTGTACTCATTGTACTGCCTGTGCTGTAAGATTGTAATCGTTGTATTGCCTGTGCTGTAAGATTGTAATCATTGTACTGGCTGTGCTGTAAAATTGTAATCATTTTACTGACTGTGCTGTAAGATTGTAATCGTTAGCTGTGCTGTAATACTGTAATCATTGTACTGGCTGTGCTGTTAGAATGTAATCATTGTACAGGCTGTGCTGTAAGATTGGAATCATTGTGTTGGTTAATTACTATCAGATAAGAGCAAGGAAAGTGCTAGGGAGCAAAATATATTCTCTAGACGAAAAGAATAATCCCTACGCTCCCCGGACAACGCAACTGAAGGAAATGAGTACCTGACATTTGTGGGAGGAAAATACCCATATGGATGCGTAAGCGTAGCGAAGACGCTGTCCATTTTGGCAGCTGGTGACGCATTGTTGACATGCTGCTATCAGGGCTGGCGAACCATAACTGATCAAGACCCTCCCCACCGTCTCAGTTGGTCCCTTCAGTAACAGGCCTAGTCTAGCTATCGGGGGCGGAGATTATTATAATCCCTATAGCGGCAGAGTTTACTAGAGAAGTATTGCATACCCCCCCCACCCCACCCCCGTGCTTTTAAGCTGCACTCAGTGACTGAAAATTAGCTGCCAGATCCGCTCCCAAATCAACGCCATTCTGTGCCTCAACATCTCCACGGCATCGGCCGCAAAAGAACACCAGCTCGCATTTCCACGGAGATTTAAGAAGAAGAAGGAGATGGTTGCGTGTAGGGACACATCGCAGCGCACTGTTTCTGGAAATATTTTAAGCAAAAGTAACACATTCCCGTCAAAACTAATACTCCACATTAGATAAAACTTAGTTCACCACTTTAGATAAAAATTGGTTCGACATATATTAGATAAAAATTGTTTGCCACATTAGATAAAACTAGTTCTCAACATTGGATAAAAACTAGTTCACCACATTAGAATAAAAACTAATTCGCCACATTAGATAAAAAAGAGTTAGCAACATTAGATAAAAATAATTCGCCACATTCGATTAAACTAGCTCGCCACATTAGATAAAGCTAGTTCGGCACATTAGATTAAAAACTAGTTTGCAACATTAGATAAAACTAGTTCGGACACATTAGATAAAAATAGTTCTTCACATTACATTAAAAACTTGTTCACCACATTAGAGAAAAACTACTTCGCCACATTAGAGAAAAACTAGTTCGCCACATTGGATTAAAAACTAGTTCGCCACATTAAATAAAAATTGGTTCGCCACATTAGATAACAGCCAGTTCGCCACATTAGAGAAAAACCAGTTCGCCACATTAGGGAAAAATGGGTTCACCACATTAGATCAAAATAGTTCTCCACATTAGAGAAAAACTAGTTCGCCACATTAGAGAAAAAAAAGTTCTCCACATTAGAGAAAAACTAGTTCTCCACCTTAGATTAAAAACTAGTTCTCCACATTAGATTAAAAACTAGTTCTAAACATTAAATTAAAAACAAGTTCTCTACATTAGATTAAAAACTAGTTCTTCACTTTAGACTAACAACTAGTTCTCCACATTAGGTTAAAAACTAGTTCTCCACATTAGATAAAAGCGAAGCAGTCAAATCTGTTGTTCGTTGAACACATCTCTCTCTTATCATTACTTTCCAGAAGTCTCACATCCCTCTCATCATCGGAGCATCTGGTGTCCTACAGGGCATAGTTCTGACGATCCCAGCCATCATGCAACTGGCTGATCCCTACGAGTTACCGCTGATGTAAGTTTTGCCCAGTAATTTATAAATCTGGATTCCGACAGATAGAATAATTAAAGACACCGTCACCAACACAGCCATCATCAATACCATCCTCATAATCATCACCAGTGCCCGTAATTCTCCTGGGAGTGTAGGCTAGGGATAAAGTTGTATGTTATTTTATGTTCTCAGACCAACTTCACAGTATGACAACTCTAGTAATACAAGTTTTGGGGACAACGGCAAGTACTTGTGTGAGACAAACTACAATGGTACAAACACTACAAGCAAGAACAACAGTACAACGGGAGAGGTGAAAAATGTTACAGACAGACAGACAGACAGACAGACAGACAGACAGACAGACAGACAGACAGACAGACAGACAGACAGACATATAGACAGATAGACAGACAGACAGACAGACAGATAGATAGATAGATAGATAGATAGATAGATAGATAGATAGATAGATGGATGTTTGGATGGATGGATGGATACGAGGGACATTCAGAAAGTAATGCACCACATTGTTTTTTCAGGTAATAATGAAGATAGAAGCATGAAATTTTGCACACTTTAAATATGGCATGTGCTGATTGTGTGAACCAAAAAGGCATCGCGATCGGCCAAAGAATATGGCTGCCCTAACCGTTGAAATGGGGCTTGCTAGCAACTTGCGGTATAAGCAGCGAATTGTGGAAGAATTTCTCGTTGCAGAGAAGGAAACTGTTGTGAACATTCACAAGCGTCTATGTTATGTGTATGGAAGTTTTGCAGTCGCTGGGTTCAGAAAATCAAAGAATCAATAAGTCGAGATAAGAAGTTGCATGATCGGCCGCGCTGTGGACGTCCTGCCACATCCACCAAGGCAGAAATGTTGAAATGCGCTGAGGGCATTATTCTTACTGATAGGCGTATCATTACTCAACAACTGGCCTTAAAGCTGTCAGTCAGCAATGGTAGTGCAAATGCAGTTATAAAAGCTCTAGGATTTTCTAAGCTTTGCGCAAGATGGGTTCCTCGAAGTCTCACAAACGATCATCAATTACAAAGGAAAACAGAATAAATTATTGATTCTCTCGTATAATAGCTTTTTGTTGAAATTACTGGTAGTACCAGTAGTAACCTCCTCTAAAATGACGAGAAAATAAGTGACTAATTTCGCCACAATGCTTCAAGCAGAGAATCCGCTTGAACCTACAGACATTAATAGATACAGATAAACAACACAAGTCAAGAATGTGGAAATAGGGGACCAATTTCAAGATGACCTTTCACCCTCCCACGTTGAGTAAGGAAAGCCAAAGCCACAGATGGCAGCCACCATAAACAAGGAGGAGCTGGAAGAAGCGACAAACTACAGCTACCTAACAGAGAGTGGGAGATGTGAGATGGAGATAAAGAAAAGGAAAAGGATTGGCAACACACATATTCAACACTACGAAGACAGTGTTGCTATACGGGAATCTCATCATTAAAAAATAAATAAATAAATAAATAAGAGGTTTGTAAAATGCTGTATCTGTTCTGTATTACTGTACGGCGCAGAAACCTGGACTCCAAGCAAAAAGCTGGAGAGAAGAATGAGGTTCTATACAAAACTAGGACAAACATCATAAAGAATGAAAGGAATACATGTACAAGTTTTAGAACAGCTCCAAGTGCAACGTGAACTTCTCAAAGAAATAACGATCAAGAAAACAAAAACACGTTGGCCATATCAAAAAGACGTAACAGTATACTTAAGACCATAACAGAAGGAAAAGTGGAAGGGAAAAAGAGCGAGAGGAAGACAGAGATGTAGATGGGAAGATAACATACGAGAATGGACAGGACACACGCCTGGATGAGTGCACCATTAAGGCGACGGGAGCGAGAGAACTGGAAGGTAACTGCTGCTAACCTTCGGTCTGAAGATGGCACATGATGATGATTATGATAATGATGAGTTTTGTCACACTTTGACTTAAGTAATGGTTTTGTTCCAGTCTATCAAACGTTATTGTTATTTGTACCTACTATGTGCTAGAGGCCCGCTTAAAACAAGGCTATATACGGCCCGCGGGATTACGCAATTGTTAAGATAACAATCACTGAAAACTTTCATAAAGCCCTCTATTAATCCGATTCCGGAAGCAGGATAGGGAGATGCTTGAGTCACACACGCATAAACACTACTCGTCCACTCAGCTCTCTAGAATTATCTCATTATAATATCATGTGCTTTTGCAATGTTATCTGTTATTTTTTCCTGCTTTTATCACAGGGATCTGGCAAGTGATAAGTGAACTATCTGGACCAATAGGGAAACAGATCAACGGGGTTTTGACTAAAATCCCCATCGATTTGAAAGGTAATGAGTTGATAAACATAAGTTGATTCTTCTTAGTCAGTATCTTCTTCTTCTTCGTACTCAATAAGTCGATTGGAATGGCCACAAATAATAAAGTGGACAATGGTCTTATCTCCCCTTCCTCATATACCTTTCAGTGCTTGTCTTGTTTGTTTTATCTCCCCTTCCTCATATACCTTTAAGTGCTTTTCTTGTTTTGTCTTATCTCCTCTTCCTCATATACCTTTCAGTGCTTCTCTTGTTTTGTCTTATTTCCCCTTCCTCATATACCTTTCAGTGCTTTTCTTGTTTTGTCTTATCTCCCCTTCCTCATATACCTTTCAGTGCTTCTCTTGTTTTGTCTTATTTCCCCTTCCTCATGTACCTTTCAGTACTTGTCTTGTTTTGTCTTATTTCCCCTTCCTCATATACCTTTCAGTGCTTGTCTTGTTTTGTCTTATTTCCCCTTCCTCATATACCTTTCAGTTCTTGTCTTGTTTTGTCTTATTTCCCTTTCCTCATATACCTTTCAGTTCTTGTCTTGTTTTGTCTTATTTCCCCTTCCTCATATACCTTTCAGTACTGAGGGAACGAACGAACGTCTTGATAGGGCTCGGCGGTTTACTTCCTGTAATGGGAGACGTCAGGTTTCTGCTATTTCCTACCTCCAACTCTTGATTTGGCGTCTCTCTCTGTGTTTTCTGTGCTATACTGTCCAGCGGTAGCAGTGTTACCCGAACAGAGTAACTGAAACCATTCTGGACTATGATAATCAAAGACACGCGAGTACATACATGAATAAATACTCCTACCTCCATTTATACATTCATACATATTTCAGACATACACAAAACACACTGGCATGCATGCATAAGTCTAATGACACACTTCCTAATCATAAGACATTTCTGAAGTGTATGATTTCCTAAAATTGAACAGCTTCTTTACTCTGTCAGTTTTTGATATGCATAATCTATCAGAGTAGATAGAAAGCAATGTTCGTGTTGTTAGGTTCCGTCCTTAGTCTTATCACTTGACCTTTCTGACAATTCTTCCCTTTCCATGTGATTGGTGTAGCTGGAGCAAAGGTTCAAAGGTTCAGAATCAGACTCCGGCGTCATTGCATTCAGGACAGCCCCATATATGCCCCACCGCATCCCGCAGCATCAATCCGAGAACATGTTTGCTAACATTTGTAGTTCCCATGATGTGTTGGTTCTTTACGATTCGTTTTCTGCCACACACACAGTTCATATATCCTGCCACCGCTCTTAATTTTTCTTAGCTTCAGTAATTTCTTTATAATTTCTTCCATTCATGCTCTTCATTTTCTTACAGTCTTTCCAATACGGCTTTAGCAATGTCACTCTTGTCCATTCTCAGTCTGCCGTTTATTTTAGCGTGTCCAGAAAGTCTGTCTGCCACTTCATTGCCATGTACTCCAGCATGCCCTGGACAATAAAGCCACGTTAGTCTCGTCACAGTTGACTGACTTAACAGATGAGCCCATTCTTTTCGAAGCAATTTCTTCTCAAGTTTACGAAGCATACTCCGTGAATCTGCCACAAAGACGCAATGAAGTACTTGTACATCATTTGTAACCATCCATTCCATTTCCGCCGACACTGCCTCTTTGTCCATTCGCACGCTTGATGTGGTGACTTCAAAGGCTCCCGAACTCTGTGCCACCACTCTTTCCGTGCGGAAGACAACAAAACTCCAACCGCTTCTTCAGTTTCGAGACAATGAGCCAACTGTATATATTACCGTCTCAGAAGACACACAGTGATACTGGATGAGATCTCGAACCAAAAGTTCAAGACTGATGGAGCAAATGCTTCGTGAATAAACAACACAAATACTTGTATCTTAAAACAGGTGCAGGTATCTCATAGCTAAACTCTGGTAGCAAAAACTGAAATTAATTATTGAAATCGATTTAAGAATAATATTTTTTGTCTGTAGGACGCTATACAAAGTTTGCAGTCCAAGTACATAGGATCTGTAGCAGTAGTACACAGCGTCTGTAGTAAAAGTACATAGCATCTGTAGTAGAAGTACACAGCGTCAGTAGTAGAAGTACATAGCATCTGTAGTAGAAGTACATAGCATCTGTAGTAAAAGTACATAGCATCTGTAGTAAAAGTACATAGCATCTGTAGTAGAAGTACATAGCATCTGCAGTAGAAGTACATAGCATCTGTAGTAGAAGTACATAGCATCTGTAGTAGAAATACATGGCGTCTGTAGAATTATATCTGCAAGTCCTATCTTCATACACGGGAAAGGATGAAATATATGACATTATATCTTTCCATCCTGTCCTCAGATACAGAAAATGACTAAATATATGACATTATATCTTTCCATCCTGTCCTCAGACACGAAAATGGGCCCTGACGACAAGAGGTTCGTGTCCGCCTGGTGGCTGGCGCTGTTCGTGTTTGGGCTGGGGACCGCTGTCTTCTCCTTGCCAATCATGTTCTTCCCGAGAAAGCTCATCTCCTCCAGACAGCGGGAGGAAGCACTGGCCAAGGCTGTGGTGACCTGGGCAGGAGGAGAAACAGAAGATGAGGTTGCAGAACCTGTTGAGGATAAACCTCAAGAACTGGAATCTGTGAGGTTTGTGCTATGACAGTAGAGGTGTAATGTGCTTCTTCTTCTTCTTCGTTGTTGTTGTTGTTGTTGTTCTTCTTCTTCTTTATTGTTGTTGTTGTTCTTTGTTGGTGCTTTTGCTGTTGCTGTTTTTGTTGGTGTTCTTCGTCTTCTTCCTGTTCTTCTTTTTTTTTAATTGCTGTTTTGCTTTTGTTGCTGTTGTTGTTATTGCTGTTATTGTTGTTGTTGGTCTTGTTCTTCTTCTTCCTTTATTGCTGTTGTTCTTTTTCTTCATCTTCTTCCTTTATTGTTGTTGCTGCTCTTCTTCTTCTTCCTTTGTTGTTGTTGTTGTTCTTCTTTATTGTTGTTGTTGTTGTTCTTCTTCTTCTTCCTTTATTGTTGTTGTTGTTGTTGTTCTTCCTTTGTTGTTGTTGTTGTTCTTCTTCTTTATTGTTGTTGTTGTTCTTCTTCTTCTTCTTCCTTTATTGTTGTTGTTGTTCTTCTTCTTCCTTTATTGTTGTTGTTGTTCTTCTTCCTTTGTTGTTGTTGTTATTGTTGTTGTTCTTCTTCTTTATTGTTTTTGTTGTTGTAGTTCTTCTTCTTCCTTTATTGTTGTTGTTGTTGTTCTTCTTCCTTTGTTGTTGTTGTTGTTCTTCTTCTTTATTGTTGTTGTTGTTCTTCTTCTTCTCTTCCTTTATTGTTGTTGTTGTTCTTCTTCTTCCTTTATTGTTGTTGTTGTTCTTCTTCCTTTGTTGTTGTTGTTATTGTTGTTGTTCTTCTTCTTTATTGTTTTTGTTGTTGTAGTTCTTCTTCTTCCTTTATTGTTGTTGTTGTTGTTCTTCTTCTTCTTGTTCCTTTGTTGTTGTTGTTGTTCTTCTTCTTCTTCTTGCTTTATTGTTGTTGTTGTTGCTCTTCTTCTTCTTCTTTCTTTGTTGTTGTTGTTGTTCTTCTTCTTCCTTTGTTGTTGTTGTTGTTATTGTTCTTCTTCTTCTTCCTTTATTGTTGTTGTTGTTGTTCTTCTGCTTCTTCTTCTTCCTTTATTGTTGTTGTTGTTCTTCTTCTTCTTCCTTTATTGTTGTTGTTGTTGTTCTTCTTCTTCTTCCTTTGTTGTTGTTGTTGTTGTTCTTCTTCTTCTTCCTTTATTGTTGTTGTTGTTGTTGTTCTTCTTCTTCCTTTGTTGTTGTTGTTGTTCTTCTTCTTCTTCCTTTATTGTTGTTGTTGTTGTTGTTCTTCTTCTTCTTCTTCTTTTGTTGTTGTTGTTGTTGTTTTTCTTCTTTATTGGTGTTGTTATTGTTTTTTGTTGTTGTTTTTGTTGTTGTTGTCCTTCTTCTTCTTTATTGGTGTTGTTATTGTTTTTTGTTGTTGTTTGTTGGTGTTGTTGCTGTTGTTGTTGTTCTTCTTCTTTATAGATCTTCCACACGCTCATCTCTTCTCTAACAGCAAACCCATGTCTCGGGTGGGAGAGCTTAGCGCAGAACTTTCTGAAAGTAGGAGAACTCGTTACAGCGTCAGGAACGCTGGCTCCAGAAATAACTCCATCAAAGGTTCCACCAAAGGTTCCATCAAAGATTCCACCAAAGAATCCATCAGGAGAAAAGGTTCAGGGGTCAGTGTGTACTCCGGAAGTAGAAGGTGGGTGTTCAAAACCAGATTCTTGTCATTTTCCTTTCTCTCTTCATCTACGTGCTATATGAAGGTTCACACTATGTCCAGGTTACTTCGAAATTTGGATAATTTGACAGATAAAAGAGTAACTATCAGGTGTGAGTGTGTATGTGTGTGTTTTATGTGTTGTGTGTTTGGGAGAAAGAAGCAAACATTTACACTGAAAGAACAGAAAAAAAGAGGAAACGACATTCTCCGAAGGAAAAAAAAAGTTGCTTAACAACGAACACCTGATTAAAGTGACAAATAAAAAACGAATGCACAAATATCTAGACCTGCCACGTGAAGACATAAGTTTGCAGAACCTGATAATCACTGGAAAACTTGAGTGAAAAAGAAGCAGAGGTGGCGGAAAGACCTATACATATATAAGAATTTTCTGATCAGATGGCAAAGGTAAACTGTATGCATGGAGCAGAGTATAAAAATTATATACATTATTCATAACATAAAGCTTCACAAAAAAGTATAGAAAGAATGGGGAAAGTGAGAGGGAAAGGAAATGGAAGAAAAAAATGAAGAGCATACATCGATCAAATATTTTGGCAAATGTCCTTCGTCAAGGACCACATACATAAACAACACAACAGATAAAAGCACGAAAAGAAACAGGTGAAAAAAAATTAAACATTCATCTCTTTTTAGTAATACTTATAAGAACGACGGGAATAAAAAAGAATAATAGTGGTCCATTTACCATTTCAATACAAAATATGTTATTTATGTGTTTTCATATATTTTTATGTGTTTTCGTGTTTTTAAAATGTATTTTCATGTGTTTTTATGTGTTTTTAACCCAGTTAATTCATCACCATCATCGTCATCATCACCACCACCACCACAACCACCACCACCACCACCACAACCATCATCATCATCATCACCACCACCACCACAACCACCACCACCACCACCACAACCATCATCATCATCATCACCACCACCACCACAACCACCACCACCACCACCACAACCATCATCGTCATCATCACCACCACCACCACAACCACCACCACCACCACAACCATCATCATCATCATCACCACCACCACCACAACCACCACCACCACCACCATCATCATCATCATCACCACCACCACAACCACCACCACCACCACCATCATCATCATCATCACCACCACAACCATCATCATCACCATCATCATCATCATCACCACCACAACCACCATCATCACCATCATCATCATCATCACCACCACAACCATCATCATCACCATCATCATCACCATCATCATCATCATCATCATCATCACCATCATCATCATCATCATCATCATCATCATCATCATCATCATCACCACCATCATCATCATCATCATCATCATCATCACCATCATCATCATCATCATCACCACCACAACCACCATCATCACCATCATCATCATCATCACCACCACAACCATCATCATCACCATCATCATCACCATCATCATCATCATCATCATCATCACCATCATCATCATCATCATCATCATCATCATCATCATCACCACCATCATCATCATCATCATCATCATCATCACCATCATCATCATCATCATCACCACCACAACCACCATCATCACCATCATCATCATCATCACCACCACAACCACCATCATCACCATCATCATCACCATCATCATCATCATCATCATCACCATCATCATCATCATCATCATCATCATCATCATCATCACCACCATCATCATCATCATCATCATCATCATCACCATCATCATCATCATCATCACCACCACAACCACCATCATCACCATCATCATCATCATCACCACCACAACCACCATCATCACCATCATCATCATCACCACCACCACAACCACCACCACAACCACCACCACCATCATCATCATCATCATCATCATCATCACCATCATCTTTCACTCCCTTGAGAGCACAGGCCACAGATAAAGGCTCTCCAGTCATCCCTGTTCTTGGAATTATTCTCATCCCTTGTCTCTGAGCACTGTTATAATTTCTCTTCCCCGAGTAAATCTAGGTCTTCCTCGTTTTCTATTTCCTTGAGGATTCCATGTCAGTGCTGTTTCATCATGCCCTGTAAAAATGTACTGTTTTAAATCAACTTACTTTTACTCGCGTTCGCTGTATTCTTGAAAATTGCCAAGCAATAATGAAATATAGGACTCATCTTAGGCGATGAAGACAAATAAAAGGTAAACAAGAAAAAAAAATGCAAAGAATATAATCAGCGACAAGAGAAAAAAAAAGAAGTACTCACTGGCAGCTTGTGCGCTATATTTTAATAAGATTGAATGACTGACTGATTGATCTTTATTTCAAAAGGGTTAAGAATTGGGCACGCAGGCCCGTCTGACATTCTGCTCTTTATCATACATCTTTCACTCTACTCCAGACACTCTACAAATATGCTGTTCATGTAACAAACATAACTAACATTGAAGCTGAGAGACATAAAATATAACATTTACGTTTCGCTCTTAAACATTCAATCAGTACAGAAGTAACTACATACATATATAAATGACTATCTACTAAACAAAACTTTCTGGACTACTCAGAATAAACAATTAACTGCATCCGGTGTCTGTAAGAGCAGTTTAAGATAACTTTATAAAGTTTTATGATTCATGGAGGCATGTAGTCGGCATCAAATAGATATTGGGAAGGTTTGTAGTTGTAGGAAGGATATTAATTTATATTTTTTATACAGGATGGAAGGGTATTCCAAAGATGAGCAGCAGAAACTAAATCTTTTATTGTAAAGATCAAGCGTTGGCTGCACTTTGGGTTAAATTTAAACAGGTTCCATAGATAAGGCGGGGCATGCCGTGAAAGAGATGTACTAACTTGGCTTTGTTGAAGAGGAACCTGTTCTTAAGAGGCAGTATTTTGATACGTTTGTGCTGGTTAGTTGTTTGTGCTTGATCTTTGTCACTAATAAGCTTTACTGTTCGCTTTTGGAGTGAGCAAAGCCTCTTTGTATTTGACACTGAGCGACCATCCCAGACTGTTGAGCAATAGTCTAAACGTGTTTGTATATGTGATATGCAGTATGCCTTCCTTGTGTCTTGATCAATGAAGTGCTTAATTTTGGCTAACTGGTATACTCTTTGTGCGATGAGTTTTGTTACACTTTGCACAAAGAGAGGTACCTTTAGAGGTAAAAGTACCTACCAATCATATAAACCATCACGGGTAACTAAAAGTGCCTGGGTTAAAATCCCTCTCCTCCAAATCCCCCCACCCCCCGCAACCAGACTTACTTTGTATTCGCTCTAAAACAATAAGCGATGCTTTTCCCCAAGACTACTTTGTATTCGCTCTAAAACAATGAGCGATGTTTTTCCCCAAAACTACTTTGTATTCACTCTAAAACAATGAGCAGTGTTTTTCCCCAAGACTACTTTGTATTCTCTCTAAAACAATGAGCGATGTTTTTCCCCAAGACTTACTTTGTATTCTCTCTAAAACAATGAGCAGTGTTTTTCCCCAAGACTACTTTGTATTCTCTCTAAAACAATGAGCAGTGTTTTTCCCCAAGACTACTTTGTATTCTCTCTAAAACAATGAGCAGTGTTTTTCCCCAAGACTACTTTGTATTCTCTCTAAAACAATGAGCAGTGTTTTTCCCCAAGACTTTGTATTCTCTCTAAAACAATGAGCGATGTTTTTCCCCCAAACTTACTTTGTATTCTCTCTAAAACAATGAGCGATGTTCCCCAGACTTACTTTGTATTCTCTCTAAAACAATGAGCGATGTTCCCCCCCCCCCAGACTTACTTTGTATTCTCTTTAAAACAATGAGCGATGTTCCCCCCCCCCCAGACTTACTTTGTATTCTCTTTAAAACAATGAGCGATGTTTCCCCCCCCCCCCCCCCAGACTTACTTTGTATTCTCTCTAAAACAATGAGCGATGTTTCCCCCCCCCCCCCAGACTTACTTTGTATTCTCTTTAAAACAATGAGCGATGTTTCCCCCCCCCCCCCCCAGACTTACTTTGTATTCTCTTTAAAACAATGAGCGATGTTTCCCCCCCCCCCCCAGACTTACTTTGTATTCTCTCTAAAACAATGAGCGATGTTCCCCCCCCCCCCCAGACTTACTTTGTATTCTCTCTAAAACAATGAGCGATGTTTTTCCCCCAGACTTTGTATTCTCTCTAAAACAATGAGCGATGTTTTTCCCCCAGACCAAGTCTTTTCCCACCTGTGGTTGGTCCAACAGAGCGGAAGGTCAGCATTGCTGGTGATCTTGTCTTTGACCAGCCAGTCAAGACTCCACAGAAAAAGGAAAGCGTTACAGATTTACTTAAAGGTATGTACGTCTGCCAGCATGTGATAGAAGATAACACATGATATAAGATAATACATGATACAAAGATAGCACATGACGATAGCATTTTACAGAAGTTAGATTAAGGTGGTCTGTGCTCAGAGATAGCAAAAATATAGTACCTGGACATACAACATTTACGTGAAGTAGACAGTCACAAAGTTACAAATAAATGAACATCAAGAAGACAGTCACAAAATTAAAAATGAATGAACATCAAGAAGACAGTCACAAAGTTAAAAATGAATGAAGTACTCTAGTTGAAAGATGAGAGCGTATACACGGAATGATATGAAAAGAGGTGTAAAAACAAAAAAAAAGATATTTCAGATGTAAAAAACTGATAAAAGATAGATCGAACAGATAAAATAGATTTTTACAAGCAATTATGTACACCTGATAGTCATGTATATAGATGGATAAAGAGGCATATAAGACAGACAGACAGACAGACAGACCGATAGATAGATAGATAGATAGATAGATAGATAGATAGATAGATAGATAGATAGATAGATAGATAGATAGATAGATAGATAGATAGATAGATAGATAGATATATAGATATATAGATAGATAGAATATGAATGAATGAATGAATGAATAATCTTTATTTTTAAAGGGTAAAAAATTGGCACGCAGGCCCGTCTTACATTCTGCCCTTCATCACTCCATCTTTCATTCTTCCCACACACTTGATTTAGTAAATACAAATTAAATTAGGAAAAACATATCAAAAGAGTGTAAGATTTAACTACTACATTCAAAGTAAAGGAGAAGAAGTAATTAACCTAATAAAATAGCACTCACGCACACATACACATGCAGACATATACATAAATAAAAATACATTGTAAATACAGATCTTCTAACATATGTTTTTTTTAACAAACATTAAAATATAATTTCTAACAATATCTAACAAGTTGCTTTTCTAACTATGTCATTGAAGATGACATAGATAGATAGATAGATAGATAGATAGATAGATAGATAGATAGATAGATAGATAGATAGATAGATAGATAGATAGATGGATGGATGGATGGATGAATGGATGGATGGATGGATGGAGGGGTGGATGGATGGATGGATGGATGGATGGATGGAGGGGTGGGTGGATGGATGGATGGAGGGGTGGGTGGATGGATGGACGGATGGATGGACGGGTGGATGGATGGATAGATGGATGTATGGATGGACGAATATATAACGTGTCCTCCAATGTTCTCTGAAGAATGGTGAATATTTTACACATTTATTTCATCAAGAATATTACTCCTTCATCTACACTTCGGTCTAGGCGTCATCATTTTATAAAAGTCTTTGGCACAGTTTTCTTCATTTACCACGCAGACTTAAGTCACTTTCTGTTAAGATATGGTGTCAATATACATTATGACTCCTCCAGATTTTCCGAGAGCGCTGGTCCGTGTTCTACGGAAGCCAGTCTTCATTCTGTTGCTCATCGACGTGGCCATCGTCTCCATCCCAATATCTGGAGCCCAGATCTTCAGAAGCGCTTACATGGCCAATGAGTACAATGTACCAATGTCGGAAGTGGCTTTGATTTCAGGTCAGTATTAGACAGTCGTTTCTTTCTTTCAGGTCAGTATTACACAGTCGTTTCTTTCTTTCAGTTTTTTAAACCAACTTTCTAAGTAGAACATGATAATACGAGATCACTCGTAGACTACTAAGTTTGGGAATACGAGGGTGTTCCGAAAGTTCCTTTGCTCTTTCCGAGGGCCAGTGTAGGAAGACAAGAGCAGCTACACAGAGAAAGTTGTGTGTCTTTTGTAGAGAAATTTATTCCCAGTTTAAAGATTTACGTTACAGGTATTCAATGTAAGCTCACCCTGGTGGTGTTACAGGGATTTAGTGTAAGCTCTCCTTGGTTACGTTACAGGGATTTAGTGTAAGCTTACTCTGGTGGTGTTACAGGGATTTAGTGTAAGCTCTCCTTGGTTACGTTACAGGGATTTAGTGTAAACTTACTCTGGTGGTGTTACAGGGATTTAGTGTAAGCTCTCCTTGGTTACGTTACAGGGATTTAGTGTAAACTTACTCTGGTGGTGTTACAGGGATTTAGTGTAAGCTCTCCTTGGTTACGTTACAGGGATTTGGTGTAAACTTACTCTGGTGGTGTTACAGGGATTTAGTGTAAGCTCTCCTTGGTTACGTTACAGGGATTTAGTGTAAACTTACTCTGGTGGTGTTACAGGGATTTAGTGTAAGCTCTCCTTGGTTACGTTACAGGGATTTGGTGTAAACTTACTCTGGTGGTGTTACAGGGATTTAGTGTAAGCTCTCCTTGGTTACGTTACAGGGATTTAGTGTAAACTTACTCTGGTGGTGTTACAGGGATTTAGTGTAAGCTCTCCTTGGTTACGTTACAGGGATTTGGTGTAAGTTCTCCTTGATTACATTACAGGGATTTGGTGTAAGCTCTCCTTGGTTACGTTACAGTGATTTAGTGTAAGCTCTCCTTGGTTACGTTACAGGGATTTAGTGTAATCTCTGCCTGGTGACGTTATAGGGATTATGTGTAACGTCTTCCTGGTTACGTTATAGGGATTTAGTGTAAGTTCTCCCTGGTGAAGGTATAGGGAGTAAGTGTAAGCTCATCCTGCGATAATCTACCTCCTACCAGGTTTTTGGTAGCACATCTAGAGTAAAAGATGAAATATTGTCAGTAATTCGCAGCTGAAAATCACATAAATGCTTTTGAATGTAAATGCTACAGAAGAATCCTTCAAATATCGTATAAGACAGTCTAAGAATGGTATATAATGGGAAAAAAGAAAGCGAAGAAGACCAAGACGAAGATGGCCGCAAGACATCGGTGATGATCTGCAAATGGACGCATCAGCAGCAGGGCATCTTGCTTACAACCGAGAGGCCTACAGGAGAGCTGTTAGAGAGGCACAGTTCCACAAAGGACATGTAAATGACTGACTGACTAACTGACTGACTGAATCAGAATTGTCAGACACTATGGAAGTGGGGGGTACGTAATCTTTATATCTTTAATAATCCTATATAATTTAATCATATCTTTAATCCCCACAAGAAAAAGTCACGAGGTGCCAGGTCAGGGGACACTTTGAAAAATTAAAATATCTTTGTAGTTTTATAAAAGTTCATCGAAACTTGAAAGAATACATGAAGGGGACAACAAAGATACAAATGTGAGGGTATCACTCAGAGATAGGCAAGACATGGCTTTTTGTATGTGCTTTGTGGCAGTCAGAGATCCATAACAGCCACCGTCTTTCTCTGCAGAAATGACAGAAGATGATGTTTACGAGAAGGCTTTGGAAAGAGCAGGGCAAGAGCCTACGAACCCACAAATCATATCTGAGAAACGGAGGTGGATTGGCCACACAGTGAGGAAACCCGACACCAGCATAACAAGACAAGCACTAGCAGTGTGAATCCTCAGGAAAAAAAAATCTAGAAAGACATAGAACAACTTGAAGATGTCAAATTATGACAGTGCTCAGAGACAAGGGATACATGTGGAAGGAAGTAGAGAACAAATCCAAGAACAGGGATGACTGGATAACATTTATCCGTGGCCTATTGTCCCAAGGGAGTGAAAGATGACGATGATGATGATAAATGATGACATGATTATAATGATGACAATAGCGTTAGAAATAAGATGCAAATGAAGACAAACGTGCAGAAATTTCTGTCTAAACGTAGATCACTTCAACTACACATTTATAAATCTAATTTTCTAGCATAATCTTCTAAACCAGCGGTTCTTAAGCTGAGGTCCATGTATGTCCATGGGGGTTCATAGAAGAACTCTTTGGGGATCCGCAAACCATCAACTGGAGTGGGTTGATTAAAATGTCTTTGCATTATATTCATCCTGTTGATTCTTTTATTTCTAACGAGAGGTCTACAGTTGTTCTCAGGCCTGAAAGGGGCTCCACGCCCAAAAAAGGTTTAGAACCACTGTTGTGGACACATTTTGCTCTGAGTCACAAGACCGTAATAATATTTCACGTAAAAAACGTGATATGTGTTTCTAGGTAGGCTTACCAGACGTCCCGCTTTGACCAGGACTGTCCCAGTTAGATGATGTGGTCCCTGCGTCCCGGCCAGTTTGTCATTTTGTCCCAGTTATTTGGTAAAATTTTAAAAGTGCCGAATATACAAGATGTAAAAATATAGTGCAGCCTCTGGTAAAATGACGATTTGGCAACTAAAATACCCCCTCTGTTACACTCACTGTTGCCAATCTAAATATTTTGTATCTAGATCTAAGTAATTTTAAAGTTGTCTAGATGTTTTCTCCCAAAATATAGAGCATGTGCCCTAATGAATTTAGATGTTTTATTTTTTCACCCAGATATTTCTTTCACAGAATTTATAATAGCATATAGTCTATGAGATCCAGATATTTTTGTTTCATTTTTTAGATATTTTGTTTCAATTAGAGGTGGCCACACTGGAACATACACTGGCCATGTCATTGTTGCGCATGTCCTATCTTAGTTGAGCTCAAATTGCGAGTCGGCTTTTGTCATCATTCTGTACATTAAAATAACTTAATCTCCAAAATGGCAAAAAGAAACTGTGTGTTTACTGACGAATTAAAAAAGGATTACCTGTTTTTGAAAAGAATTTGTGATCGTATTGACAAAGTGAAATGTGAACTGTTGCAAATAATACAATAAACATGGATCAACTGTTTGATGAAGTAGTGATTGCAAAAGCTTTTTGGTCAGCAGACTACGACATTTGGAAAAAATACAAGATGTGAAGAAAAATGCATACAACTTTTCAGTCATTTCAAAGGAAAGAACATTTCATTGCCCAATCTTGTTCGAATTATGGAATACTTTTTCAACATACCAGGCACATCTGCACCAGTGGAAAGAGTATTCTCAATAATGAATATCATATGGTCTGAAGAAGGAGGTAGAATGGTTGAATCAACAGTCAAAGCTTTACTACACAGCAAAATTAACAGTGAACTAAGGTTGGTACTACTAATCTATGTACATGTGCCCAGGTGCCCCAAACTGTGGAACATATCCTCCAGAACTGCATCAACTATGAAACACTGAGAAATAATTACTGGCCCAGTGAAACCACTAAAGAAGATAAGCTCTACGGTTCCATACATGAGTTACAAAAAACAGTGAAATTTATCCAAGAGACAGGACTGCAGATATAGACAGACAATGCGAACGAAGAAGAAGAAGAAGAAACAGTGAACTAAATTACAGTGCATTTTTCGATGCCATTAAAAATAACAAAGAATTTTTACAGAAAGTTCACACTAGTGATAAATATTAACAACTTCTTAATAAGGCATGTTCAGTTGAGTTATTAAAAATTGCTTTTAACTCATTGTTGTTTATTTTAACAACTTCTTTATTTAGCCTTTTCAGTCACAGGTACTTATCCTAGTAGACTTTAATTTTCTGTCGTGAGTATTTTCTCAAAATTGTCCCGATTTGAGAAAAAATATTACGATAAGCGTCCCGGTTTGAGAAACAAATATTATGATAAGCGTCCCGGTTTGAGAAACAAATATTATGATAAGCGTCCCGGTTTGAGAAACAAATATTATGATAAGCGTCCCGGTTTGAGAAACAAATATTATGGTAAGCCTATTTCTAGGAACACGTTATCTTAAAAGGAAAAAAATAACATTAAGTGTTCGATTTTGATTTATTTATTTATTGGGTTAGAAATGACCCTATACTTTGCAAAAGTTTTATAATCCCTGATAATTTTTTGTTTCTATTCTATTTCTGTTCCAGGTATTACGTCAGCGGTAGGACACATTGCCGGATCTGTCGTGAGTTCCTGGGCTACCAGCAAGGCTAAGACCAGGATGGGGTACATATACCTCATCTCCAGCACTTACCTCATGACCTGCATTGTCATACCTTTCTACTTCATCATCGGATGCGGGAACGAGCCCGTCTATGGAGCTGAAGGAGAGATGTGAATAGCTTATAGCTTTTAATATACTTAGAGCGCTTTAAACTGCTTTAACTCTTTCACGCAAAAAAAAAAAAACACTTTTAACGCTGGAAGATCTTTCACATTTATGTTGGAGGATCTTTCATACTTACATTGGAAGATCTTTCACACATGGGTTGGAAGATCTTTCATGCTTATGCAAATCAATTCTTGGAGCCATCTTCAGGCAAATCTAAGTAAAATACGAAGTACCATGAGTCTAATTCAGCCCAGTCATTTGCATGTCCTTTACGGAACTTTCAACAGCGTTCCTGTAGGCCTCTCGTGTGTAAGCAAGACGCCCTGCTGCTGATGCAACCATTTGCAGATTATCAACGATGTCTTGCAGCCATCTTCGCCTTGGTCTTCCTCTCTTTCTTTTCCCCTATTATGTACCCTTCCAAGACTGTCCTCTCTAAATCCAAACCATTCTATGGTTAATGTCTGGATTATCACCACTGCACTCTGGATACTTCTACAGCTGCTCAGATCCTCTCTCCCCCCCCCTCCTCTCAACATATCCACCATCGTCCTGCGGCTTACAGTGCCCGTCCTGTGTTGATTGACAGGTCCTCTTGTGCGTCCAGTAGGTCTCTCGTTCCTGGCCGTGCCAGTCTGTACTCCCATCTCTTTCAGTCTAAGCAGCGATGTGGATTTGCTGCTCTCTAAGTCCTCCACCCTGCCTATCTCTTTGAGCGTATTAACAGTATCAGCTCATATTTTTCTTAAATTATAGAATAACATCCTTCCAGTTTCATTGTACCAACATTTCTCATCAAAATTTATTCTGACAGAGCATGGGAACTAATTCAGGAGTGAATGAGTTATACAAACAGAAAAGAAAAGACCACATATACGAGTATATAGTCAGTTTCCTTAGTTAAAGAATTTGTAAACAGCCGAAGAGGCTAAAAATAGGCATAGCATCATTTTCCAGTAAAACATTGCGTCTGTGATGTGTAGCAACAAAAAATGTTCATGTATCGGGGACGCTTTTCAGTAGATTAAGAGTTAGTATAAAACGATGAAGTAGCGGGTTTAGCAGCACTGGCTGTATACTGATATCAGACACACTGTTTTGTTATAAGAAAACCGCTCAGCTCATCTTCCTTCCTTCCTTCCTTCCTTCCTTGAAAGAACATTTCAAAGGAAGTATATTTTTACTTTACGTCTGGTCTTCTTATGTAAAGTAGTTAGCAGAAACACCAGCCCCTGTCAAACATTGTCATTGCCGATGGCCCAGTAGCACCAAAGACTATCTATCTATCTATCTATCTATCTATCTATCTATCTATCTATCTATCTATCTATCTATCTATCTATCTATCTATCTATCTATCTATCTATCTATCTATCTATCTATCTATCTATCTATCTATCTATCTATCTATCTATCTATCTATCTATCTATCTATCTATCTATCTATCTATCTATCTATGCCTGGTGGTAAGGTTCCTTGGCCTTCTGATATTACTTGCAGCTCTGAAAGATTTTAAGATTTAAGTGTGTTACTGGCTATGGTCAAACTGACGCTAGATGAATGCGTTGAGGCGAAAAGTATGTAGTGTAGTACATATACCTTCGTCTAACTTTACTAGAGTTTCAGATCTATGCGCCCTCTAATAGATTTTCAGACCTATGCGCCCTCTACTTCATTTTCAGACCTATGCGCCCTCTACTTCATTTTCAGACCTATGCGCCCTCTACTACATTTTCAGACCTATGCGCCCTCTACTTCATTTTCAGACCTATGTGCCTTCTACTACATTTTCAGACATATGCGCCCTCTACTACATTTTCAGATCTATGCGCCCTCTACCACATTTTCATACCTATGTGCCCTCTACTAGATTTTCAGACATATGGGCCCTTTACTAGATTTTCAGACCCGTGGACCCTCTACTAGATTTTCAGACCTATGGGCCTTTTACTAGATTTTTAGACATATCGACCCTCTACTAGATTTCTGACATATGAACACCCTACAAGATTTTCAGACCTATGGGCCCTTTACTAGATTTTCATACCTATGGACCTTGTCCTCCTTCTGGAGCCGATTAGTAGAGGCAAGAGGATGGCGTGTGAGGGGAGGGAGTGCAACATAGACAAGGCAGTTTCTTTATACCTACATCACAGCCTAAATTGCATCAGCTGTGAAGAACACCAGCTTGAAGTTCGATGGAGACAGAAGACAAGACAAAACAGATTAAACCTCTTGCTTCAAAACCGCCTTCCCAGACAATAAATACCAATAAATACCATTATAGATTTCACTTACACAAACCCGCCATGTCCTCTTAATCTACCTAACAGCATCCACGATACACGAACATTTTTTGTTACCACCCATGGAGTAGAAACAGATGAACACATCGTTGGGAGCAAAACGAAAGCCACGAACATACTTTATATCTTTTTCTGAAATCGTTAACTTATTTATTACATGTAACAAGAGGCAGCTCTTAGAGAATCTGACAGGCACTGGAAAACTGGAGAGGAAAAGGAGGGAAAGGGAAGGCAGACCGAGAGAAAGATATCTGAACGCAGCCCCCCCCCCCCAAAAAAAAAAAAACAACTTAGGCTGTTGGAGCTTGGTAAGAAGCTGGCTTCTTTGGTCTTCCGGAACTGGTTATCACTGTAGAAGAAGGAGAAGATTTAGAAGTGGTAACCCAGACAGATGTGAAAAGAGAAATATTGAATATGGTTAAAAAACAAGACAACTAAGATACTTTCGGCGCGTCAAGAGGCATGATATTATACTGAAGACCCTTCTTGAGGTCAAGATCTAAGGGAAGAGAACAAGAGGGCGACAACGACATAAATGGGAGGACGACACCAAGATATGGCCCGGGACCAGCTTGGCCGAGTGCATTACGAAGGTAAGAAGCAGAGCAGAGTGGAGATCCACTGCAACTATTCTTTTCGTGGGGAGATGGCACATGATGATGATGATGATGATGATAAGACCACTCCCCGATCCGACCTGATGATTATTTTCAAGATTTTCGCCGTGACTCCTCGTGACCCATAACGCTCATCACAGCGTCAGCTGATTCATGATGCTCTCTCCACATGGTCAGCTGACTCATGATGCTCACCACTTGGTCAGCTGACTCATGATGCTCACCGCATGGTCAGCTGACTCATGATGCTCTCTCTACAGGGTCAGCTGACTCATGATGCTCTCTCCACAGGGTCAGCTGACTCATTATGCTCACGACAGGGTCAGCTGACTCATAATGCTCACCACAGGGTCAGCTGACTCATAATGTTCACCACAGGGTCAGCTGACTCATGATGCTCTCTCCACAGGGTCAGCTGACTCATTTAGTCAATAGATCCGAGAGGAGCAAAGTAAATTCACGATGAATCTAACGGCCCACGAATCCGCCAGATAAAAGTATTCTTACGATTAAAAAGAAAATAGATAAACACTCAGAAGAAATTAGTCATGATTAGACAAACAACACAAAATATAACCATCTGACCAGATAGGCTAACAGATAATATAAACTTTGTTATTTCTTATAGCGGAATACCAGTAAACATCTCGCACTGTGGTTGTGACCCGGCCCAACAGCTTATATCCTGCGGCAAAGACGGCCGGAACTACATTTCTCCTTGCTACGCTGGTTGCACAAGCGTCAGAGACAATGTATGTTCTTTGTGTTTGGAAACTACTACTAGTATAAATTAGCAGTTTTTTTTTCCAATTTATCCATTATACATGACTTTGTGAATATACATAGTGAAAAGTAAATGATTAGTAACACAATCTCAGCTGTTCCATGGACGTATATATCAATATTTATATAAGACATTCTTTTAATCGTCTCAAAATGGAGTATAATCTGAACAAATAAGCGGATTAACGGATAGGGATTGCATTAAAGCAGCAGTAAGATAAGCAGACAACAGACAGATAAGCAGACAATAGGGAAAACAGGACTACGAAATGAAGGTAAACAAACGGGTTTTCAGACAGACAGACAGATAGACAGACAGACAGACAGACATAGATAGATAGATAGATAGATAGATAGATAGATAGATAGATAGATAGATAGATAGATAGATAGATAGATCTATTCCCCCAGGACTTCTTCAACTGCTACGGAGTCAACTCAACCGAGGGGAACAGCGTAACTCCAGGTCTCTGCCCTACCGACTGCCACACCAGCTTCATCCTCTACGCCAGCCTCCATGGGGTACATTACTTCTTCAGCGCAATGGCCAACATTCCCAGAAGACTTCTAATCCTTAGGTAAGAAAGCTTTAACGAGAGGATCAATGTAAAAACATATCAACAAGCAAAAACTTTGGAAATGTTGATGAGTGTAAAAAAAAGCTAACCTCTGTTGTTGTAATTTCAAGAACACTGCAAAGCTTTTACGACAACTGCCATAAACTGTATATATATATAATTTTCACTTCAGAAGCTAGCCATCATCATGTGCCGTGCCGATGATCGCTGGTTCATATGTTTGATTTCCCTATTCTGTGCTTTGCTTCCTATTTCCATTCACCTGAATTGCTTTTATTTTCCCCGGGGTCCACCGAGCCTCTAAAAATGGGTACCAGAGAAATCTGGGAAAGTAAATGAGGCTAGAAGTGATACTGACCACATCACACTTTCATGTGCGGAAGGTCTTGGAAATATCTGCCCCAACACCGCTTCCACAATATCCGGTGATTTTACCTTTACATTACCATTTTTGGTAGTATGGTCAATATTTTCTCTCTGCTCTTCTTTTTATCTTTGCGTTTTCTAGTGATAATCAGCCTGCAACCTATTTTCAAGTACTTTAGAGTTGCTTCCTAGAGCCTACCATTTTTTTAGTTAAAAATCCCTTTAAATAAAATTATATTTCTACTTTTAAGCGGAGTCGAAATTTGGTATCATATCAAAAACTTTGTAAATGTTGATGATCGTGAAGCTAACCTCTGTTGTCATACATTGGAGATTACAGGAGAATGAGAGAGAATACTAGATAGGCATTTAATGCCAGGGAGAGAGACCGAAAGAGAACTCTGGACTCAAAGAATTTGTATCTTCTTTACAGGATTGTAGATCCTCAGGATCGTGGGTTTGCTACGAGTCTCTTTATGTTCTGCTTTATCTTCAGTAAGTATTACTATACTTTATGTTTTATCTTCAGTAAGTATTACTATACTTTATGTTTTATCTTTAGCAAGTATTACTATACTTTATGTTTTATCTTCAGTAAGTATTACTATACTTTATGTTTTATCTTCAGTAAGTATTACTATACTTTATGTTTTATCTTCAGTAAGTATTACTATACTTTATGTTTTATCTTCAGCCAAGTGTTACTATACTTTATGTTTTATCTTCAGCAAGTATTACTATACTTTATGTTTTATCTTCAGCCAAGTGTTACTATACTTAATGCTTATATTCAGCATGTTTTACTATAGTTTGTCCTTTATCTTCAGTAACTATTACTACACTTTGTGCTGTCTTCTTGTAGTATTACTACATGTTGGTATAGACTTTGGTTGAAGTGATGACAACCGATGTAAAGTAATCCTGAAGATAAACGCACATGTAACAGTTTATTCCATCCGTGGAATAAAAACTGTAACAACAGTCTCAGAGAGTAAACAAACTCGTGCCATACTTTAAGAAAGATGGCAGTCTCCCAGATTTAAAGTACCCATATCTAAGAAGCAAAGAAGACGTGATCCCAAATGTAAAATCTCGACATTTAATAAATGAATACGTGATTAAAAGTTTAGAATGTCGATATTTAGTAAATGAATGTCTGAGTGAAAGTGTAAAATGTCGATATCTAATATATGAACAGGTAATTCAAAGTGTAAATAAAATGTCGCTTTTTAATAAATGAATAGATGATTCAAAGTACAAAATATCGTTATTTAAAAAATTAATACATGATTAAAAGTGTAAAATGTCGATATCTAACAAATGAATACATGATTTAAAAATGTAAAATGTCGATATCTAACAAATGAATACATCATTCCAAGTGTAAAATGTCGATATATAAGAATGAAAACTATTTAAAATTTCGAGTGTCCATGTTTAAGAAGCTACGACAATCTTCGCGGTTTAAATTGTCGATGTTTAATAAAGAAAGCTGATTCTTACTTTAAAGTTATCGCTTTTTTTTTTTAAAGACGTGAATGCCCAGCCCCGCTCATTTTTTTTCACAGGAACCATGCCTAAAAAACTGTTTCAAGGCCATCCAGGTGTTTAATATGACTTTAATATGGGAGTTGGAGGTGGGAGATCAGCGACCCCGTAACAGACACACTGGCATTAGGGTTGTCGAAACATATCTGACCAAGATCCTGTAGCACTTCTTCGGTGGTACCACCAGTAACAGGCCCAGCCTGGCTAACGGGTCAGGGATCGCCATAGTCCCCAGGGTGGTGTAGTCTGATAAAGAAGTACTACATGTGCCCTGCATTATAGCTCCAATCAGGGACTGAAAAAAATAGCTGCCATAACCCGCTTCCAATCCGACACGATGCTGTGCCTCAATACCTTCAGAGCATTGGCTGTAAAGAGCACCAGCTCGCAGCAGCAAGGGGATTTAAGAAGAAGAAGAAGAAGAAGATTTTAATATTTTTTTCAATATCTTCAGCTGGAATTCCCTCTCCGAACTTGTTTGGTAAAGTTATAGATGGGACTTGTTTGATCTGGGATGGGAGTTTCTGCTCTCTCTACGACCGGACCAAGATCAGGTATCCATCCATCCATCCATCCATCCATCCATCCATCCATCCATCCATCCATTCATCCATCCATCCATCCATTTGTGATAGTTAAAAATGTTTATAAGATGTATCAGTGGCCTATACATTTTTCACACCAGTCGTATCTGCTTTAGACTCATACCATAAATCTTTCAGTATACTTATCTACCGCTAACAAGCATCTTTCATTATACTTATCTACCGCTAACAAGCATCTTTCAATATACATATGCAGCACTAACAAGCATCTTTCAATAGTACTTATCCAGCGCTAACTAGCATCTTTCAGTATATATATCTACCACTATCAAGCATATTTCAGTATACGAGGTCCTACAATTAAGTAATGAGACTGATTTTATTATGGGCAAGACAAAAATACTGTCTATGAAGCAAAGCATGGAATTCAAAGAGGCAACCTTCATCTATGATCTGGCAACTTTTTATCGCCGCCTGATAAGCAGACGACAAACAAGCCGCCATCTTATTGATCTAGTCAGAGGTGCATTGTTATGTAATCAGCATGGAGCAAAAAGCTAACATAAAATTCTGTTTAAAAGTCTGAAAAAATGCCATTGAGACAGTTGAATTGATGCGACAAGTTTATGGGGATAATTGTTTATCTCGTGCACAGATATTCAGGTGGTATTCACGATTAAAAAATGGTGTGGAAACGATTATAAATGCAACTAGACATGGACCAACAATTTCTGTTCGTAATGAGGAACTCAGGGCAAAAGTCAGAGAATGGATACAAGAAGATCGTTGTTTGACTGTGAAGATGATGGCAGATGAATTTGATGTTAACCGAGAGACCGTTCGTAAAATGTTAGTGGAAGATTTGGGCAAGAAAAAAGTTGCTTGCTGGTTTCTACCACGTTCGTTGTCTTATGACCAAAAACATCAGCGTGTTGAGTACGCAAGAGACGTCATCAAAACGTGAAATAACATTTCTTAAATTTGATTGTTGCAGAGGATGAAACATGGATTTTTCGCCATGATCCCAGAACTAAACGCCAAAGTGCTCAATGGAAGTCATCATCATCACCAAAAGGCAAAAAAATTTGTCTTCAAAAGTCGAAAGTGAAGATAATGTTGGCACAGACACAAATGTGTGTTCTCAACCATCCACCATATTCCCCAGATTTGTCTCCTTGCGATTATTTTCTATTCCCAAAATTAAAGTTACCATTGAAAGGACGCTTCTTTGACGATACTGATGACATCCAAAGGGCCGTAACATCGAGTTTAAGGGCCATGCCAACAGAAGAACTGCAGAGGTCGTTCCAGTGTTTGTTAGATCGTGCCACTCGCTGTGTCAATGCATAAGGGGCTTACTTTGAGTAAAATACAGGTTAAATCTTCAACTGTTGTTTATTTTATTATTTTTTAAAATGTAATTAGTCTCATTACTTAATTGTCGGACCTTGTACTCATCCAGCGCTAACAAGCATCTTTCAGTATACTTATCCATCGCTATCAAGCATCTGTCAATATATTAATCTACCGCTATCAAGCATCTTTCAATATACTTATCCAGTGCTATCAAGCATCTTTCAGTATACTTATCTACCGCTAACAATCGTTCTTGCTTACCTTTCTTACTGACTACGTGATGCATGTACCAGCCATATCTGTTCATCGTTTAATATACACAACTAACAAACACTTTTTTGGTATCCGATCCCGTCCAGGTACCTCATGTCAGGGATAGACATCGGTGTTCACGGATGTGTTCAGCTCACTTTTCTCATCATGATGTGCATCTTCAAGTGGGATGAACGAAGAGCCAAGAAGCAAGGGGAGAAAGATGCATCTGCCAGCGGAGACATTGAAACAGTCGTGGACCCTCCGACCACGTGAAAACTTGAGACATAGCATGACATTTTCTAACAGTGGCCGATCTTCGCTTTATAAACTTAGATTAACGCAGCAGAGTTTTATTATTTATAAATTTGGAATCTTAACCTTTACCTATCCTTATTTAAATGTGAAGACGTAGTTTGCAATCGAACTCCATTTATTTGCTCATTTATTTCGTTTCGTACTTATTGATGAGCTTATGTATAAAGTACAAAAAAATATTGTTTACCCTTCTCTTTGAAGGAAGACTTTGGATTTATCTCCCCTTGCTGCATAGTGTAGGTGTATGTTTCTTGATAAAATATCAAAATAGTGGATTCACTATATATATTGATAACTTTTCTTGAGGTGAGGAAGACAGGAGGTGGAGGTGGAAGAAGAAAAATTGGGAAACGTACTAAGAGTAGAAGAAGAGAATCGGCCAAGATGCTGTTGAACCGCATGTTTCTGTTCTGTTCTATAGAAATATATAGAGTGTTGAATATGAAACGTGAACTGTAATATTGTAGCACCAAATTTACTTTTAATAGGATCTGTTGTACAGTCTTATCTGTTACTTTTGATGTATAAAAATGATAATTCTCTCAACGCTTGAAGTATTTTACAATGCCATGTCTGCAATAGCTCACCGAGGCTTGGCTTGTAGATGTACTCTAACAATTACTACACGCTGAAGTCAAATATACTTGTATGGTATGACTGTTGTAAGTACACCACAGTTAGAGATATTGTTCAAACTCTGCTGGTTAAAACATACCCAAAGTTATATACGTATAGTTGTACCTCACAATTAACGTATTCACTAAATTGTATACAATGTTTATATTCTTTTTTTTAAATATGGCAATAAACTATTTTGAAAAAAAAATTATTTGTTATGAAGAGTCAGTACATCCTAGAGGAGCACCTACATTCACGATGAATCTAACGGCCACGAATCTGTGGGTTATAAAAGATTTAACGGTTAATTACATTAAAAAAAACTTTTTTCACGTAAAGCACATAGCTACCATGCAGATATGAAACACTTCCAGAGTATGATGGTCTGTGGCCTTGGTTTTCAAACAGCGCGGGGGGGGGGGGGGGGTCCACAGACTTTTATTAAATGGGAACCACTGAACTTAACAGTTCGACACATAGACCGTGTCGCAACACCTTCATCACAAGGGCTACAAAGAGCATCGAAGGTGTTCCAGGCAGACACAGGAAGAAGAAGCCAGGGGTAACAGAAATGACTGAAAGAAATATATATGAGCTAAAGGTAGTTATCAGAGGTTCTCAAAGTGTGAAAGTCGGGTATAAAATGCAGAGGCAAGTTTAATTGGAAACTGAGACAATTCAAGTCAAGGGTTCATAATCAATGGGGGCGCTTTCGGCTGGGTGAGTGGGACACTTTCTGGGATTGACAGAGACGACTTCAGGCTGTTTGTGGAAACACACACTGGAGCCAAAAGAAGTAAATGCACTATCTATTGCGCTACTCGGTTGCTCTAACAAGTCTGTTTTGATGATATATACCTTTTCCCACATTGGCTTGGATTCCAAGTTTTCTAATATTCTTCTCAGATCTTGTATTTCTGTTTGGCACATGATTTCTCTTAGTATAAGGTCGAAGTTCTGCAGTTTCAAGGAGTCAAAAGGAGATGATTCCCTATACTCAAAGTCAATCTTTTAACCTTCAACAGCAGAAAGAGTGGATTTCAATTTTCTCATTGATTCTAAACTTTATTCTTTATTCTAAGTTAGTAGAATTCCATCATGCCTTATTTTCCTGGAATTTTGTTGAATGAAAGTTAAATTTCCAACTTGTCATAAATACGAGTAATAAAACTCTGAAAACTAAAACAAAATAGGTGCCTTCATCTTTTCCCCTTGCAACTCATCTTTTTTTTTTGTATGTGAATATATTGCAATTAAAATTATAGACGTGTTGGTATCTACGAGGGGAAGTCACTAAGTAACTCGCAAATGCCTGTTACAAAAAACAAACAAACAAACAAACAAAAATACTGAAAGCTACAGTAATTTGAAAACTTTAAATTTTTTATACATTATTCCCCTATTCTCAACGTAATCGCCACCAACATTGATACATTTGTCCCATCGTGTAATCAGTGATTTACCCATGGCGTAAAAATCGGGAGTCTGATTTCTGAACCATTTGTTCCCCTTCTGTTTCAACCTCTTCGTCACTCGAGAATCTTCTCCCGCCAAGGTAGTTTTACAATGGACCAAACAGGTGAAAATCAATTGGAGCTAAGTCAGGACTATAGGGTGGATGTTCAAGAACTTCCCAACCCAACTGGCTAATTTTATCTTGGGTTAACCGAGCCGTATGTGGTCTGGCATTGTCATGAGGGAGAAGAACACTTCTAGTCAGCAGATCAGGACGTTTTCTTCTAATTGCATCCCGTAGCATCGACAGAGCTTCACAATACGATACAGAATTCACACTGTCACCGTTACTCGTCTATCAGCTCTAATCTAATAATCTCATTCACACGTTGCACAGTCGCTTTTATTGCAATCTGAACAGGACGGCCAAGTCGGACTTTGTCAACAATTTTGGTGCGTCCCTGAGAAAATTCTTTTACTCAGTTATAGACTGCTTTACGTGATAAACACTTTTCAGCATAAACTGTAATCATTTCCTTATGAATGTCCTCAACTGAATGTCCTTTAGCCCACAAAAATCGCACTACACTTCTCTGTTCTTCTTTGGTACACACTAACAGTTGGGTAGCCATTTTGTTATTGCTCTGCGCCTGCGCACGTAACTCCCAGCGCCCCCTACATACATCTGTTATAAAGTTGGATGATGGTACTATCTAAGGATATATTTAAATACTACCTGATAACTACCACTGATAAAATATTTCAATTTGCGAGTTACTTAGTGACTTCCCCTTGTACATTCCTTGTAAGAATTTATTTTCGTTCTATGCAATAAAACATGGTGACATTTGAGTTTATACACTAGCCTCACATGACGGAGACAGTGGTTCGAATCCTGCCAGAGGCGCCCCCCCCCCTTCCAGTCTCCTAGATGTAGAAATGAGTACCTGGCTTTTTCTGGAGTTATGGAAGGAAAGGCGACCAAGGTCGTGACCTTGGCCACATCACTCTTCTAGTGCGGTCGACAGGCCAAGAAAAATATGAACGGTAGTGCCACATCTCCTATATGACGCCATGACATAGCAAAGTTACATTTATGAGACAAATAATACATTTTCCTTACAGCTTATATGTAAGGGGCACTGATATGAAGATAAAGATAAGAGAAACTGGCAGTGACTTTGGTAAGTTAAAAGATGGACCAAATGAAGGACACAGTAACAAATGAGGTTCTGTGGTAGCATCATCGAAATAAATGGGACATAAGTAGAACTGGTATACGGGTAAATTGATTAACGGAGTGAGTGCCCCTGTTTGAGGAGGTTAAAAGGGTAACTTAGCTAGAGGGACTTTGGCAAGAGCCCTGAAATTAGCGACGTGCAACATTAGAAGTGAGGGGGTAAAAGTTAAAAGTACCGTTCAGGTTTAGAAGACAGAGGGTTAGAATTTCTTGTTTTGTGAGGGTTAGAATTTCTTGTCTTGTGAGGGTTAGAATTTCTTGTTTTGTGAGGGTTAGAATTTCTTGTTTTGTGAGGGTTAGAATTTCTTGTTTTGTGAGGGTTAGAATTTCTTGTTTTGTGAGGGCAGAATTTCCTGTTTTGTGAGGGTTAAGCGAGTGTTAGAATTTCTTGTTTTGTGAGGGTAAAATTTCTTGTTCTGTGAGGGTTAGACTTTCTTGTTTTGTGGGGGCAGAATTTCTTGTTTTGTGAGGGCTAGAATTTCTTATTTTGTGGGGGCAGAATTTCTTGTTTTGTGAGGGTTAGAATTTCTTGTTTAGCCAGTGTTAGAATTTCTTGTTTTATGAGAGTAGAATTTCTTGTTTTGTGAGGGTTAGACTTTCTTGTTTTGCGAGGGTTAGACTTTCTTGCTTTGTGAGGGCAGAATTTTTTGTTTTATGAGGGTTAGAATTTCTTGTTTTGTAAGCGCTAGAATTTCTTATTTTGTGGGGCCAGAATTTCTTGTTTTGTGAGGGTTAGAATTTCTTGTTTTAGCAAGTGTTAGAATTTCTTGTTTTGTGAGAGTAGAATTTCTTGTTTTGTGAGGGTTAGAATTTCTTGTTTTGTGAGGGTTAGAATTTCTTATTTTGCGAGGGTTAGAATTTCTTACTTTGTGAAGGTAGTATTTCGTGTCTTTTGAGGGTAGAATTTCTTGTTTTGTGAGGGTTAGAATTTCTTGTTTTGTGAGGGTTAGAATTTCTTGTTTCGTGAGAGTAGAATTTAATGTTTTGTGGGGCTTAGAATTTCTTGTTTTGTGAGGGTAGAATTTCTTGTTTTGTGAGGGTAGACTTTCTTGTTTTGTGAGTAGTGATTTTTCAGGATGAATTTCAGACAAGTTTGTGATTAGTCTTGGAGAGTTTTTTTTTAAGTCGTTGGCTTAGTCCAGTTGTTGGTAGAAGATGGATTTTGATAGGTCAGTCTTTGAAGCTTTAGGCCAGGAATCTAGGTCAGAGATTTTTGTGTGTGATTTGGGCTTATCTGTGGTGGTTCATGATGGTAATGTTTCTGAATATTTGTGTCACCTTGCAGAGTTATGGGCCTTGTAAGTAGGTGCTTTTTGCTGTAGTTAAAATGTTACGGTTTTCTTTCCCATATGGCGTCGAAAAGCTCACGCCGGGAATCAATGTTGTTATTGTTTTCCAGCCTGATGGGTTATGTATTAATCTTCATATTATCACCCTTCGTTTTGGTCCATTAATAAATGTTGTATTGAATGTTTATTCTAACGCTAGACTTGGTTTAGTCTTCCTCTGGAATGTTAAATGTTAGTGGGGCTGATTGACTGCAGGTTCCAGTTGAAGTATAGTGACTTATATGGTGTTCTGCTGTATAGTTGTTGGATGTCTGGGTGAAAGGATGTTTCTTTGACGATACTGATGACATCCAAAAGGGTCGCAACATAGAGTTTAAGGACTATACCAACGGAATAACTGCAGAAGTCATTCCAGTGTTTGGTAGATCGTGCCACTCGCTGTATCAATGCATAACGGGGCTTACTTTGAATAAAATGCAGGTTATATCCTCAACTGTTGCTTATTTTATTTTTTTTTATGTAATTAGTTGTCTTGCTGTGTGTATAACGTGGCAGTAGATTTTGAAAACTGGCTAAAAATAGAAGCAGTTGTGCAACAGTAACAAGATGAAAAATTAATAAATATAGACACCTTAATTTTTATAACTCTCTTATCAGTTTGCTTGATGTCCGCAGAATATATATCTGCCATTATAATTCGTTCTTCAATAGGCATTTTGCCTTTCAAATATTAGCCATGTTGCTTTAGTTCATAGATCCCTTTGACTATTCTCTAGGCTTTAAGGGATTCTGTAGAATAATAAAACAAAGAGCCAGGATACCTTTCCTAGACTGATGACACAACTAACAAGAACGATGAAGCAGAGCAGGCCAAGACCCTGTAGCGAACCTTCTTTGAGGCTAATAGTGTAAGAGTATGCGCAGAAGAGTGCTTTTTTGTGGGGGGGGGGGGGAGGGGGAGAACCCTCTTCTGATAATATAGGTTAGCCTCCTTAATCCACCCCTCATCCGACACGACATTAAGTTATCGTGCTTCTCTTCACTGAACAAGATTGTTATAGTTCTCGAAAGATTATAAGAATAAATAAGGCATTGATGAAAATGTATATATCAGGAAATATATAGGAAACGTATAATATATATAGTATATGTATATATATATATACATACATATATATATACATCCAGGACACAGAGAAATGTACAAATAAGAGAGAGAGAGAGAGAGAGAGAGAAAGAGAGCATAAAGTCTTTCTCTGATTTCAAACAGTTAGTGCACAAAAGCTATGCTGGATACACCCACGTATTTTTATGACACTTCTATCTCAACAGAGAAAGTTTTATTCATACACTTCAGCATATGCTCCGTTTGTTATCCGGAGATCAAGAGATCGTCAAAGCGATACTGGATTTCTGTCCCTGTGTTCTCCCAAACATCTCTTTAGACACCGTGGCTAAAGCAGCCTTTATCCTTTACCTTCAAAGTTCCAATATCAGGAACTGGTGAAATGAGCACTTTGTCCTTATTCATCATCATCATCATCATCATCATCATCAGGTGCCGTGCCGACTGGCGTTGGCTATTATGCTTCTCCAGAGTACCCGAGCCTTCATGCAGGCCATTGCTCAGTAGGTGATCTCCTCTCACATTATCTCCTCATACTGTCCTGAGTACAGTCAAGAGGGGTAATGTATAGTGAACGTGGTGTTGGACCTTCTCTCGCAAATGGGGAATTTCTTTAGTTGTAAAACAGAACAAACTGGACTTTCTCCTTCGTTGGCGCCGTCTTGATACTGGTGATTGCAGTGCAACTCGTAAAATGAAAACAAAAGCTATGTGTTTAACGACACATCCTTAACGTTTCTATCTAGCACAGCTACATAGAGTCACAACATTCATGACTCTGTCTAGCCTATCACAGTTATGTAGAGTCACAACATTCATGATTCTGTTTAGCCTAGCACAGTTATGTAGAGTCACAACATTCATGTCTCTATCTAGCACAGTTTCGTAGCGTCACAACATTCACGTCTCTGTCTAGCAGTTTCGTAGCGTCACAACATTCACGTCTCTGTCTAGCACAGTTTCGTAGCGTCACAACATTCATGTCTCTGTCTAGCAGTTTCGTAGCGTCACAACATTCATGTCTCTATCTAGCACAATTTCGTAGCGTCACAGCATTCATATCTCTATCTAGCACAGTTTCTTAGCGTCACAACATTCAAATCTCTATCTAGCACAGTTTCGTAGCGTCGCAGCATTCATGTCTCTATCTAGCACAGTTTCGTAGCGTCACAACATTCATATCTCTATCTAGCACAGTTTCGTAGCGTCACAACATTCATATCTCTATCTAGCACAGTTTCATAGCGTCACAACATTCACGTTTACATGTAGCACACTTACGTAATGTCAAAACACGCACGTCTCTAGCTAGCATAATTACGTAACGTCACAACATATACGTCTCTATCTAGCACATTTACGTAAAACCACAACATACACGTCTCTATCTAGCATAATTACGTAACGATAGAACATTCACGTCTCTATCTAGCACAGTCTTTAAGATATAACTAACCAATCAGAGAAAGATCACGATTACTCTGTATAAATTGAATAAAAAACCTCATAAAACTTGAGATAAACATAAAAGCAACTTACACTGAACATAAACACAATTTTGAAAGTTTTACACAACGTCCAATAACTGCAGTAAATATGTACACATTTGTTTATTGATGACATTTAAAAAAAATTCAGATAACTGTGACAAGAAACCAGGTCCTTGCTCTTGTGAGCCAAGAAAGTTTTCCATTATAAGAAATACAACGGTAAACTGCATACGCATCATCATGTGCCATGAGGTAGGTAACAGTAAGGCAAACAAACTGCGACAGAATTGGCCGTGGTAGACTTCGTCTTTTTGTAAAATTTCCTGAATTAAACAACTTTCCTTCTCGAACCAGCGCCATGTATTATCTCTCTCATCTTCACTTTGTTTTCAGCTTAATGTTGTCAACTGCAAGCATGGATTACAGTCTGAAGTTATTTTTCTCCTCCACCCAACACCCCCCCCCCCCCGCGCCAACACACACACACATTCCATTTGTAGGAATTTGCAAAACTGTGTATTCACGTAAAAGTTTAATGTACTCTCTAGTAGTTTAAAGTCGTGAATTCTCGTTCAAATTCGTGTATTCTCGCCTAAAATCGTGCATTCTCGTTTCAATTCGTGTATTCTCGTCTAAAATCGTGTATTCTCCTCTAGCTATGCATTCTCATCTTTTCTAATCACTCCTCTGCTAGCAAACCACCCCCATCTTATACACCATCAGTTTTGTTAGGCACCTCGCTTTTGTTCTTCACGGCTTCTCTCGACGTCTCTCTTCTCTTCTTTCCCTGCGCCCACCTCAGGTAGCACAGCATCGCCAGCGACATCATCTGAGCTGTCCCTTGGATGGCAACATCGATTCCAGAAATGAAGTACCTGGAACGATACATAATCGATTACAAAAAGGTAAAATCCCCGTTCCCATGCCATTAAGGCATATTTGGGAATACGGTGTTAGGCCCGTATTTTCTGCGACCTTCGGCATATGAAAGTGTGATATGGTCAGTATCATGCCTGGCCTCTTTCACCTTCCCAGATTTCTCTGGTACCTATTTTTAGAGGCTGGGTGAACCCCGGGGCCTTTTCGGTGTGTACTAGAAAAAAATCCCACTGCTGGGACTTGACCCCGGTACCACCAGATTAGTAAACCGAGCGCCTAACCACTCGGCTAACCAGGCCGCCATAATCGACTGCAACACAATGAAATTTGCTTCATTTTGCAAAGTACAGAATATACGACTTGCTTTGTTTGCGTAATACACTACAGAGGAGAAACTGACAAATTAAGAAAGAAAACATGGGAAGAAGAAAAGTGGTTAAAATTCTCTTTAAAGAAAAATAGAACCAGCAATCTTCTTCTTTTCTATTTTTATGCAAAAGCTTTACTCTTTGATGACGTCTAAAAATACGAATGGACGCGCTGTTTAAAATAACCTTATCTGCAAATAGACCATGAACGAGTGATTGTAAACCAACGTTAATAGTATATAAACCGTGAACGAGTGCTTAAAAATTAACATTATCAACAAATAGACCATGAACGAGTGCTTAAAAATTAACATTATCAACAAATAGACCATGAACGAGTGCTTAAAAATTAACATTATCAACAAATAGACCATGAACGAGTGCTTAAAAATTAACATTATCAACAAATAGACCATGAACTAGTGCTTTAAAATTAACATTATCAACAAATAGACCATGAACTAGTGCTTTAAAATTAACATTATCCACAAATAGACCATGAACTAGTGCTTAAAAATCAACATTATCAACAAATAGACCATTAACTAGTGCTTTAAAATTAACAATATCCACAAATAGACAGTGAATGAATGCTTTTAAATTAACATTATCCGCAAATAAACCATAAACGAGCGCTTTAAAATTAACGTTATGCACAAACATACCATGAACGAGAGCTTTATTAAAAAAAACAGATCAGGAACAAATGCTTTTAGATGAAAGTTATTCACAGATAACAAGCGAACTATAATGTTTGCTACTTCTTTGAAATACTTTATTTGATATCATCTCAAGGTGTTTTTTTTTCCTCCTCTTTTTCCTCTTTTTTGACATTACGGCTGTTTTGTGAATGTTGTTTACATTTAAGAAAAGGAGTAAACCTTTAATGAGTTTGCTTTTGCGTGCAAATAGTGAATTAAAATGACATGACAGGTGTCTTTCGGGTATATCTATACACAAAAAAAAGGATAAGCAGTCAGTCAATCAGTCATTTACATGTCCCTTGATGGATCTTTGCCTCCTTAACAGCTCTCCTGTAGGCCTTTCGGTTGTAAGCAAGATGCAGTGCTGCTGATGCATCGATTTACAGATTATCAGCGATGTCTTGCAACCATCTTCGCCTTTTCTAATCACTCCTCTGCTAGCAGACCACCCCCATCTTAAACGCCATCAGTTTTGTTAGGCACCTCGCTTTTGTTCTTCACGGCTTCTCTCGATGTCTCTCTTCTCTTCTTTCCCTGCGCCCACCTCAGGTAGCACAGCATCGCCAGCGACATCACCTGAGCTGTCCCTTGGATGGCAACATCGATTCCAGAAATGAAGTACCTGGAACGATACATAATCGATTACATAAAGGTAAAATCCCCGTTCCCATGCCATTAAGGCATATTTGGGGATACGGTGTTAGGCCCTTATTTTCTGCGACCTTCGGCATATGAAAGTGTGATATGGTCAGTATCACGCCTGGCCGCTTTCACCTTCCCAGATTTCTCTGGTACCTATTTTTAGAGGCTGGGTGAACCCCGGGGCCTTTCTGTGTGTACCAGAAAAAATCCCACTGCTGGGACTTGAACCCGGTACCACCAGATTAGTAAACCGAGCGCCTAACCACTCAGCTAACCAGGCCGCCATAATCGACTGCAACACGATGAAATTTGCTTCATTTTGCAAAGTACAGAATATACGACTTGCGTTGTTTGCGTAATACACTACAGAGGAGAAACTGACAAATTAAGAAAGAAAACATGGGAAGAAGAAAAGTGGTTAAAATTCTCTGTAAAAAACAAATAGAACCAACAATCTTCTTCTTCTTATCTATTTTTATGCAAAAACTTTACTCTTTGATGGCGTCTAACAATACGAATGGACGCGCTGTTTAAAATAACCTTATCTGTAAATAGACCATGAACGAGTTATTGTAAATCAACGTTAATCGCATATAAACCGTGAACGAGTGCTTAAAAATTAACATTATCCACCAATAGACCATGAACTAGTGCTTAAATTAACATTATCCGCAAATAAACCATGAACGAGTGCTTAAAAATTAACATTATCAACAAATAGACCATGAACGAGTGCTTAAAAATTAACATTATCAACAATAGACCATGAACTAGTGCTTTAAAATTAACATTATCAACAAATAGACCATGAACGAGTGCTTAAAAATTAACATTATCCACCAATAGACCATGAACTAGTGCTTAAATTAACATTATCCGCAAATAAACCATAAACGAGCGCTTTAAAATTAATGTTATGCACGAACATACCATGAACGAGAGCTTTATTAAAAAAAACATATCAGGAACAAATGCTTTTAGATGAAAGTTATTCACAGATAACAAGCGAACTATAATGTTTGCTACTTCTTTGAAATACTTTATTTGATATCATCTCAAGGTTTTTTTTTCCTCCTCTTTTTCCTCTTTTTTGACATTACGGCTGTTTTGTGAATGTTGTTTACATTTAAGAAAAGGAGTAAACCTTTAATGAGTTTGCTTTTCGTGCAAATAGTGAATTAAAATGACATGAGTCTTTCGGGTATATCTATACAAAAAAAAAAAGGATAAGCAGTCAGTCAATCAGTCATTTACATGTCCCTTGATGGATCTTTGCCTCCTTAACAGCTCTCCTGTATGCCTTTCGGTTGTAAGCAAGATGCAGTGCTGCTGATGCATCGATTTACAGATTATCAGCGATGTCTTGCAACCATCTTCGCCTTGGTCTTCCTCTTTCTTTTCTTTCCCTAATATGTACACTTCCAAGATCCTTCTCTAAATTCTCATGACGTAAAGGATAAGCAAGAAATGTTAATTTACCTGATGGCGTTTCTGTCGTAGAGGGCGCAGTAATCTCCGTCTTTGATGTAACAGGTGCTATCCACAACGCGGCCGAATACATTGGGTGCAGGAACAGCAACTGAAATATATATATATATATATATATATATAATATATATATATATATTATATATATATATATATCACAAATGCAGATAAAGCCACTGACAACAATTATTGAGGAAAGACGCTGGCGATGGTTGGGACATGTGCTCCGAATGACTGACAACTCACTACCAAAAATAGCACTAAGATGGACACCACAGGGGAACAGAAGTAAGGGTAGACCAAAAGAGATATGGAGAAGAACAACAGAAAGGATGTTGAGCAATAGAGGGCTCACCTGGGCAAGAGCAGAAAAAAAGGCGAAGGACAGGCATTTGTGGAAAACCCTTGCGGAAGCCCCATGTGCCCTGGGCACTTAAGGTTCAGATATATATATATATATATATATATATATATATATATATATATATATATATACACACACACACAAAAGGTCCGACATTTAAGTAATGAGACTAATTACATAAAGAATAAAATAAACAACAGCTAAAGATATAACCTGTATTTTATTCAAAGTAAGCCACTTGTGCATTGATACAGCGAGTGGCACGATCTAACAAACACTGGAACGACCTCTGCAGCTCTTCTGTTCGTTTGGCCCTTAAACTCGATGTTATGGCCCTTTAGATGTCATCAGTATCGTCAAAGAAGCGTTCCTTTCAATGGTAACTTTAATTTTGGAAATAGAAAATAATCGCAAGGAGACAAACCTGGGGAATAGAGTGGATGGTTGAGAACACACACTTGTTTTGGAGCCAAAAGTTCCATTACAATTACCGCCCGGTGAGCCGGTGCATTATCGCGAAAAAGGGAAAAAAAAACTGTCAGGTGTTGAACACTCGGGTCGGACTCGGAGAATCCTTTTCAATAGGCGTTTCAAAATACTTAAATAAACTTTGGTAGTGACAGTCTGTCCCTCTGGAATAAATTCTTTGTGAATAACTCCTTTGCTGTCGTAGAAGTACACCAACATTTTCTTCACTTTCGACTTCTGAAGAATGTTTTTGCCTTTTGGTGGTGATGATGACTTCCGCTGAGCACTTTGGCGTTTTGTTGTGGGATCATAGCGGAAAATCCATGTTTCATCCTCTGCAACAATCACATTTAAGAAATGTTTATTTCTGCGACACGTTTTGGTGATGTCTTTTGCGTACTCAGCACGCTGATGTTTTTGGTCATCAGACAACGAATGGGGTGCACACCGGTAAGCAACTTTTTTCTTGCTCAAATCTTCCACTAAAACCTTACGAATGGTCTCTCGGTTAACACCAAAATCATTTGCCATCATCCTCACAGTCAAAAAATGATCTTCTTGTATCCATTCTCTGACCTTTGCAATGAGTTCCTCATTACGAACAGAAACTGGGCGTCCATGTCTTGTTGCATTTGTAATCGTTTCCACACCATTTTTTTAATCGTGAATAACACCTGAATATCTATCCACGAGATAAACAATTATCCCCATAAACTTGTCGCATCAATTCAACTGTCTCATTATCACTTTTTATGAGGCTTAAACATAATTTAATGTTAGCTATTTGCTCCATGCTGATTACATAACAATGCACCTCTGGCTTGTTTGTCGTCTGCTTATCTGGCGGCGATGAAAATTTGCCAGATTATAGATGAAGGTTGCCTCTTTGGATTGCGCTTTGCTTCATAGATGGCATTTTTGTCTTGGCCATACTAAAATCGGTCTCATTACTTAATTGTCGGACCTTGTATATATAATACCTCTTTGAATGTCATTAAAGCATAATGGAAACACCACGTTAGAGCCTTATTTCCAAGACCTTCGGCACATGGAAGTGCGATGTGGTCAGTGTCACGTGTGACCCAACTTTTAGAGACTGGGTGGACCCCGGGGTGTCGTTTTTGGTGTGGTGTTACCAGAAAAACAAATCCCCACTGTTGGGACTTAGCCACCGAGTCCAAATCATTAAGGCATAATGGGGATACGTTGCTAGGGCCTTTTTTTAAAAAAATTTCCGAGACCTTCGTCTCATGAAAATTTTCAAACGAAATATATCTTGATAGCAATGGTTCTCTACTTACTTCAAAGCCCACCATAGCCCAGAATGTCACTATTTCAAAACTGTATGACAGAAAAGGTATTTTTCGAATAATATGTATACAGTATCCCAACACTTCGAGCCTGTTAGTCTGTGGTCCCAGTTTCGTCTCATATTGAGAAGCCCTGGATAGGGTAAAACTGGTAAGGATATTGTGACGTGAAAAGATAGGTTAAATGAAACACACAGATTTAACAAGGCAAGTTCATAGGTCCTTTGATTGCCCGTTGATAGATTCTGAAGAGCTTCTAAGTCTGTGGAATATTAATCTGTTAAGTAACATTAATTATTTAATGAGGATTATAACGCTAATTTGAAACGGAATATTTAGTTTCTGTCTGTCTCCTAAATCATTGATTTCAAGTCTCTCTGTCTTTATCTCTCTCGCTCACTCATTCTCTTTCTCCCTCTCCTCTCTCCATTCGTTCTCTCTATCTCATTTTTCTCTATTTTTTCTCCATCTCTCTCTCTGTATTTATATACATATATACACAGGGCCACTAAAGGGGAAGCGGGGGGAGTTGGGGGGTCCAAGTCGGTGAACGGAAAGTTTTCTTTTTCTTAGGAGTGGGCCCAGAGTACTTGCAGGGCCATGAGTTGATGATAAAAAAGAAGGGGGGGGGAGTGAGGAAAGAAAGGGCGGAGTTTTGTACCGACTTACACAATGTCTCTCGGAGGCCCTAGTAAATATATATATATATATATATATATATATATCGTACAAAATTCTGCAATTATATATGTATATACATATATTTATATATAGTACAGACCTCCCCCTTATATATATAGTACAAAACTCCGCCCTTACATATATATATATATATAGTACAAAACTCCGGCCTTATATATATATATAGTACAAAACTCCGCCCTTACATATATATATATATATAGTACAAAACTCCGGCCTTATATATATATATAGTACAAAACTCCGCCCTTACATATATATATATATATAGTACAAAACTCCGGCCTTATATATATATATAGTACAAAATTCCACCATTTTATATATATATATATATATATATAGTACAAAACACCACCCTTTTATATATATAGAGTACAAAACTCCACCCTTTTATATATATTTAGTAAAAAACTCCACCATTTTATATATATATATATATATATATATATATATATATAAAATAAAGGCGAAAGACAGGCATTTGTGGAAAACCCTTGCGGAAGCCCCATGTGCCCTGGGCACTTAAGGTCCAGAGAGAGAGAGAGATATATATATTACAAACATCCACCCTTATATATATATATATATATATATATATATTATATATATATATATATATATATATATATATATAAGCCAAATGTATAAAATTTGGCTTTCTGTTAATTTGGCATTGAAATATTGGACACTTACGAAGAATGTAGAAGAAGAAGTAGATGCTTATGCCAAATGCACGATCTTGCGGGTCCACAGACCTGAAGATTTATAAGAAAACCAAGAATACAGATAACATACGATAACATAAGATAACATACACGCATATGCCCTTCATTCTTTCGCCAGGTAAGATTTTCATAGATAAAGCCGTCACAAATATTCCAGCTTTGCAGGTTCTTGTCAAGATCGTTTTGTCTTCCAGCTCCCAGGAAGGAAGGTGAAGATGCTGTCCCCTTTGGCAATCAGCGACCCATAGCCGATATACTAGCCTCAGGGTTAGTGAACCATAGCTGACCAAGACCCTGTCCCACTTCTCCGTTGGCTCTCCCAGTATCAGGCCCAGCCTGGCTAACTGGGCAAGAATCGCCGTAGTCCCCATGGTGGTGGAGTCTGCTAAAGAAGCACTGCACAGCCTTTGCTTTTTAGCTTCCCTCAGGGACTGGAAAAAAAAACAACCGCTATAACCCGCTCCTAATCCGACACAGTTCTGTGTCTCAATATCTTCGTCATCTCGGTTGCAAAGAACATCCGCTGTCTTTTCCAAGAAGAAGAAGAAGGCTAACCGGACATGGTCGCTATAGTCCCCATAAAGGTGGAGTCTAGTGAGGAAGCACTGCCCTTCCATGCGTCTAGCTACAATTCGGGTCTGCAAAAAACAGCCTCCATAATCCATGTCTCATTCAACACCGTCACACCACTGGCTGCTGCCCACAGACCCATGGAGACAGAACATGGTTCCCATGAAGGTGGAGTCCAGTAAGGAAGCACTGTCCTTCCATACGTCCAGCTACAATTCGGTCCTGTAAAAATAATAGCCTCCACAATCCATGTCTCCTTCCACACAGTGCTGTGCCTCAGCACCGTAACACCACTGGCTGCTGCCCCCAGACCCATGGAGACAGAACAGCAGTACTATAATACCCTGAATATGTGTCTAAGTTAGACATATCTCTAGTTCAATGGTCTGTTTATTGTCCACGTTTCATGTCTTGTTTTACCTTTTTCTTCATATACCTCTCTGTGTTGACAAACAGACTTCTGGACTCTGTAGTTCGTCTGGAACAACGAGATATTTAAGATCCTCTATGTCCCATTTCCACAGAAAAAAAGGAAAATTCTTTGTAGTACAATATTATAATGACATTCATTACTTCCGGGAATAGGAACAAAAAATGACGGGCATACCTGAGCACAAGAAGCTTGTAAATAAGAATAGACGAGGCTGAAACGAAGCATTGAAAACTGAGGATAAAAATGTAGATAAGAAAGTTTCGCTCGCAGTCTGTGGAGCACAGTCCTGTAGACAGTGTGGTCCCTCCAGTATGATTGGCCAGAAGCGTGCAGTTTGTGAATGTCTGAAAAAAAAATTATTATTTAATTCAGGAGTGAATACAGTTACAGAAGTTAAGAACAGAATAGGGCAAGCAAAGACTGCATTTCAGAGAATGGGAAACATATTATCCAATACATCCTTATCAATGAATGTTATAAAACGAGTCCTAAAATGATATATTGAACCTATCTTATTCTATGGAAGTGAATCATGGACAATAGGCAGGTCTGCACAAAAATCATTGGAAGCAGCAGAAATGTGGTTTATTAGAAGAATGTAGCGAATCCCCTGGACAGCAAAAATAACTAATGAAGAATGTATGAGAAGAGCTGGAGAGACAAAAAAACCTTGTCAAAAAGATAAGAGATGGACAATGTACTTTCTTAGGACATGCAATGAGAAGAGGGGGCATTGAAAGTATTATAACAACAGGAAAAGTAGAAGGAAGAAGATCAAGAGGAAGACCAAGAGAAATGATACTGGACAGTCTGACAGGATGGTGTGAGAGGAGATCACCAACTGAGCTGATGGCCTGCATGAAGGGTCATGTACTCTGGAGAAGCATAATAGCCAACGCCAGTCGGTACGGCACCTGATGATGATGATGATAATTTAATTAAGTAGTCAATACAGTTATAGAAATTAAGAACAGAATAGGCCAAGCAAAGACTGTATTTCACAGAATAAGAAACATATTATGCAACACATTCTTATGAGTAAATGTTAGAAAACCAATTCTAAAATGATATATTGAACCTATCTTATTATATGGAAATGAATCATGGACAATATGCAGGTCTGCAGAAAAGTCATTGGAAGCAGCAGAAATAATGTGGTTATTTGATGAATGTTGCGAATTCGCTGGACAACAAAAATAACTAATGGAGAATGTATGAGAAAAGCTGGAGACAAAAAATCTTGTCAAAAAAGATAAGAGAGAGACAATGTACTTTCATAGGACATGCAATGAGAAGAGGGGGCATTGAAAATATTATAACAACGGGAAAAATAGAAGGAAGAAAGAGCCAGGGGAAGACCAAGAGAAATGATACTGGACAGTCTGACGAGATGGTGTGAGAGGAGATCACCAACTGAGCTAATGGTTTTCATGAAGGATCAAAATATATAAACTAGGAAAAAAGTAGGAACAGCTTTATTATTGAACGAATACAAAGTCGTGACGTTTTTGGTTATGTTTTTAATAATTATATAAATTATATAAATTATAATATTATTCATTCATTCATTCCTTTGCATGTCCCTTGCGGAACTTTGCCTCCCAAACAGCACTCCTGTAGGCCTCTCGGTTGTGAGCAAGATGGCCTGCTGCTGCTGCATCCATTTCCAGATCATCAACGATGTCTTGCAGCCATCTTCGTTTCGGTCTTCCTCTTTTTCTTTTTCCCATTATGTATCCTTCCAATACGGTCTTCTCTAAATTATCATGACGTTTAATGTGGCCAAAATATTTAAGTTTTCTCTCTTTAATCCTCTTTACTAGCCAGCCTTCTTCAATATTAAGCTCTTGTAGTATAGATATATTTGTTCTTTTTTGTGTCCACGATATCTGGAGAACTCTTCTATAGCATTTACATTCAAAGGCATTTATGTGCTTCTCAGCTGTTTTGTTAAGTGTCCAGGTCTCACAGGCATATGTTGCGATAGGAAAGATGCATGCCCTTAAAAATCTTATTTTTGTGGTTCTGTCTGCTCCTCTCCACAGATTCTTTATTATTATTATTAATTTTAAAAGATTAAGTTTTTTATATCACAGCTTCACTGCAGTGCTTTGTGTATAGTTGTATACTTATACACTATTTATCGTGTGCATGAAGGATCGGGTACTCTGTAGAAGCACGGCACCTGATGATGATGATAATGATGATGCTGAGTGAATGCAATAACGGTAATAATAACAATGATTAAATCAGGCAGTTTTGTGATAATATTTCTACTTCATTTCACAAGCCGAATTCTCAGTCTGTTGACTAAACATATCTTCATTTCTGTTGTGTTCTAACTCCAGGTTTTGCTAAGTTTGTACTCTAACAGCCAGTTCACTTTTTTTTCAAACAAAATTCTATGGCTACCTCTGGTGTAGCGGTAACTTTAAGTTTAGCATTTAAAATAAAGTATGCCTCAGGCAATGAATTCAAGGCGCCCCAAAACGTGAGCCCTTTGTCTTTATGAACGTTACTTTGCCTATTGAATGTTCATCTTTCCAGCTGAAGTTGATGTGCTCTCGACCGTGTATTTCAGATTTTTTTTTTCTAAGAAAGATTACTAACGTGCAAATGTATTCACCAAGTGATCTCAAAACTATACCAGGGAATCTGCTCTACATTCAATTTAGAAAAGAATTTAAAAGTCTAACACTTTTAATAACAAAGACGATATAGAGGACTAAAAAAATAACAAACAAATAAAACATCACATTTCTCGAAATATAAGACGCATATGTATACAAGACGCATCTGTATATAAGGCGCACCTATGATATGGCAAAAAGAAACTTTGAAGAAAAAGTAACACTAAACATCATCTTTTCACCGAGATTTATGTCCCCATCGTAAGTTTTCTTTCTTATTGTTTTTTTTTGTGGAAGAAAGAAGGCGGGGGGGGGGGGCAGGTAAGACGCTGTCTGATTGTACAGTCAGTAACCCATACCTGGCATTCTAGGGTTGGCGAAACATTGCTGATCAAGACCCTGTTCCACCTCTTCGTTGGCACACCCAGTAATAGGCCTAGCCTGACTAACGGGTCTTCATGGTGGTGGAGTCTGCTAAAGAAGTACTGCACACCCGTTAGTTTTTTTGTTGTTGTTAGCTTCACTCAGGGACTGAAAACAAACATAACCCGCTCCGTATCCGACACGATGTTGTGCCACAACATCTTCACAGCATCGGCTGCAGAGAACAGACAGAAGACAGAAGACGACGATACAAGACAAGAAGGCTACGTTCCACTTTTCAGAGATTCAGGGTTTAAACTAACAGAAAGACTTCCCATCATTCCCCGATGAAACAGAAATCTGCGTTTATTGCAAGTTTTCTTGTGTATCCTCGGAAAACCGTGTTTTGGCGGTGTTAGGACCCAAGCACAAAACTAAGACTCACGTTTTCATGCACGCCCAAACAGCCCGCGTGGCAGGGCGACAGATAGTTGTTCCCATCATCTCCGCAGGACAGGAGCTGTTCCACGGCGTCACAGCTGCAGGTTCCGCTGATGTTGACAGGTATTCCACTGCAACACGAAAGACATCAAACATCGTGATGTGCACCCGGTGGATATGTCTAAAAATAGGAGCCTGTTGTGTATGTGTGTGTGAAGATGGCTTCAAGACATCGTCGATGATCTGCAAATGGAAGCATCAGCAACAGGGAGGCCTACAGGAGAGCTGTTAGGGAGGCAAAGTACCGCAAGGGACATGCAAACGACTGACTGACTGACTGATGTGTGTGGGTGGGAATTTTTATCTCGATTTCGGGGGGGGGGGGAGTAATTGTTAAAACCATTATCATCTGCGTCTTATAAATGTCCTCTCCTCGTCACTAATATCGTTACCTGCGTCGTCTTTTTTAGTTCGGTTTTTAATTTTAGTTTTTGTCACATCCAGTTGGGATTGGGGGGGGGGAGTGGGGTGGATGTGAAGACGTTGTCGGATTTGGCCCCCAGAATGCTAACGTCTGGGTTGGTAACCCACAGCCTACAAAGACTCTGTCCCACCTCTCAGTTAGTACCCGTAGAAACATGCGCAGTGTGATGAACGGAACAGGGGGCCTCCACAGTCCCCACGGTGGTGGAATCTGCTAAAGAAGTACTGCATTTCACTTCTTCTTCTTTGGCTCCAGTCAGTGACTGGAATAAAACAGCAGACGTTAACCGGCTACCAAACAGACGCTGTCCATCAACATCTTCACTGCACCGGCCGCCAAGAAGCTTCAGGAAGACAGAATGGAAACAACGACATAACACAACAACCGTTTCTTGCTGCTTCTGTTGGTTTTGCAGTTTTTCGCATCTTGCCGCTACTACTACTACTACTATTAGTACTACTACTACTACTACTACTACTACTACTACTACTACTACTACTACTACTACTACTACTACTACAACTACTACTACTATCATTAGTACTACTACTGCAACAACAGCTACTACTACTATGAGTACCACTATTTCTACAACAACAACTACTACTACAACTACTATTACTACAACTACTACTACTACTGCTACTATTAGTACTACTACTACAACTACTATTACTACTACTAATAGTACTACTGCTACAACTATTACTACTACTACTACTACTACTACTACTACTACTACCACTAATTCTACTACTACTACTACTATTAGTACTACTATTAGTATTAATACTACTACTGCTACTAGCACTACTTCTACTACTACCACTACTACTATTAGTACCACTACTATTACTACTACTGCTACTATTAATACTACTACTATTACTGCTACTACTAATAGTACTACTACTATTACAACCACTACTACTATTAGTACTACTACTACTACTGCTGCTACTAGCACTAATTCTACTACTACTACTACTACTACTACTACTACTACTACTATTACTACTGCTGTTACTGCACCCACTATTTCTACTAATACCATTATTGCTTTTATTACTTCTACTGATGCTATTATTACTACAACAACCATTGCTGCTATCGCTATGACTGATCAAGAGGGGGGAAATGGTGATGATGATAATGGTAACGATGATGACGATAACGATGACGATAGGTTCTCAGCACGAGCTTACATTTCTCCCGACGCCCCGTACACTGGCTGGTTGTCACAGCCGAAGATAAGGTTAAGCGGCGTGACACAGGTAGCGATAAGGTAAGTACTGAACATGATGATGACGTATCCAGCCGTGGTAGTGACTCGACTCACAAGCAAGGAAGTGATAACGACGCCGGCCGTGTTTCCGACAGCTGATGCTATACCTGCACAATGCATGAAAGAAAGAACCAAAAAAAAAAATAATTAACTCAGTGGTTCCCAAACTATTTCAGATTGCCCCCTTCCCCCACTTCAACTTTTTTTCCCTTCCAGGAAACATCCTCATTGTCCCTTGGAGCTCTTCAAAGTCATTCGTTAATTATGTTTGTTACATGAACAGCATATTTGTAGAATGTCTGGAATAGAGTGAAAGATGTAAGATAAAGGGCAGAATGTCAGACGGGCCTGGGTGCCCAATTCTTAACCCTTTTGAAATAAAGATCAATCAATCAATCAATCAGTAGAGGGGAGGGGCAGTACTGCCCAGTCTGGGAAACACTTCCTTAACTTAACTCTTCTTATACTTTCGGAAGTATAAATGAGTTTTGTCAAAAAAGAAAATTGCCAAACATAAGCTGATCAAGACCCTATCCCAGTCCTCCGTTGCTACTTCCCTCAGTGACTGGCCTAGCCTTGCTAACGGGGCCAGGGATCGCCTTAGTCCTCATGGAGGTGGAGCCTGCTAAAGAAGTATTGTGGCCTTGCTTTTCAGCTCCTCTCAAAAACTGAAAAAAGAACAGCCACCATAACCCACTCCCAATCCAGCACGACGCTGTGTCTCAAAGTCTTCACTCCATCGGCTGCAAAGAACACCAGTTTGAAGTTCCAGGGAGATTGAAAAAAAGAAGAGGAAATCCAGGTCGACTCGATCTCGCTTTGAATAAACAAATAATAAAAAATACAAAGAAGAGAAGAATGTACAGAGAAAGAGCAAGTCAATGACAAGGACTGACGGATAACATCAAGAAGTAAATATTTATCAACTACAGCAAGCGACACATCAAGTTAGAGATCTACCACAACCAGACTTTCCCGGTGGAGACGACACAAGATGATGATAAGTGCCAGAGCACACAATAGCCACCTTGATAACTGGAATGAGGGAAAACTGAAGGCAACTCATCTTCTCATTTCATGCCTCTGGTCCCAGTCTTCCCACGGCTGCTTCCATTCGCCAGGATATCCTCCAGTGCTACGGAGTTTGCGCACCTATACTGAGATCCTTATTCATTGGAGTAGATCTAAGAATCTATTGATTAGACCGATAGGTAAAAAATTGTAACATTTAACATAGTTAAATCTATTGTAAGAACGTGCTCACCAGACAGAAAAGCTACTCTGGACATTGGGATGTTGTACTCATTCGCCATGTACGTGCTTCTGAAGAAAGCCGAACCTGCCACAGGCAAAGATTCCAGGCAAATGTCCAGAATCAGGAGAAGAAATATTGGTTTCCGGAGTACTCGGTACAGGGCTCGAGGAAAGTCTGAAACACAACAAAGAACAGATGTTAGGGATTTTCTTATCAGGGCACACACATACAGGGGATTCTTATCAGGGCACACACATTTAGGGAGGTTCATATCAGGGCACACAAATTTAGGGAGGTTCACAACAGGACACACATGTAGGGGGGTTCTTATCAGGGCACACATATGTAGGGGGGTTCTTATCAGGGCACACACATGTAGGGGGGTTCTTATCAAGGCACACACATTTAGGGAGGTTCATATCAGGGCATACACATGTAGGGAGGTTCTTATTAGGGCACACATATGTAGGTAGGTTCTTATTATGGCACACAAAGGATATTAACAGCATAGTGAAGGAATTCAATGCTTGTATCCTTCAGGCCGCTCGTGAAACCATTCCCAGAGGAGCTCGCAGGGACTATAAACCATACTGGTCTAGTGAGCTGGGAAAACTTCATGATGACGTGGAAGCAGCTCGAAAGCAAGCAGAAAATAGACCATGCCAAGAACACCACAATAATTACCAACATTCTAAGGCCAAATTTCAGAGAGCAAAGCTGCAAGCCAGACGGGAAAGTTGGAGAGAGAAAACAGAGTCCCTAAACTTTGAAAAGGATGGAAGGAAACTGTGGAAACTAATCAAACAGTTAAATGATGAGAGTACTGGAAGAAGTACAAAGATTACACTAATAGAGGATGGGAAAACTCTTACAGGTAAGCAGGTAGCAGATCACTTTGCTCGCATGTTTGCACAGGACTGCAACATTGATATCCATCCAGAGAAGGAGCGTACAGTGCGCATCGAGCCACAGAAAGAGGAGGAACAAGTCAGAAAAGTGGAGGTCATGGATGCACCAATCACACGCAGTGAGTTAGACCTAGCAGTTAGTAAACTGAAACCAAGGAAATCACCAGGACCAGATGGAGTGTCCAATGAAATGATCAAGAACCTGGGAATGACAGCAATGGGAAAGCTGTTGGATATTTTCAATATGTGCTGGAGCACAGGTAAGTTACCTCAAATCTGGAAGGAAGCAAGCATGGTACCACTGCTAAAACCAGGGAAAAACAGTGATACTGCCTCCAGCTACAGGCCAATCAGTCTCACTAGCTGCCTATGCAAAACAATGGAACGCATCATTGACCTGAGGCTAAAATGGTACCTAGAAAGTGAAAACCTTCTCGTTCCACAACAAGCAGGATTTAGGCAGTACTACAGTACGGAAGATCAAGTGACCTGTCTCTCTCAAGAGATTGAGGATGCATTCCAAGAGAAAAACCTTGTACTAGCAGCGTGGATAGACCTGAAGAAAGCCTTTGATAAAGTATGGAAAAAAGGTCTGTTGTGGAAACTAAGAAACTGCAATGTGAATGGAAGACTGTACAACTGGATAAAGTCCTATTTACACAATAGAAGAGCTAGAGTAGTAATGGATGGACACAAAAGCCAGAAAGTACTTCTGCGACACGGTGTACCACAAGGAGGAGTCCTTTCACCTACACTATTCCTTGTATTCATTAATGACATAGTCAAGGAACTTCCCTATGGAATCAAAGCAGCACTGTATGCAGATGATCTGGTCATGTGGTGTACAGATGAATATGCGACAGTTGCTACACAGAGACTCCAAAGAGCAGCAGACATCTTGACATCATGGACAAACAAATGGTGTGTAAGTATCAACACAGAGAAATCAAGCACCACTCTGTTCACCCTCTCATCTAAACAGAAAGCAGGTAAGATCTTTGTAAATGAAATACCCTTAAGGATGGACAACCAACCCACTTACTTAGGAGTGACTCTTGACTCAAAACTGACTTGGAAGCAACACATCAACAGTGCAGAAGCAAAAGCCAGAAGAAAACTAGCCATATTAAGAAAATTGAGTGGGACTACATGGGGAGCTAGTGAAAGAATCCTCAAGAATGTATATCAGCAAAGTATTCTACCACATTTAGAATATGGCTCAACATCTTGGTGCACAGCATCAAACACTACGCTGCATAATCTAGACAAGGTTCAAAATCAGTCACTACGGATTATCACAGGTGCCATGAGGTCCACACCAATAGTAGAAATGCAGAAAATAGTTGGTGTTCAGCCGCTAAAGGAACGTAGAGACACAAAGGTCATGACCATGGGAGAAAAATTCCTTAGCTCTGTAAGCCATCCCCTGAAGGAGAGATTCAATAACTTGGCATTAGGACGGCTTAAAAGAAGCAGCTTCATTCATCAGGCCAAGCGTATGCGTAAGCTGATACCTGACCTTCCAACTGTAGTCACTCCATTATCATCTGTACCAGAGCATACACCATGGAAAGAAGCAGATTATACACAAATAACTATTCAGACTGAAGTGAAAGGTGTGCAGAATGGTGAGATGCAGAGCAGTCTTGTAAGATCAACAGCCACACTTAGTGTTCTAGATGACAAATATCCATGTGACACCTGGATACGTGTGTATACAGATGGATCTGCACATAATGCCATAAAGAATGGTGGGGCAGGAGCATATATTGAATATCCAAACAACACCATTGACAAGATTTCCATACCCACTGGTAAATACTGCAACATCTTTGATGCAGAAGTTAGGGCAATTATTGCTGCAGTTGAAAAACTATCAGACTCCAGAATTGATACATGTCCTGTAGTAATTCTCACAGATGCAAGATCAGTACTGGAGGCTCTTCAGTGCAACAAACTACCAGACCTTAAGGATGCCTTGTCAAAAATTGGCTCACAACATGGAGTCACTTTGCAATGGATTCCCTCCCACTGTGGGATACCAGGCAATGAGAAAGCTGACCATCTGGCCAAAGAGGGCACTGAAATGGAGCAACCAGACATACCAGTCACCTATAATCAGAAGAAAAGCATGATAAAAACCTACAGGAAGCCACAAACACCACCACATGATGACTATCACATGCTAAACAGAAAGGAACAAGTCACCATCTTCCGTCTCCGAACAGGACACAGCCGACTCCGAAGTCATATGTATACAAAGTTTAAGGTTGGTACTACTAATCTATGTACATGTGCCCAGGTGCCCCAAACCGTGGAACATATCCTCCAGAACTGCATCAACTACGAGACACTGAGAAATAATTACTGGCACAGTGAAACCACTAAAGAAGATAAGCTCTACGGTTCCATACATGAGTTACAAAAAACAGTGAAATTTATCCAAGAGACAGGACTGCAGATATAGACAGACAGTGCGAACGAAGAAGAAGAAGAAGATTAGGGCACACACATGTAGGTAGGTTCTTATTAGGGCACACACATGTAGGTAGGTTCTTATCAGGGCACACACATGTAGGGAGGTTCTTATTAGGGCACACACATGTAGGTAGGTTCTTATCAGGGCACACACATGTAGGGAGGTTCTCAACAGGGCACACACATGTAGGGAGGTTCTAAACAGGGCACACGCAATTGAAGAGTACATAATGGGAATAAGAAAGAGAGGAAGACCAAGGCGAAGATAGTTGCAAGACATCGTTGATGATCTGCAAATGGATGCATCAGCAGCAGGGCATCTTACTCACAACCGAGAGGCCTACAGGAGTGCTGTTAGGGAGGCAAAGTTCCGCAAGGGACATGCAAATGACTGACTGATTGCATGGTTCCCAAGGTCGATCTCAGTTCGATGGTCATAAATGGAGAAACTTATTTTGATATGTCACACGATTCATTCTTCTTCCACTCACCAAGACATCATCATCAAGTCATCATCATCAAATTATCATCATCAAGTTCCACCCAGTTAAACGTCCTACGTGTACTGTCAGAATTGGACCCTGGACTGATATGCTCCAACATGTGTTGTTTGTGCAAACGTGAAAGAACCCGGGATGTCTGAAGCGAGGCATCTTCACAAACTGGTTATCAATACTGCAGCTAGGCTGTCAACATTGCGCCCTTACAATATTCGTAACCATTACAGAGCCACGGACTTTGGCAGAGCGAACTATCTTCTATCTACAGGAAACAAAGCACTGTCCGCTGTATGCGCATCTCCTGATATAAATGAAATTCATCAACAATAATCTATATCTGCTTTTTTTCCCTATGATGTCAACCCCCCCCCCCCAGCCCTTCTAAGATCCTGGGCTTAAGCCTGGTTAGCCCAGTGTTTCCCAGGCTTGTTCGGGCTGCCGCCCCCTGTCTTCCCACGCCACATTCTCATCTCTCTCCCAACTTACCTACTACCCTTACAATAGTCTATTAAACTAGGATATGGAAGTACACAACTAAAAATTTAAGCTAGCAAATCAGGTTATTTAACACTACGAATGAGTACATTTAAAACTCACCTACTGCAGTATTTTCTCAAACTTTCAATGTGATGGATGAGTTTCATGTAGGGACAGAAATTTTCTTAATATCAGGTTGACAAGTGCTAAGAAGGAACGTATTACTGGCCCACGTCTACTGTTACGTTTTCTCTTAATGCCCCCCCCCCTCACTGCCCCATTTTCTTCCACTGCCCTCCACCACCACTAACCCTTTTTCTTTCACCACTCCCGGTACTTTCCAACGCCCACAAAAGGGCGTCATTGCCCACTTTGGGAAACACTGGTTTAGCCTAACTGGTAATCTCATACTGGACTTTCCAATACAGTCTGCATCTTCTGTGACTGATTACAGCACGGGGAGAAAACTGATTAAATTAGGCATGAAACAGGTTTCTCAGCAAAACAGTAACAGGCGACCTTCGCAAACATCTACTTCCTTTAAGAATCTTCTACAAGGAGAAAAGAATAACCCTCAATGGAAAGAAACCGAAAGAAGACACCCTTTTGCAAAAGATCAACGATTCTAATTAAAAAAAACCAATCAGTGGAAAAAACCGAAGGAAGACACCCTTTTGCAAAAGATCAAAGATTCTAACAAAAACAAACCAATCAGTGGAAGAAACCGAAGGAAGACACCCTTCTGCAAAACATCAAAGATTCTAACAAAAAAAAAAACAATCAGTGGAAGAAACCGAAGGAAGACACAATTCTGCAAAACATTAAAGATTCTAACAAAAAAAAAATCAGTAGAAGAAACCGAAGAAAGACACTCTTCTGCAAAACATCAAAGATTCTAAGAAAAAAACAGTCAGTGGAGCAAACCGAAGGAAGACACCCTTCTGCAAAACATCAAAGATTCTAACAAAAAAGACAATCGGTGGTCTTCAGGACCTGTCTACCTTTGATAAGCTCCAACACAGTCTCCTCTGTTTTCAAGCTGTCTCCGTCGGCCACAGTCTGGACTTGTTGCTGGAAAACAATGTCCCCGGTTATGCTGACCCTTCTCTCTGTCGGTCCGGTTATTGGGGGAAATAAACTTGATCTGGAGAGAAGGTTGAAGGTTTAATTTATAATAAGTAAACTCTTTGTTTGATTTATTTGAACTAATGTTCTCTGTCTTCTACGGCATTTGGATCCTGTCATGGGGTTTTTGGACCGGCTAGGGACCGGTTAGAGCACTAGTCTGCCAACAGAATGGTCGAGGGTTCGAATTCCCAGCTGGGCGGGATTTTTTCCGATCAATACGGCCCCGAGGTTGACCCACCTAGTAAAATTGTTACCAGAGAAACTCTAGAAAGGAAAGGCAGCGAGGAGAGGAACTGGTCACCCTACCTCAAACGCTGATGGCTCAGCATAATGAGGTCTCTAACGTTTCATTCCCTACGTCATTTACAATGGACTATTACCTTTTATGTGCAATGTGCCCTGTAAGATTTTGCAGTTCGTATGCCAAATTTTCAACCTGCGTGCAAGTATATTTTCAGAAATATTTTGCGTGCAGATGTGCATCATAAAACCAAATCACAGAGTATAGTTTAAAGTTCTCATGGAAAAATATACTAAAATCCATAGAAATCATTATAACAAACTCATGTAGCACTACCATAGCTTCAGCGATACTATAGCACGGAGTAGCGTAAGGAAATAGAAAAATATAAGTAGCAATGTTATTATTTTTTTTTGCGCAGAATACACAACTTCGTGTGCAGCATGATCTTTCTGTGTGAAGGAACATTTTGGAATGTGCTAGTACCTTCACATTTCTAGGGCGACTACAAAATTGAGGCAACGATGCCAGCGCCTGTCCTCGTTGCCTGCGGTTTCCTGGGAAAACTCCCCAGGTACTCAATTTCTTTGAGGTTGGGTTTACCCCGTTGCCAGTAGGTCCGAAAAAAAACTTCGGCCTGCATGCGAAATTGAACCGGAGAATTTAAATCGGGAGACGAGTTCGCTAACGCCACCGCGGCACACATATTTAATGGTAGATTTTCATGAGGTTTCTGTTCAGATACCTTATGAAAACCTCATGAAAACCTACCATTAAATAACTGAATAGAGCTCTCGTCTGCCAGTATGATGGTCGAAGGTTCCATTATTGACAGAGGCAGCACAATGAACTCAACTCTTCCCAGGTTGTGGAGTAAGTTAACATTTGTATTATCCGTAGTTTGTATTATTCGTAGTTTGTATTATCCGTAGTTTGTATTATTGTAGTTTGTATTATTCGTAGTTTGTATTATTCACAGCATGGTTACACAAGAAATCCAAACAGCAATTAGAGCTTAATATTGAAGAAGGCTGGCCAGTAAAGAGGATTAAAGAGAGAAAACTTAAATATTTTGGACACATTAAACGTCATGATAATTTAGAGAAGACCATATTGGAAGGATACATAATGGGAAAAAGAAAAAGAGGAAGACCAAAACGAAGATGGCTGCAAGACACCGTTGACGATCTGCAAATGGATGCAGTAGCAACAGGCCATCTTGCTCACAACCGAGAGGCCTACAGGAGTGCTGTTAGGGAGGCAAAGTTCCGCTGGGGACATGCAAATGAATGAATGAATGGTTACACTCTCCATGTAATTTTCTGGGGGGAGAGCTTAAAAAAAAATAAGAGAGATTCTGACCTTGTTGGGTATTCAAGAAGAGCATTAGAGGGAGGAACGCTTGGTTTTCAAAAAGGTCAGAATATCATCTTTATATGGGGAGACGAAGCGCTGTAAATCTGGTCATTGAGGGAAATGAATACTTCAGGCGCGTTTCTTAAACCAGTCATCTATCTATCTATCTATCTATCTATCTATCTATCTATCTATCTATCTATCTATCTATCTATCTATCTATCTATCTATCTATCTATATCTATCTATCTATCTATCTATCTGTCTGTCTGTCTGTCTGTCTGTCTGTCTGTCTGTCTGTCTCGCCCTTTGACTACGGAATAAGCTAGAAATCTCTGGGTTTTCTGTCTAAACCTTACTCCACAAACTACGTGGAGAATGAACCAATCCGCGACACATGTTGGTGGATTTAAACAAAGGTTCCCGCTTGTATGAACTACTGCAGTATTTTAACAAGGTTAGGTCAAACAAACAATCAAGGACAGTGTTAAGTGAGGACAAATTGGAAAGCATAAAAACACCTGATTAGGTTAAAAAACTCGCCGAAAACAGGAAAACTTGGCGAGTCCTATGTGACATTTAACGGGACGGGAAAGATTTTAAATGTATGATGTAAGATATATATATATATATATATATATATATATATATATATACGAGAGTCAGTCATTTGCATGTTCCTCCCGGAACTTTGCCTCCCTAACAGTTCTCCAGTAGACCTCTCGGTTGTAAGCAAGATGGCCTGCTGCTGATGCATCCATCTGCAAATTATCAACGATGTCTTGCATCCATCTTCGCCTTGGTCTTCCTCTCTTTCTCTTCCCCATTTTGTACCCATCTAAGACAGTCTCCTCTAAATTCTCATGACGTTTAATATCTCCAAAATATTTAAGTTTTGTCTGTTTAATCCTCTTTACTAGCTAGCCTTCTTCAATATTAAGTTCTTGTAGTATATATATATTTGTTCTTTTTTGTGTCCGTGATATTTGAAGAACTCTTCTGTAGCATTTACATTCAACGGCATTTATGTGTTTCTCAGCTGTTTTGTTAAATGTCCAGGTCTCATAGGCATATGTTGCGATGGGAAAGATGAATGCCCTTAAAAATCTTATTTTTGTTATTCTGTCTGTTCCTCTCTACTGCTTATTTAGTTATTTTACTTTCTGAAGAGCGATAGGTTTCCTTCTTTTAATTTCCCTCATTGTATCTCCATTATTAGTTAGTAATGATCCAAGACATATATATGTATATATATATATATATATATATATTACTCGGAGATAAAATATTCCAAGAGTTCCACTGGAAAAATAAGGTTGAGAAAGGCTGATGTGGAACTTTCTTACCTTCTGCTGCCGTTACTTATATTGGATATGCTTGACTTCCTGATGACATCTGGCAGCACTTGCGGCAGGGACAGCCTATAGCTACTACGCCTGCGCTCACTGCTAGCTGGATCTGCGTCTCCATTGACCACATGTGTCCTTCACGCCAAAGGAAACAAACATTATTAAATAACAATACAATAAGTTTAGAATATAACAGAATTTCGCTTTGCTTATAATCAGGAAAAATAAACTTATGTCGAATTTAATATGAGTTTCTGTTTTCCTGCCGTCAGATGCAAGGATTTAGAAGAAGAACAAGTATGACCATGCTATAGGCAGTGCCATTATGTATGGGGAACCTTGCTTTCTTTTTTGTAAAGACTAAATGAAGATTCTATGATTCAGTAAACCAATCTTTCTATGACTCATTAAATCAACATTTCTATGATTCAATGAACCAACCTTTCTATGATTCAATGAACCAACTTTTCTCTCATTCAATGAACCAACTTTTTATATGATTCAATGAACCAACTTTTCTATGATTCAATGAACCAACCTTTCTATGATTCAATGAACCAACCTTTCTATGTTTCAATAAACCAACCTTTCTATGATTCAATGAACCAGCCTTTCCATGATTCAATAAACCAACCTTTCAACATTCTCTTTCACCGACTCGTATTGCCCAGCCACTTCCACTTCCTCTTCCACGTGCCCGCCTGCAAACGTCACAACTGCTTTATCCGTAGCCTTCTTCTGTTCCCGTTTCGAGACCAGCCTACGTGGGAATAGCATGACGGGCACGGAGAACACGGCCGTTCCTATACCAAAAATGAGGAAACCGAGCCACCACGCAGCCACAAAACGATGATCCTTGGGCTTCAAATGGGTTTCTGTGAACGAAATAAACATTTTAGTGAACAAAAAAACAAATAAATAAATGAAAATAGGAATGAATATTTATATTTGAAAAGCTCTCACAAATCAACAGGAAACGAGGCCTGTACACAGCAAGGTAATGGATCATAGTGTTTCTGGGTATTTTACAACTTACATCCTTCCCGCGCCGTCAGACGTCACACAGGGCTCGCTGCGTGTTTCGCCATTAGCCTCTGTTCTCCGCGAGCTTCTTAGACTTGTTTGCCAATCACAATCTCTCTTGTCAGTTTTCTCTTTAGGGTCTCTCCAGATCGGCCTCTTTTTTTCCCTGTTTTTTTTCCCCCGTAGATGTTTCCATCTGCTGGCTTACTTTGTGATTCTCTGATTGTTTCTTCTAATAACATGACTCCCACACGCCTACTTTCTTTGCTTGTTTTTATCAATACTGAGAATGCTTGCCACATGCTCATTTCTGTTATCTCCACTTTAGTTTGGAATTCGTTCGGTTGTATACCGAGTGTTTTTTTTTCAAACATTTGTTTTCCAATTTTGCTCCTTATTTCTTTCGTTGTTTCTGAATATGATAGCAGCTGCGATAAAACTAGTTCGGCGCATGACCAAGTTTTAGAAGAAAAAAAAACTGCAAGGAGACCATTATGTTTTTTTTTTACCTAATTTTCACAGTTAAGACTGCTTCATTATTAGGTTCCTTGTCTCTTTTTTAGTTGTTGTTGTTGTTGTTGTTGCTTTGTAAATCTGTACAATACACGCAGGCCCGGGAAGGAATTTTGAAAAGTAATGCAAAACAATTACTCTCTCTCTCTCTCTCTCTCTCTCTCTTTCTCCCTCATTCTCCCCCCCCCCCCCCCGTTCCTCTCTCCTCCTCAAAACGCCACCATTTCTTTTTATCCTACTGAAAAGTCACTGTTTTCATCCACTACAGGCTATGGATCCTCCTTCAAAATAGTGGGAAACCTCGTTGGCTTCTCTTAAAACAGGGAAGTCATTTTCAGATCCCAGAGCGATGCAAAGGTCACAGGTTATTTCCCCCTCTCAACGCCCCCTCTCTCCCCACCCCAACCACCCCTCCCCCTCGCAACACCCCATTGGGATTGCAAACACCTTATAAAAAAAGGTCAAGGTAATCCTGTCATGCCTTATAGGCACATAGGGATATGGTGTTAGTGCCCATATTTTCATACTCATATTATATATATATATATATATAAGATTAATATATGCCCAACCGTATATAACGCAATATGATTAATATATGCCCAATCGTCAGAAAAAACAAACATACAATCAATGCTACAGACCCACTGGAAGAAATCTCTAAGTAAAAAAATAATACGGAAAAGCTTTATTACAACCAATAATGGTGGTTTAGAGCCACATTCTACTATAAACCACTTCTTGCATTTGTTCAGTACCCACACCTTACATTGATTACTGGAACAGACATTCATTCATTTGCATGTCCCTTGCGGAACTTTGCCTCACTAACAGCACTCTTGTAGGCCTCTCGGTTGTGAGCAAGATGGACTGCTGCTGATGCATCCATTTGCTGATTATCAACGATGTCTTGCAGCCATCTTCGCTTTGGTCTTCCTCTCTTTTTCCCATTATGTACCCTTCCAAGAGGGTCTTCTCTAGATTATTGTGACGTTTAATGTGTCCAAAATATTTAAGTTTTCTCTTTTTAATCGTCTTTACTAGCCAGTCTTTTTCAGTATTAAGTTCTCGTAGTATAGATATATCTGTTCTTTTTTATTCATGATATTTGAAGAACTCTTCTATAGCATTTACATTCAAAGGCGTTTATGTGTTTCTCAACTGTTTTGTTAAGTGTCCAGGTCTCACAGGCATATGTTGCAATAGGAAAGATGCATGCCCTTAAAATTTTTATTTTTGTGGCTCTGTCTGTTCTTCTCCACAGATTCTTTAATTGTTTTACTTTATGAAGAGCGATAGATATCCTCCTTTTAGTTTCCCTCATTGTAACTCCATTATTAGTTAGTAGTGATCCAAGATATTCAAAACTCTCCACTTCTTCCAGTTTTTTCTCATTGATACATAGTTCAGCTGCTTTGTTTGTTTTGTCAGTTGTCATCAGTTTAGTTTTCTTCGCATTAAGATAGAGGTTTTGCTCTTCGCTGTTCTTAGGACTGACATAATTAGTTTTTCCATTTCTTTTTGTGGACAGTAATACTGTGTCATCAGCATATCTAATCTGTGGTATTTCATAACCTCCAATTGTTATGGCATCGTAATATTCTTTGTCTACATCTTCTCTAACATTCCTCATTATATTTTCAGTATACAAGTTAAATAAATAAGGCGAAAATATGCACCCCTAATGGACCTCTTGTTTTATGTCAAACCAAGTTGTTGTTTCACCATTTATTCTTACTGCTGCTTGTTGGTCTAGATACAGCAGTGATGTTAATTATATCAAATGTGTTGGAAATCCCATTTTTTCTATTATTTCCCAAAGTTTCTGGTGTTGTACACAATCAAATGCCTTTGAGTAGTCTATAAAAGTTAAATATAGATTCACACTAAACTCTCTGCATTTCTCTGTTGTTAATCTTATATTGAATATACGATCTCTTGATCCTCTTCCTTCCCTGAAACCAGCTTGGACCATACTCACTTCTTCTTCTATTTTCTTTCGAAGTCTACCCATTATGATTTTTAACATAATTTTACTGTCATGACTAATCAGGGCAACGGTTACTGATTTCCTGGAACGGGCAGCGGAGCAGAAATGGGAACGCCCTGACTGGGATGACAGCAACTTATGAGATCACTTAGTCAATCGCTATTTAGCTCTGTCATAGAATTGTAACTTCCATTCCGATTTCTGTTTTAAGTCAAGCTCTTCTTGTCATATTCACAGCAAAGATTGTGTCATCAGACGGAAGGACTTGAGAAGAACAGGCGAATGACCATGTCATATGCAGAGATATTTTTGAGTTATGGAAGTTGGGAGTGAAAGGTGAAGTCGCAAGGAGAAGTTTCTGTCAAATAAATCTGTTTGTAAATATATAATCAGAGGCTGACAATCCCGCAGTCTGGGCATTCCCATACCCGTTCCGCCTTCGGTTCCAACACCCGCTGAGGCGTGCGTCTGCTGATGGAGCCAGCCACACACTACTGTTTGTAAGTAATGTGCGCTAAATATCAAATAAATATTCTATTTTACGTTTGTTTTTCTGTGTTAATTGCCAAAGTTCTGTCTTCCTTTCTCTTTATTTGACCTTCTTGTTGTTGTGCAAAAAAAAAAAAAAAACGACGAGAGATAAAATATTACACATTCTTGTTTCTTTAATATTATTACATTTCTTCATGTCATATTTTGCTCTGAATGTTTTCTAAGTAAAAATTTACGGATAATTCGTTTAAAAGAAATAGTTATGAAATTGTCAACAACAACAACAACAACAAAAATAGATTCACGCCGCACTAACAAATTTGGTCTACAAGTTGAACGCAGCCCGGTAACTAAAGCTGTTAGGGAGGCAGAGTTCCGCAAGGGACATGCAAATGACTGACTGTGTCATCATTTTAGGCATTTGCTTTCAGTCTGACGCTGGAGCTGGAGAAGATGCTATCCGTTGTATCGGGGCCCATAACTGACTGATTGCGTCAGAGTTGGGGAAGCCTAGCTGACTAAGACGCTCTCCTACTTTAGGCTGGTGCTCCAGGTACAAGGTTCAACCCGACTAAAGCACACCGATCGCTATAATCCTCAGTGTGGTGTGTATTACAACCTTTCCTGCTTTTTTTTCTCTCCACTTCGGGTCTGAAAAGATGATTAACCCACTGCTCATTCGACAAGATGCTTTTCTTCAACAACTTCACCACGTCGACTGCAAAGAATACCATGCTTACAGTCTCAGGGGGAGACAGAAACGAAAGTCACCAACATCTAAGTCTGTATTAGATACACAAGAACAAAGACATTGTCATATATGTCTGTATTAGATAGAACAAGAACAAAGACACTAGCAGCTATGTCTAGATCAGACATTACAAGAACAAAGACACTAATATCTATGTCTATATTCGACACAACAAAAACAAAGACACCGACAACTATGTCTATATTAGACAGTACAAGAACAAAAACACCAACAACTATGTCTACATCAGACAGTACAAGAACAAAGACACTAACATCTATGTCTATATCAGACAGTACAAGAACAAAGACACTAATGTCTTCATTAGATAGAACGAGAACAAAGACACCAACAACTATGTCTATATCAGACGGTACAAGAACAAAGACACTAACATCTATGTCTATATTAGATAGAACAAGAACAACGACACCAACATCTATGTCCATATTTACCTTTCAGATCGATAGGGATATCAGAAATTATCCCGTTAATTTCTCTGCCAAGCGGAGACGCGAGCATATGAAAGACGCTCTGAATTCCTGTTGATGAGAGAAATTATACCCCAACTGTGAAGTTAACAAAAAATCAAATTCCAAGTCAAAGTTAGCAAGGAACCAAGTTCCAGATAAAAAGTTAAAAAGTAAAATGTATATCAAATTTAACCAAATTAAAGTAGACAAAGATCATATTCTGGATCTAAAATTGCCATAAAAATCACATATATAAGTTAATTTACTTACATCTTACATCCTTCCCGTGCCGTTAAACGTCACATAGGCCTCGCATGTAGTTCGCAAAGTTTTCCTGTCCTTGGCGAGCTTTTCAAACTCATCAAGGGATTTTGTCCTTACTAATTTGGTCTCTCTTAACCGCGTCTTCTTTAGAGTTTCACGTGGCCGATCTCTTTTTTCGACTTAATTAACTAACTTAATTTTAGAGAGACATTCAGAACTGCGAAAAATAATATTTTTTTTTAAAGGGCATGCATCTTTTCCATAGTAAACATATATTTTTGCGACCTGGACACTTAACAAAACAGCGGAGAAACACATACAAGTGCCTTTGAAAAAAAGAGTCCTTCAAATATCATGGACACGAAATAGAACAAATATATCTATACTACAATAATTTCTTAGTGAAGAAGGTTGGTTAGGAAATAAGATTAAACAGAAAACTTAAGTGCTTCCGACATATTAAACGAGATTAGAGTTTGGGGAAGACAGTCTTGGAAGGGAACATAATGAGAAAAACAAAAAAGAGAGGAAGACCAAGGCGAAGATGGCAACAAGACATTGTTGATGATTTGCGAAATGTATGCATCAGCAGCAGGGCATCTTGCTTACAACCGAGAGGCCTACAGGAGAGCTGTTAGGGAGGCAAAGTTCCACAGGGGACATGCTAATGAATGATTGAATGACTTAATGAATGAATAGCCCAAAAAAACCCCATTTACCACTATTACTACAGCACACTTTTTATATTTCTGGAATCTCTTATAAGTTTTAGCTCCACTGACTTACCGAGCAATATTCCCATCCTGGATTTATCCAAGGAGTTATCGTCCATGTAGAGCGCAGGCAAGAACCCGGCATGAAAGACATCGGTTATACCTTTTAGTGCGTGGACAGCAATCAGGACATTGTAGGCTAATCTGTTCACGTCCTTAGCCTGGGAAGGTGTGAGAGTGCCAGGTTTAACATTAAAACAGTTGTAGCAGAAGTGAACATAAGAGCCCTTGTTCGAAAAGTTATGCCAAAATAAATTATATTGATCATTCGATCACGGAAGACAGCGTCAATGCAGTCAGGACATTCCTATCCCTGCGCCCTTGCCTGTTCCAGTAAACAGCGTAATGCATGTGTGTTGACTGTCCCTTCTGAGCGTTGATTGTTGGTTTATCGCTTTTCCTGTTCGTACTCAAACGCTCTCTTTGGCTCACACCCATTTCCTTCGTCCCAGAGCTGTAGGGGGTTATTCCCTCACTCCGTAGTCACTGAATTTGTACTTAGATTCAGCATCACAGAATGTTCTGAGATGAACTGTTAGAATTCTAACCATATTTTGTTCTACTCAGCTTGTGTTTGCATATCATCATCATCATCATCATCATAATCATCATCATCATCATCATCATCATCATTGACGATCATATTTTTCGGTCCTTGATAATTTTTATCTTCAGCTCAGCTGGTGCCTTTATTGCGCCATCCCCTTAATCTGTCCATAATTTCTTTTTCTTGTTCTCCCCCTGCCTCTCTTGCCATTTATCTTTCCTGTTGTTATGATGTTTTCAAGTCCTTCCCTTCTCATTTTATGCTCAATGAATGAATACTGTAATTTTATTAGGAATTTAGTTAAGATTTCTTGCTTTTCATCTTAGCTGTCCATGGTACTCTTAACATTCTCTTAAGAAAGCACACCTGTTTTCCTCTAATCTATCTGTTCTTTGTTCATGACTCACATCCATAGAGTAGGATAGACGGAATGTAGCATTTTAGAAATCTTCCTGACGTTCAGTGACAGAGAACCATTACACAAGCTGCTTCTCATTTCTTTGCAATATATTTAATAGGGCGAAATGGGTAAACTTAACCCATCTGACGTGCCATAAAAGCATATAAATAATGTAGTGTGGGCGTGAGGGTTGTGCAGACGTTACACGAGCGACATAACCTCAGGTGGGCCGAAAGACGAAGTTTTCCCTTACCTTCAAGGATCATTACTTCAAGTTTTCCCGTTCCTTCACTGATCATTGGTTCAGGTGGGCCCAAAGACGAAGTTTTCCCGTTCCTTCGCGGATCATTACTTCAGGCAAGCATCTAATTATAATCTGACGACTGGGGACTCTGCTCATAGCGAACGTTTCATAAATTTCAAAACTGCAGCTCCATGTTTCCTCGCAGCTCCCCCGAAATCTCCGCTGCTGCTCTTCGCTTTTCTTCTTCTTCTTCTTTGTTCGAAGTCGTTGGTATCATCAGATCCTGATCCCTGTCGACATGGCAAAGCCCACAGTCCTCTCCAGATCCTGATAGGAGCCCCAAAGCTTTTGCCCGAAGCTAGTGTTCTCTGGCCATGTCTCACGCCTTTGGTCATCATGGTTTGGACACTCTTGAAGGAGATGTTCTGGAAAACACGGACACTCGCCTGTGTGAGACATTTTGAGTCGATTTCTAATTCTGACTTTAGTCCGATGCTTCATGGCGTTATTCAGTTGTTCTCGGGGAAAATGTAAGTCCCTCTAGGGTCTGATAGTATCTGACAGTAGTTTTTAGTACCAAACTTTCCATGATCATATCGTGCAAATATGAAACAAAAAGTCTTATGGCAGAGTAACGAGATGTAGATCTATCTAGAGCGAAGCATATAATTAACCTGGAAAATAGCTGACGAAATATTTTAAACGTGAGAGAAAAAAAAGACAGTAGACAAAGCACTTTAGGCGTGAAAGGAGGAAAAAAAAAAAGCAGACAAAGCACTTTAGAAGTGTTTTCTTCCGAATATCTTATGAGTTATATGAATTAAATTTCTACTACCCACAAACCCTTGGTCAAAGAGAGATAACCGTGAAATAAATATATCTCGCAATTTCGTTGTCCAATAATGCGTGTACCGTTGTAGTGCAAGTATGTGTGCGCAATAGAACACGGCATCTGTGTCAATATAAAAGCGTTTGTTTAAGGTCACTAGCATTTTGTTATTTTGTTGATAATTTAAAGAAAAAAGTTCTCTAAAATTAACAGTTCAGTGTGGGTAGCATAGTTATAAGTACGAATCTTATTTTTAATGTCCTCTTCTGTCACGTTTGATGGGTCGCAGCTGCTGCAGTAAATCTTGCTTAAGACACAGAGGTTTCCCCTGCAGACAAAACAGGTAGGACACATCTACCTTTTCTTTCCCTAACCGGACAATACCCCATAGCGGATATGTTAGCATTAGGTTCGGCGAAACATAGGCGACCACAACCCTGTCCCATCTTTTCACAGGTACCCCCCCCCCCTTTTCCAGGAACAGGCATAGCCTGGCTGGGGGGGCGGGGGGGTCAGGGATGGCCTTATACCTCACGGCAAAGGAATTTGCTAAAGAATTATTGCACACGAGTTGAGGTCAGAGTCTGTAAAAAAAGAATAGGCGCCATAACCCGCTCTCAAGCCGGTACGATGCTGTACCTCAACATCTTCACGACATCGGCTGCAAAGAACACCAGCTGGCAGTTACAGGGAGATAGAAGACAAGACAAAGGCAAGACTTTGTCAGAGAAACAGACACACGGCTGTATTCAGGCAGCAGGCAGACTGTGTGGCTGTGAGGCTGTGAGGCTGTGAGGCGTAGAGCAAACCTTACCGTGGCGTTGGTAGCTGGGCTGGTATCATTCTCAGCAGCTGCCAGGCAGAGATATTTACCGTTCTCTCCCGCGTCTGTTGAGTTATTGTTGTCTGTTCTGCAAGGAAAGCATATCTATCTATCTCTATCTATCTATCTATCTATCTATCTATCTATCTATCTATCTATCTATCTATCTATCTATCCATCCATCCATCCATCCATCCATCCATCTATCTATCTATCTATCTATCTATCTATCTATCTATCTATCTATCTATCTATCTATCTATCTATCTATCTATCTATCCATCCATCCATCCATCCATCTATCTATCTATCTATCTATCTATCTATCTATCTATCTATCTATCTATCCGTCCGTCCGTCTGTCTGTCAGTCTGTCTATCCATCTATCTATCTATCTATCTATCTATCTATCTATCTATCTATCTATCTATCTATCTATCTATCTATCTATGCACATCATCTGATATCTATCTATACCCTCCTGTCCACATGTTCATCTATTAACCTATATTTGTCTGTCTAGATATCCACTTGTCCCGATCACTGCCAGTTCCGTCTTTTGGACTTACATAACCGGAAGAGTGTAGGGATCCACAAACTGTAAAATTGGGGGTATCACCAGGACAGACCCTTGAATGACCCCGGACAAACCAACGATTACAGGAATGTGAGCTGTCTGGTGATGAAAAGATCCACAAATTACAAGATCTTTGACATTTTGAATGAACTGCTTTAGCTATTTACATCAAATGAAGGCATGTGAAGAAAGCAAACATCTTAGTTCTCTGTAACTACTACTACTACTACTACTACTACTACTACTACTACTATTACTACTACTACTACTACTACTACTACTACTATTACTACTACTACTATTTTAGTGTGCCGGATAGTATTTGCGATCATCCTTCTGATTCTTGTGTGGTCCTTGGTGTGTCCGATCAGTTTAGATACCCTTCCTTTTCCATGCCACTTGGTCAGTCAACTGAGATTGTTTTTTCCTGGTCTTCCTCTCTTCCTTTTTTCCCCTTTACATTTTCCAGTAATCACTAGGTTCTCCAACTTCTGTCTTCTCATGACATGTCCAAGAAATTTTGACTGTCTTTTTTTCTTATCATTTTATCTAGTTTTCATTGTTTTGAAACTTCTTTGTGGACTTCTTCGTTTGTTTTTTTCTGTCTGTCCAGGGTGTTTGCTGGATCTTTCTCCAAAGCATCTTCTTTGTTGTTTCCTGTTTCTTTGTCACTTTTGTTGACTGTCCCCAAAGTTTCGCAGTCATATACCAATACTAACTCCATATATAGAACTACATAACTCTTTTCCTCACTTTTAGGGACATTTGTTTATTTGTTACTGTCATCTTCGTGTCATAGAAAATTAACTTTACCGTAACCTATTCCTGAATTTATGTCATTTGTGCACTTGCCAACTGCTGTTATTGTGTTTTCTAATGATAGAATATTAAAAGCTGAAGCTTTAGCATATCATGACCAGCCTTGCTGAGAGTCTAAGAGTTAATATATGAAAGTGTAAGGGTTAACATATGAGAGTGTAAGGGTTAATACATGATAGTTTAAGGGTTAATATATGATAATGTAATGATTAGAATGAAACTCTAAGGGTTAACATATGAGAGTGTAAGGGTTAATATATGAGAGTGTAAGGGTTAATATATGAGAGTGTAAGGGTTAATACATGAGAGTTTAAGGGTTAATATATGAGAATGTAATGATTAGAATGAAACTCTAAGGGTTAACATATGAGAGTGTAAGGGTTAATATATGAGAGTGTAATGGTTAATATATGAGAGTGTAATGGTTAATATATGGGAGTGTAATGGTTAATATATGAGAGTGTAAGGGTCAATATATTTCAAACATCAACTAAACAAAAAACGGAATAAATATCAATATAACACTTCAGAATGAGCATGTGCTTTCATAAAGACAGAGAATTTTTTTCTGAATTAATTTTTAAATGGACAAGCGTGTTCACTAACGGTAGAGAAGTGAGGGAACTGGTCATGTGAAGATCTGGTAACTGATCGTATAGAACAAAAGTATGCCCGGTGGTGTAGTGGTTAATGCTCTCTCCTGGCGATCAGAAGGTCTCTGATTGGATTTCACGCTCAAGAGAATTTTTTTTTTTTGTTCTCTCGGATTGACCGACACTGGGCTCAACCCAGTCTCCGAAACAATAGGTACCTGGGGTTTCCCTAGGAAAACAAAGGCAGCGAGAACAAGGTCCTGGTACCCCTACTTCACATACTGTAGTGGCCTAGGCATGTAAAGGCACTAACACTACCAACCCTCACGGCATGGAAATGTTGCGGGTCATAGAGAGACAGAAATACTAACGTACCGTCCCCTCCCACGCCCATCATCTCTTCTTGGGGGGCCATTTGAGTAAAGCGACTAAAGCTGAAAATCAATCAACCAATCAATCAATTAATCAATCAATCAGTAAAAATCAAGTGCCATGCCGCTTGGCGTAGGTGATCACTTCTCTCCACATTTCCCTGTCTTTAGAGGATTATAAGCTCCGCCGCTGACTTTCTTTCTAGCCACACTGACAGCCCGTCCAGTAACTTCTCTCTCTGTCTTCCTCTGTTTCTTCTTCTTCTCTTAGTTTTTTCCAGTTGCCACAGTGTGTTCCAGTTTTCCTTTTCTCAGGAAATTCCCTGTAAATCTCGCTTGTCGCCTGTGATCTTTGCTATAATTTGCCTTTTAACTCCAGCATCTCTTAAGACTTCTTCATTGGTTTTCTCAGCCGTCCACGGTACCTTCAACATCCTTCTTATAAACCAAAGGTGGACATAATGTTTTAATAAAACGCTAGAACAACTTACCTTAGCAAAATGGCCAACTAAGAGAATGGTGCACATGTAGCCAGATTTGTAGGCCGTGTCAAAGAGTCCTGCTCTGGTGTTGTCAATGTTGAACTGACGCTCCAGGGAGGTGAGCTTGGTAAGAAAGATCCAGCGTTATCAAAAATATTGAATTGTTGATATGTATCACTCCATTATCTCATCATTCACGGGGAGGGGGGGTGGAGCCGCTGTCCGACTTGGCAGTTAGTGACACATAGCTGACATGCCATCGTCAGGGGCCGACGAACCACAGCTGACCAAGACCTTGTCCCACCTCTCCGTTGGTATCCCCTAGTGTCAGCCCCAGCCTGGCTAAAGAGACAAAGATCGCCATAGCCCCCATGGTGGTGGAGTCTGCTAAAGAAGTATAGCACACTCTTTTGCTCTTTACCTCCAGTCAGGAACTGAAGATAATACCCGCCCTAACCCATCCCAATCTGTCAAGATTCTGTGACTCAACATCTATACTACACTGGCTGCGAAGAACACCAGCTTGTAGTTTAGTTCCAGGGAAACAGAAGAAGAAGAAGAATATCATCATTCTTCTGGATATGAAAAACGAAGCAAGAATCCCAGTCCACAACGACGCTACAGTTATCAAGGAAGCTAAAACTGATCAAGACCCTGTCACAACAAGTCTGCTGATTCATCCCAACGGCAGTCTCAGTCTGGTTAACGTCGCAAGGGGCCAACCGTGGTCCTCAGGATAGTGGGGCATGCCGAGAAAACTTTCCTTCAGGATCCACTACGGATCCTTAACACTAACCGCAGTAACCAACAACCAGTATAACAGTTGTAGTCTCTCAAAGTCTTCGCGGAGTGTTAAGAATATGGCGCCTACTTCTCCATGGAGTCACAAAGTGAGCAGCATCAACAATGTAACGAAATGTATATTAAAAGATTTACCCCCCCCCCCCCAAATCAACCTCCCAGCCCCAAATTTGCCACATCTCCCTTCTCCTGCTAGTTTTCCTTCGCGTTCCAAATTCTCAGGACCGCAGTTGATCCAAGAAGGGCAGATTTCTTGACAAGATGTACCATACCGGGGACTCCTGTCTGTTCCTTCTATCTATCTATCTATCTATCTATCTATCTATCTATCTATCTATCTATCTATCTATCTATCTATCTATCTATCTATCTATCTATCTATCTATCTATCTATCTATCTATCTATCTATCTATGCCTCTGACCCCTCGTGGAGCATAGGCCGCCAACAAGAGCTCACCAGGCAGTTCGGTCCTGAGCCACTCTTTCCAACTGTCTCCATGTCTGGTTCATTATTTTGATGTCCGTGTCCAGACTTCGGCGCCAGGACTTCCTTGGTCTCCCTCTCCTCCTTTTTCCCTGTGGGTTCCATGTTAGGGCTTGCCTTGTAGTGCTGGATGTGGATTTCCGTAGGGTGTGTCCGATCCATCCCCATCTTCTTCGTAGGATGTCGTCTTCCACTGGTTGCTGGCCTGTTCGCTGCTGCAGTTCTTGCTGTTCCTTCAGACAGACTTAAATGACGTGACAGACAGCTTCCACTGCCATCGATGGAACGCAAGACGTGGCCCTGTCCATCTCAGGCTGCTCCCCGTTCACTTGCTCCCTCTCTTTGATGCAGTCACCTGAACTCCCGGGAGTGCCCCTAGGACCTTGTGAAGTTTGAGGTCGGTTTGATCGCTAAAGGGAGTGAGGTTTCTGACCTGGAATATGCCATTCATAATTTCTTGAAGAAGACCAAGGCGAAGATGGCTGCAAGACATCGTTGATGATCTGCAAATGGATGCATCAGCAGCAGGCCTTCTTGCTTACAACCGAGAGGTCTACAGGAGAGCTGTTAGAGAGGCAAAGTTCCGCAAAGGGGCATGCAAATGAATGAATGAATTTCTTGATAAACTCTGCCTGGAGTAAGACTACGTATTTTAACCATGTGGTTGAAGAGGGATGTCAGGTCTATTTACCGGGACTAAGGCTACCTGTATAACTATGTGGTTGAAGAGGGATGTCAGTTCCACTTACCTGGACATTTATCTCCGATGATGTGGGATTAGGAGTTCCGCTTACCCAGATTTATACCATCTCCATATCCGGAACCATCTGTTCGAAAAGCAATGCTTACCTGGGCTTGAAATAACTCTGTAACCCTGAGCGAGATTGTCTCAACCATGAAGCATGAGGAGTTCAATTACCTGGACTTAGACTACCTGGTATAACCATATGGTTTAACAGCAATGTTAACTTAAGACTTGCTGGTATAACCATGCGGTTTAAGAGCGACTGTTACCTGGACCTGAACTATCTCCATGACCATGTGATTGAAGAGCGTCGCCAGTCCCGCAAATACGGCGAAGAGATACAAGTTTGCGAACCATTTCCCGAAGACTTTAGTCCGGAGTTTCCATATTCCACAGGAAATATCGACCTCGTCGCCATCCTCGTCACTTACGGCAGAAGTCTGATGAGCGTAAAAATGTGTGACCTATTAGTTTCTTTTTAAATAACTTCATGGAAGCTGCTATAAGTAATGAAAGTATATTAAATTACAGAAGTGTTCATTCGCGTACTACACAACTATGTAACAGACAAGGGTTATAATCTTACATGCTTCCCGTGCCGTTAAGCGTCACAGAGGCCTCCCATGGTAGCTTGCCAAGTTTTCCTGTTTTCGGTGAGCTTCTCAGCCTCATCAAGGGATGTTATTCTCGCTAAACCAGCCTCTCTTAAGAATGTCCTCTTTAGAGTTTCACGTGGTCGACTTCTTTTTCTTCGGCCTGTTATGTCCCACATGATAGCTTATTTTGGGATTCTCTGACTGTTTCGTCTCAGCAAATGACCGACATATGTCCATCTTTTTCTGATCACCCATGAAACAGGTTGTTGTTTGCTCATCTGTCTTATCTCTGCATTGTTCTTGAATTCGTTCCACTTTATATCGAGTATTTTCCTCAGGCATTTGTTTTCAAAAGAGTCTAATTTCTTGTCTGTTTCTTTAGTTGATTTCCAGCTTTCGCATACATAAATGAGGGTGGATATTACATTTGGACTGAAAAGTCTTAACTTAATCTTATGCCTCATAATGACTGGGTGAAATCTGTAGAAGAGATGAGAACTATTTCTTGTATATATTTCCACACGCAAGTAATATATGCGTACATTTTACACTATATCAAAATGTTGTGATATAGAAGAGAGGGATACAGGGAAATAACAAGAATAAGTATTTCACAATGTTCTGGCCACTTCTCGTATATAAAGTATAGTCATGCAGTGAACATGCAATACGAGGTTTATAACATAACTGAAAAAGGATTAAGATGTGTATAACAGGAAGTGAACAAACATTAAGAGGTTTATGACATGAACTGAAAAAGAATTACGGGGGTTTTATAAGATGAAGTGAACCAGCATTGCGAAGTTTTATAACACGAAGTGAAAAAGCATTAAGAGGTTCTATGTAAATAGACATTGCGAAGTTTTATAACACGATGTGAACAAGCATTCATCATCATCATGTGCCGTGCCGACTGGCGTTGGCTATTATGCTTCTCCAGAGTACGCGATCCTTCATGCAGGCCATCAGCTCAGTTGGTGATCTCCTCTCACACCATCCCGTCAGACTGTCCAGTATAATTTCTCTTAGTCTTCCTCTTGATCTTCTTCCTTCTATTTTTCCTGTTGTTATAATATTTTCAATGCCCCCTCTTCTCATTGCATGTCCTATGAAAGTACATTGTCTCTCTCTTATCTTTTTGACAAGGTTTTTTGTCTCTCCAGCTCTTCTCATACATTCTTCATTAGTTATTTTTGCTGTCCAGGGGATTCGCAACATTCTTCTAATAAACCACATTTCTGCTGCTTCCAATGATTTTTTGCGCAGACTTGCCTGTTGTCCATGATTCACTTGCATATAAAAAGACAGGTTCAATATAGCATTTTAGGACTCATTTTCTAACATTCATTGATAAGGATGTGTTGGTTAATATGTTTCTCATTCTCTGAAATGCAGTCTTTGCTTGGCCGAATGAACAGTCATTATGAATTTTTATAACACGAAGTGAACAAGCATTACGAGGTTTTTATACAAATAACTGCTTTCTTACCTCATCAATTTGCGCGTGCTTTCCATTTTCTAGAGGCGAGTTTTTCTCGATGTAGGGAACATCGTTATCCAGTCTGGCCTGTGAGCTAGTGTCAGACACTATAGTTTCAGCTGTCATTCTCTAATCTTACTTTATCTACTTTTAGCACAAGACAGAAGAAGAAGAAGAAGAAATCAGGTTATGATCTACAAGTTTATTTCTATATTTATTTTGGCACGCAGTGACGAAGTAACGGGTAACTCAAATTCTACAACGGCCGAACTTCTCTGCTTAGACGTAACTTGATATTCACATCAACTAAATCTTGCCTAAAATTGTTAACGCAATTTAGACCTTAGACTGTTATTTTTTTTTTTAAATCTGCCATCAAAGAGTCTAACGAGTCTCATTACAAATTCCAAGAATTGGATTCATCAGTTCAACAACAGACTCCAATTTCTATTTTTCCCAGTCAAAAATTCATATAAAAAAGATAAACCAAATATCAGCAGCAGCTGTCAATCGAAAACAATAATAAAACAACGCTATCTACTGAACTATGCAGCCAGAACAGTGTCTATCTCAATATATATATATATGTATGTATGTATGTATGTATGTATACGGATATATGAGCAGAGCTAAGTGACGTCTGTGTTTGTCTTATGCAGATTACGGTCGCTTGATTAAGTGCCATTGAACATTTCCCGATATTAATTAAGAGACACGCCGTTAATGTTAACCTGATCAAACAGATCATTAATTGATGACGGCCAGATCCGGTCAATTAAGCTCAGTTTAGCGATGATCACGGTAATGATAAAAATAGCTGGCTTTGTCTTTTTTTTTTCTTTGTTTTCCCTGTTAATATTAATCTACACCGAGTTTCAAGTACGCTGTATTATTTATGGCCGGTAGGAAAATCTACAGCGCTGTTCATCTTTTCATAAACGGCACCCATTGCGATATTGACGGCCCTGGATTAGATGGACTACGTTCTCTAGGAATTAGATTTTCCAGACCAGACTGGACAGTCTGACGGGATGGTGAGAGAGGAGACCAGCAACTGAACTGATGGCCTGCATGAAGGATCGGGTACTCTGGAGAACCATAATAGCCAACGCCAGTCGGCACGGCACCTGATGATGATGATGATGATGATGAGACCAGAAAACAAACAAAAAAAAACATAATCGAAAATTTCATTTCACCAATGTAGGCAGGAAAATTTCATGTTGTTGAGAGCTAAATAACACAACTCCTCAGATCATCAGAGAAGTAGACCCTAGCCCCCCCCCCCCCCCCCCCCCCACTTTTTTCAAGCAAGCGTTTCGGTCCTTTAAATCTCTGACGCTCACAGAGGTAGGTGAGTTGTTGGCATACATAACGCTTCACAGGGCTGAAGGTACGGCTCGTATGTTCACGTCTGTTACGTGTCAACGTTTCCCAGCTGTTTGTTCGGTGGATTACGATAAGCTGTCGTTACCGTGGCCAAGTTCTTGACGTCGGTTTGAGTTTGTCGCCCCTGCTTGTCCAGAACGTCACGCTCGATGATTTTATACGACCCACCCTGGAGAAGATCATGCCTTCAAGAAGACCCTTGGTGGAAGGGAAAAGAACAAGAAGACGACAGCGATATATATAGGTGGACAACGTCAAGAGATGGACAGGAACAAGCTTGGCCTAGTGTTCTAAGAAGACAAGAAACAGAACGGAGTGGAGATGCATTGCGGCCAGCCTTCCCTGGGGAGGCGCCACGAAATGATGATGACCCCGAGGGAAGCGGAAACACGAACCACCCTTGCTGTCCACTCTTGCTGTCCATTCTTGCTGTCCACTCTTGCTGTCCACTCTTGATGTCCACTCTTAATGTCCACTCCAGCTGTCCACTCTTGCTGTCCATTCTTGCTGTCCACTCTTGCTGTCCACTCTTGATGTCCACTCTTAATGTCCACTCTTGATGTCCACTTCAGCTGTCCACTCTTGCTGTCAACTCTTGATGTCCACTCCAGCTGTCCACTCTTGCTGTCCACTCTTGCTGTCCACCCTTAACTGACCACCTTTGCTGTCCACTCTTGATGTCCACTCTTGCTGTCCACTCTTGATGTCCACTCCAGCTGTCCACTCTTGCTGTTCACTGACGCGGTACAAGCAAAGTGTATACTTCATAGGATATTCCTGATCCCACCGTGACCCCTTCTCTTTGCATGAATTTTACACAAGTACCTGTCCTTCGACTTTGTTACCCCTGTTCTTTTGTTAAATAGTCACTGGGGGAAACTTCTGGCTTCCCTATCTTCCGGACAGTCCTTCCCTTCAGGCATTCCGGAAAATCGGTAGTTTGTACATTCATTTCCGAACCAGAAGGGGAAATATAAGCAGGAGAAACTAAAGTTCAGCGGAAAAAAACTGGAAAAAAGCAGCACTTTTCAAGAAGGTGACAGAAAAGTGACAAATTTTAAAGAAAAAAAAAAGGACGTTAAGATCTGTCCAGACCCATGTTAAGTTCGACAACAGGGAATTTGATGATGATGACGATGATGATGATGATGATGATGATGATGATGATGATGATGATGATGATGATGATGCAATAACATGCGACAAAACTTAGAGCGATAAAAAGTTACACCTAAAAAAAAATTGGACATGTAACGAAAATAGGTAGACTTGAAAACATCTCAATAAGAAGAAAGCATAACAGAAAGAGAAATTGTAACAATCTGAAGAAGAAGAAGAAGAAAGTATGAAACAGAAAGATAAACAATAACAATCTAAAGAAGAAGAAGAAAGTATAACAGAAAGAGAAAAAGTAACAATCTGAAGAAGAAGAAGAAGAAGAAGAAGAAGAAGAAAGTATGAAACAGAAAGATAAACATTAACAATCTAAAGAAGAAGAAGAAGAAGAAAGTATAACAGAAATAGAAACAGTAACAATCTCAAAAAGGAGAAAACACAACAGAAAGAGAAACAATAACACACGAGGATGAATGAAATGGAACTTTAGAAAATGCTAATAAAATTTCAGAAAGAACAGACAGAAATCCCTTAGTAATACTAACTGCTAGCAACAAAGTCAGTGACGTCACTGAGCAGTTAATGCTACCTTCGATAAGCAGACAAGCGAGAACAGCGTGTGTCAGACACACTCAAAAGAAGAAGTTCGTTCTGTTGTTGGAATCTTGTCCGCCAAAAGTCTGAACCCCTCGGGATTACACCGTGAAATATCTGCGGTTTAAGGAGATGACTGTTTGCACAAGACTCAAGTCCACAGCTGTCTTACAAAGTTCAAGGCAGGCATAACAAGCTAACAAGACTTCGACCGTTCTATGCAAGCACAAAATAAAGATGGTAATTCCTGTCAAAGTTCACGATGTGAATTCTCTCATACCTGACAACCGCCGTTATCAGTATCGCTGAAATTGCTGTGGAACTGTTCACTATTTATGCCTCAATATTGGATATCATTCTTGCCAAAGTTATCGAAACTTGTCTGTCAGATCGATGATACATTGGCGTGACACCTGAAATGAAAGAAAAAGTGCGTGTGTTGCAGTGGGAGCTGAATCTCCAGCGCTTTGAAGAGGAGGGCCAAACTTTTTCAGTAGGATAACTACCATGAGCGAATTATGGGATCCAGAGTCTTACCCAGTCAGAAAAGTAGTGCCATTCCGGTTCCCCGCTGCCACGGAAGTTTCGCATGCAGTCATCAAAGTCATGTTGAATGTTTTCTGGGATTACAGAAGGGCGCTCTGCTCCAACATTACATGCAAATCAGAAACTATCGCCTCTAGCGCTGACGGTCCAGAACTGCGTTCACCCGTTGTCCAGCGGGGTGCTACTGCTACAAGTCACTGCTTATTCTCAAACAGCGAAAGCGGCCAAAGCTGTTCTGGAAAGACTAATTATAGAAGCAATTGCCGGTATCCCCTCTATTCCTCGACTTTCATCTCTCTGGACCTCTAAAACAGCATCTTGGTGGTAAAAGATTCTCGTCTAACACGGAAGTGCAGGGCGGAGTGCACTGGTGACTGAGAAGTCAGAACAAAGGGTTTTCTCATACTGGAATTCAGTCACTTGGTCACAGGTGGCGTACATGTATTGCAAAGTAAGGGAAGACTTATACAAATACAGGAAGGGAAGAATATAATTAGAAATAGGAAAGGAAAACTATAATAAACATAGGAAGGAAAGGCTGTACTAAAACAGGAAGGGAAGACAACATTAATAAAGGAAAAGAAGACTAAAATACAAAAAAAGAAGGGAGGACTATAGTAAAAAAAGGAGGGAAGACTAGAAAAAGGAAAGGAAGACTATAATAAAAATAGGAAGGAAAGACTATAATTAAAAACAATAAGGGAAAATTATAATAAAATAGAAAGGAAGGACTGTGATAAAAACAGGAAAGGAAGATTACAATTAAAAAATAGGAAGGGAAAACTATTATAAAATAGGAATGGAAGACTGTAGTAAAAACAAGAAGGGAAAACCATAATAAAAATAGTAAGGGAAGACTAGAATAAAAATAGGAAGGGAAAGTTATAATGATAAATAGGAAGGGAAGGTTATAATAATAAATAGGAAGGGAAAAACTATAATAAAACAGGAAGGGAAGACTATAAAAATAGGAAACGAAGACTATAATAAAAATAGGAAATGAAGACTATCATTTTAAAAATAGAAGTGCCATTTCTCTGATGCTAAATAAAAAAAAAATGAGTATAAATTTGCATGTTCTAACTATTATTTAATTCAACCCCTATAAGAAGTTGCACAAGAAAACCGTCCCTTATATTCGGGAAAAAACGTTGTTCGCTTTGGTGGTTCAGTGACCCATGGCTGGCCGCTTGTTCCACCGTTGACCTCTCCGTTGATGTCCCCAATCATCGTGCTCAGACTGGGCTAACTAGGCTGCGATCACTGTAATTCCCACAGTGGTGGAGCCTGATAAAGAAGCATTGCAATATTTTATGTTTTAGCTCCGCGAAGGGACTGAAAATATATCCAGGAAAACCCGCGTAACGGTACGTAGATTATTTATTTATTTTCAGGATTGCTTCCCCTGTTGATAGTTGTAAAAAGAAAGGTTAATTCCCCTTGTTATTTTCATAGTTAAAGTTATTGGGCGATTTCCCCTTGCGTAACCAAAGCATGAAGAACATTCGAGACGCAAAAAGTCACGTGGTTTTGTCTGTTCTTCAGAGTACGGGGAGTGCCAGGTAGTCTGGGAGAGGGGGGAGGGGGGTTGTTGCTTGCTGTATGGAAGACACGAGGTTACTCTCTGTGTTTGACTCTCCACAAGAGAGAAAGTCTTCTATAGGATTCTCATGTAAGCGCTGAGTTTGTGCTTTCAGTGTCTTAGAGTGATTGGAGAGAGAGAGAGAGAGAGAGACAACTATATCCCAGAGAATCTTCTTGTATGAAAGTATAGAACCACTGGCCATATGTCTGCCAGAGATTCTTCTTGTATGAAAGTAAAGAACCTCTGGCCATATGTCTGCCAGAGCGCCCATTTTTCCTGAATGTGTTACCGGCAACTTCAGTGTTTTGAAACCGGCCTTGTTGTTCATTATCATCGCCGCCGACGAGATTTCATCATCATCATCATAATCATCATCATCATTTGTCATTTCATCACTAAATGAATGCATTTAATTTGGCTTCCATGTATGTCGTTATATGGTAGCTCGTCCGAAACCTGGAGTCTGGTCATATATCTAACAAACAGGGAAATTGTTGTGGTTGTTAAGATGTTATACTGCCAGTCTAGCCTGGTGCATACTTTATTTTCACACTGTAACATTTCACTACGTAAAGAGATAAGAGAGGTCGAGCTATCATACCCGCTCCCTATACGACACGATGTATTGCTTAAAAATCATCAAAGCATCGGCTGCAGATAGCATCTTTATTGCAGTTCCAGTTCTTTTGCGTTCGAGGTTGTTGGTCACTTCAGATCCTGATCATTGTCGACATGACAAGGCCCGCAGTCCTCTCCAGATCCTGATAGGAGCTCCGAAGCTTTTGCCCCAAACTTGTGTCTTCTGGCCATGTCTGCATGGTTTGGACACTCTTGAAGGATATTTTCTGGAGTCTGGACTCCACTGCCACATGGACACTCGTCTGTGTGAGACATTTTAAGTCGATGTAGGTGGCTCAGTAGAGTGCAGTGGCCTGTCCGAAGGAGAAAGAGGATGGTTTGATGATGCCTTTGTAGCTGGTGCATTGCGTCTGATTCGTTGTTGGATTTCAGTTGTTTCTTCCTTTCAGATCTGCACTGGTTACGGATTATAGTTTTCGGCTCTTGGTCGTTTACTGGACGATTTGTTTGATCTTGATTGCTGCCAGATTTGGACAGAGTTGAAGTTCCAGTGAGACAGAAAAACAGCTAGAAAAACAAGATGGCACAAAAAAGGACTTATTACCACGTTCTAGATTTACCCTTACATCCAACACTCTGGTCCACTTTTTTTTTATTAAGACATTAACCCATTATCATCGGTATGCGTAGGATCCTAAATTTGTTTCAAGTGGACGCATACTGATATATCTATTTGCTTTTATTTTGCCCAAGAGGTGTTTGTATAAAGGAGTGTTTGTATTAAGCAGTTTTTAATGTCAGGTGTACTTGCTTAATGAACTTCGAGGAAGCCAGTGTCGTAATCTTTACTCTAATTACTATGACATAGATTTGTAGACCGCGTTGTCCTTAATAATATTAGATTTTTAAATTCTTTGAATGAAATGGATTAACGACTTTTCAACGAATTAAATCATTAGATTTTTTTTGTGAGTTAGGTTTGTAGGTGTTTTAAAATTGGTAATTAGGCATTTAGGCTTATACATACAAGCTATTTCTGCTCTACAGAATGTTAACATGCTTCGAATAAATACCTAAAAATTCGGATTAATGTGCAGTTAATTTGCTATTAAAAATTAATATGTGATTAATAAGGATTAAATCATTCTTTAATAGAACAACAGGTGTAGGTTACATGAATTATATTGATAGTTTTTTTAAATTTCTTCTTCTTTTTTGTTTGTTTGTTTGGGCTAATGGAAGTGGAGGAGACGAGTAGGTTCTGAAGGAGGCTGGAGAGACGAGACAAAGAAGAACAAAAGTCAGACAAAAAGACAATCCAAATTCTTAAGACACGTTCCACGGCGAGGAAGGCTGGAGTACAGTGTGACAACGGGGGAAAGACAGAAGGCAAAAGAGATCGAGGTAGGCAGAGAAAATGCTGGATGGACTAACTAGATGGCATGGAGAAAGAGCACCAGCACAGCTTATAATCGTGACTCGGGGCAGGGAGTTGTAGACAAGCATGATAGCCAAGGTCAGCCGGCAGGGCAACAGACAGATACCGGAAGTGAGTCCTAGACAATGAACAGACCCGTGCAGCAATCATGTGGACAGCTAGGATGACAAAAAAGGGAATGTTTAACAAAAGCAAATGTAGAAAAGAACCTAATTAAATCCGTAAGAAAACAACAACAATCATCTTTCTTCGGATATGTAATGAGATAAGGAGGGCTTGACAATGTCATAACAACAGGAAAAAGACAAATGGGAAGAGAGGCAGGGGAGGAGCAAGGAAAAAAAAAAGAAGAATCATGGACAATATAACAGGATGACACGATTAAAATCATGGACAATATAACAGGATGACACGATTAAAATCATGGACAATATAACAGGATGACACGATTAAAACCATGGACAATATAACAGGATGACACGATTAAAATCATGGACAATATAACAGGATGACACGATTAAAACCATGGACAATATAACAGGATGACACGATTAAACTCATGGACAATATAACAGGATGACACGATTAAAACCATGGACAATATAACAGGATGACACGATTAAACTCATGGACAATATAACAGGATGACACGATTAAAACCATGGACAATATAACAGGATGACACGATTAAAACCATGGACAATATAACAGGATGACACGATTAAACTCATGGACAATATAACAGGATGACACGATTAAAACCATGGACAATATAACAGGATGACACGATTAAACTCATGGACAATATAACAGGATGACACGATTAAAAAGCCACCAGGGAGGGGGAAAATATCAAGACCGAGATCTGCCAAGAAGCGCGCCGCCAACGTCTACCAGCACGGCACCTGGTGATGAACTTAATGAATTTGTTTTAAGGAACAATTTTTTTAAAAAATATAAAATAGGAAACTACGAGGCTTTGGTACGGTTAAGAGAACAAATTTTGTAGGATCAGACCTGGAAAAAATCGTAGACATAGCAATTTATTGAGACGTGAGAGAAAGAAAAACCACAAGAGAATTACCTGGGATTCGAACACGGACTCTGGTAGGACGAGCAACCGCCTAGCCACGAGAGAACAGCGTGCTATCTACTTAGCCAACTAGCTCCCCGTGTTCGAATCCCAGGTAATTCTCTTGTGATTTTTCTTTCTCTCACGTCTCACTAAAGTACTTTGTCTACGATTTTTTTCCAGGTCTAATCCTACAAACTTTTGTTCTCTTACTTTAATGAATATGTGAGAATTATGGTTTTTTTTACATTCAATTAATGGGTTTTTAGTATTAGATTTAATAAGAAATAGTTTTATGCGAATTGTTTCTAGATTCTGACATTTCCCAATACTTCTTTACTACTATTGGGTCCCTAGTTTTGAGAATTAGGTCCCTAGTTTTGAGAATTAGGTCACTAGTTTTGAGAATTAGAGTCTCCGTTTCTTCTGAGAATTTAGTTCTAGAGAATCTAGAATTAGGTTTCTGTAGTGTGAACATTTCACTTTATGCAAGTGAAACATGAACAATGATGAAAAAAACAGTTAGAACAAAGAATAAAAGCTACTGAAATGTGGTTCCTAAGAAGAATTCTTCGCTACCATGGAAGCGAGAAAGACAAATGAAGAAGCATTACAGCCGGCTAAAGAATATCCCAGACTGGTGCCACACATAAGAAAAAGACAACACAAATTTCTCGCACACATCAGCAGACGCGAAGGTCTCGAAAAATTGGTTACAACAGGAAAGATAAACGGCAAAAGACAGAGATGGCGAAGAAGACAGACATACCCAGATGGCCTGACTGCGTGGTTTGGTGCGAAAACAACTATTCATCTGATTCGTGACACGGAAGATCGAGCAAGACGGAGAGAGAGGACCAGCTACGCCTATAGGAATGGCACCAATCTGGTCTGAACATTTTGTTTTTATTTTGAGAATTAATTTTCTCGGATAATCAGACACATAAATATGCATGCATCACACACATATAATCTATCTAGGTCACAGATATACACATGAATACGTACAAATACACTGGCTAATAGAATAACTGCCACGCACACACACACACACACACACACACAAAATACATAGACTCAACTCAAGGTAATGACACAACCGAATAAAATGCACGTTTAATACGAAACAAAAATTCTGTGTAATATCATTCACAACCCTACAGTATTTTTACAGTATTTAACAGTCTTCAAGTATTCACAAGAATCACTGAAAAAAAAGTATATTTCACAGCGCGTATTGGAAACAGTAAAATGAGACATGGTGATACATTCTAAAGTTATACGCTGAGTATTTAGAACAGTTATACAAGAACAAATCACAGGGCGCGCCAACAAAAAAAAGTGTCCAAACTAGAAAGCTGCGAGTGAAGACGCTGTCAAATTTAGCTGTTAGCTAACCGTAGCTGACATGCTAGCGTCAGGGTTAGCGAAGTATTGCTGATCAAGACCATGTCTCATCTATCCGTTGGTATCCTTAGTAACAGGGCCTTGGCTGACTAACGGGGCAGGGGTTCGCCAGAGTCCTCGAGGTGGTGGAGTCTGCTAAAGAAGTACTGCACAACCCCCTGCCTTTTACCCCCACTCAGAGACTGAAAAAATAGCTGGCCGTAACCCGCTCCCAATCCGATACGATGATATACCTTTTTATCATCTTCATCTCACCGGCTGTAAAGAACATGATCTTGCAGTTCCAGCGAGACAGAAGAAGAGTAAGAAGAAGAAGAAGAGTAAGAAGAAGAAGAAGAAGAGTAAAAAGAAGAAGAAGAAGAAAAAGAGTAAGAAGAAGAAGAAGAGAAGAAGAAGAAGAAGAAGAGGAAGAAGAAGAAGAAGTGGAAGAAGAAGGAGAAGAAGAAGAAGAGTAAGAAGAAGAAGAAGAAGAGTAAGAAGAAAACGAGCAAGCAGCAGAAGAAGAAGAACAAGAAGAAGAAGAGTAAGAAGAAGAAGAAGAAGAAGAAGAAGAAAAAAAAGAAGAAGAAGAAGAAGGAGGAGGAGGAGAAGCTATGATATTAGAAATTAGAAGAAGGTTGAATTAGAGCAGCGTTAATGAGCTGGCTTGTGAATAAGAGTGAAGGTTCTAAATCTGCTCCGGCGCTCTCTAATCATAACAAATCAGAGAAGAAAAAAACGCTTCTTGCGACATTTGTTATAAAAAACAACCTTTGAAAACAAAATACCAGCTTACAAGTCGAAACACACCAGACCATACCGTAGAAACATAAGGTATAACGTGTAAGCATGTAACAGGTATCAGGTGTACGGGTTTAAGTTCGGGGTCCTGGGCTTACACCCAAGGGTAGCATCGAGCGTCTCGATGTGGCTACTGACAGTCTGTGTGTATATGTGCAGTGTAATCCAGTACACCTCCTGTGCAAGCAGATATTCACCTTTTTCAAAGACCGCTTTCCCAACAAAGTTAGGATTAGGTCTGTTACATATTTTTAAAAAATAATGAGTACTCCGGCATCAAATTCCACCCAGAGTTGGTTCAGGTCCATTAACTCTTATCTTTGTCCTGAACTTTATTTCGATACGTTCGTAAATACTTTTTTTTTAAACACTTTTTCTGTTTTTCACAAGCTTTTTCGTAGATTACCTCTGAGAATATAACAACGAGGACTACTTCGTTAGTAGAACAAAGCTGAGTAAATCTTACATTTTGTAACATTTGTCCAAAAAAAAAAAAAAAAAAGAGACGTTAGAAATATCCCAGTGTCGATGCTTTCTATATCAACCCTTCGTTTTAGGTCATGTTACGTATTTTGACTTGTCACTTTGTGACATTTCTCCTGAGGTATGCTGGCTTCATTAGGTCTCCATTTTGTCTCTCGCTTTTACAGTGTTGGCGATCAGAGCGTGCCCTTTCAGTCTCTAATTGTGACCATTCATTCAACTTGTAGCCATCCTTTAGTTGTATCTTTGCCATTTGTATCTCACTGTATTCTTGTGGAAGTGTTGTCCATCACAGGAAAGTGAGCAAAAGACTGATTTCCCGAAGTTCATGCACTTCGGCAAATGAAGAAATAGCGGCACAACCTATAATATGAAATCAGAGACTGGCATTCCCGCACTGCGGGCATTCCCATATGTGCTCCGTCTCCCGTTCCAACACTCGCTGAAGTGTGTGCACCTGCTGATGGAGCCATTCACACACTGGCTGTGGGTAACTCGCGCTAAAACCAATTCGTTCGGAAAAATCTCCACTTCCCTTCTCCTCCTCCTCCAGTTCGATCTTACTCCTGATTTGACTGTTGTCATTCAGGCTTCATGCCGTCCTCCATACACAGCCTGTCCCATATGGCTCTTGCAGTCTCTTCCTTATCCATTCATAGGGTGCCCGCTTTCTCATTGCCTGTGACTCCCGCATGACCCGGGCAGTAGATCCACGTCAAACTGGATAACCGAGAGCCCTCTGGAAGCTGGACCCGCTCCATGCGAAAGAAATGTCTCTCGATTCTCCGTAACATGCTTTGGGGGTCTATAACAGTGACCCCATGCCAGTCGTCCTGCTCCACCAACCAGGAGATTGCTTCTGATACAGCCTACACCTCCATTGATGACGGCACAGATAATACTGCAGTTCGAAATATTCGAAATACGAAAAAAAAAGCCACGAATATTTTGGTGGGGTCTTATATGCTGTAAGAAGACAGACAGGCGGATAGACAGACAGACAGACAGACAGACAGATAGACAGGTAGAGAAATAGTTAGGAAGGTAGGTAGGTACGTAGATAGATAGATAGATAGATAGATAGATAGATAGATAGATAGATAGATAGATAGATAGACAGACAGACAGACAAACAAACATATAGATAATACACCAGAAATAATTCTATCAATATTGATAACAGTAATAAATTCTCACAGTAATAAATAAATGATATCACCAAACTCTGTCTCAGTCTGTCTTATAATTTATCACTGAGCTGGCTATCAACTGAAATATAGTCAAGAAAAATCATAAAAAAGCCTTCTACAAAAATCTATGTCATATATAACACAGATCGTACTCCCTCGGCAGAAAAAGCATGCCACGCCATTATAATCTGTATCGAATTTTTAAAGCGTGCAATAAACAGACCACACAAATACACACACAAAAAGGTAAAGAAAAACTACTGGAAATAGGTGCCGTATAGTCTTAATAAAACAATAGTTCAAAGAACTACTCGTTCTATTCCGCATCATCTTTTCAAAAAGAACCACAGGAACTTCCAAATTCTAACATATATTATGATAAGTCAAACAGTAAAGACGTAACAAACAAATGAAAATTGTGGCAAGCGAAGAAATAATGAAAAAGAATGGGAAAGTACGAATGGGCCAGTTCAATATAAAAGATTTTTTTAAAAGATTAGAAATAGCTTAAACATCACATGAAACAGACAAGTAGCAAAACCCACAGCACCACGTTCTTCGGCTCGGCAAATGATATTAACAAAACGAATAACTCCGCTTACTTTAGTTATAGAGTATTGCAACTGCTTTTTTTGCCTGTAATATCTTTATGTCACATCAGAACCTCAAAGGTCCTGAATTAAAAATAAATTATCTACGTTTTCCAGGCAGTGTCTTTACCTTCAGAAAACATCTACACCCATGCGCATCGTCTTCACACTGAACTTCATGTCACATATTCAAATCATCGAAGCTCGTTTCCTTTGAACATTAACAACCCAGACCAGTTAAACCCTCAAAGACAGTTAAACCTTCTTCGACGTGTTATATTTTTATGTCTACACAGTGGTTCCCCAACCTTTTTCATGTTGCGGACCCCCTTAGATCCAGTGATAACTGACTTTGGGCCCCTGCCCAACACATGGTATAACCATTCCATATCCTGAATAATTATAGGTTATTTACAGCATTGCGTGGATTTAATTGGCTGTAAAGGTCCAAACTTTTCAGACATCATGGCTAAATTCATGAAGAAAACCTTATCAATGAACATATAAATTGACGGCAATAAATTATACCCTTTTTTTTTTTGCTTAATCAGTAATAAAAATTAGTATCGGCTGTAGGTGGACCTCTTTGATGAATCACTGACAAAGAATAGGAAAATTAATGCTACACACGTAATGTCTACTCTTCGACATAATCTTCATTCACTACATATGTAGCATAGTCCGTTGTGTTAGTCCAGAACCTTAACTTTATTATACATACACCGGCACCTGACTCTAACTAGGGATCCGTCCGCCACGGTTTGAAAATCACTGGTCTATTTCCTCTTTATTCACTTTCCACTTTCTGGCCCGCAAGAGGAACTCCTGCTGCTGACGGTGGGAATCACGGAGGAGAGCCTTCTCTTTGTTTAGATAGGCTGATACACATGAAACTGAACGCAGAAGAAGAAGAAGAATATTTACATTCGTTATAAGCGTGGTGTAAATCATCCCGTGTGTGTTATATTTCGCATTCTTTCTTTATCTCCTGGACCACCTCCGCCTCCGCCTCTTTGTTCTTCCTGCTGTTTATTCAACTTTCGCTCCTCCCACTTAAATACGCAGACCATGAGCATGAATGTTATCTGGACAATTCCGTTGACACCAACGTCTATGCCGGCAATAAGATACCTGGAATAGATAGATAGATAGATAGATAGATAGATAGATAGATAGATAGATAGATAGATAGATAGATAGATAGATAGATAGATTGGTATGGACTGACTACAGAAAATAAATTCTCTCTCTTTCACTCTCTCTCTGTCTCTCTCTCTTTCTCTCTCTTTCATTCTCTCCATATCTCTTTTTCTCCTCTCACCGCTCTCTCTCCCTATCACTCTCTTTTCTCTCTCTCTATCTCTCTATCTATCTCTGTCTATCTATTTCTCATTCTCTCTTTCCAACTATTTCTCTCTCTCTCTCTTTTTTTCTCTGTCTCTCTCTTTCCCTCTTTATTCAGCATTTCAAGCCTTCTTTTCTACATTGCAATGTGTCTCTATTCATCTCCATTCCTCGCTTTCCCTTTCCACAGACATAAGTCAACAAACAGACTGACAGACAGACAGGCACACAAGACAGGCAAGGCAGACAGTCACACAAGACAGGGAAGGCAGACAGACAAACGAGACAAACAGGCAGACAGACACATAAGACAGACACACACAAGACGAACAGACAAACAGGCAGACAGACACATAAGACAGACAGACAGACACACAAGACAGACAGACAAACAAGATAAACAAGCAGATAAACACATAAGACAGACAGGCACACGGACACACGCACTAAAAGACAAGACAGGCAGTGAGGCACTCGCTACAAACTGGTAGTCTGGCAAACAGACAATCCAACAGACACCCTGCCCGCTAGACTGACAGACTGAAGGTCAGGGCTAACATATTCAAAAAATACCTGATTCTGTCTCTGTCATAGAGTGAGCACACATTTCCATCTTTCACCAAGCACGTGTTGTCAATAACCCGACCGAACAGATTTGGCGATGGAATGGCCACTGATAAAAGCAAAGACAAAATGTCATCTTAAGTCACCAAAACTCTCTGAAACAGTGGCTCTCAAACTTGGCTAAACACTTGACAATGTAAATTTATATTTATTTTACAATTAACCAAACATGTATACTTTTTTAGTTTACATTAGATTGTCTACATTAAAATTCTGATACAGTAATTTTTTTTTATAGTAACAAACGCCAATGTGAAACATGTGGTGATAAGTGACAATTGAAACATGTGAAAATAAATGACGACTGAAACATTTTGTAACAAATGACAACCGAAACATGCGGTAATAAATAACAATTGAAACATGTAGGAACAAATGACAATAAAAGTATCTTGTAACAAGTGGCAATTGAAACATTCTGTATCAATTGACAATTGAAACATCTGGTAACAAATGACAATTGAAACATGTGATAACAAATGACAATTGAAACATCTGGTAACAAATGACAACTGAAACATGCTAACAAATGGCAATTGAGACATCTGGTAAGAGACGACAATTCAAACATATGGTAAGAAATGACAATTGAAACATCTGAGAGAGATTTTAAATTTTACGCTGAGCATTCTTTGCTGAATGAAAAAAAAAAAGATCGCTTTGCCTCTGCCTTACATAAACACACTGTCTCATCCAAACATATCTTCTCTGTCACACGTTTCCACACACACACACACACTTTCTCTGTCACACATATCAACACACACACTTTCTCTGTCACACATATCAACACCCACACTTTCTCCGTCACACATATCAACACACATACTTTCTCTCTCGCATTCTCCCAGTCCCTATCAGTCATATACTCGTACAAGCTAAAACGTTGAATGATGCTCCTAAACTTAGGAATATGCACAGTAAAGCTTGACCTAGTGGAGCAGAGTAGAGATAACCAGAGGAGTATGGTGGCAGTGGTTTTCTATAGCTTTAGAGAAAAATAGAAGTTAGAGAGAAGAAAAGGTGGGAAGGAAGGGCCAAAAGGAGGCGACGAGATGAACATGCAGAAGTGCGGAAGAAGACAGCAAAAAAAACAATATTTCGGCGGTAAGCCTTTATGAAAGACGACGGAAACAACGAAACGTCAAATAGACTAAAAAAGTAACGCATATCTGCCAGGCATCCTCTTGGTCAGGACGTCAGGCAAATAACAACTTTCTTTTTAATCTTGACTAAACTCTTGTTAATCTTGACTGACTAAACTTTTGTTAATCTTGACTAAAATCTTGTTAATCTTGACTAAAATCTTGTTCATCTTGACTAATTTCTTGTTAATCTTGACTAAAACTGGGCGCCAGTGCCACATATACCACGGCTTCGGCTACTTCTGTCATAGACAATTCACAATACAAATATAATGTAGTTCTTACGTAGGGTCCCACTGAAGCCGAATAAGCTTGTAGCGAAGGCTCGATCTCTTGGGTCTACGATCCTGAAAAATAAGCATAGTGTATTCGGTAGAGATATTCGGAATATTCAATTCGAATTTAGTATTTGTCAAAGCAGAAATGTAGTATTTGTATTTGACCGCAGACTTCAAACCTGGCAAGTGGTATGTCTGTTATAGTGTGATATGCCATGGGAGATGTTGTCCCGGGTCTTGGCTCTACTGGAAAGTTACAGCAGGAAAAAATACAACTAAAGCCGTCTATGCCCGCATGTGACTTTTTTCTCTTAAATTATGTTATAAATTAACAAGTTCATTTGTACTTCTCTTTATCTGTCTGTCTGTCTGTTTATATATATATATATATATATATATATATATATATATATATATATATATATATATATCTTGTGTTTAGAAAATCAAGAGTAACAACAACTGAAGACAACTCTCTCTCTCTCTCTCTCTCTCTCTCTCTCTCTCTCACACACACTAATGTCCTAATGGGGATAGGGGTTCTAGCCAGGGCTATGTTGTGAGAATGAGAACCAAATAATGAAAGAATGAGAACCAAATCATGGAGGCATGAGAACCAAATCATGGAGGTATAAGAACCAAATGATGGAGCCATCAGACCTAAATGATTTAGGTATAAGAACCAAATGATGAAGATCTGAGAACCAAAGGATGGAGGATTGAGAATCAAATGATTGAGGTATAAGAACCAAATGATGGAGCCATGAGACCCAAAATGATGGAGCCTTGAGAACCACATGGCGGAAGTATAAGAATCAAATGATGGAGCCACGAGAGTCTAGTGATGAAGGCATATGAACCAACTGACGGAGGCACGAGAACCAAAATAGTGAAGATACGAGAACTAAATGATGGAGGTATAAGAGCCAAATGATGGAGGTATAGAAACAAATGATGGAGGTATAGAAACCAAATGATGGAGGTATAGAAACAAATGATGGAGGTATAGAAACCAAATGATGGAGGTATGTATGATACCCGATCTATAAACAATAGACAAATGAGAAGAGGCGCTGTTAAGTTACAATTTTCTTTCAATTTTTTCTTCTTATCTGTCCACGTTTAAAGTAAAACTAAGCTAATAGGACTGGTGGTGGTGGTGGTGGTGATGATGACGACAACGACGACGACGATGATGATGATGAAGATTTCGACTGTCTAAATACGGGATCTTGAGAAACACTGCGCAGTCTATAGGGGATCTGTAGTCGTGAAATGCTTTAGAAACATCGAGAAATGAAGTCCACGTACCTGAGTATAAGAAGCCTTCGGGGAATCGATGCCATGGAGCTAAACATCCCCTGGATAGCGTGGAGAGCCACGTACAGGTAGAAGTTCGTGTGGCAGGGAGTGTCGCAGAGACCCGGTACCAGGGTCATGCTCTGGTTGAAGGAAAGGGTAGCTAACCCGCTGCAGTTGGTGAAAACCTGAAATAAGATGTACGCAACACGGTTAGAGTTGTCCGTCCTGAGAAAGGCTTAGGCTACCGAGGAACACCCACGATACATTAATGTCTTTTGTTATCAGTCATCGCGACCGCCATGTTTTTTTCCCCGGAAGATAACGTAATACTTCATTCATTCATTTGCATGTCCCTTGCGGAACTTTGCCTCCCAAACAGCACTCCTGTAGGCCTCTCGATTGTATCGTGATATTCTTTGTCTACATCTTCTCTGATATTCCTCATTATATTTTCAGTATACAAGTTAAATAAGTAAGGTGACAATATGCACCCCTGACGGACCCCTTGTTTTATGTCAAACCAAGTTGTTGTTTCACCATTTATTCTTACTGCTGCTTGTTGGTCTAGATACAGCAGTGATGTTAATTGTATCAAATGTGTTGGAAATCCCATTTTTTCCATTATTTCCCAAAGTTTCTGGTGTTGTACACAATCAAATGACTTTGAGTAGTCTATAAAGGCTAAATATAGATTCACATTACACTCTCTGCATTTCTCTATTATTAATCTTATATTGAATATATGATCTCTTGATCCTCTTCCTTGCCTGAAACCAGCTTGGACCATATTGACTTCTTCTTCTATTTTCTTTCGAAGTCTACCCATTATGATTTTTAACAGAATTTTACCGGCATGACTAACCAGGGCAACAGTTCTGTAGCCTGTGCATAATTTCAGGTTACCCTTTTTTGGCAGTGGTATGAATACAGTTCTTTTCCATTCTCTTGGCCAAATAACTGAATGCCATATCTTTTTACATAGTGCATGATAGCTTGTTGCACATTCCTTTCCTCCTATATATATATATATATAATATATATATATATATATATACCCATGTAATACCTATGTTTAGCATTTAGGATATATTAAAGTTATAAAGTTCCAACTATTTAACAAAACCATAGAAGTAATAATCTTTTTTTAAATTAAGTTTTATGAAAGATTCAAGACTGTGCAAGAGCTAAAACTTGTGATAAGCACTTTTCCCTCTAAGCCGCACGCCTGCGCGGCCGCGCATAGAAAAAAATACCGCGCACAGAATTTCTGGACTCGCGCAAAAAGAAAAATAAACTGCTACTTGTATTTTCTAGTTTCCAGATGTTACTCCGTGCTATAATTGCGATCAAGAAAAATACAAAGATGGTGCATGTTTTCCCTTTACTGTTTATTTCTTGTTGAGAAATGACTTTCGGATCGAATGTTTCAACTGGTCTTTTATCGCGTAGTTTCGGTAGTACTGTAGCAGAATCACTGAATAAGTAAACAAAGAAACCATCATTGTCATTAACTAAATGCCAGTAACTGAAAAGTACAGCAGGTTTATCCTATTATTAAATGTACAAGCCTTTACAGTTTGTGTGTGTGTATAGGTGTATATACTACTATGCACATTTTACACGCAATATTTTTTTCCACATGAGCTGAACATTTTGCACACAGACCGCAAACTTTAGAGGGAACATTGGCGATAAGACACAGAAAAAAAGACAATTTTATTATATTTTGTATGATATATGAAAGATTCATCTTAGAGATCTCATCCACTTTTGCTCGAATCACGAATAGGCGAAGGTAGACTCACGAAGGTGATATAACCACATAAGAAAATGTTCCTAAAACTGAGGAAAAGAGTATTACAGTGCTATGTAGAGCCAATATTGCTATATTGTTGTGAAAATTGGACAGCCAACAAAAAAGATGACAATGAAACTGAAAGCAACAGATGTGGTTGTCGAGAAAGATACAACAAATACCCTGGACAGTCAGTCAGTAATTTGTATGCCCCTTGCGGAACTTTGCCTCCCTGACACCTCTCCTGTAGGCCTCTCGGTTGTAAGCAAGATGCCCTGCTGCTGATGCATCCATTTGCAGATCATCAACGATGTCTTGCAGTCATCTTCGCCTTAGTCTTCCTCTCTTTCTTTTTCTCATTCTGTACCCTTCCAATATGGTCCTCTCTAGATTATCATGACGTTTAATGTGTCCAAAATATTTAAGTTTTTTTTCTTTTTAATCCTCTTTACTAGCCAGCCTTCTTTAATATTAAGTTCTTGTAGTATGGATATATTTGTTCTTTTCTTTTCCCTGGACAGACACAAACACAAACGAAGAGGTTCTCAAAGAAATTACAGAACGATGAAAGAAAACTAGTTAAAATAAGACTTCAAAGACAGTCAAAATTTCTTGGACATGTCATGGGGAGACTGAAATTGGAGAACCTAGTAATCACTGGAAAACTTAAGGGAAAAAGGAAAAGAAGAAGGCCAAAAGAAAAAAAAATATCTCCGTGGACTGATCAAGTGGCGTGGAGCAAGAAAAGCATCTGAATTATTCGGAACTATTCGGAAACACCAAGAAAGATACAAGACGGGGAAGCATGATAGCCGACGCTATCCAGCCCGGCACATAATAGCAATATATTTTATCACGTATGTGAACTAGCTCAGCATATATACAAAAATGTATGAGCATATTGTAGTAACATTAATAGTTTGGAAAATATCCAGGACAAAATCTTCACTTTCTCTATCTTTGTTTTCATTTCGTGGTATCTGTCGAAGTCAGTAGCTGAAATATATGTTGTTTCGTCCTGTTACCAAGTACATATAGATCTTACGCGTATCATTTTAATCTCGTGTTTGCTAAAAAAAAAAGGCTCCTTTATTACTCATCTAATACTATAATTTCCTACGTTCGTTGCACGGTAGCCTCACCAGCTACACAGTCTGAGAGTGTAGCTTTTTTTAAATATGCATGTAGCTGTCTTTGCTTGATTGGTCAAGCTTAGTTCTAAACAGAAGTACTATCTGTAGTGAGTGAGCCAACAACAAACCATGTCACGGGATTTTCGGTGATAATAATCATTAGACTGGACTTTTTATGTTGTTGTTTTTTTAATCAGCTAAAAAATAGTGTGCTGACAGGTCAAGAAAAATATGGGCACTAACGCCATATCCCTATGTGCCTCTAAGGCATGACAGGATTACCTTTACCTTTACCTTAAAAAAATTTCGAGACTGTATTCGAAGATAATCTAAACTGATGGTAAAATTAACGAGGCGGAAAAAAGTAAATATTTTGAATATTTACTCACAAATCACATTTTCATTTCTTTCCTCATCAGTTTTTTTCCCCACGCTTTCCAGCCAGTATTTCATATGTTTATCAAAACACTGAACAGTGCAGGTGAAAATTCTTCTAGAATTGACCAAAGAAGGGCATACCTTCCCGACAGAACTTAAGCAGCCCGCATGGCAAGGAGTCAGGTAGTTTCGACCGTCGGAGCCGCAAGAGATCAGTTGCTTGGTCTCCTCGCATCCACAGACGTCCGTCACGTTCGCTGGCATGCCACTGGAATGTTAGGATGAACATTTGGTGAAGCATTGTCAGTTTTAAACCCAATAGCAGCTCTGAAGCATTGTCAGAGTATAGACCAATAACAGGTCTGAAGCATTGTTAGCTTTAGACCAATAGCAGGTCTGAAGCATTGTTAGCTTTAGACCAATAGCAGGTCTGAAGCATTGTCAGAGTATAGACCAATAGCAGGTCTGAAGCATTGTCAGAGTATAGACCAATAGCAGGTCTGAAGCATTGTCAGAGTATAGACCAATAGCAGGTCTGAAGCATTGTCAGAGTATAGACCAATAGCAGCTCTGAAGGAGTTTTTTTTTTATTAATTAAAAGCCATGATGAAGCTTTTCAAGGATGATGCCACAGTTAAGACTTGACTCGTGAAATTCTCGTGAATTTCTGTACAAATAATTACATTATGCTCTTTATAATTAGTGTAGTAGAATTTAAAATAATAATAAAAATAACAACAGCAATAACAACAACAACAACAGCAGCAATACTAGTAACAGCAACAATGATAATAATAATAACAGTTACTATAATAATAACAATAATAACAATAACAATAATAATAGCAACAACAATAATAATAGCAACAACAATAATAATAATATCAACAGAATAATAATAATGGCAGTAAATTTTGCCATTCAGTGTTTCTCATTCGATGGCAGTTTTAAACTTTCTGACCAGACCGGCCTGTCTAGCTGCCACCTCCTGTTTATCTGCGCCATTTGCTCAATCTATTCTTATAAAGTAACCCAAACACTCCCCCCCCCACCCACTCAAAGTGCTCTTTGTACCGCGCATTGGAGCAGTGGCTCAGTTCCAAATGGTCTCCGGACTCTAGATGGACATGAACAGGGCCGGGGGGTAATAGAAAAAACTACTTTCTCAATGATAGTCTGAGCACAACTGTCCGTATAACTCCGAAACATTCGTTTTAGCAAGAGTACCATAGCCTTCTACCTCTCTTTCTCTCTTAGCTTAAACATTCGTTTTAGCAAAGGTACCATAGCCTTCTACCTCTGTTTCTCTCTTAGCTTAAACATTAGTTTTAGCAAGGGTACCATAGCCTTCTACCTCTGTTTCTCTCTTAGCTTAAACATTAGTTTTAGCAAGGATACCATAGCCTTCTACCTCTGTTTCTTTCTTAGCTTAAACATTAGTTTTAGCAAGGATACCATAGCCTTCTACCTCTATTTCTCTCTTAGCTTAAACATTACTTCTAGCAACGATACCACAGCTTGCTATCTCTATTTCCCTTTTAGGTTTTAAAACCTTCGTCTCTCTTATTTCTAAGTTTTCCTTCATCTTTTAATTTTAAATTTTCGCTTCTCGAAACCTTAGAATTCCAACTCTTGGAAGTCAAATAATTTAAGGAAAAAAATATTGTAAGTCTTCTAAGGTGATCGGAACACAAATACGAATTACTTTAAAATATCTTATTCTTACATGAACTGGTTATGTTTTTTACTACATTTTATCATGACCTAAAGTTATTTTTCCTAGAATAGTAAAAAACTGACAAATTTAAAATTTCACTCGAACAATGCGCGAAACACGAATCAGAGGGATCTTTTTTACACAAAATGTGGTGACGTCATGCCTTAGTTCTTAGCACTTCATTACTCCATTTCTCTGCTAGAACAATCAGCGACCCATAACTGACATGCTAGAGGCAGGACTAGCGAACCATAGCCGACCAAGATCCTGTCCAACCTTTTCATTGATACAGACAATAACAGGCCCAGCCAGGTTAAAAGGGCAGGGATCGCCACAGTCCCCGTGGTGGTGGAGTCTACTAAAGAAGTACTACACTCTCCCTGCTTTTTCATCTCCAATCAGGGACTGAAAAAAAATATATCAGCCAAAACTCGGTCCCAAGCCGACATAATGCTGTGTTTCAACATCTCCACCACATCGGCTGGCAGTTCGTAGAAGAAGAAGAAGAAGAAGAAGAAGACAACACCACTTAACGTACTATCTTCCGTCGTGTCCAAATATGTGCTGATTATCGCACCCCAAGATGAGGTACAGCGGCGTGATACAGATACTGATGAGGTAGGTGCCAAATATAATCCACATGTAGCCCACCTTGCTCTTGACCCTGCTGGCTAACACGCCACTGACGAGAGTGCCAATCACGTGACTAACAGCGGAAGTGACACCTGAAGATAAATATAACAAGTGCGATATCCCAGATTACCGGAAGGTAGGCACAGCTAGTGCTTGTTATGGATTTCAAGTGATTACCTTCGTATAGAAATATATTTACCCATAAGTCATATGTTATCCTTTTTGGAGGATCAGAAATAAAACAAGATGGCAGTAAACTTTGCCGCCTAAAGGACAGACAAATATCACGTTCAAGTTTGTATTTTTCTCCAATGGTAGTAATGAAATGATAAGAAAATACATTATTTTATAAGCAGGAATTATCGAACCGATATTGACACGATATTGGACTGGCGGTAGCTGCCATTTGTCTGGATTCTTTGCTGGCACCATGCACCAGAGATGAGATCATCCCTCGAAGGAGAAGGATAGAGCACATAGTAAGCGAAGTTGCTGTCCGATTTGACAGCCTGCGACCCATAGCTGACATGCCTAGCGTCAGCCGATCAAGACCCTATTCTACCTCTCTGTGGTGTCCCCTGGAAACAGACGGCAGTCTGAGTGAATAGGAGTCTCAGTGGGAAGGCGAGCACGGTCTAAAAGTACGCCAGGCCGAAGATGGATGTGTAGGGCTGCAGCTAGGAATACGGCAACGCAACGCAGCCAATGCTCTTTTGAGGGCGAACTTCTGAGTACAAGAGTACTCATATTGTTCTTACTCCAGGCGGCTTTTGCTAAACAACTCCAGGGGGAGGGGAGTCCAAACTTGTCATCTAATGACAGGGAGGGATGGGGTGTGAATGGCGTTACACAGATTCGTCCATCATCATCATCATCATCATCGTCATCGTCGACGTCGTCGTCATCATCATCATCATCATCAACATCAGCAACATTCTGTACCGTCTTCCCACAGAGAGCTGACTGCAATTAATCCCCAATCTCTTTGTCCTCGTGCTGCACTCGGCCAAGCTGGTCCCTGTCCCATCTCTTGGTGTTGTCCACCCATCTATGTCGTTGTCGTCCTCTTGTTCTCTTCCCTTCGATCCTGCCCTCAAGAAGAACCTTGAGTACAGTATTTTTGCCTCGTGACCTGCCCAAAGTATCTTATTTTAACTTATTTTTTTAATGATTTTCAATAGTTCTCTTTTCGCTACTAGTTGATCTTTGTTTCCTTTTCTTTTTTGCCCAAAGGATACGCCGTATTCTTTTGTATATCCACATTTCAAGGGCCTTAGTTCTCTTTTCTGTTGTCTTATTCAAGGTCCAATGTTATGCCCCATAAAGTTTTACTGAGCATATGTAGAATTTTGCGATTCGGTATCCCAACTTCTGAAGTATTTGTTTTTAATGTAAGGATCTTCCTCGTTTTTTTTTCCCGGCCATTCATATTCTTCTGTCATTTTACGTTTCTCATCCTCTGTTACCATGTGTCCCAAAATACTTGAAGCTTTTCATCTATCAACAGGAGAGAAAACAGAGAAAAGGTTACCTGTCAGCGTGGCCACCTCCGTCATGGCTACGTTGTACTCGCTGGTCATGTAGATGCTCCTGAAGATAGACGTGCCGGACATTGGGATGGACACGATGGCGATGTCCACGAGCATGAGAAGGAAGACGGGCCGCTTCAAAACACGGATCACGGCCTTTGGAAAATCTGCCGGGTGAAGCAGGGCAAGAAATATGTTCTTGTTGCTACATAGCATAGAGAAACAGGGCAAGAAATCTGTTCTTGTATATAGCATAGAGAAACAGGGCAAGAAATATGTTCTTGTTGCTACATAGCATAGAGAAACAAAGTAAGAAATCTGTTCTTGTTGTTATATAGCGTATAGAAACAAGGTAAGAAATATGTTCTTGTTGTTACATAGCATAGAGAAACAGGGCAAGAAATATGTTCTTGTTGCTACATAGCACATAGAAACAAAGTAAGAAATATGTTCTCGTTGTTATATAGCAGAGAGAAACAAGGTAAGAAATCTATTCTTGTTGTTATATATCATATAGGAACAAGGCAAGAAACCTGTTTTATTGCTATATAGCACAGAGGACAAGGTGAGAAATCTGTTCGTATTGCTACAGAACATAGAAAAACGGAGTAAGAAATCTATTCGCATTGCTATATACCATAGAAAAATAAGGTAAGAAATCTGCTCTTATTGCTATATATCGTGAATGCTTTTATAGCAAATATTTCATAATACTGCTGAGGGTAGGATTAGCAGAATAGGCAGCGACGCGGCTTCTAGGACTGAAAGCAACAGTCCCTCTGCCAAATGGTTCAGTCGATACAATAACGTGGTGAGAACACTCTTCAAAGGGCGGGAACGAAGTACCATTAACGTATCCAGGGTACAGCTACTATTACATTACTACAACAATTACTACTCTTGCCACTAACATTGCTACTAATAATATTCTTTGCAAATGCCACTTACATTATTGTTATTGTTATTATTATCACCACAACTATTGTAGTGCTGTAACACTATTGCTATGACTGTTACTGTAGTGCTATTTCTGTGATAATAATTACTGCTACCGCTTCTGCTTCTGCTACAATTGCTATTACTACCACTAATCTTATTGCTACTTCTACTGTTATTGCTGTTATTACTACTATAACTACTACTGCAATGACGGCGACTATTACTTCCACTACAACTACTACTGCTACTACCACCGGCAGTACTAATACTGCTTTTGTGTTTCTTCTATTATTACTACAAATACCACTAGTACTGCTGCTATTATCGCCATCACCACTACTACAACTACTCCACCACCACCACTACTACTACTACTAAAACTACTACAACTACTACTATTACCGCCATCACCACTATTACAACCACTACTATTACCGTCATCACTTCTACTTCTATTACTACTACTAATACTATTACCGTCGCCACCACCACCACCACCACCACCATCACCACCACCACCACCACCACCACCACCACCAATATTACTTCAACTACTACTATTACCGCCATCACTACTACTTCTATTACAACTACTACTATTATTACTACTATTACAGCAATCACTACTACTTCTATTATTACTACTACTACTATTACTGCCATCACTACTACTTCTATTACTACTACTACTACTATTATTATTATTACCGCCGCCACCACCACTACTACTACTAGTACAACTATTACTATTATTGTCATCACCACTACTACAACTACTACTATTACCGCCACCGCCACCACCACCACCAGTACTACTACCACTGCCTCTACCACCACTACTATCATGCTACTACTACAACTGCTAATGTTGCTGCAACTGTTACCGTCACTTTTATACCACTATTGGCCATGCCGTTTCATTTATCTAGCACCTACTTCAGCATTGCTGCATTCTAGAACAATTTTCTTTTTTTCATTCTCACTTTCCTTCAAAAACTCTTCTCACCTTGTATTTCTATCGTCAGCTACCTTAGAAATATTCATCAACCTATATAATTTACCATCAACACCTGCCAATGTTTGGTCCGGGTTGGTTAATGCACTACTCTTACGTACATCTACACTGGAAGCCGCGATAGCTTTGTGTTGCCTACCTTTGATCAGCTCTATAATTTCAGACTTTCTCTTGCTTTCTTCCGGTGGCTTTTTCTTGTCGATGGGTTGATCGAAAACCATGCTGCCGTCGATACTAACTTTCCTCTCTGACGGACCGTCCACTGGCGGGAACAAACTAAACCTGTCACAGAAAGAAGAGAGTATTATTTAAGTTGAGACTTCGTACACACTTCGTACACCTCACTACCTTTACTCGCCAGCCATCTTAATTTATTATATATTTTCAAAATAAGTACTTTTCAATTCAACATTGCCGCTTGTCTACATGCACACCAATACTACAGTGGTGTTATTATTCACAAAAATAGCTATTCTACTATTACTTCTGCTACTTCTTCTATTGCTACTACTACTACTACTACTATTACTACTACTACTCGTAATACCGCTAATACTAATACTAATACTACTATTACAACTGCTACTACTACTACTACTACTCGTAATACCGCTAATACTAATACTAATAACTACTATTACAATTGGTACTACTACTACTACTACTACTTGGATGCATCAGCAGCAGGGCATCTTGCTTACAACGGAGAGGCCTACAGGAGAACTGCTAGAGAGACAAAGTTCCGCTAGGGACCTGCAAATGATTGACTGATTACTAGTAGTACAATTTTTATTACTACTACTGCTACTGCTAATGCTACTACTACTACTACTACTACTACTACTACTATTACTACTACTACTACTACTACTACTACTACTACTACTACTGTAATTACTACTACTACTACTGTAATTACTACTTTACGACTACTACTACTACTACTATAATTACTGCTACTACTAATACTATTATTGCCACTACTACTAATATTACTACTACTGTCACTACTACTATTACTATTACTATACTACTGCTACACTATTACTACTACTATTGCTGTTACTACTACTATATTGCTGCTATTACTATTACTGCTACTATTATTACTAGTATTACTACTGCTTTGTAAAACTGCACCATACACCTTTATTTACCTTTACTACTGCTTTTACGTTTACTATTACTACTGTTGCTACAAGCCTTCTCTTCTAATTATGTCCAATAAGTGATGACCATCGGTTTCTTATGGATAGCTTCCTTTCCACATTTGCCTTTGCTGGATAGTCCCTGTTTGTCATCCTAACTGTCCATGGTCTTGGTTAATTCTTGTCATTTGTCACAGTTTAAAATCTGGACCAGGAAATAGAGTAGGATTGAAAAAAAGAGCTGTGAGTCACAGAAGAACTCCTGCTGATGATGGCATTCACAGAGGAGCCCCCGTCTTTTGTTTTCGAAGGCTGAGTAAAGGAAACTAATTATTGAAGAAACATCGGAAATAGAGCAACGTTTTCCACAAGCCATCATTACTATTCCTTACAAAAGGTGTTCCAAAAGTAACTGCGGATTAACCCAGTATCGGTTCCGGTATCGTAGTGATATCTTAATAACTGCGGCAGGTAGACGTGGCTAGATACCGCAGGCATTAAGATATCGCTACGATACCGGAATCGATACTGGTTTAGTGCACAGTTATTTTCCGAACTCACTGTACTTCTACGTATAACGAAGCACAGTGTGGTGGTGATCGACGTTATTACTTCTGTCTTACCAGCATCGATGCTTACCGTCTGCTGGAGGAATGGCTGTGGAAGCTTCCTTTCTTCATGGAAGACTGGGGAGTAAAGCTACGTTTTGCTCTGTCGCTGGAGGAAACATCAGATTTGACTCCGACTATTGTTATGCTTGACTTCCTAAACAAGGATAAAAGGATAATTTTACTCCATGTGTTAACGTTCTTCTGGTTCTTGTTCTTGTTCTTCTTCTTCTATTCTTCTTCTTACTCTTCTTCTTGTTCTTGTTGTTTTTCTTCTTCTTCTTCTTCTTGCCCTTCTTCTTCTTATTGCTCCTCTTCTTAGTGTTCTTCTTATTATTATTATTCTTATTCTTATTGCTCTTTTTCTTCTTCTTATTGCTCTTTTTCTTCTTCTTGCCTTTCTTCTTCCTTCTTCGTATTGCTCTTCATCTTATTGCTCTTCTTCCTATTGCTTTTCTTCTTCGTATTGCTCTTCATATTATTGCTCTTCATCTTATTGCTCTTCTTCTTCGTATTGCTCTTCATCTTATTGCTCTTCTTCTTCTTATTGCTCTTCATCTTATTGCTCTTCTTCTTATTGCTCTTTTTCGTATTATTGCTCTTCTTCTTATTGCTCTTTTTCTTATTGTTCTTCTTCTTCTTACTCTTCTTCTTCTTCTTATTGCTCTTCTTCTTCTTACTCTTATTCTTCTTATTACTCTTCTTCTTCTTCTTACTCCTCTTCTTCTTCTTACTCTTCTTCTTCTTATTGCTCTTGTTCTTCTTATTACTCTTGAGTAGAGTAATAATAATAATAAGAACAATAGGAAGAATAAGAGTAATAAGAAGAAGAATAACAGTTCTTCTTATTGTTCTTCTTCTTCTTATTACTCTTATTCTTCTTATTGTTCTTCTTCTTATTATTACTCTTCTTCTTATTATTACTATTATTCTTCTTATTGTTCTTCTTCTTCTTATTACTTTTCTTCTTCTTACTCTTCTTCTTCTTATTGTTCTTCTTCTTACTCTTCTTCTTCTTATTGTTCTTCTTCTTCTTCTTCTTCTTCTTCGTCTTGTTGTTGTTCTTCTTGTTCTTGTTCCTGTTCATGTACTTGTTGTTGTTGTTGTTATCCTTCTTCTTCTTCTCCTTCTAGTCCCTTTTCTTTTGCCTCCGATGAAGTGAAACTGGTGAAGTACAGCATGATAGAGCCATGGCAGCGGGTTGTGACAATTACTTTCTCCTGTATCTGAGTGGAGCCAAAGAAGCAGCGACTGTACAATACCTCTTTAGCTGCCATGTGAAGTATGGCGATCCCTGCCCTGGTTAACCAGGCTCAGCCTGTTTACTGCTAGTAACGAGGGAGAGGTATAACATGGTCTTGATCGGCCATGGTGTACCAATCCTGACCGATGCACGTCGGCTTTTGTTGAGCTGATGACTAACATGGGACAGCGACTCCGGACCCCCAGTTGTTAGGTAACAGGATAACCATAAAACAAAAACAGTCCTGGAAAAGAAAAAAAAAGGAAAGGAATCTTAAGTCTTTAAAAAGTGAATACATAAAAAGCAAGGGAAAGACCTCAAGGGGAGACAACTGCACAATTTCTTTCTCCCGTACCTGACAACATCGCTTGATTTAACCTTATCCGTGATAGTCTTTTTCTCATGGTCCGCTGGCGCGAAGCTGACCATAGCTCGCTGCAGGGCTTCCTGCTGCTGGCGTTTGGACACAAGCTTTCTGGGGAACAGTATGATCGGGAAGGAGAATAAGGCTGTCGCTGCCCCGAAGATGAGGAAAGCCAGCCACCAGGCGGCCACGAAACGCCGATCTTTTGGGTCCATTTGTGTCTCTGATTGAACAATAAAGGAGAGAAGTGACAGTTTTGTCAAGTTTTCTTATTTCCTATTGAGCAAACAGTGGAAAAATCTGTGTGAAATTCCCTTGTCCCCTTTTGAACAAACAGTGAAAAGTATGTGAAATTCCTCTTATGATACTGAACAAACAATGAAAAGTATGTTAATTTTCTTTATCTCCTTTTAAAGTAAACAGTGAAGATTATGTGAAATTCCGTATTTCTGATTTAACAAACGCTGAAAAAAAATATTCATTTCTCCTTATGTTATTGAACAAACAGTGGGGATTCTGTTAAATCTCCCTCGTCTGATTTAGTAAGCATTGAAAGTAATACTAAATTCCCCTTATTTGATTTAGTAAATAGTGAAAATAATAAATTCCCTCTATTTTTTTTTTATCAAAAGCTAGCAAAAAAAAAGAGAATTTTCTAAATAGTTTTAGAGAAATGTATTACATCGTAATGCGGAAATACAATTACTGTATAACTGTTAAAATTGGACAATAAACATATGAGATGAAACTGGTACTAGCAGCGGCAGAAATGTGAATGTGAAGGAAAATGTGTGATACCCCTAAAACGGAACGAAACAAGAAACGTTCTCAAAGAAGATATAGGGAGATCGAGAGCGAAGTGAGACCAATAGAAATAAGACAGTCAAATTTTTATATATCGCGCATTTCGTGGAAAGACAGAAGCTAGAGAATTTGACAATCGCTGGAAAATTCCAGAGAAGAAAACAGAACAGACAGTCAATGAATGAATTTTTTTATGTATGATTAGTTACTTTTAAGGTCGATAGGGACTTCAGTAAGAATAGCGTTGAGTTGCTTCCCAACCGGTGACGCAAGATCTCCAAGCACGTACTTGATACCTAGTCACGTGAGAGAAAAAAAAAAGATTTTTATTGGCTGATATATCGTAGGTACATATGACTGTATATTTTGATTGGATGACGTGTAATGACAACACAAACTTATGCAAAGATGGGATTGGCTGATATTTAATGAGAACACAGTGTCGTATAGTTTGATTGGCTGAAATGTGGTGAAAAGTTACGACAGTACAAAGATATTAAATGGGTGATGGAAAGTGAGAAGCCATAACTGCACAACGATAACCTGGAAATAGCAATAGGATACGTCACTCACAAGTTTAGTTACCTGGAGCCAGGAAACTGAGGTGTTGACACATAAAGCACACACGTTATTTATGTATTTTATTATACCCGGCAATAAAATGGTTAAAAGCTCCTTTCATTTTTCTCTCATGCCATTACATCCCACATTCATTCATTCATTTGCATGTCCCTTGCGGCACTTTGCCTCCCAAACAGCACTCCTGTAGGGCTCTCGGTTGTGAGCAAGATGGCCTGCCGCTGATGCATCCATTTGCAGATCCTCAACGATGCCTTGCAACCATATTCGCCTTGGTCTTCCTCTCTTTCTTTTTCCCATTATGTACCCTGCCAAGACGGTCTTCTCTAAATTATCATGACGTTTAATGTGTTCAAAATATTAAAGTTTTCTCTCTTTAATCCTCTTTACTAGTCAACCTTCTTCAATATTAAGTTCTTGTAGTATGGATATATTTGTTCTTTTTTGTGTCCACGATATTTGATGAACTCTTCTGTAGCATTTACATCCCACACTGAGTCTATAAAGGGTATAGTGGTAGTGCCCATATTTTCATTGATCTGTGGGCATACCAGAGGGTGTGGTCGTGTCAGATAGGGTCACCTTTCCTCCCCCCACCCCTCAATTCCAGGTGATGCTATATTTTTCCGACCAAGCTAACTGATTCAGGTAGTATCAGACCGTAATCGAACCCACAGACCGTAGCCATGAAATGCGAATGCACTAACCATTTTACTACTTGGACGTCCCTGATCACCAGATTTCCTTATTTAATAGTCCCTTTCCTGTTACTGGGCGGTTGAGTAGTAAAGAGCTCAGTGTCACGTGTTTTTCGCTGAGAAGGTCAGCAGATAGGATCCGTGTCAGAACAGCCCCAGTGACCCTGATGTGAGCATGGATGCGGCGCTTACTGGAGCTATTGCCAGAAGAACAGCTCCAGTAACCCTGATGTGGGCACAGGTGCGGCTTATATTGGAGCTATTGCCAGAAGAACAGCTCCAGTAACCCTGATGTGGGCACAGGTGCGGCTTATATTGGAGCTATTGCCAGAAGAACAGCTCCAGTGACCCTGATGTGGGCACAGGTGCGGCTTATATTGGAGCTATTGCCAGAAGAACAGCTCCAGTGACCCTGATGTGGGCACAGGTGCGGCTTATATTGGAGCTATTGCCAGAAGAACAGCCCCAGTGACCCTGATGTGGGCATGGGTGCCGCTTCTACTGGAGCTATTGCCAGAACAGCCCTACTAACCCAGATGTGAGCATGGGTGCGGCTTATACTGGAGCTTGCGAAAGGAGCTAGACATAACGCTGACCACATGGTTCTCTAGTATGCTGACTGGTCAAACAAAATATAGACAGGGACACCATATCCCGGAGGTGTCTTTACGGCAAACTATGACTAGATTAACATTTTTTTTTCAATTTCTTATTATAATTGCCCGTGCTTGCTCCCAAATGCTCCCCCCCCCCACCCCTTTCCCAAATTGTGGTGTCCTGCTTTTGCAAGCATAAACAACCGGTGTTTTTTTCTCTTCATTTACTATTGGCAGAAAGCCAATAGCTTTGTCTCGAACATATCTTGTTAGTCTTCTTCTTCTTCTTCTTCTTCTTTCTCCTCCTCCTCCTCTTCTTCTTCTTTCGCCTCCTCCTCCTCCTCATCTTCTTCTGCTTCTTCTTCTTCTTCTTCCAGCTGCTGAATTTATAAGCTTTTCGAGCCACTGATGCTGAAAAACACTTACAGAGAGATATAACACCAGATGACCACAACACAGTCACATACAAGACTCGCTCCTGTACACTTGGCAATCAAAATCACATGAAGCGCCTCCTTATGGACAATCATTTCCCGGTTTGATCACTCAACATTCACATTTTTTTTTCTCATCCCTGCAGAGCAAAGATCTTCTCACCAAAGAAAATCCCCATCTTTGTCTTGTCCAGCATGTTGTCATCAACGTACAGTGTGGGCAGGAAACCGGCGTGGAAAGTGTCGGTAACTCCCTTGAGAGCCTGGACGATCAAGATGACGATGAACGCCATTTGGTTAGCCTGTAGATCAGAGGAGATATCGAGGTCATAAACTGAGGTAACACACCAGTAAAGAGATTAGAAACGTATTTCATTCTGTTAAAATTGAATAAATAAAATTTATAAATTGAGATAAATGAGAAAAAAGGAGATGTACTATGAATGAGGAAACACTATTTATCATTAAATATACAAATTAGATGCCCTAAGCTGAAGTTAGGATTCAAACTTAAGTGAGGACCTAAGCTGCGGTTCCGGATTTAGACTTAATGAGGTGCCAAGCTACAATGCCGGATTTAGACTTGATGAGGTACCAAGCTACAGTGCCGGATTTAGACTTGATGAGGTACCAAGCTTCCATGCCGGATTTAGACTTGATGAGGTACCAAGCTTCCATGCCGGATTTAGACTTGATGAGGTACCAAGCTACAATGCCGGATTTAAACTTGATGAGGTACCAAGCTACAAGGATTTAAACTTGATGAGGTACCAAGCTACAATGCCGGATTTAAACTTGATGAGGTACCAAGCTACAATGCCGGATTTAAACTTGATGAGGTACAAAGCTACAGTGCCGGATTTAGACTTGATGAGGTACCAAGCTTCCATGCCGGATTTAGACTTGATGAGGTACCAAGCTTCCATGCCGGATTTAGACTTGATGAGGTAACAAGCTACAATGCCGGATTTAAACTTGATGAGGTACCAAGCTACAAGGATTTAAACTTGATGAGGTACCAAGCTACAATGCCGGATTTAAACTTGATGAGGTACCAAGCTACAATGCCGGATTTAAACTTGATGAGGTACAAAGCTACAGTGCCGGATTTAAACTTGATGAGGTACAAAGCTACAATGCCGGATTTAAACTTGATGAGGTACCAAGCTACAGTGCCGGATTTAAACTTGATGACGCCCTAAGTTATGAGAGATTTGGAGCCCCTCTTATTCAAAATTTACACCAGAAGGTATGTGAGGCCCTAACATGTAGCCTGTTTAGCTTATAACTGATTGTTACCTACCAGAAAACAGTAGGCAGTAGGGATGCAAGGTGGCTGAACTGATATTGTTAACAGCTACTGTTTTCTAGGAGTCTGGGGTAGAATTCACAGCCATTCTCTATTTTTCATTCTCTCACATCTCAAGTGCTTTGTGTCCTATTTTGTTTTTCTTCCATAGGCTATTAACACATGACTAGGCTCGAACCCGCTCCCTCTGCAAACACTTACTTCAGCACGCGAGTCGCCGGTATCTTTGCCTCTCCCACTTCCAGTGCTCTGAATGCTGACGTTGGTGTTGTTGGGATAGCAGAAGTACTTCTCGTTGTCGCCGTATGGGCTTTTACTGGAGTTGTCGCCCGTTCCAGTGCTACGGTGCAACGAGTAATACAAGACGTATTGGTACTTGTCACAATTCAGAAGAAAAACAAAATTCTGTGTAGTGAGGGTGGGTACTATAGTGCTGGCAATGCTACGATAGTTAAAACGTTGCTACTGTCAGAGATAATGTCAAAATAGTAGGAATACGTACTGCATCACAGATCAGATTTTTAAAAAATATTTAGAATAGTGCTACAGTGTTGAAAAGACACGTACTAATAAAAAGAGTGAAGTATTACTGTGAAGATGAGCACATTACAATACTCACAGTAAGAGCTACAGTACTGAAAGAATCAAAATACTTGAAAAAAGTGCTACAGTAAAAATAGCATTTGAATAATGGAGGTACGTACTATAAAGTAGATAATGTCAAAAACAGTTGAAAGACTACAGTCCTGATAGAGACAGAATATTTAGATAACGCAGGACAGTATTAAAAGCATAAAAGTGGTTTATAATGTCAATAATAATTTTCATATGAGAAAATAAACCAGGGAAGTTAGTTAGTTAGGAAAGACTTTCATCCATGAACACATCCATAGGTGCTGCAATTTCCTCTTCAGTATCTTCTGTAAATGATTACACCCGTTCTTTGTTGGTTACTCATCTGTCTGGAACTCTTGATGAATCTTTCATTTTTTTTACCATCCATAATTTCACCCCTCGCCCCCTCCAACTCCTTCGTTCTTGATAAGGAAGCAGATTTGCAGTTGTCAGTGAAGTCCTTTGTTCTTTTCTAATAGCAGCGATGATGTCTGCCCTTCCTCCAAGACACCTCAGTCAGACAGCTGATCTGCTTTTTTCATTTCCATGGACACCTGCATGGTCTAATACATAAAAGAAAGTCAGTCGAAAGATCTCTGTCATCTGTTACCGGGCAAGTACCAAATTAAATAACATATGTGAAGAGTTTACTGAATGCTAGTGTACAGCTAACAACCAACTGTTGCTACAAGTTCAATAATTTCTTTTAATGATCTACTTAATCAGTTATTTTAGTCATCATTTCTCTAGCTGTTTCCTATAATGCCTCAAGAGGTAGGATCCCTGCAGTCAGAACATTCCCACACCTGCTCCGCCGCCCGTTCCATTTACCAAAGTAAGACGTTTGTAGTGACTGCCGTTATTATGAATTGGTTGCTCCTGTCCACATGTAGGGGCATTCTCTTATTCCAACTCTTCATTTCCAGCAGATCCCTCTAGTTACTACTGCTCTGCCGTCTGTTGTTCTATCTACTGCCAGAACAACTACTGGTTAATGGTTCTTCGAAATGTTCCCTGCCGTGCAGTGGTTAGTGTACTCGCCTGTCAATCAGAAGGTCTCTGGTTCAATTTCATACTTTGGGGGTAAGGGGGTAGGGTGAATTTTTGGACTGACCTACACCCGGATCAACGCAGCTTCAGAAAATGGGTACAAGGTCTTTCCCTAGGGGAACACGAGCAGAGAGACAGAAGGTAGCATCCCTGCCTCAAATGCTGCAGTATCTTTGAATTGTGAAGGCACCAACACTTCACACCTCAACGGCATGCACAGGGGCGGAACATAGATAGATTCTATACTATTTTGCTTAGTGGTGGAGATCTGAGCAGCAACGTGTTTAGCTTTGCCTTCTCTGTTGGCAAATGGGCAGGCGCTCCAGTCACCCCTATAACCAAATTATGAGCATTTTAACGTTCCTGCCTTGTTCCCCGGGTCAACTTTATACAGGGTGTTCCATAAGTAACTGTGCACTAACCCAGTATCGATTCCGGTATCATAGTGATATCTTAATGTCTGTGGTATCTAGCCAAATCTACCTGCCGCAGTTATTAAGATCACTACAATGCCGGAATCGATACTGGGTTAGCGCACAGTTATTTTCCGAACGCACTGCGCATACATATGTACACACAAAGAGACATCTACTGATAAATGTACACAGACTTACAGTAGTGGCAACGTGTAGGGATCTGCCAGCTGCATGAATGCTGGGATCATGAGAATTATCCCTTGAAACATCCCTGCCGAACCAACAACTACTGGGATATGGACTTTCTGTGAACAGAACATTAAACATTGAACTGTTTCTCCACATTTACCACACATAAGGTAGTTGAAATTATGAAGATTAAGTAGAAGACGAACATCAATAGAACATATTATTATAAAAAATACACCGATTGATCGTGTTTGAATAAGTTTTTCTTGGTTTTTCTCTTAACCGGTTCTTAAATAGTGAACAAAATGTTCATATATTCTTATTTCTTCTGGGAGAGGACTAGGAGAGAGGATTTCCGATAATCTGGAGGATGAACCTACGATAGTAGCTAAACGTTTCCCAGAAAATACCTCACTTCCACGACATTAAAAGGATATGTCATGTCGGAAATCGACTCTCCTATAGTGGATCTCACCAAGAAAGGGGAGTAGATTCAAATGGTGGACAAAATGTCATGCGGCATTTGAATTCCATGAAGACTGCCTTGCTGAGTTGCCGCCTCTCTCACATCCTGTCCAACACATATTCTGTTACAGATTGTCCAACATATATTCTGTTACAGATTGTCCAACATATATTCTGTTACAAATTGTCCAACATATATTCTGTTACAGATTGTCCAACATATATTCTGTTACAAATTGTCCAACATATATTCTGTTACAAATTGTCCAACACATATTTTGTTACAGATTGTCCAACACATATTCTGTTATAGATTGTCCAACATATATTCTGTTACAGATTGTCCAACATATATTCTGTTACAGATTGTCCAACATATATTCTGTTACAGATTGTCCAAAGAACCTGAAGATTTCCAGAAGAGTAAGATCTTAATGATCGAGGACAAGAACAGAAAGAGGAGATGTACTACTTAAATCGGTGGCCTCATCAGGTGCGGGTTCTAGAGTCTGGACCCCCGGGGCCCAAATCTTGGGGGCCAATGGTTAAAAGCAAAAAAAAAAAAAATTACACTTTCGTATATGCGCTCACATTATGTGACTTGTTTGTTTTTCTTTGTGCAAGTTACGCCTGAAAATGGTGTAAGGAATAATTAAATTCTGATCCAAGGAGTGTAGATATGCATGCAGGAAGCTCTCTGCTGTAGAGTGCGGAACAACACAACTCCTTTAGATCATCAGAGGAAGTAACCCCCCTCTTCAGACAAGTGTTTCGGCCCTATTAAACTCCTGACACTCAAAGGGGGGGGGGAGGGGGGAGTGGGGCCCCTCTGGGTCATGACTCCGAGAGATCTTGTGAGTTGTTTTTTTTTCATGGTTAGAATGGAGAAATAGAACATATATTGTCATGGTTAGAATGGAGAAATAGAACACATATTGTCATGGTTAGAATATAGAAATAGGACATATATTGTCATGGTTAGAATGGAGAAATAGGACATATATTGTCATGGTTAGAATGGAGAAATAGGACGCATAGTGTCATGATTGACTGAAGAAGTGGGACATGTAGAAATATAAAAAAAAGACACCACAAGAAATTTTGCATCAACATCTTTACTACAACGGCCGCAAAGAACAGTTCTAGTGAGACAGAAGAAGAAGAAGAAGAATTAATAGAGCAAATTCAAAGGCATACTGGACAAGAAACAAGCGTACTATAATGGTATATAGAGCTGTTCATTACTTATATAGATATTAAAGAAATTTATTATATAGATTCTAAACAAATTTATCATACACCTCATAAAGAAGTTTATTATATAGGTTATATAGAAATTTATTATATATCTCATAAAGAAATTTATTATATATATTATATAGAAATTTATTAAACAGCTCAGAAAGAAATTTATTTTATACATTGTATAGAAATTTATTATACAGCTCATAAAGAAATGTATCATAAAGCTCATAAAGAAATTCATGCTAGATGTAAAAAATAAAACCTTGGCGAAGTGGCCAGCGAGCAGAAATGTGGACAAATGTCCAGCTTTGGAGGCTGTGTCAAACAGCCCGGCCCTTGCGTTGTCAATGTTGAACTGTCTCTCTATAGACGTCAGCTAGAGGAAGACGGAAGAGTAAAAATAAGTCGCCACTGGCTATCTCTGCTGTAAACATCATTGGCTATCTCTGCTGTAAACATCACTGACTATCTCTGCTATAAACATCATTGGCTATCACTGCTATAAACATCACTGACTATCTCTGCTATAAACATCATTGGCTATCTCTGCTATAAGCATCATTGGCTATCTCTGCTGTAAACATCATTGGCTATCCCCGCTATAAACATCATTGGCTATCCATGCTATAAACACCATTGGCTATATCTGCTGTAAACGTCATTGGCTATCCCTGCTGCAGGCATCGTTAGCGCCATCTCTGCTTAAACAATCCTTGGATATGTTTGCTATGAACAATCATTCAAGGAAAAATAAAACATGGTTTGGAATATGTTTTGTTTTTTTAAACTGTGCTAACTATTTTAAAAATAATATAATAATGAACAAAACATAAATCAGTGCGAATATGGCAGAATAATGACACAGCACCATGATGGAGGGCTTGGTGGTCGCGGGTGGTGATTCCATTTCTCTCTTCTCTGAGATTCCAAGTTCAAAACCCAAGATACTGTTTGTGACCACAAGAACATGTCACTTTCACTCGGCCATGAATTTATCAGTGAGAAGTTGCAATGTTCTAATTTAATTGGTGCCGTTGTGGTGTGGGGCTTAGTGCAGTCGCCTGCCGAACAGAAGTTGCTTTGTTCGAATCCCTACTGGAGCGGACATTTGTTTTTTTTTTAACTAAGGGACACCGGGGTCGACCCAGCTTCAGGAAATGGGTTCTGTGAGTTTCCCTGGGTTAGTTCGCCAACTTTGACGCTAACATGTCAGCTAAAGGATGGCTGACAGCCAAGTGGGACAGTGTCTTTACCTACCATGAAGAGACTAACACTTTAATTTTTTTTCTGCTGATTCGGGACATAAAATTCTCACAATAACGTGAATAAGGTTCATAGTTTTCCCAAGTTTTTCCAAGTTTTTTTTATGTGATTTATTCCACTATTTGCTTTACAAGACAAGACAAGACAAGACAAACTAATTCCACATGTCTTAACATTTAAAACGTTTTGATGTCTGGATATCCCTAGACGTAGAAAAAGCATGAACTACCTATCTTCTAACTTATTTTCTTCACTTCATCATCATCATCATCACCATCATAACATAATAATAATAATAATAATTCTTCTTCTTCAATTTCCCTGGAACTATGAGCTGGTGTTCTTTAGAAGCCGATGCCATGAAGATGTTGAGGCACAACATCGTATCAGCGTGGGAGCGGGTTATGGCAGCTATTTCTTTTAGTCCCGGAGTACAGCTAAGAAGCAGGGGGGGGGCGTGCAATAGCAGACTCCACCACCTGAGGACTATGGCGATTCCTGTCCCCCGTTGGTCGGGCTAGGCCTGTTACTACTCGGGGAGGGGGGGACCAAACTGAGAGGTGGGACAGGGTCTTGGTCAGCTATGGTTCGCTAACCCTGATGCTAGTATATAAGCTATGGCTCGCCGACTGCCAAATCGGACAGCGGCTTGGTCCCTTCGTCTCTTTCACAAGTACATTTTGTTTCGTTATTGACTTGGTAAATGCTAACTTCATCGCTTACCTGCACATGAATAACAGAGTGTACCATCTGCGTAAACAGCATAGAGATTCCCACACAAACGGTGAACACGTAGAGATTAGCGAACTTTCTCCCAAACGCGTTTGTTCTGAACTTCCAAATCCCACAGGAGAGGTCCACGGGCTTCTCCTTTTTCTCATGTTTAGGTGGCTTCTCCTTCTCGTATGTTTTCTGAAGAGTATAAAGTAGATTAGAGAAATCCAGTACCCGAAACAGATCGATAAGGAAAGAGGGACAAAAAAGGAAGTGAATGAAAGTAAGAAAGATCTGGATGTGGAGTGGCGGAGAGAAATGAAAAATAAGTCGAGAAGGAGAACGAATGAGGTAACGAACTTTGGTTTCGACGGGCAAAGAATTGGGCACACGGGCACGTCTGACATTCTGCCCTTTCATCTCTTACCATTCACTCTGTCACAAGAATTCAGTTAGTACATTAGCTACAAGACAATCATGAAGAAAAATGACAGGCGTCTACGTAAAACATCTCATGAACACGGTCAGTTGTATAAATGAATTAAAGTACAATCTATGAGAATATTTCCTCATTCTGACATATTCATTACAGTCACTTAGATACATGGCTTGCACTACTGCAGCTGTTCTTTAAACATATACCAGTCTTTAGGTAACTCGAAGCAGTAAGGAAAGCAGATGTTTTAATGTGGCATATAGTCTAGTTTCAAACAGATAAAGAGAAAGTCTGGCGTTAAAAGGAGAAATATTTTTTATACGTTTTATGTATTATGGTCCACAGTTTGAAGCTAAAAGGAGAAATATTATTTATACGTTTTATGTATTATGGTCCACAGTTTGAACTTAAAAGGAGAAATATTATTTATACGTTTTATGTATTATGGTCCACAGTTTGAACTTAAAAGGAGAAATATTATTTATACGTTTTATGTATTATGGTCCACAGTTTGAACTTAAAAGGAGAAATATTATTTATACGTTTTATGTATTATGGTCCACAGTTTGAATTTAAAAGGGGAAATATTATTTATAAGTTTAATGTAATATGGTCCACAGTTTGAACTTAAAAGGAGAAATATTATTTATACGTTTTATGTATTATGGTCCACAGTTTGAATTTAAAAGGGGAAATATTATTTATAAGTTTAATGTAATAGTGGTCCACAGTCTTAAGTTAAAAGGAGAAATATTATTTAATTAGAGATTAGAAATTAGAGAAACGAAATCAGGATTAAAAAAAAACAAATTAGTTCTTCTGCTACCTGCTGTAGTGAGATGAGTGTCATAAGAAGCCAAGCTTTTCTTGTACATTTCAAATCTTTGGTTTTGAAAGAAGACGCTTATCTTAGATAGACTATAGATAATATGTGTTTAAGATATATACAGGGTGTTCCATAAGTAACTGTGCACTAACCCAGTACCGATTCCGGTATCTTAGTGATATCTTAATGTCTGTGGTATCTAGCCACATATACCTGTCGTGGGTGCAGTGGCCGATTAAGCTACACAACAGCATACTTCATCACACTAACGTACGCATGTAGCTGTGGCTAAAAACCGCAGTCATTAAGATATCACTGCGATACCGGAATCGATACTGGGTTAGTGCACAGTTATTTTCCGAACGCACTGTATTTACATGTCACAGATAAACACTACCTAGATAAGCTCTGAGCAAGAACCACAACTACGGAGGAGCGTTCAATGCAGAAATTTGTCTTGAGTCTGCTTTTTTTTCTAACGGGTAGAAATTTTGAGACTTTTGTCCTAGTCCGTTGTTTCTGCTGGATGCTTTGTCTTTTACTAGAAGTACGGCTGGCGTCTGAAGTGAGTTAAGCCTTTTTTGTGTGTGTTTAACCTGGAGCAAGTATTCCAGATTATGGAGCTATAGTCTAAGTGTGTTTGTGTGTGTGACATGCAGATGTGGGGAGTAGGGGGCAGGATAAAACTGAGAGGTAAACGCGAGGAAACAATACAAAGGAAATATTATATATATATATATTCTTATTTTAAAATGATGGACGAAAAGAAGATAAGCAGATTTTAAAAAAAAACAATGAAATATATAAAAGAAAAGAAAAAGAAATGGAAAAACAATCATTAGAAAGCATAGAAATAGAAAGAAAGCGAAAGACATAGAAAACTAGAAAGAAACAAAAATGAGAGCACAAAAAGTAGAGTATACAATACAAAGACGAATAAAAGAACAAAAAAGAGAAACAGCCACACAAGAATCACTTTGTCAGAAGGAAAATTGTAAAGGAAGATGAGAGGGAAAAAAACATTAAAACGATGATTGAAGTAAAGGATGACTGAAATAAAGGTGTCTTTTAACTTGGTCAAAGAGATAAGAGAAGAAGGAGTAAAGACCAGAAAAAAGAGGAAGAAGAAAATAAAAGACGGAAAGAAATTAGACCATGAAATAAGAGAAGGAAAAGAAAACATAACAGTCAGTCAGTCATTTGCATGTCCCTTGAGGAACTTTCCCTCCCTAACAGCTCTACTGTAGGCCACTTGGTTGTAAGCAAGATGCCCTGCTGCTAATGTGTCCCTTCACAGATCAACGATGTCTTGCAGCCATCTTCGCCTTGGTCTTCCTCTATTTCTTTTTTACTTATTATGTATCCTTCCAAGACGGTCTTCTCTAAATACTCACGACGTTTATTATGTTCAAAATATTTAAGTTTTATTTGTTTAATCCTCTTCACTAGCCAGCCTTCTTCAATATTAAGTTCTTGTAGCATGGATATATTTGTTCTTTTTTTGTGTCCATGATATTTAAAGAACTCTTCTGTAGCATTTACATTCAAAAGCAATTATGTGTTTCTCAGATGTTTTATTATCTGTCCAGGTCTCACAGGCATATGTTGTGACGGGAAAGATCATGCTCTTAAAAATCTTATTTTTGTAGTTCTGTCTGACTGAACAGACTGAAAGGAAGTCTCAACAGTTAAAAATGTGGTTCTTCTGTTACCTGCTTCGGATAGTGACATTTACAGAACTCTAGTATCTAGTTCCAACCATTCAAGCTTCGTCCACTGACTCTTATCTCTGTCATATTTGTCTTACTCTAGGGACTGGAAATGACATATATCCAAGACGATGACCAGGGCACCCTTAGTCTCCTATAAAGCTCAGACTTAATGAAAGCGTGCCAGCTGGAGCTGGGGCCACTTCTGACCTAGAAAGTCTCTGAATTCGGCTCAGGAACATCTAAATGGCGCCTAAAGCAATAAAGGTAGGCAGAGCCTGTGTAATAGTGAAACCATCTGGACAGCGCACCTAAGGCACATAGCTGGGAAGGAGGAATAATTTAATAAATAATTGCTAATGCCAATACTAAAAGTACTGTAGTAATCCAAAAGAAAGTCTAAAAGAAGGAGACAAGGTAGCTAAGAATACAAAGAATCATGACATACAATTAAACTAACATGCATGTATTTTTTTCTCTTTTCCATCCAATGTATCTGGTATGTACCGCAAATGATGCCACAGAATCAACTTACCTCGCTCTTACGGACGCTGCCATTCTGAGACTTCTCTTGGAAACTTCCTTTGTTAAAGCCATTGCTGCTGGTGAAATCTTTGCTAAAGCCACGATTGTCGATTCCCTTGTCGCTTGCCTTAGTGTCCGACTCCGCAGTCATTTTTTCAGCTGAAAGTCTTCCCCTTGCAAGAGTCAAAAGTTTCTCCCTAAATGTTCGTTCCTCTTATAGTTTCTCTGATGGGGAGACAACCGTCTTGCTTACCATATAAAGTGAAGCGGTTTGCTACACGAACATTCAAGAAAATCCTGATATTTCTTCACTGTCTTTTTAGATAAAGTTTCATTTATATCTAAGTAACACTTATTTAAAAGCTACAAGGGGAAATGTTTGTATAAACAAATAATGTTTGATAGGAACAAACTTAAAACTCATATACAGATGGAATCCGTATGTTCAGCTGCATATGGGCCTAATGCGTCAAGCAAATTCTTCAACAGGGCTACTCTAAATGAAATGATTTTAAGATCTCTGCAGAAAAACTATATAAATTAGTAATGTTAGCTTTAATGATGAGAGCCAGTTGCTTTTTCTGATGCTTCCCTTACGGGACAGTAAGGTTCTGCTCCGTATCGGAGTTTATATTCTCAGTTTTATAAGTTAGAGAAAAAAGCCTTTTTGACCTAGCTTTATGATTCTGTTTGCCGAGCATGTCTTGTCATAGAAGCGTGCAAATGCTTTATCTTACCTTTGAGATTCATTGACAGCGCGTGATTTCGTCTTTCGAGAGAACTTGAGGCCAAGAGGTAAGTGATATTTAGTGCGGTTTGACGTCAAGTTGTTGATAACCTGTCGTTCATTCCGGCTGGCGTAATATGTCCCGTTTTGTGTATGAATGGGCGGAACGGTAACTAGCCTTGCCGAGTCCCGTAAAGTTTTCTAAAGTACTAAAGCTTAGTGCACTGGGCGGCTTCCCACCATATGAGCAGTTTATTTGTATAGCATATTCTCAGCTTTATACATTTTACATGGCAATACGCTGTACGTATGAAATATTTCACAACATGGCCGCCGGATTTAGAATTACAGCTTTGTAACCTGTGGTGCAGGATTTAGACTTGGTAAAGCCCTAACCTGCAGTGCCGGAATTAGACAGTGAGGGCCTAAACTTTAGTGCAGGATGTATATTTATTGAGCTCCTAAACTTTAGTGCAGGATGTATATTTATTGAGGCCCTAAACTTTAGTGCAGGATGTATAATTATTGAGCACCTAAACTTTAGTGCATGATGTATAGCTATTGAGGCTCTAAACTTTAGTGCAGGATGTATAGTTAGTGAGGCCCTAAACTTTAGTGTAGGATGTATACTTATTGAGCCCCTAAACCTTAATGTAGGATGAATACTTATTGAGCCCCTAACCGTTAATGCAGGATATATACTTACTGAGGCCATCAACTTTAATGCAGGATGTATACTTATTGAGTCCCTAAACTTTAATGCAGGATGTATACTTATTGAGACCCTAAGCATTAATGCAGGATGAATAGTTATTGAGACCCTAAACTTTAGTGCAAGAAGTATACTTACTGAGGCCCTAAATTTTGATGCAGGATGTATAGCTATTGAGGCTCTAAACTTTAGCGCAGGATGTATAGTTAGTGAAGCCCAAAACTTTAGTTCAGGATTTATACTTGTTGAGGCCCTAAACTTTAGTCCAGGATGTATACTTATTGAGGCCTTAAACTTTAGTTCAGGATTTATACTTATTGAGGCCCTAAACTTTAGTGCAGGATGTGTAGTTATTGAGGCCCTAAACGTTAGTGCAGGATGTATAGTTAGTGAGGCCCTAAACTTTAGTGCATGATGTATACTTATTGAGGACCTAAACTTTAATGCAGGATGTATAGTTATTGAGGCCCTAAACTTTAGTTCAGGATTTATACTTATTGAGGCCTTAAACCTTGGACCAGGATTTAGTCTTAGTGAGGTCGTAAACTTTAGTACACAATTTAGAATTGGGCACACAGGCACGACTCACCTTCTGCCCTTAATATCTCAGCATTCGCTCAGTCAGACGCATTCACTTAGTGCAATGAATACGTGATTAGAGTGAACACATTGATTTCAGTGCATGCATTATACTTGGTGAGACCCTAAGCTACAGTGCAAGATTCAGACTTGGTGAGACACGAAGCTATAGAGCAAGATTTAGACTTGGTGAGACCCTAAGCTACAATGCCGCGCTTAAGACTCGATGAGGCCCTTTGTTAAAAATCTGCGCCAGGTGTGTGAGGCTCAAAGCTGCAACCTTTTTTTTTAGTTTAGGCTTAAAATCCAGCACTGCATAAGATCATACACGATTATACATCTGATAACCTCACGTCATTATAGATTATATAACAATGCACCTCTAGCTATTGATGATGATGATGATGATGATGATGATGATGACGAAGAGGAGGAGAGGGAGGCAGAGGATGAAGAAAAGGAATAAGAGGAGGAAGTGACTAATTGAAGTAAAGAAGACATGTTTTCAGGCCCGGATCTAAGGTTTATTTCACGTGCTGGGGTTTAGAACACACACAAAAAAAAACATAGTGCAAGATTATTTAATTAAACGCTCTTCTAGTTTCTTGTAATGAAGGGGCCGTCCTTTCGGTCCAGATTCGTGTTAAGGATTTGTTTTCAAGTGCGATGCCCAAGTCCTTTGACACTGTTTTTGATGATTGCTGCAGCGGCCTGAAGTGCTGGACGCACTAGGTCCACAACCTGAAAGTACTCAGACAAGCGTAAACAGGACATGCCTGGCGATTTGAAAACAGGTCAGCTACAAGACAGGCACAGATCTTAGACAGACCTGGGACAGGTAAACAATGCGAGTTGTCGACGAGAGTATTACACGATGGAGACAAATAATGTATTCTTTCTTTCTTTCTTTTAAGTTCAAAGATACACTCATTCTGGTGATTTCAATACAGATCTAACAAAGTAAGGTTCCACACGGAGTTATATTATACCGTTCTACAGTTGTTTCCAAAGTTGTCACCAAAACTACTAGAGTATCTTCCATATTTATAGATCATTCACGTGTACCCCACATAGAAAACATTATTCAGTGTAATATACCTCATACTTCATTAAGTGATCATTTCCCAGTCTACGGTGCGTGCACACGAAAGCTAAGCGATCATTTCCCAGTCAACCGTACGTGGACATGAAAGGGGTATACAGTTCCAAAACACAATCAGACCAGTATTAAATTCCAGAGTTTCAAAGACTTTAATCTAGAACTAATCTTAAATGATTGACAAGCATCTTCTCTTACACACATGCACCAACTAACTGACCCAGACGAGGCCATAGGATAACGGTTAAAGATATTCAGAGATATATTTGACAAACATGTCCCCATTAAAAAAGGTGAGAATAAAGCATCAGACAAAGTCACCTTGGAAAAACACCTGAAATAACACAGGTCATCAGGGGATTCGACTGGGGACACACAAAATCAGGGACTACAATACCTACAGTTAACTCGGGGGGAAAAAAAGTTCACTATTCAATAAGACAGGAAAAGAAAAACAAAAGACTTTCGGAATTTAGTACAGACTAAATCGGACAGTAAATCAGTTGTAAAGCTACAAATACCCTGGCACATAAGAGAAAAGACTCTGAACGTTCGAGCCGAAACACTTATTTCAGAAATGAAATAAAATGAAATGAAATGAAAGAAATTAATGCTATAAAATCATCAACACCAGCTCATTATATGAACTACGAACATTCACTGATAATAGATGTACTAAACTGAGGTGGTTAAACATTCCATTCATAACAGTCAGTGAAGTTTACTATTCCCATCTTTGTCGACTTTAAAATGGCATTTTATAAAAACCGACTATGAAATTCTTGTAAAAAAAGTTAAAAACTTACATACTACGCCCTGACCTAGTAAAAAAAGCTAATTGCATCATTTCTTTCAGACAGACAACAGGTAGTATTCTTCAACAATTCTCCACCAAACTCTGTTCTGCGTGACACTGGTGCTCCACAGTGTTCTATTCTAGGCCCTCTGCTCTTTGCTATCTATGCCAATGATCTTCCACTTCATCTTAAACACTCTTCTTGTGACCTTTATGCACAGTCTATGCCAATGACGAGAGCTGTATGAACCTAGATTTGACTCTTCAGGCCGA